>AP028169.1:781996-1981996 GCA_014132275.2 Samia ricini
AAATGTCCATATAATGTGCAAAAAATAGTCACCATTTAGCACTGAAACTTATAGATTTTAACTAAAATTAGTATAATTATGTACTAAATATTGTGAAACACACCATAAAATATATTGATCTAAAGTTGTGTTTTAGAAACAGTTAAACAGGAGTTAAAAACCTAAAATTAAAAGTGTTTTTCATTTAGGTAGAAGAAGTTTTTTTGGATTTTCTGCACATAAAACTAACATGTGGTCAGAGTTCTTTAAACTGATCAACGCCGTTGACCTGAAAGTTCTTAAAAGCTTGAAAGAGTCTGCAGATTCATATTATTATTTTATTTTACACTGTACAGTTTTGACGACAATCTCACCTGATTTAAAGTGACGATGTTGTCCAGCATGGTAAACACACTAAGCATAGAGGTCCTGGTTCTCAAGCGTAGGATGCTATGTTTTCTTCACCGAAAGATTAGGCTTATTTTTAAGTATGGATAAGTGCGTTCGAACCCGTTTCCATTGACGCGGAATCCGACCGCACTACCGACTGGGTCATCATCACTTCATTATGAAATAAAAGAAAAAACCTCTTGAATCTATATATCGTAAATTACGCACGCATGTGAAACAGTGCAGTCAGAAAATATATATATCTACGTTGAAAATAAACAATTATTACGTAAATTGGGCTTCCTTAATTATTATCCCAATTGCAAACTGAGAGTGGATGCCTTTTAATAATGTAAAAGAGTATCAAACAGTGCTTTATAAGCACCTTCAGAAATGCCCGTAATTTTTTTTTAATATCAATGGTCGGCGAACAGGCAGACGGGCAAATCCGTCGCCTATGAACAATTGCAAGACCAGGAATATTACTGGTACGTTGCTGACCTCGGAGAGCGTTTTTTAACTTCGTTTTTGAAGAGTCACATCGATTAGCCTTGGGGGAAGACTGTGCCCATGTGTAAAGTTAACCCATTCCTCAGCGCTAGCGTACGTGATAAAAATCTCATACGATAGCATTAATAGGATAGTGATTCTGATGAATATGTGTGAACAGTTAGGCTATCAAAATTGACTCATACTCCTGCACATCATATGCATGTCCATACATTCTGAAATTGGCCTTTTTTTTCAAAATCATAAGGTTTTGTTAGGTAGGGAAAGTTCTCACACTGGCACGGAACTCACACTGGCACGGAACTCACACTGGCACGGAACTCACACTGGCACGGAACTCACACTGGCACGGAACTCACACTGGCACGGAACTCACACTGGCACGGAACTCACACAGGCACGGAACTGCACACTGGCACGGAACTCACACTGGCACGGAACTCGTCACTCCTTGCCCCCTTATCCATTGTATTTGGGGGACTTTGATCCTTCAAATACAATAGATAAGGGTAGTGCGTAAATGCATTTCCCCCCGTCAAAAAAAAAAAAAAAAAAGGTAGGGAAAGTTCTGCCGAATTTTAATCCAGGTAACGGCCAAGCGGAGGTTCGTATTTCTAAAATATTACATACTTAAGCACTCGCCCAAAAGTTTGGTCAGGTCGAAAAAAAAGGTAGAAACTCTAAGAAACTCTAAGAAGGTAGAAAAAGGTAGGAACTCTTCAGGACAGAAGATAGCAGGGCAAACACCTATTGCTTATGGTGGAAATAAGTGTAATAGTCAAATCGTGCACCCGTCTTACCACTTTTCAAAGCACTTCACGCTTCAATATATACATGCAATATCACTATGCGTTATGGATCTACTAATAGGATCGAATTAAGTTCGTAAATGTTGTAGGGTAATCAGTATATATCGCTTCGGACGCGCGCCGTAATACATTCACATAGGGATGTGAGACGAAAAAAAAACAACACTCTGTCCATAGATTAATACGATCAGATAGGTCATGTTTTAATAATACCGTCTTATTACTTAAAAAAAAAGCGAAGAATACAATTTAAAAACAATTCACACTATAAAAATGTATTTAGAATTTTAGACGTGGTTTTTTTTCAATTTCAGTCATTACTAATGTTTTATTTATTAAAGTTTATTCTTGCGTATTTTATTGAGAGTAAAAAACTGGTTATAAAATTCGATGGTAAAAAATGTATTTTATGAAATAATAGATTTTTTTCGTGAGATGCAAACGTACCCCATTTGTTATTTAAGAAAAAATTTAATTTATTTTTAAGATTGAAGTGGCTTTATTTTCAGTCTAGAAACCAAATTCAATTTAACTTTAAAACCTGATTTTTAAAATTGAAATGGCTTTATTTTCAGTCTAGAAATTAAATTTAATTTATTTTAAAAACTGTCCGCATCCATATCGAAACAACATCTAGAAAAGTTGCTGTATAATTATTATTTTCCTTGATTTTGTAATATGCGAACAAGATAACCTACTAGTTATGAATTTATAATATCAAATAAATTTATCGGAGCAATCGGGATTTTCTGAAATTTGATAGTTAAAAGCAGATAGTAATAGCGCTAAGAGCGACAAAAACTCGCTTAACATTGAAGCTATAAAATGTGTATTTATGAGTAAGCGACATGTAATTACGTAATTAACAGCAGTAACGTGGTCCTTTAAGGGCACTTTCAAATAGTTTCACTCCGCGTTTGATACTGTCATTCTATGAGCGAGAGTTTCATACAAAATTTCGTTTAACATTCGACAGATACGATACTTAGGACGTGTAAAGATATAGGTACATTTAGTGAATATTCGATCATCTGCGTATGATATTTATTCTATACCACAGGAGCGGATGCACAAAAGCCGGGCCTGTCGGGCCGGTTTTCAGTTGTTTTTTGCGTGACACGCACACATGTGCGCATCGTCGCCTTTACACAGTGCGTGGTACGTATGGGACGCGACGTATGTGTGCGTAATCAGCTGACTAACAGCTGTGGGGACACACTGTAGCGAATTGTAAAACGAAATTGATTGTTTTTTCTCTAGAAGTTTCTTTTGATATTGGCCAATGTTGTTGACTGTATTAAAACGCTTATGTACCGGAAGTTATTTATTTTTGCCATTGGTGATTGTCAATGAGTGATGTGTGATACATTTGTGTTAAGTAACCAGTCTCTTGGAATTGTGATTGGCCTATTCATACGTATTAAGTGTCGAAGTGATCAACTTAATTTTAACTAAAACGAGGCGTGTAAACAACTACTTAAAAGTTTAGTCTTTGGTCATAAGTTATTGCAAGTTGAGTAAATTGTGATTTAGTGAACAAGTGGATTAAGATTGAATTTATTCGTTTAGTTGCCCCCCTTATCGTACCGCGTGCATTCCTCTCGTTGGTCTTGGTTTATAAATTATACAAATTGACAAATCTATACTAATAAATAAAATTGAAGTGTCTGTTTGTAATGTCAAAATTATTATTTTTTTACTAAATATATATGAATGTATATACGATACCTGCAACAAAATTACAATTTTTAAAATTTTTGTCTATCTGTTCCGGGTAATCTCCATATTGGTTGGACAGATTTTGACGGGATTTTTTTTGGTAGATAGCTAAAGATACTCCGGGTAACTTAGGGTACTTATAATTTTCGATAATAATTAGGGTACCGCGTAAAAGAATTAAAACTTATAAAAAATTGAATAAAATCCAAATCAATGCACAGTCTTACGGACAAGCGCTTGAATTTATAAGAAATAATTTACTTTATCTACAAAAATTAGGGTTTCGTATAAAGAAAATGTAAATGCAGTGAAGAATATATGAAATGTGGGCAGAGATAGTAATTAAATAAATTGCAACGTATTAAATTGAATTAGGTTATAATTTTACGTGCATTTTGGCCGTAGTTCAGTCGATCTTCATGCTCCTGCAGTCCTATGTCACTGATGTATATAGACTGTTTCTAATAGGGAAATGAATGACATTTGTTGGTTTTAGGGCAGTTGATTCCTTGAGGTAACGCAAGTTATTAAGTGAATATACTTTTTCAGATTATTTCCTCTGCATAGTGGGTAGCGCGATCAGATACTGCGCCAATTGACTTAGGTTCCAATACACTTTCGTCCTAGAAGGGTGGGAGAGGCGTTTGGAGAATCCCAGCGCCGGGGTCGCTACAGTGGAGGCCGTTCGGCCCCACCTTAGGGACTGGTTAGGGAGGACTCACGGAGTTTTGAGTTACCGCCTTACGCAGGTGCTGACGGGGCACGGGTGCTTCGGCAGTTACCTGAATCGTATAGGAAGGGAACTCTCTCCGTCTTGTCATCACTGTGCCGGCGGAGTCGTCGACGACGTCGAGCACACGTTGGTCGTGTGTCCCGCGTGGAGGGAGTCCTTCAGGGACTTGGCGTCCGACGTGGGTAGGGTCCTCTCCTTGCCGTCGCTCGTGAAGGCGATGGTCGGGAGCTCTAGGACTCGGGCGGTTGTCTCTTCCTGTTGCGAAGCCGTCATGCTCGCAAAGGAGGAGGCAGAGCTGAAGAGGGAGCGGGCAGCGCACCCCAGCCGAGTGAGGCGTGTCACACGCCGGGGCACCGGACGCAGCCGTGCGGGCGCCCGTCGAGGTCGCCAAGCCTCGTAAAATAACTTGACGTCGGACCTCCTGTGAAGTATGGCGCTGTCAGGGCCTCTACAGAATACATGTATAATGTGCTTCCGGAGGCCCTGGCATCTTTGCGCCGGTTAGGGACGTGGAGTGTTTAGTCAGTCGGTTACGGCCAACCTGGCACACGGACACCAAAGAGGGCGCCTCTCGCAGAGGGGTGTGCCTCGGTGATCCAGTCTGTCGCGAGGATCAACGTGTGCAAAAAACTACGGTTTCGGCACACGTCCGAGCGTTCAACGAGCAGATTTCAACCAGGTAAAAAAAAAAAAAAGGTTCCAATACACTTATCCTATTTTTGATGGGTTTAAAATGAATAAAATATCCTCGTAAAAGATTTTTGGATATTGGTAGGGTAGGGTATTTTCTAATGGTATCACTCTCAAGTTTGAAAGTTTATTAACACCTTGAGTTAACAGATTGTGGTTAAAACACAGAGGCTAAACGGTTGTTAAAAATATATGATGTTCTTGTATCAAATATATTATTTTATCTCATGCTCTACTGAGAGATCAAGACGATATCGTTACTATGTCATCTTGCTTAAGCATCCTTTCAGGCTAGAGTTAAAGAACCCGCACTTAAGTTAGAAGGTTCTTCCACATACAATAATATTAACGTGTGTTTCTGTAATATGGAATTGGTTTAATGTTTCTTCAGAACATTCGGAACAAAACATGGTCTGATTTCTGGTAGGTTAATGAGATTCCATGTTAATTCTTTATTCAGTTAGACCAAAACAACTAGGAACTTTATATTATTAATATTTTCTTTTAAACATTCTATTGGCTGTACCTGGGCCTTGAATATCCTTTGCCTATATGAAGGTATAGTAAAATAGGTTCGCATAAAATTTCTTTATGTGCCAACCGTCACACATCACTCATTCGCTTATTCAAAAATCGAACTGCACCTTGCCTCGGTTTACAAAAAACGAACACAGCAACAAGGCGGCATAGAAAACATAACTGTCCCCGTCCCTCTCCCACTCGTGCGAGTTATATTGGCAGCTCGTACTAGACATCCTTCTCACACGTCATTGCATCTCGCGTACGTTTCGTTCTTTTTTTTTTCGAAACCCTTATTATGTGAACAGTCAACATCCTCTACACACTGAGTCGTGTAAACACTTGTTTGTTTATTTGTACATTTATCTATGTGTGCGTAGTCAGCTGAGATCGGTCACAGAGTATTGTTAATGTCCGTAGGTTAACTTGACTTTTGTTATGTCTAATGTTTTTAAAATTTACAGGATATTAAATAATGAGTATTGGGAAAATATTTTTTGTTTGTTTTAATTTATTTTCTACATATTATACAAATTGGTATCATAGTCGTATAGAGAAATAAAAGCGAAATAATGTTTCAAGGCAGTTAGATCATTATATAAATGAGAACTATGTCGAATTGTTTATACAACACGACGTGTGTACGGGTACGGTATGCTTGTGCGTGAGTGAGTAGATTTGTTAGGTGCAGTGCTTGAGAGAGTTTCGGATGATTATGTTCACGCATTTACTATGATGTTCGTTTACATGTAAATCGGTAATATTTGATGAAAAACTTGTCATAGTGACTTGATTTTATGATATGCAGCTGCCAGCGTATTTTAAGCATTTCTGATTTTTTAATAGGTAGTTTAATTAAATAAAGTTAGCAGGATGGTAGGTAGAACCCAGCTGGATCGAGAGAACACAATCGTTGCAGGGCACGTTAAGGCGCTTCCCGTTCTGGTATCAGCGCGTGAATATCTAGAACTATCTAGATGCTTTAGCAGTCGTAGATATAGCTGAACACGATGAGACCGACACGAAATAGATTCTCATCTATCGGGTTTATATACAGTTTACGTGAAATACAGTCATTTTGCTGAGATCGTATAAAAAAATAATGATACTGACATAGAAAAATCTGTAGATGTTAGAGAAATATTATAAGAAGAGAAGCACATTTTTATGTTTTAGAGCGACTGAAAAAAATATCTTAATAGTTTATATGAGTAATGTGAGGATTACTTGCGTCTATCTTGCAAGAACTTTCCAAGCATTTTTTGGCTTATGTTATTATTTCTAGCACACTTCATTCGAACACAATAATTAAACAATAAATAAATTTATCTGACAATAAGTTCAAGTATTATGTCAAGCAAGTTTTAATCTCAAAAGGTTATTACAGGGTGGATCATTACGTGAACGATAGTGATGTCTGGAATTAACCCACATCTCTGTGCTTCCACTAACATTATTAAAACTACGATTTGTACAGTTTTTTATATGACAAAAAAAATGATATATATTATATTTATAAAAAAAAGAACCAGATCGAGTTTCTTGCCGGCTCTTCTCGATTGGGTTGTTTTCCGAACCGGTGGTAGAGTTTAGACGTTCATAAGCGCCTTCTTAGGGCCTAAATTGAATAAATAACTTTTGATTTTGAAACTTTGTCATACAATACATACAATAAACTTATAAATCTGTAGTAAATTTTGTTCCATAATAATCAAGTTCCGTTCCGTGTAAAAAAAACAAATTTCATGAAATTGTAGACAAAATACGAGTCAATAGACAGCACCACCAAAACATTATTTTACAATGATAATTTAAAGACTATGTAGTAAAGAACATAAGAAACACGGGCGGAGCCGCGTGCACACTGCTAGTTTTAATATAAAAGTATATTCTTACTTACCTATCTGTTTGCGTAGAGTTCAAAATCGAGCATCATTCTTCATTATAAATTATCTTTAGACGGTTTTCGAAGATTGAAAAGAACTACCTGCCAGTTTATTTTTTTTTCTTCGTTGGATATTCACAAGCGTAAATTTTTTTTGGTAATTTTTTTGTTACTTCAGCCACCGGTCCTCGCTTCAAGTTCGTTATTACCGCATCTTCTTACTATTGTTAAATATTTTGCATAGAATAAACAAAAAAATACAAATCTGTAGTTCTATGTAGGTAATAGTTTTTTTTTAGAAATCGACGATAAATCGTCAGCCGCTGATGCTGACTTCCTAATTATTTCCTGTTAATATATACTCAACTAATGTTGAGTCAAAGAAACTAGATCTCAAGTGATGTATATTTAGTTTAAAGTTAGCAGAATTTGCATACCGGTAACTGGCCGAGTAGAGATATGTACCATTCTGATGCTCTTATTACCAACTTAGTAACTGATCATGCACCATTTAGTTTGATAACCCAGCAGCACTAATTCAAAATCAAAATCAAAAACATCTTTATTCAATTTAGGCCCTAAGAAGGCGCTTATGAACGTCTAAAACACTACCACCGGTTCGGGAAACAACCCAGCCGAGAAGAGCGCAGACAGGAAACTCGATCTGGTTCTTTTCTTTAATAAATATAATACATATATTTTTTTTTTCATATAAAACACCATACAAATCATAGTCTTAATGTTAGCGGAAGCACAGAGATGTGGGTTAATTCCAGACATCACTATCGTTCACGTAATGATCCCCCCTGTAATAACCTTTTGAGATTAAAACTTGCTGACATAATACTTGAACTTATTGTCAGGTAAATCGGTATTGTTACTTGCGTTACGTTAAAGCGTGGGACGGCCAACTTGTCTTTACTTCTAATATTAAAATTATGACGATCATTCACTAGATCTAGCTTGTCTAAATTTTTAAGAATATGCATTAAGTTATCGAAGATGTATTGGGATGGCAAAGTTAAGATATCATATTCTTGAAACTCGTTCTTTAGAGATTCGCGAGGTCCTATATTATATATTGCTAGAACAGCTCTCTTTTGTAACGTAAAAATGGTGTCTACCTCTGCTGCTGTACCCCACAGCAAAATACCGTAAGACATTAAGCTGTGAAAGTAAGCAAAGTAGACTAACCTAGCAGTAGCAATATCCGTCAGCTGGCGAATTTTTCGAACCACAAAAGCAGCGGAACTAAGCCTTCCTGCCAAAGTTTTAATATGCGGACTCCATTGTAACTTATTATCAAGTGTGATACCTAAAAACAGAGTTTTGTCAACTAAGCCTACAAAATTCCCTTCTATCTCTAACTTACAATCGATCTGTTGCACATTGGGCAACATAAATTTTATACACTTCGTTTTCTTAGTGTTAAGAAGTAAATTATGTAAGGAAATGATTGCTAGTGTATTATTTAAGTGACTAATCTGTTAATATTTTTGACTACCTCAAATAGATGCAACTCTAAGGCGAACTTAATGTTAAATCTTAAGCTTATATTTACCATTTCTTTTTTGAGTTGAGATTATGGTCAATATCAGTCAGTCTATGTATTATTAAAATCTAATTAAAGAATGCCTTGATCACCACGTGAAATCCACCATCAAAAGCCAAATTTTTATACACTAGAAATATATTACAATCCAAGCGTACAAGAGTAATAAATATATGTATGTAAATTGGGAAAAAAAATTAAAGAAAATTTCATAATCTCCATCTCCGCGTCTTCACAAATAAACGATGAGGCATTGAATAATTGATGTCAACGAAGCTATCCCCTAAAAGTCGAATGAAAGGATATTTTTAAAAGCAAATTGATCAATATAAATCACTCTCCAGGGCATTAGTTGATGGCGGACAGGTCGATCAGTCAAATCCTGACGATGAATTCGATTCGGTGATTTGACAATTTTCAAATATAAACGTCGAACTTTTTTTTCTTGTAGCTCAAACTGATTTGATATTTTAACTTTTATTCATAGAGTTAGTAAGTATAATTTAAAGGGCAACGTAAGGTACGTTTATATTTATCTTGAAAAATATTGAATTGATTTACCTTTGTATACCGTAGCTGTGTTCTTCACTTGAGTCAGCATTAATGCCATAACGTAAGACAAATGTAGCATAATCAAGCTGATCTTATCAACGCGTAATCATAACATTAATGCTTCGTCGTCGTTCGTCATATGCGGTAATGGATTGCGTTTGACATGTAAAACATCATGACTACAATCTGCAATCATTCCGTTGCATTATATGTTTACAAGTTTCAAATATTAAAAATAATATAGACCACAGAATATCATACCTTTAGGCAAATGTAGACAAATGCATCTAGCACGAGGCCAAAGATCGAGTGCAATAATGCTATTAGGGAGAGTTCTATGTCCAGCAGTAGACTAACCACGGGGTGAAGAAGAAATAACATTTATTTTAAAACCTCGTAAAATGCAGTGAAATAAACAGTAAATGGGATTATTAGATAACCCGTGAGATAATTCAAGTGAAACACTAGCAAATGTAGATACGAAATATTTTAGCATTTCGTACGAATGATTTAAAATAATTAGTTTCAAAATAATATGTCTGTCTCTATATACTGTCTATTTACTCATTTGTTATTATGTTAAGAGTCCTGTCTTTTTAAGTTGCCTTTGATAATCTAATGAGAAGAATATAAACAATAAGAAATCTATTTTAGATTATCAGGCTAAGATCACTAATTATAATCGGGTAGACATATTGAGATGCAAGCAACGATATTATATAGAAAAAAAGGATGCAAGTGATGAAATATTGTCTGAGA
This sequence comes from Samia ricini, assembly GCA_014132275.2. Lineage (NCBI taxonomy): Eukaryota > Metazoa > Arthropoda > Insecta > Lepidoptera > Saturniidae > Samia > Samia ricini. The sequence goes on from AP028169.1 coordinate 792,094, forward strand.
TAGTTCCCCTTCACGCACACACACGGTTGCTGGTGTCGAGCGTGTTGAGTTTGTGTGAGTGTAGTGTCAGGTAACATCAGCTGTTGCGAGGGCGCATACCATATGACTTCAAGGACGACCGGGAACATTTTTGTACCGCACAAAAAATACCGGAGATAATAATATACATTACATTATGTTTAAAGCTGCTTATGATTTTTGTATTTATAATTCATTTAAAAAATTAAACAGAATTACATATAATTGAGTGTATTCTAAGAGAAGATGGTGGTTGTGACTTTTTTTTGAGAAATTCGTACACTTATTTTCACTTTTTACTTACATGTATATGCGCCCGGATAAGTATCTAGTACCTTAGCAAAATTTTGATCATTTTTACACCCACCCCTCCCATGCAGACTTGTTAGCAAAGCTATTATTATCTCATCCGTCATGACGTAATAAGCATTTGCTTAATTAACAAAAAAAAAAAAACACCAAGATTATTAAATATATGACCTAAACAAAATATATGTTAAAACTTTGGCATAGAATATACTTCTATAACAGATAATATAAGAGAACTCTTAATTCAAAATAATACCACTATCCAATAATTCTACAACTAATATTCGTAACTTTCCATTTATAAAGTTAGACAGAATTTTCGATGAATAAGTTAGTTTAATTTTTATAAGTTTATCACAATATAATTTTATATTTTAAGAGGCTTAGTCTATTATCGGAAACGAACAAGAAACGGCTTAGAGCCCAACAGAGCATCTCGCTTCGCATGATCGCGGGGGCACCGCGATACGTTAGTAACCACGTAATTGCGCATGACTTACGTGTAGAGAGCCTGGATGCATTCGTAAGCAACCTTGCAACCAACATGTTCCGCAGAGCGGACACATCGGCGCACGTTCACCTCCAGAACAACGCGCCGTTACACGCTAGACCTCCCGATAGACGGAGAAGAAGAGGTGGACACTTTTCTTTTAATACACAGGCCTCAGGCGCTCGATCTCATACGCCGGTCCTCGCCTAGCTGAGTAGGTAGTCGAAGGAGGACCGTGACTATGACCCGTACAGAGCGGACACATCTCCCTGATCGATAGAAGGATTAGCTCCCAGGAAACTCAGAAGATTACTCCACGAGGGACGCACCTTGTGTGCCTCACCCAGTAGACTTGTCCGTAGGCGCGGACAAAGGAGAGGCCACCGTCGAAGGGAATAGCCCTGATGCGGTTTCCTCGTGTCCCCTCTATTAGTTCGTAAGTTTAGTGATAGTGTAGTTTGTAGTCTCAACTATGTTTATTTTTTAAGAAACAATTGTAATATTTTTTTTAATAAATAAAGGTTGGTTAGGGAGTACACGCTGCGCTGCTGCTAAACTGCTCGAGCTGATAGAGGGTGCTCGAGAAGATTGCCAAGAAGGCTTAGTCTAGATTGGTAACTCGTTATCATTTACATCTGTTAGGCACCAGTGCTATATTCTAAATGCTTAGCGACGATTTTCAACTTGCAGCATATGGGCAGGTGGAAATCTAGATCCCCTTAACTATATCAAGATGCAAATGCCTTAAATGTATATATATTTTGTTAGTTTACATTACTAGAAATTGATAGAAGTAAGTTTTGTAACAAACTGGTTTTTCAATTTCGCTCCAATAGGTTTTTAATCCAATGTTTGAATTTATTTACTGCAAATTTTCGTTTACAATGATTTTATTTAGATAGAAAAATAACTACACTTTTATGTCATATAAAATTTAAATTATGATTGATTTTGAATTTATTTAGTTGTGAATCAGTTGGGAATTTAATTCTTCTAACTCTTTCGGTATTAAATCGTACGATAATAAGAAAGCGTATATTATTAAAACACCAAATCGTCGAGCGCAAGTAACAGTTCGCTTTAAATGATCACGACTCGCTTACCCTCCACGTTCTTTGAAGGTCCAAACAGCTGATGTTTAATCATAAACAACATTTCCTGATGCATTCGAATCTAGTCTTTAATTACATTCAAGAAAAGGTTCAAAATTATCACTAAAACTCAATAACAATCACTCGTAAATTTTGCTTCAAGTTTATTTTTTGTACAACCCGTAGGTTTACATTTACACGTGCGGTGACTTGTTTCTTGTGTGTATATGTGTGTGTGTGTGTGTTTGTGTTTCTATATACGTATGTGTACGCGTGTTACCTTTTTTTTGTCGTTTCTGGTTTTTCCAGTCCCTCGAGAAAGGGTCACTCTACGTTCAGTAAAATGGATGAGAGCAGTGTATTTTTGATTTGCTTGCTTATTTTTTTTTGCGTTCATTTGTGTGTACGTATGAACATTTTTTGCCGCAATATTTTGTCCTACTGAATTTTTAGTCGTTGAGTTTGTTATTTCTTTTACAATTTCAATATCTCATTTTAAGATTTGCATTTTTGGGAATAAATGACAGGGCAGACTTTTTCATTAAATACCACAGGTAAAAACAATAGATGATATGTTTAGAAAAGGAGTGAATGCGGAGATGACAACAAATAGAGAGGAATGGAAGAGGAAGACATGTTGCACCGACCCCAAATAAAAATGGGAAAAGGGTAGGGAGATGATGATGATGACCACAGGTAAATACAGTAAGCTAAAAGTAAATATTTTTCAGTTACTTGCAATTATATATTATAATATCATTGGTTACTTGTATATACACCATTTTGTTATGTCTCTGCTAGAGTTGGCGAGTAAATAAAAATGATTCTCTGTTATCCTTTTAAACGTCGCTCGCTTCCTGAAGCCTTTTCAGTACATCAGTACTTATTCCGAGAAGGTATCATTTATTTCTTACTTTGATCCACATAAAAAAAGGGCTTCTGCATCCGCTTTCGGTCACATTCGTATTGGATATCCTATGACGTGCCTTAATTATATGCCTTAATAACTTTTTAATGTGACGTAGACAACGCGAGTAACGCATCTTATTGTAAAACTTTTATCAGTAAAACCCAAGACATACTGATCATCAGTTCACAATCATTTATTACATCAATTTACACCACTAACACTTCAAGAATATTTCTCAACCATTGTAGCATACTCTATATATTCCTTTTTTTTCGCAATGGTCAGCAACCAAACGGTCCTGCATATTATGTTGCAGAGTCGTCCGAGAACTAGTCGCTCTGGGATTAATGCCCAATAATCTTCGGACACCGCGTTACTCAACATCGTATGAGATTATATTGTAGTCAGAACAAGGCACATTATAAAAAAGGGAATCTTTAAAATTTCCGAAACAAGATTGTTGAATGTTAAAGCTCGAACCGACAACCTTTAAATCGATATTTCACAGCTCTCATCCATTCCACCATCACGATTTTACATAAATTCGTTATAACGTATGCGCGTGTACAATTATTTCATGGTAGATATCTTTTATGATTTATTTCTAAGTTGACTAGTACGTCAGTTAATATAATGTGACGTAATCATAATGAAATATGGAGAACTGGTTAGTAACTTAGAGTATCCGTAATGCGGTCTTTTGTATTATTATACTAGGTGAGCGCATGGCTTCGCCTATTATTGTTAACAATTTCTACCTGTTACTCTGTATTTCTTAAATATTTAATCGTTTAAATAAAGTACTGAAATCATTTTTTTTTCAACCAGTAATAACATAAAACACAGACGTGGTTTCTCACAATGGGCTTCACAAGAAGACTCAACGTTACTCAAAGGTCAAAGTCAAAAGTATTCGACATTGCCCGAAGAATTACCAAAATTAAGTAGCAGTACCCGGGGTAAGTTGCTTGTAGACGTCGCGTGGACAAGACCCCGATAAGATGAACCGATGACCTGGTAAGGACTGTGGAAATCCGTTAAATGCGACCGGCACAAAACCAGTCGTTGTGAAGTTCCTTGGTAGAGGCCTAGGTCCAGCAGTGGATGTCTTTGGCCTGACATAATGATAATGATTATTGAAAGATAACGCATTGACATTCATTTTTTTTTAGTTGACTATTAATTAATCCCATATAATATTAACTAGTAATAGAAAAACAATATTAAAACCACGGAAAAAAGTATATATTAAAATCGAGTTCTCGGGTTATAAATCTACTAACGAACGGACACACAGATAATGCCATTTATATTATCTAAGGACAGAGGTTTCGGAATAACTCCAATGTATTATATTATTCGACTATTATAAGCTCAGAAAACCGGTACAAGGGAATAGTACAAGTTAGGAGGGAGTCCCGTCCACGTGTTCAATAGGACTGTTCTGTGTTTAAAATTATTATTATCTATATGTACATCTTTTATGTTTGTTAATCTGTACATATATACAAAATTTGTACATGATAAGAGCATAAAATACCTTTAGCATATGTATAATGTACCATAGATAAATTATAACAGTCTTTGTATGTATGCACGTACTTTTTGTTAATGGACATGATGAAATTCAAATTATTAGAGCCTGTATTCAAAAATATGTGTTCTGATCTAAGCAAATGTAAAATCAAATTAATTATTAAAAATATCCTAATAATTATTTTAAACGGATAGTTTTATAACTTATTTTGAGCATAGAATATATTTTACAATGTATATTCTTTTAATACTGTCTAATTGTCTATTTAGTGTTTTACCAATATTCAAATCCAATCGTAGTTTGAGCCTGCTGATAAATCAAAAAGTAAAAGTGATAACAAAAGGGGATAATAAAAGATCACAAATATCATTAATTGATCTTCTAAGTATTCACTAGAATCAGGAACTAATGGACATTTTTTCTTAGATAACACCGTAATATCCATATTACCTTCACCTGATTATTGGAAATGTATGTTCCTAAATTTCCTAATGTATGACAAATCTACATATAATAATATACATTTAGCAGTTATTGTTAGATTAAATTATAATGATTGATTAGACTGCCTCTGTGGCGCAGTTGTATTACGGTACGACTCTCGTTCTGAGGTCTCGTGTTCGTGTCAAATGATATTGTGTTTTTTACTCAGTATCATCCCGGAGTCTGGAATTTGTGCCCGATATGTCGACATAGGACTGGAGCTGAACTGAGCTCAGCGAAATGTGTGTGCTGTAATTCGCTATTTCACCTCTGCCTAACCCTTCGGGGATGACAGGCGTAGGCTTATATTTGTAAATCGATTGATACAGGAACACTGAATGAAAGGTTCTCTTGTAATGGTTGGTCCGAATTTTTTATTGTCTGACTAATGCTGTTGACCGGAAGGACCTTAACAGCGTCACCGAAGCTTGAGGCGAGCGCTTAAGATGCTCAGCCTAGAAATGGTAGCCGGCACAAGGACATCAAAATGGCATGAAACTCGGCTTGAGCTGGTATCCGTGTTAAAAATTCCGCGGAAATTGCCCCGCGCTAACTGAAGAGTTAGTAAACATGTAAAGAAATAAAGGTCCCTTACATAACCTATGTACCATGCGTGTAGTGTGCAAGTGTGTGTTTGCAGTGTGATGCGTGTGATTTCTAGTGTATGCACTCACTGTGCATGCAGTCACTGTATCGCACTGACAGCGGCTACAAGAGCTACCGCGGATGAGCATCGAAGCACGTCATGGGGACCCGAAGTGTGTGCGGGAGCAAAGTTAGCCGTCCGAAAATTATGTTTTGTTATCATTCATATATGACCTTTTTTTTTTTTTTTGACGGGGGGAAATGCATTTTCGCACTACCCTTATTTATTGTATTTAGGGGATCAAAATCCCCCAATACAACAGATAAGGGGGCACGGAGTGACGAGCTCCGTGCCAGTGTGGGACTCACCCGGGCGTGAAGCGCCCGGAAATACCCACTAAAACCCCCCGGGGCCGTCCGCTGCATTTGGGATGGGGGCGACACGGGGTGGCTTTCGCAAGCACCGCGTCGCCCCCTGCAGCGAACCCACCAGGCCCGATTCATATATCACCTAACATAACGAAATTCGTGTGGAATTCCGAGTTTGTAAAACTGATTTTTCACCTCTTTGAATTGTCTATTTCCTTCATAAATTACAGAGAAATTGGTTTAAAGAAAATTAATTGAATCGAATACAAAATGTATCGGTCGAAAATTGTATGAAAATTTATGAAGATTCGAATAAAATGCAGATATATGGAGCTGTTCGATACAAAATGTGTAAGGTAATACATTTTCGATATAGTTCATTTTAATTTTACTAATTGTTCTGCTATTCGGAGCCGAGACAAAATCAACGAAACAAAGTTTAGAAAAATAGCTCCAGCTTTTGTTAGAATGACATAACTGAGCCAACTTTGTTTTATACATACATAGCTATTACCTATAGTTAGACTTTATATACATTTTTTTCACGTTAATTTTACACTTCTTAAATATCAATTTATTTGTGGATCGTTATATAAATGTTTCACCTTTAAAAAGTTTCACTATATTAATTTTATTTTTTAACTTCCGACAATTCCAAAAAGTTATGATTTAGGGAAAACTTAAAAGGTATGCGCGTAAATGAATTTCTTCCCTGTTTTAAGTAGGCCTATACCACGTGAGATTGTCACGTTTTCATATAATAATGCTTCCCAAAATAACTAAACGTGATCATATTAAATTCAAACGTGCTACTGGTTGAATAACTGACTATTGAAAGTTAAGGGACTTCGAAGGAAAAGTTCTCAGCGTGGTGGTAGGGCATTTCTAATAATACCCGCTTGGATAGAGCTACCTATCTCAAGTTTGCAAACCTGTCGCCAAACACAAACTTAAAGTTAGATTGTATATCATTCAGTAAAAAAAAAACTAGTTAATATTTTAGACGATTAGGTCGTCGCACTTTTTTGGTCAAGGCATATGGCATAGGTCAAAGATACCAATCACATTATCCTATCTATTAATTGACATATTCCCAATAGATTTTGTAAAAAATAATTTTGTGACAACCTAATTCACTAATTGTTCAATGGTTTTAAAGCAACTAATTAATTTGCAGTTAATTGAAAATGAGGTTTTTGGAGTTGAAAAGAAGTGTTTTCAGAGATGTTGTGTTCTGTAATTATTAGGTAATGGTGTCAACAACCTAATTCCATAATAGTATCTTAGCAACATAAGCAGCATAATGAAAATGATGTGAAAACATAATATTTATTGGAAAAAAATCATACTAATTAATCTTATGAAATAATATCATCCAGATAGCAGAGAAGGGCGGTAATAAAAGGGTAGTGCATGCCGAACAGCCGTTAGTTGAATTCTCTCCTGAAACTCGCTTATTAATCCTGCTTATATTCATGTCATCGTTTGCCAAGATTGTTTGCTACGTCAAGGGCCGCAGTTTGACAACCACTGATCTAGGCAGTCGTGGAAAAGGCCGAAGAAATCAATGAATAGAGGGATTAAGGCACATTAGTGATCGACGAACTATGAGCTCCAGAAATTCCTCACAAGAGTTTTTCAACACCAAACCACTCAGACCGCAAAAGGAAGCCTTCAAAAGAGGACCCAAACCTCTAGAGAGTAGTCGCAGTGCGAAAGCAGTTTCTACTCCATACCCAAATAGGTGAATTAAGGAACACCGTGCGTATTTAGTCAGTAAAAGTGACATAACCCACATTTCGTTGACCGACAGAAATCAGTATCCATCTAGGACATTCCCACGATAAAAAAGTATAAACAACCGTAACTTCGCTCAAGATTTTGATATTCCGCTGAAACCACGTGACGTAACTTGATTAAATGATACCTTTCTTTTTTTGACGGAGGGAAATGCATTTACGCACTACCCTTATCTATTGTATTTGAGGGATCAGAGTCCCCCAATACAATAGATAAGGGGGCACGGAGTGACGAGCTCCGTGCCAGTGTGGGACTCACCCGGGCGTGAAGCGCCCGGAAATACCCACTAAAACCCCCCGGGGCCGTCCGCTGCATTTGGGATGGGGGCGACGATTAAATGATACCTGTCTATTACTATGTGTTTTTGTTGATCATCTCATCTGAAAGACGTCTACTGCTTCTCTCTAATTTTTATTACACACAATATACATATGTAATAAGCATACATACTTAGACGCACACTCATACGTACTGTTATATCTTTCTATTGTACCCTTTCTAGCCTAGTCAGCTGCCTATGCTGCTGACACATGATTCTTATTCCCTTCCTTTCGTCTCTCGGCTCATCAGTCCTCAGTCCTCATCCATACTCAATCCACGACGGTCCTATAGTGATTCTATATAATTATAATCATATTTAAGTTGTATTTTAAAATGCATTCAAATAAACAAAATTAACATTTCAGTGTGTATGAAATTCTTTTTTTAAAAAAGCTATCTCAGAGTTCCATATAACAGTACCATACAAACCCGGCTCAGTGTAATTACTGTTTAATTTCTATTATAAAAAGTAGTTTTAAAGGTATGATCCGGATGCGGGCGATGGTATCTACAACCAAGCTATCAACCACAGCAGTTACTATTGTTTAATAGACAATTATTTTGTAAATTATATATTTGGTTAAGAGAAATAAATAAGTAAACAAAATTATCTCCATCAAATCACATGCCATGTGTTTATAACTCCGTTATGGTTTAACGAAAGCTTTGACTTAAATAAGCTGATAATTATGGTAGGTTTGAACCTACATCCATTCTTCTTCTTCTTCTTAGTTAATGGCAATCTGTGTGTACACACAATTTGTGCCAGTGTCATGTGGGTAAGATTTTCAATCTTGTATCAGCGTTACCAAGCTCCAACAGAACGGTGGCCTATCCTGCTCGAACTTTCCATGGAGCTTTGTCGGCACCTCAGAATGTATGCTACGCGTTGTCTTCTATAATAAACTTAACTTGAACACAATAACTAAACTATTTCACACAAAACGCCACCAAGATTTCATGATATAGAATCAAGTACACAAGTTTAATGAATTAAAGAAAACAATTGCTACATGTCAGACTGAGATCCCGCCAAAAAACATTCATTCAGAATTTTACTTAAGTCCCATTAAGACATAATCGCTTCGAAACGTGCTCCTTTTTTATACTTATTCTTTTCATCGTATATAATATAGAATTATAGACGACTAATTTTTTGACACATTATCAGTAGGTATGTAAATAAATATCAAGGAAACTTCACGCTTAGACTTTTACAACGTTATATCGATAATTATTACAACAAAAATATAAATAATTATAATTCAGTTAAAAAAGATATATCTTCTAAGAATCCACAATCAATTTCTCAGAACTACCTGCTGCACCAACAAAAAAAGCGTTGAAAAACTATGGAGTGGGTGGGTCATAAAAGCGCATTTTGAATTTAGCAGAAATATTTTTTTTTGTTGTTCAAAAACCAAAGCTTTTAAAGGTATAAATATTTTGTGAATATTTTTTGTAAATTATAAATCTCTTTGCAAGGAAACATTTACATGTGACATACGTTATTTGAGATTAAGTGATGTAGTCGTAAATTCGTTGACGTGAATTTTACAAAAGTCTCCATGTTTTCTGCCGTTTTATTGTTCACAAAATAACATTAATAATACCTTAGTAGTTTGTGCATCTTTACATACTATAAAACAAAGTCATTCTCAGTGTATGTTTGTCCGCTAACTTCTCCTAAACTATTCAACGAATTTTGATGCGTTTTCATTGTCAGATAGATTTTTTTTCACCGAAAGTTTATAATATTATCTGGAATCCCCGGGACACAAAATATTATTTATCCGGGACCATTACCCCATCTGATCTTTTATTGTGTATATTTATTAATAAAGATTTATTGTTATTATTATTATTATTTATATATATTTTAGTTAGTTCTGCGGAAACTGAGAGTAAGTCAAATATCTACATGTGTATGTTAGCACATAATTGAATTAGTTAAATATGATAGGTACTAACTCGAGACTTAACAGGTCCCAGTTTTGGCAAAGTTCTGTTTTTAATCGATTTTGTAATTAATAAATTCTAACTTTTTAACTCTTCTTAGCAATCAAATTATTTTCTAACAAACATTTTATTCAATCCATCATGGGACGTTGAACTTTACAGTACTTCTCGCACATACATTAAAATCTAAAATAATCTATGGCTGAGCTATAAAATCGTGTGACTTATAAATCAGAATCATTCAATAAACTCCCTTTATGAAGAACCTTTTAGTCTATTGAAAAGGCAAAACCGAACTGAACACAGACATAATTATGACATAGTTATGCCATCCAAAATTAATCTTTATTTGTTACGCGAGAAGACCGAAAAGGAGTGTAAAAATATGTTTGCAATAATGTCCACGGAACAGCTGTTACGCAAGTCTTTATAAAATCTGGTGAGAGTTTCGAACTGAACTTTTACAGTACTCCAAGAAATTTTATTCGGCGTTCAAGTTTTTTTTAACTTTATTCTAATATTCAATATTTTTAAACAGAAATGCTTTCTCAATGATAAATAATTCATTTTATTTTATTCGTTATCGTTTCTAGTTGTAAATTTTTTAATTTAATTGTTCTGGATTAGAAAACTGTGGGTGTTGTTATTTTTTCAAAACTGTTGAACGAAGTTATACTAAAAAGTACAAGGATAAAAGTTTATTTAAGTAAAGCTATAGGTATACTTGATGATTTAAGTCTTTTTTTCTATATAACATCATTGAATAAACTGAAATGTTTGTGATTGCCCGCTACTTTACTCTTCAAATTAAAAGCACCATAAATTAAGGTGAAAATCTCATACAAATTCGTCGTAATGAAATTAATAAAAATTTAACTAACCATTAATTGTAGGACTTATTTCATTATTGGAATCAAATTTAATCATATATTTTGACTTATTTGTTTATCATTTTAGTTCCTACATACATCCATTAGGAGAGCTGATAATAGTAATAGTAGATAATATCGTAAATTTTGTATGAACACTGTAAACGATTTTGATGTAAAACTTACATTATTTGAATGAATTATAATGAGGTTCAAGTAAAAATATTGTCAGTAAGAAAATAGATTTAAAAAACCTTATAAATAAACATCAGTTGTAGGTAGATTACAAATTTTGGCAGAGACGGCGCAGTCGGTTTTTATTCTCACATATTTGAAACTAAAAATGTATGTTTTAAATTGTGAACTTTGAATAATGTATTCAACCGAAATAAAGTTGCTTAGAGTGCAAGTTTGTACCGGTCAAATGATAAACCGAAATTGTATAATAAATTGATTATATTTTCCTTGATTAAAAAGTTTTTCTCAAAGCTTACTTTCAGTACTTTTTTTTTTTTCCGTGGAGAAATGCATTTACCCATCCCCCTATTAACATATGCGGGGAGTAAATTCTTCTCTGTTAAGTTGGCAGAGGGTATTTGGGACTCGCCGGGTGTGAAGCACCGGGAATACCCACTAATACCCCACGGGGCTGTCCACCGCCTTCCTAGGGCAACACGGGATCATCCTACATTCTCCGCGTCGCCCCAGCGGCCTGCCCGCACTGTATCGGGTCGGGCCTCTCCGTCCAGGGGGCTGCTTGGTTAATAGTAATTACTATAAAATAATAACAATTTATATTTTTGATACGAAATGCATTATGTCCCTTAAAAGTTAAAATGCATACTTTGCATTTAAAGGCACACACACTAATGGCCATTTTTTGTCTAGTTATATTATTCTTATAGCTTCTTCCAGAAGTTGCCTGATTTCGTGTTCACACGGTGGTCAAAATTAGACCCTAAATAATTAATTATTATTATAAATTTGACAGAAAAAAATAATCGGAAATAATTTTATTGAGAACTCTAAAACTCAATACCTACAAATATATATATAAAAGTAATACATTAACCTACATTAAATCTAAGAAAAGCAGAAAACAATAAATAAATTATACAAGTCCGATATTGAATTTTCATTATCTTCTTTTATTTTTGTTCAAATGGATAATTTTATGTTATAACGCCATCTATCGGTCCACATCAACTAACAAAACTAATCAACAGATGTCGCCACTAGAAGTAAAGTCAACAACCATCCATTCCTACGTATCCAATTTAACTAAATTAATTTAACATCCATTTGAATTACATTACTTAGGTACCTATCTTAACCGATTCTAACTGCATCTTAAATTGTTATAGAGTGGACATTAACTGTGAATTAGTGTTTGTTACAGTTTGTTCACGTGATTTGTCGTCGTGATTCTAAGGCTTGTTTGGTCCCGTGTTATCTTACAAAGTTTTTAATGCTCTTTTATTTTATCATCTCTCTATTCCTATGTTTATACGTATATACATTATATTGATTCGTGTTTTTCTTGTTTTTATAGACACGCTGATAAGTTGGATTATATAAAAATATTTGTTTCAGACTTATTATGTTTGTATCTTTCTCACGCATTAAATATTACTATCCGTCTTTTAATATTCAAAATCGTGACGCCGAACGTCAGTATATTAGATATCGCGCGAAAAGTCTTACTTCAATTATACTATGTATATGGGTTCTGCGTCTTGACCACAATCTCACTTGACCGATTACGATGTGGTTTAGGATGGTAAAACGCTAAGCCTAGAGGTACTGGCTATCAAGCGATGCTGCCGGAACACACATATTGGTGCTTGGCTACAGATGTTCACACTTGAGGGTGGTAGCTAGCCAAACGAGATAAAAAATCCTTTCAACATGCTATTGCTTCCTCACGATGTTTTCCGACACTCAGAAAGCTCAGGCTCGTCGTAGACTAGGAAAGTTGGATTCGATCCAACGTTTATCGATGCGGAATTCAACCACACAACTAATAAACAATAAACATAGCTTAACATTTTTGCCCAATTAAGCTCCAAATTAAATGTTTCCCTTGAAATTTCACTGCCTTTTTCATTTACATTTTTTATTTATGGTTTTGGAGTTAACTGTATTATATATTTTTTAGAACGCGACACACTGGATAAATCATTTGTAAGCTAAGGTAAATTATTTATCTAAAACACGTGTAAAGATCACGCGTAATCACTGAATGACGTTGTTGCAAGAATACATGACGTACATTTTTTGGCTATAAAATCAAGATAAATGATTTAACAGGCAACTATTACCTTAAATTACTTCAAATGATGATAATCCAAACAAATAACGGGCAATTATTGTACTCTTAAAAAGAACTTTCGTAATTTCGTGACGTTTCTACCATGATCCATATTTATGCGTGGCTTTATATTATTCTGGTAACTTCGACAAAATGTCACGGATTTTAACCCTTATTTCTTCATTATTTTAATGGAAAGTATATCAGAAAAATCACATGAACACAGTTATCTGTATAAAATACAAAACAATATGACCATAAGCAATCCAATCTATGTATTCATTTATTAACTTATAACCCGAGAACAAGTCAACCGATTTATATGATTCGTTTCTCGGTGGGGATTGAGAAAAGGTGTTTTATCCTTTTCTCATAAAACGAATTTTAGTACAGTACTTGTACAAAACACTTAGTGTGTCGTCATATCTAAGTATAATACGCTTTTATTTTAAGGTAAAATTCTTATACGACCTTTGATTATAAAAAGAATACATATTTCTTGTTATATCTCCAAGCTTCTGGGCTTCTCTAATCTTTTGGATGGAAAAGCGAACAAAACTTAAATCCATATTTTTCGATAGTAGAATCGTTCAATCAATTAAAATAACATTAATTCATTGATTCCTTATTAGAACATTTAGTGTTAAAATATCGAACATTAAATAAATGTCGAATGTGTGTTTGATAATAGTTGCTTAGTTCCGCTCGCGGTCCACGATATGGACGCTCTGACCTTTTGCTTATTATAATGACTTAATTTTTGTTACTGATGCTATCTTAACAATTGTGTGTAGGTTGTCGCGTATGTTAAACTATAGATAATTTTATTATATTTTTCACATATTATAATATTGCCATAATTAATTTTGATCTAAGGTATAAGATATCTTTTTCTTTAATAAGAACAAATTACTTAAATAGTGTTTGTTGATTTTTAAATACCGTTAATTTGAATCTCGTTTGGGATAAACTCTTTTCATATCGAAATTACGAACTGTAAATTTATAGGGACTTTATTAATTTTATTTGAACAATCTTTTAGTGTCAGGTAAGTTAGCTAACTTGCTTGATAGAATTTTAAATTGTCCATATTTTATGTGGCGGTTTTTTACGGCTCTTTGGGACGTCTGTGAGTGTCTTGGACAGCTGTTTACACTTTTTAAATGTCTTGGTAGTCTTTCAATTTAACTAACATACATTTCTCCTTACACAGCGTCCTTTTTTAAATGACAGCACCGCAAAACATTACGTATGCAATAATATTCCTTTTACAAAATTATGTATTAACCTCCTAACAAATTTATAATAAAACTAAGTTAAGAGGTTTATATTATTGTATTGTATAGGTTTCAATACAATATCATATGATGATAAGTGACGATGTTACTTAAGATACAATGACGCTAAACCTAGGGATAGTTCTTGTAATAATATTTATTTTCATGGCTGTAAACCTTTGTAGAGTTCTTTTTTATACAGGCTTAGGCTTAGTGCTTTGACCACATACTTACCTGATGATAAGTAACGATGTGGTCCAGGATGGTAAACACACTAAGCCTAGAGGTACTGGTTCTCAAGTGACGCTGACGGAACACACCTATTTGTATTTAGTAACATGTTTTCAAACTTGAGGTTGGTGGCTACCCAGCGGGCATTATCAGTTGTATTTTGTACTAACTTGCTTTGGTTTCACCACGATGTTTTTCTTCATCGAAAACTCAGACTTATTTTAAGTAGCCTCATATCTGCACCCATTGACACGGAATCGGACCGCACTACCAACTGTGCCATCATCGCTTCTAACCTAAATCAATCGGAGCGGTGCCCATAAACAACAGTAGAATTTTTAAATTTTAATTCAAAACAAGGAGAGTAATTTATTTAAACAAATTATTATATTAACCGGACTGGCTTCTCAGAAACCGTTTCACTTGCGGTGTCTGATAATTAAAAGGTTTTAGGTATGAAAAAAAACTACATGGATTTTGTACTCACGTTGATATGCTTCGAGACATGTCTCTTACTCTTCAGGCATGATGTCTGCACGTATGTTACAGGATAACCCGAGGCGGGGTTCTTACAATGGTCTTACAAATTATTCATACTTTTTATGACAAACTGAGTTCTCCATTATGTTTTGTTTTTCAGAAAGCTTTTACGCACCATATTTTTGTATTTTCTAGAGGATGGATAAAAAAAGATTGACGAAACAGATTCGCGAGGTGAAGATGACTGAAAAAGTCGGTAAAAGTCAGCCTTTTTTTAGCGTAGGAAAATGCATTTTCGCATCCCCCTACCAACTCTAATCTGGGGTAACATCTCCCGGATTAGGTAAACGTCGACCTGAGTGAATATATCCCGACCAGATCGAAGACTTTCTGAAGGTAGGCCGCGGTCAAAAGTACTCGGAATCGAAAAGCGTGTGTGAAGTTCCTCATGAAAGTAGAAGAAGTGAAAGACGTACGTCAGGATTGTAGCAGGTGAAAGTACATTTGCCTACCATTATCACTTTATCACCATTCTAATGCTAATCAATTGTTACATTCGCTAATATATGGAGTAAGTTATCAAGGTCATATCGAAATCAATTCTCCTAATATAATTATCTTGAAACCATTTACCTAAAACCTTTTAATTTTTTAGAGATTGCAGTGAGTTGTGAAATATATAAATCATTATTTGCGAGTAAAACTGTGGGTAGAGCATAGTTTATAAAAGATTATATATGAATTCATTGTGGCACGTACAAACCTTGATGTCACGCAGTGATATTTTCTTAAATGGCGCCACGAACTATGCTAATAAGTGTGTATGAACTGAGAAGGTAAGTTTTTTTTGTGTGATAAAATTAGGTTATAAAAATATATGCTTGATGGATGACTGAATAATTTTTATTCTGATTTATTAAGAATCTCGAGTAGTAGAGGTTTGCTTTTATTTTATTTTAAGTCTTTTAAGACTTCTGAAAGTAGTCACTTCTTTATTTAGACAAAGTTTAAATAAACAAGTAAGCTGATTATTAATCAGCCAGCAATTTCCAGGTAAACTGCATCACCTTCTTGACCCATAGGAATCATATCGGGTAGTTCTATTTTTAAAAAGCTACCGTTTTCGGTTTATTCAGAGTTTACTATTTTATACTGCATAGGCTTAGCACTTTCACTACAATCTTACCTGATGTTAAGTGACAATGTGGTCCAAGATGGTAACCATGGTAAGCTTAGAGGAACTGTCTCTTAAGCGATGGAATACATTTAAAGATACTTGAAGGCATATTTTCAAACTTAAGAATAGGAGCTAGTCAGGCAGGCACTATTAGAAAATACCGTACCACCAAGCTATGGTTTACTTCGTCTATCGATGTAGTATCCGGCACTGGGGCAGGACGTGCTCCGATGCCCAACTGCGAAGCCCTTAAAGCCGCTGTCTTTTTTTTTTTTTTTTGACGGGGGGAAATGCATTTACGCACTACCCTTATCTATTGTACTTAGGGGATCGAAGTCCCCCAGTACACTAGATAAGGGGCACGGAGTGACGAGCTCCGTGCAGTGTGGGACTCACCCGGGCGAGAGTCGCCCGGAAATACCCACTAAAACCCCCCGGGGCAGTCCGCTGCATTTGGGATGGGGGCGACACGGGGTGGCTTTCGCAAGCACCGCGTCGCAAAATGTGTTACCCACCCTGGGCTCGAACCTCAGACCTTTCAGTCGTACCGTCTATGAGACACGCGGTTTAGTCCACCGGGCTAACCACGCTCTCAACACTGCATGCCCTAGCAACACACGCAATATATTGTACAAATTCACACTTGCATAGGTACATAGGTTCTGGATGGGACTGTTTTCTTTTAATTTTACTAATCGTTATGTTAGCTATAGAAATTTTCGCGGAATTTTCAACACGGGTTGGCTTTAAGCTGTAGCTTAGCAGGGGGTAACAGTTCATACCATTTTGGTGCCCATTTTAAGCTGAGTGCCTTAGACGGTCGCTCGAAGATGCTGTCGAGCTGTCATGATGCTTCAGATCAACAATGTTTGGCTAGTTTAAAAATAATGAATAGCATTTAAGACTTAGATGTACCTCGTTCGTACGCAACCAGTTTTTACAGTAAATTACTATGTTATTATTTCGGTATCCCTCAGCTAACATTGTGTTTTTCTCGTACTTACTTTGATGGCTAGCATCCTTAACGTGGAAATTTATTGCCGAGTATTTAGTGCTTGTAGAATATTAGATTCAGCTCCACTTTCAAAACTTAGTATAATAACATCTTTCATTTTAAATATGCTAATATTGTGACCTTATGTCAGCATTTAAATCGATTTACAAATAAATATATAATATGCATTATATTTTACAAGTAACCCTATTTCTTTTCTTTGTAAATATCTCTTACGATCTTTGGAATATTTATAAACGAATTTTTACGTAGTCATGAATGCACCATTTCTTTCATACATCCGGGAACGAACGTCGAACTGATGTCAGTACTGAACAAAAAGCAATGTAATTACGCATTCACGTTATTATATGTAAGTGGGCCCATTTTAAAATATTATTTTTTCTTTCAACAATGCCTCGGTGATTGTTAAGAAAAATTTTACAGTTCCGTATGACAATGTACCCACACCTCGCTGAATGAAGGCTCGGGTGAGTATAAATTACGCAACTCATGCAAATTTAACTTTACGCCCCGGAATTTCTTTTTACCTTTGTCTTGTTTAAGAATTTCAAGCGAAAATAATAATAAAGTGTACATATTATATTTAATAAAAATGCGAAGACTCTATGTCTGTTTGTTTATTAGCTTAACTCAAGGCTTAATCGAAGGGATTTCTATCATTCATAAATTAAGTCGACACAAAAAAATGACTATCACTGCGCTTCTGTTTATATTGTTAAATGACAACTATCCCTATCAAAGAACGAACATCGTAATTCATGTTACGTCGGCCGCCGAATCTTGTGGACCTGTGTACGGACTAAGTCATTTTGTTTCGTGCGGTGTGTTATGACTTATTGATTTTATGGCTACTGATTAATTCCAATACCAATCTGCCACGAGTTCAAGTACCTCGGCTCACTCCTGCAAAGCAATGGCGAAATAGACCGGACGGTAAAGCATAGAATTAACGCAGCATGGATGAAATGGCGGCAGGTTTCGGCTACTACGTGTGATCCGCAAATCCCCTTTAAATTAAAGGGGAAGATTTACAAGAACATAATACGACCTGTCGTCTTGTATGGATCAGAATGTTATCCCATAAAGGTGACGGACGAAAGAAGATTACATGCAGCTGAGATGCGAATGTTGAGATGGATGTGTGGGGTAACAAGAATGGACAGGATTAGGAATGAGTATATTAGAGGAAGTTTGAAAGTGGCGCCAATAACAGACAAGATAAGAGGAGGTCGTTTATCCTGGTGTGGACATGTGATGCGCAGGGAGAAAGAGAATGTTTTAAGAAAGGTATTGGATATGAATGTGGACGGTTACATGGGAAGGGGAAGACCAAAGAAAAGATGGATGGACTGTGTGAAAGATGATATGTTTAGAAAAGGAGTGAATGCGGAGATGACAACAAATAGAGAGGAATGGAAGAGGAAGACATGTTGCGCCGACCCCAAATAAAAATGGGAAAAGGGTAGGGGAGATGATGATGATTGATTCGTTAATATTTACTTCTTTTTTTAATTGAAAATTCACGAGTTTTCTGTGGCGATTAACTATCTACGAGTTATCTATTTACAAGGACCTACATACAGTACGGCTAACGCCTCAAATAAAGCCTGGACTCTTATTGATACTGAAACCAGAAAGATTTACAACCTCACAACATTATTAATCACAATTATTTTAACTAACTTATTGGTTTGGTACGTGATGCTGGCAAAAGAGCCAATGGGATTATGCTTATGCCTTGGAAGATGGGGCGGTCTTTGGTATGAGATGCTACTTGCGTCGATATTTTAGCACCGTCAGCTCTTCCAGTTACCTCTTTGAAGGTCCAGCAGCTACATCAGGGGAGGGTCTCAAGCGACGCAAATATGCTACCCTTGATGAGAGTTACATATTTGTCCCGTTTGGTGTAGAAATTCTGAGGCCGCGGGGTACGAGTCCTCATAGCCTTTTTAAGGATTTCGCGAGTCGTCTAGTCGACTCGTCTCGCGACCTAAAGCCGAGGCCAATATATGGCACAACGAATAATCATTGCCATCAAACGTGGCAATGTGGTCAGCCTTCTGGGAACCTTTATTTAGTATTTTGTTATTTAATTATAAATGTATTTTATATATTTAATGTACTTTTTATTTTAATCATCTTATAAACATTAATATTTGCAAGCTAAACCGCTGGAATGTCTAGTATACACGTGAACGGTTGAACAGATTTTATATTTTTCGCACTCGGAAGAACCTCAACTTGAGATGTTATTGTCCGATAAGTACATACTCGTTTTGATTTTCTTTTGGTTTGTTTATCGGGTATTTTTTTTTTGTCGGTACGAGCCGTAGACACGGAATCGCGTCAATGCTTTCCGTTTATATTGTGTCATTCTACATTATTATCATTATAATGACTTAACGGGGACTTTTGAACACCGATATGTGTTAAAGAGTTAACCAGCACGATCAGGATTTTATAAAAATGGCGGTTGTATATTTAGAACAGCTTTTACAAAATCATAAGTTACTATAAAGTGTTCATGGTGGCCTTACCACCATCATACCATATTGTCTCTAAATAAAACACATAAAATATATAAATATAATCCATGATAGAACATCTGTCACTAAGATTTTATATGTGTTTGGCTGTATCATTCAGCTTCAGCACGTTACCATCTTACCGCATGGTCACTTAACATCGAGTAAGACTATGGATAGATACCTAACGACTGTATAAACTGTATTTAAAAATAATAATTACGGCAAGCATACTTTTATCAAAAACTACTTGCAATTCATAAAAATATAATTAAATAATATGTATATATATTCTATTATTACTATTCCACATATATCATTAACAAGCGAATACATATATCGAACTGATTGCAATCAAATTGGATTGATTATGCCTAGACTAGTCATTAACGTGTCGCAGGCACGTTGCAAATTTGGTACTTTTACATACATACATACATCCATATCATCACGCCTTTCTCCCGTGGGGGTAGGCAGAGATTACGTCCTTCCACTTGCTACGATCTTGACACACCTCTTTCGCTTCCTCTACTTTCATACATGCTCGTCGGTTATGAGCACTTTTTACATGGCCTTTATTTAACACATGATTGATTTGGTCTAGATACGTTCGACTAGGTCGACCCTTACCGACTTGCCCATTCACCCTCGCCTTATAAATTCGTTTCGTTAATCTTCTCTCATCCATCCTCTCTACATGCCCAAACCAACTGAGCATACCTTTCCCTTTACTTTTGTGCGTCAATATTTATAAATGAGCATTATGACTTTTTTAATTTCTGAATTTATTCCAAAATATTTAAAGATATGGCAAAAAATTATGATTTAGATCCCGACTTGTTCGAAAATACACACATTAAGATCAATTTTAATGTTGATAAATTGACGTTTTTTTTTTTGTTTTACTCTTATAGTTTCATACGTTTATATGAAGTGGTTATTAGAGGTATAAGTTGACTAAACTAAAAAGTTAAATAATAGATCAGGAATACTTTTCAAAATGTTTTGTTAAAATTTTAATGTTATTATAACTTTTACTTACTAAGTAAACATTCATGATGAATAACAAGGCTATGTTTGTATAAAATCTTATACGTATTTTTGGATGTATAAAATTTCATTTAATAGCCCATTTGCAAACAATTAAAGTAAATGCCATATAATTACATGAAATGAATCAAGAGTGTTAATTTAATAGGATTTATTTTTTATTTTTGGATCATCTTCCCTTTGTTCATTTGATGATATAATGAATTAGCTCTTTTAAAATTAATTAGATATTTGACAATAAAACAAAATTTACACAGTTTATACAACGCAAATAGCAATGTCCATCTATATATACATCTTGGCCGGCAGATGTGCCACAGTCCGCAGTAAGCACTCGCAAAAAAGGGCATTAATACCATCTGCTTTCCCACAAACGCTCGTGTAAGGGAACAAGTTTTTATGATCGTATAAGTTTTCACGCGGAATTATTGTATGCAAATGGCGTCTAGGTATTGTCTTTATAATGAATATTATATGCGTAAATCTATAATAATTATTGTGTTCTCTTTTGTATACAGTATAAACTGTGTAATGATACCATATTAAGTTTGGTTCTCAAAGGATGCTGCCAGTACTCACCTTGGCTATACATTTCGAAACTTGAGTATGGTAGCTACCCAGACAGAGATTATATGAAAGTGCCCTAACTTACTATGGTTTCCTCACGATGTTTTTTTTCAGCTCAGGCTCATTGGATAGGTCGGATAGGTGAGACCAGATAAAACCATCAACGCGGAATCTGTAATGTGTAAAATGCGACAGAAAATCTTTGGACTATTATACAGAAATGGTTCATTGAAAATTCACATAATAAATATAAAACTGTCTAGGAAAAAGAAATGGATGTAAATCTTAAACTCTATAATAGTTTCTTGAACAACATAGTCTTGAAATCAATGATGAACCACGTATGTAGGATAGGAATATGTCATGGTGACATTTTTTTTTTTTTTTTTTTTTGACGGGTGTAAATGCATTTACGCACTACCCTTATCCATTGTATTTAGGGGATAAAAATCCCCCAATACAATAGATAAGGGGGCACGGAGTGACGAGCTCCGTGCCAGTGCGGGACTCACCCGGGCGAGAGTCGCCCGGAAATACCCACTAAAACCCCCCCGGGGCCGTCCGCTGCATTTGGGATGGGGGCGACACGGGGTGGCTTTCGCAAGCACCGCGTCGCCCCCTGCAGCGAAGCCACCGGGCCTCGTCGTGCAATGGCCCAGCGGGGATGGGGGAGTGTAACACTTCTCAACCCCACCTCTTCGCCCGCCTCCCGCAGGAGGCATGTCATGGTGACCTAAGTTTATGGTATATTTTTCAGTTTGCTCTTAACTAGCTGTCGGAATTCTGCCGAGAAAGCACAAACATCTGCAATAAAATCATTTAAACGAATGTCTTTTTATTCACATCGCCCTTTAAAGGTGCGCAGTTCTTGTCTAATAAAATTATGATTTGTATCTGCATTACATTATAAAAGGATCTTTTAAACAAAAAAAATGAAATAAATCATCATAAGAATGAACAATAAAATTTTCAATACGCCATAAGACTTCTACATAATATCTAATAATACAACGACGTTCATCCCGTATGTGTCATTAAGTGAGAAATAATGCGAATTTACAAATTTTTTTCTCTGACTATACGAACTCGTAAAATTTCCCCGATGAGCCCTTCGGTACATTGTAAAAGTTGCGTGGACACGGATTAATCTCGCCGTTTGAAAGCTGAACGTCAATGATCAATATTCGTGCAGATACGACACTCGAAGAGAGAAACACCATCATACCTAAAATGAGTTTAAGTGATTTCAAGTTAAAGTTTATTGATGTTATTTTACTACTTGAGTCTGGACCAGATTGACTGCAGTTACATTCTTTCTTTCGTTCTATCTTTTCAGCATTTACTCGCAATCTCACATTATGACAACTAAATTTCAAGGTTTGACTCGCAAGTGATGCTACTCGTACACGCATATAAGATGCTTAG
Source organism: Samia ricini (assembly GCA_014132275.2). Lineage (NCBI taxonomy): Eukaryota > Metazoa > Arthropoda > Insecta > Lepidoptera > Saturniidae > Samia > Samia ricini. The sequence goes on from AP028169.1 coordinate 814,896, forward strand.
AATACAATCCCAACTTTAAGGTGAAAACTGGCAATATAAAAATACATAACTTGAGAGCATCTGAACCGATTTACATAATTATTATCTGATCACGTTTTAGTGTATATTTTATTACCTTAAATAATATGTATGGGTTTATAAGAAAAGTAATCTGAATAATATCAAAACAAGAAGATAAACCATATTCCAGTAAATATGTTTCAAAGAATATAAATATTATACGCAAGCGAAGCCACTAGTCACTGCGGAGCGTACGGAACGAATTGAACTCAGTTTTATTATAATTATGCTAAAGTAAAAGAAAACTCGGACAATATGTCGTGTATTTTTTAATCTATGACGCGGTGAATGATTCACAATGCGCTCGCGCACGCTCATAAAAACGGATCGAGCCGCAGTTGACATAGAGCGATAAACGCCACAGAAACATAAATTATCACAGTAATACCTTCTTACGACCGACTTCAGAATATGCAATATGCACTTGCGCATCTTTTTTAACCGATAATAAAATATATTGCAAGGACGATTTTAGGATAGCGGGTTCCATACATTTTTAAATAACACTATCTTATAATTGTTCTAATAGTAGGCGTAAGTTCCTTACCCAGGATGAGGGTCGAGTTAACTAATTGAAAAGAAACGTTCAATATTGTTTTTTTTATATATTTTTCACTAAATGGCGAGCTTTTTTTTTTTCCCTTTTCTTACTTATTTATGTGGAGGAACAATAAATAGGCAAGCAATATAAGATATGTTAAATGGTTATTGCAGCGAAAGACTATATATAAATGATCTCAGAACGCCCCGCAATTCGCAGTAAAGCCAGTCAATAATAGTTTATTAATCCTTAGGAATTCATTCGGGACAATTTATGTATTAGTGTTTAGGGCAGATTTTTTTTATAGTAGCGCGGAAAAATGACGGCTTTGTGCCTGATGGTAAGCACAGAATAATATAGAAACAGCGACAACCACCAAAAAATCTACTATCGATCGCCGGTGCTATGCCGGCCTGCACAAGTGTCTCTTCACATTGCATTTGAAGAACCCAATGTTCTAGGAAGGAGGGAACATAGCGGCCGGGAGACTTCCACAGTTTTGTAGTACGGTAGAGGTAAACTGAATCCAACTTTTTGGTTTGTGTCGGGATGAGAGATACCGTATAACTCGAAGCCCAGCGCGTGTGGTCCTGTTGGGGAAAGGAGAGGACGGAATTAAATTAAATTAAGCCGCACCTCAGATACGGATCATGATAGAGACGGTAGAACACGCTCAGCGAGGTAATGCCCCTGCGCATTTGATGCGGCTCGATACATTTAGTCTGTATCATTAACAATGCGGACAGCCCTTCTCTGTAATCTACCCAGGGTATTTTACAGAACCATCCCTGAGATGCAAACAGTATTTCATGCACGTCCGAACTTTTATTTTTGAACGGATTTGATTCATTGCAATACAGAAGTACAAGCACTCAGAATGTACAAGTAAAAAGAGGGGTTGACCTTAAAGTAGGCTCCAACGATTTTACAAATTATAAAATCTCATCACATCATCTAAACACATATATACGAAGAGATGATGACTCAGTTGTTATTGTGGACATATTCCGCGTCAATTGACCTATTTTTTTTTTTTTTTTTGACGGGAGGAAATGCATTTACGCACTACCCTTATCTATTGTATTTGAGGGATCAGAGTCCCCCAATACAATAGATAAGGGGGCACGGAGTGACGAGCTCCGTGCCAGTGTGGGACTCACCCGGGCGAGAGTCGCCCGGAAATACCCAATAAAACCCCCCGGGGCCGTCCGCTGCATTTGGGATGGGGGCGATACGGGGTTGCCAAGGCATGTCGCCGCGTCGCCCCCTGCAGCGAACCCACCGGGCCTCGTCGTGCAATGGCCCAATGGGGATGGGGGAGAACTTCTCGACCTCACCTCTTCGCCCGCCCCCCCGAAGGGAGGCATGACCCATCGGTCAGCATTCCGGGGGGCAGGATATACTTCCTGCCCCCCATACGCGTCAATTGACCTAAGTTTGAATATTCTATCTAATTTTATAATAATCTTTCTGTGAAGGAATATATTAAAGAAACTATCAGAATAGTGGTATAGAATTTTCTGTTAACGCTTGCATGGGTAGCAAGTTTGAAAACCTTTCGGTAAACACTAATAAATGTATTCCGGCAGCATCATTTGAGAGCCAGTGTCCCTAAGCTTAATGTTTTACCATCCTGGAACACAGCGTCACTTAACATCAGATGGGGTTGTGGTTAAAGCGCTGAGCCTATACTGCATATAAAAATACCATTATTATTAATACTAATTTATCAGTAAATAATTGGAGACAAAGAAAGAGAAAAACACTATTAATTAATTTACATTACACACCATAAATTCGTTCATGCAACATGCACATGTCCTATACGTTTAACATGTTATATCTTAGACCAAATCGTTACTAAACACCATTTGAGATTGTTGTTCAAAATGTTTGGAACTTTCATGTACAAGTCAAATAAACCATATTATTACTTGATAAAATGAACGTCATAGAAAATACGTTGAATAATAAATAATATAGCGGTCTTTTGACAAATATTATCCAATCAACTAATTAAGTAATACTAGTTTTTACAAGTTCGAAGATTTATTAGAAAGTTTTCAATGGAGAAACATTATAACGACGAGGAACCCTATAATCAGAAGAAATATTTTGGAGCGAAGTCTTTTGTGTAGGGTAAACGTCTTGAAACGCGTATTCCGAGTGGTTCCATTGAAACGTATTATTACTGTTTTACGTATGAAATAAAACGATTTTTATTGTTCCGATGTTATTCTTTTCTTTATATTAATTCTTAATAATAAACACGTCGTCGAGGCATGCGTTTAATGAGGGGCATTAACACGTCGCTTGATAATATAAAGATATGTGAAAGATGCCGCCGCGGCAAACTGAGTGCTGATTTTGAGAATTATTAATCTTAATTACCTCACAATATTAAAGGGTTTATTTCGATATATTATGTAAATTATTACAAAGGTTGTGGGGGTGATTTAATACATTTCTATGTACTCAGTAAATCTTTCAGTAGATGGTAAAATTCGGCATTTGTTGTGAGGATCTCCCTAACGTTATCAGGGACTTTGTTTTTTTAAATATTTTTTTAAGTAATTGCTCTCTTTTACATTGAGCATTCTTAATTTTATTAAAAACTAGTAAAAAATTATTAACTATTTTTTTATATATATTAATCTAGCCCGAATTCATAACCAACATGACTTCATCATTAAATTAAATTGTACATTTGGAAATGTGATTAAATTCTATAAAGTTTTATTTTAATATGTCACGTTATAAACTGTATAACTAATAAAAAATTGTTTCAGTTGATTTTGTAAATAAATTGGGTTAAAAATTATTTCTGACATTATAAACGTAGGTTTGATTCTTATTCTAGCGTGAGTCTCAGAGTTTTTTTTATCTAGAAACACATCGCCTTGAAACCATTACCAAAGCATAATACACACGTAGCTAGCTGCTGTTATCAAATTCACAATTTGTCAATGCAGTAGCATTACTTCAGTGCTAATATCTGTAGGGCTTAGTAAGAGACCTTTTCAGGTAACGATATCAAATCAAATGAGATGTTGAAACTAACTAAATCTATAATATTAATAGGTGTGCGCCCGCGGATCCGTTGGGAAAGACATGTTGTCTTTTATATATAATGTAAGATTAAAAATAATCATCATTCTCCTGCCTTTTCCCAACTCACTTGGGATCGGCGCAGTATGTTTTCTTCTCCCATATGTCCCTATCAGCCGTCATCTCTTCATTCACTTCTTTTTCTTTCATATCATTTCTTACACACCCCATCCACACTTTCTTTGGGCTTCCTCTACTTTTCCATCCTTCCACATTCATATTTATTACTATTTTAAAAATAATAATGACTTAAATTTACACACACACAGAACAAGTTATAGTGATGATCAATGTTTTTTTTAATTTGTAATGTTCTTTATGCTTAATTGATTTAAATACACAAGAATAGTTTAGCATCTGTCTATTTAATCTTTGAGAAGTGAAGCACTACACGCTCGAATCTTCAATCACATCTCACACGCGCCCTGATGTATTTTATTTGAATTGCGCATTTAAATACTTTATAAGTACATCTGACGTACCTAAAGATTGAAATTACTAATCGACACGAAACATAATCGAATCCGTATAATATAAATGTGTACACGTGTCAAAATAATCAATGAAACTGTATAGGACGGCGGGAGATATCACACGCGTATGCGCAAGCGCTAGATAAAACGAAACAGAACACCTGGTCGCACTCGTGCATGCATATGTCACGTACATACGTAAATACCAGATTACATATACAAGTTTTACTTCATTTAGATATACATCCAACTCGTTGGCGAGTTGATCGAAGTCCACTAATTAAGAGGTCTTGAGGTCGGCAACAGATTTGAAAAGAAGGTATTTCAGAAATATATTGTTATCCCGTTGCGCCCCAAAGAAAGAGTGTTTTATAAAACACGAAAGGGGCAACTGCAGCTCGGACTGATTTTACCTGTTTCCTCCTCCTCCAAAACTGAACCGATTTTGAATTTTCTTTCAATTGTAGAATAAGAAAGACTTTGGCTATGCCTCTATTTGCTTTTTTCAATTTTATCCATCAAAATCATTTGAAGAACGTATGAAAATGACGGTTAAAATCGAGCATTATTTTTATTTTCAAAGGCTCTTAGTTTCTATAATAACTAATATATAGAAAAAATCAAAACGTACGGGGATGGTGGTAGTAGATAATATATATTATTTAGTATAAAAATATTTACCATAATGCTATTATCCAGGAAGCAAAACAGAGGAATAAATATACGTTTGTATGAAATAAATGCCGTTAGCATATCCTCTTAAGAGTTTGAAAAAGATCGACAATTTTTTAGAAAGAAGGAGAAAATAAATGATAGGGAACTTCTTACATCCTTCTTTAATAAGGATCATGATTCTAGGTGAGTTAGTAATTTTGTTTTTTGATTAAATGTCGATGACATTGACAACTTCACCGGAGTTTTGAGTTGAGCGCTTAGGCAATCAACCGACAGATGGTAGCACCAAAAGTGGTATGAACCTATGAACAAAATTCCAAGGTAATAATTAAAAATAAGGTTCTTTATACAACCTGCAGTGTGCAAGGTAGTGGAGGACTAACTACGGACCTAGGTCCCGTTTGAAATATTTTCTTTATTATGGTTTGAATTTTATTTACATAGATATGACCTTTTAACCAAAGGGTTATTCTAAAATTTTACTCGGTTAATTAATTCCTTCTAGTTTTTGATTAATTGTGTTAATTTATGTCTGAAGTGTGGCGTAAATTCCAGATATATTAATTGCTTTATCGAATTGGAAACCCAACAAATTTAGAAATAAATTAAGTAATTGATAAATAATTAATTAGGTACTATTATTTCGTTTTTTTTGTTAATTAATAATTAACCCCTTGAGCACTAACCTGACGTTTACGCCAGCTTTCTATTGTTTCCTATTTTCTTATTTTTATAGGTGATCGACATATTAATATGAGAAGCAATATAATTACATTTATATAAAATAACTACATAAATATAATATATTCCAAAATTCTAACTATTTTCCAAAATTAAAAGTACCCAAAGTTACCCGGAGTAACTTCAGCTATCCACCAAAAAAAGTCAATTAAAAAAACGTCCAATCGTTCCGGAGATTACACGGAACAAACAGACAGACAAAAATGCACTTTTGGTATAGGTATCGTGTATACATTCATATATATTTAGTAAAAATAAATAATTTTGACATTACAAACAGACACTTCAATTTTTTTATTAGTATAGATTATAATACTTTCATATCGTTTTTTCTCGTGACAGGACCTAGGCGTAACTCCAGCATTGCAAGGATATGAAATACAGAGGCGCTGTATCCCGATGCCAGCGAATACAAGAACTTCCCCGGTTTTATGGCATAATAAACATTTTTATCAACAATAAAAAGCTTACGAAGTCTGTGCACTTGGAAACCCACGTGTCGATCATTTTGACATGAAAGGGTTGTTGGGTAAAAAGCATATATTTAGTACAATCGGTTAATAAAATCCTTTGACTGAGAATTTTCACACCCTTTTGATAATGTATTTAGTTCCATCTATCCATTCAACCATAAACTTCCAACTCTTGGACATAGGTCTCCCTCATTAAGAGAGGGGGATTGCCATAATCGCCACGCTTGGCAGGCGGGTTGGCGATCGCAGTAGCTGTTTGTGATACTCAGAAGATGCTACTGCCCATCCTCTGTTTTTTTTTTTCTACCTTAGTCGCCTTTTACGACACCTACGGGAAGATATAGAGTGATATTAACTATTCTTGGTCGGCACCACACGGCAGTTATTTATTTAGTTAATTTTATAACTTTCAGCTTAATATCAGCTGTAATTGTAGTCAATAGCTTTACTAATAAAGCATTAGGAAAATAATTTCACGCTAATTTATTATTGCTTTTTTTTTATACGGTATAGGCTGAGTAATTTAAGCACAATCTCAGGTAGTTTTACTCAGGCGGGTATCATTAGAGTCCTACCACCATGCTATGGTTACATTACTATGTTTTCCTTTACCGAAAGTTTAGGCCGATTTTAGAGTTGGATAGGTGGGATCTATCCCGCTTCGATTGATGCGAAATCCGGTCGCACTACTCACTGCGCCATCAAATTCAGGGAATTTTAATGTTGAAATAGAACCGGTTACCCAAACAATAGGTTTGAAAATTACCCTTCCCGTCGGCCACCGTCAATGGCTACATTTGAATCGAATAAATAAATGTCAAAGATAAACACAGACTCTATCGCTTGTTATGAACATTCGGAAAGTTACGTTTCATGTTTGCGTGGAACGTTTGTTCGACCGGGTATGGTTCACCGAGCAAACTGAACAGAATACTTGATACGTTACAGGATTGGAAGTTATGGAATGTTTAACTTAATTAATATTATTTTTTTATTAATCTGTTAACGATTTGGTTGGTTGGTTGACAAGTTGGTCGTCCCACGCTTTAGGTTAAGTAAGTGTAATAAAAGCTTTATAGGTAATAGTATTCGGTTTTACAATAAGATCCCAAGTAACATTACCGATTTACCTGACAATAAGTTCAAGTATTATGTCAAGCAATTTTTTAATCTCAAAAGGTTATTACAGGGTGGAGCATTACGTGAACGATAGTGATGTCTGGAAATAACCCACATCTCTGTGCTTCCACTGACATTATTAAGACTATGATTTGTATAGGTTTTTATATGACAAAAAAAAATGATATATATTATATTTATGAAAAAAAAAGAACCAGATCGAGTTTCTTGCCTGCGCTCTTCTCGACTGGGTTGTTTTCCGAACCGGCGGTAGTGTTTTAGACGTTCATAAGCGCCTTCTTAGGGCCTAAATTGAATAAATAATTTTTGATTTTGATTTGATTTTGATTATGTATGTCCAGCAATGGACGTCTTTCGGTTGAATTGATGGGATGGATCGGAGAGAACTCTATATAGACGCGTAATGTGGTCGGGCACAGGTTTATTTTCCATTGAACATTGTTTTATTGGGTACGAATTAACTAAACGGATAACTACTTTAATGTTTTATGAACTGTTCGATATTTTGTGTCAACATTTTATTATAACAATATAATATTTGTTTTTATTTTAACGTAATTTATTGATTAATATAAAAATAAAGTGCTCTAAAACCAGTACTCTCTAAAAATTCTAAACGTGCGTAGGCATTAGCAGTGCTTTGAGAGACTTCTCGATATGGCGCGTTATCACCACTCCAATCTCATACCTGCCACCGTTTGTTAGTTTACAAGATAAAGCTTAAGTTTTCTAGAACATTCTTATCCGTAGATTTGGATTGAAGATTCTGTTACCAGAATAGTAATATATCTGATGTTACAGTAGTCAATTGAATACCTATTTACTAAACGTTGACTAAAAAAACGTTCTTGTAAATGGATAAAAGGAAAAATATAATATTATGTTTCTGTGATTAATTATACTGGTGATCGAGATAGTCATATTTATGTTTAGTAACTTTTAAATTATACGCTGTAACTGACGTCATACATCCAGAAAAGGGTTGTCACGCAAATGCTACAGTCTATGACACAAAGGTCATGATAATTATAAAGTGACGTAACTATTTTACAGAATTCTTTAAAAAGCATCATCAGCCTTATTTATAAAAACAACTAATCATATGCTTAACAATCAATTAACTAAGTATTGCTTAAGGACTTAAACAATGATTAAATATTCTGTACTCATAAACGTTGCTTAACGCGACTTACTTAATGAATGGTTAATAACCAAAACAATATTTCAATCTTTCCACACTTTGTAAAAACTGCCATGTGTTGACAGAATAGAATAATTTTGGCGCGATTTTTCAACTAAAATGGCAACATTTTTTTCATCCTAAAAGGATAAAAAGGATTGGTTTATACAATAGTATTAATAACGTGTAGTACGTGTTTTCATACTATTTCATATTATTAGAATGGAATTTATTGAAAAAAAAAGAGTAAAACTGGGAAGAAGCAGGTGCAGCTGCGGGCGCACAGCTAGTCAGAAATATAATTTTAATATTAAAATATGAGTATATTTATTAACTTGTTAATGATAAAAACATTAGAGTAAAATGGAGGCACTCATCATCAAAGGCTTACTAAATAACAATAAAAATCTAGTTGGTTTCTGTGGACGAAATACAGCGAAAATGACTTCTCTATAGATATTATATCGTCTGGGATTTGTATTATCGTGTTTTGGCTAAACTCATTATACTATAGTGACAGGTCAAGTGCAGTTGCTAACATCTAGCCTCGGCCAAGATTGTTACCAGTTTATACTCTCATTTCAATAGAAGCAGTAACCGAATAATTCTTTCAGTAAGCATTATCAGATCTAAATAGATCAAGAGTCAAGACGAATCCTCTTTCTAACAAACAAACAAACCGAAATTTCAGCTACGAATATTTAAAATTTAAAAAACTACTTCAGAATTGCTATAACAGATCGCGACAGGCAAACATTGCAGGCCGGCATGATAGCGACCGAGGATGGATAACCGATCTCTCGCCAGTCGTCACTATTTCAGGATTGCATTGTGCTTAACATCCGGCACAATACCGTCATTTTGCTCGAACTACTATAAAAAAAAAACTAAAGATACTGCTGTCATAGATTAAAGAATCAGATTGGAAATATGATTTTATCTACTTTCCAGTCTTTATTTGTGGATAGATACAAGAGTTAATAACTGTAAATACGTACAAAAATTTCCTCTCGGTGGAACGAAATAACTTCTTTATCTACCTGAAATAGGTCCGTACGTTACTTTGCATGAGAGCGAAATAAAGTGTTTTAGTTATACAAAGAAATATAAGCTTGTCTGAACAATAAGCTTTCAACTTTTGTTTTATAAATAACAGACCATGTGAAGTGAGCTAATGGCCAACCCTTTGCACGAGCTGAAGAGTTCTTCAGTGGAAAGTTTAAAACTTTATATCAAAGGCAAACGATTTCTCTGTAAACGTTTAAGAGTTAATATGTATAATTTTCTTTATGTTTTGCAACTAAGACACTGGTATGGAGTACACTTGAATGAATGTGATCTTTACAACCTCTGGATATTTAAACAGCACCGGAACGAGGACCTATCAAATAGATTGCTTATGATGAAAAATTAGTAGAAGCAATGCGTTTTACTAGGCAAGTATTCAGATTAGAATACGTTGTGATCTCTATGACTCTGTGTTAAAAATAAGCGTCCAAATAATACTTTTGCAGTTCAATCTATCCCAAATTTTATAAATCTGTGATTTTACTATTGGATAAGTTAATTATTGATATAAAACGTTATATGTATGTTTCAATATGGTTATATAGTAATTGATGAAAAAGATAGAGTTTAATAAAGAAGTCAAAAGACCACATTTTAGTAAATATTACTTTAATCAGCTAGTTTATATAGGTTCGTTCACTAATTAGGTATGTGTTTTTTTTGTTGCAAATATGTGACATTCCCCTCCCCTAGTTATACGGGGTATTAGACTAACCCTTCTGCCTCCTATCTGAAAATCACGTGTATTTGTTTAGTTGGTAAAAATGATCGTAAGAGTTTTCATAATTTTATCTTTAAATAAAGGTTTCTTCTTCTTCTTAGTTAATGGCAATCTGTGTGTACACACAATTTGTGCCAATGTCATGTAGGTAAGATTTTCAATCTTGTATCAGCGTTACCAAGCTCCAACAGAACGGTGGCCTATCCTGCTCAAACTTTCCATGGAGCTTTGTCGGCACCTCAGAATGTATGCTACGCGTTGTCTTCTATAATAAACTTAACTTGAACACAATAACTAAACTATTTCACACAAAACGCCACCAAGATTACATGATATAGAGTCAAGTACACAAGTTTAATGAATTAAAGAAAACAATTGCTACATGTCAGACTGAGATCCCGCCAAAAACTCCAAATAAAGGTTTAATCTAATTAATTGACTCTTGAAAATTATGTAAATTGTTGCCTAGTAACGGCAAGTCAAGGTGATACGCCGCTTTTCGGGATAGATAAATAAATAGATATCTCCATGATCTCCATAGTGATGTTTCTGTGATATTAACCCCATCTTTCAAGCCTACGTGATTAATAAACGGTACCACTTTACAAATATAAAAATATTTTTTTTTTGTGTTCTCGCGTCATATTCCCTTAATATGGTACCGATCTAAGTTTCTAACCATCATTAAATGAAGTGTCATAATATGAAAACATGAAATGATATTTAGTTAAGTAAAAGACCTATTTTCGCACAGTCCAAAGAATCCGATGGAAATTTTACATTATACCTAAATATTATACGCATCGTTCACAAAAGTTTTTCATTCCACTTTCCAGCGCTAACGTTGAAATATTAATTTAATTTTAAAAACGTTTTCCATGTACACCATTAATACAGTAATACGTACAAATCCCGGCGGACCGTCATTTTTATCTTTAAAAGCGTTTAATTTACCTTTTTCTCCTCCCATTTCAATATTATTTTGCTATTTCCTCTCTCGGTTTTTAAATGCTCAGCGCTCGAGCACTGTAAACACGTCTGGTAAAATCCTATATATATATATATAATAATTCATAGACATAATATTTTTTTGCTATCTTCAATTTTCTATCGGTATATTTTTAATAATCATAAAATTATATTTGCTGTGTGGTGCCGGTCAAGAGTAGTACCACTCCAAACCTTCCCGTGGGTGTCGTAAAAGGTGACTAAGGGATGAGCAGCAACATCCTCTGAGTACAAACATCTAACTGCGAAAGCCAACCCGCCTGCCAAGCGTGGCGATTATGGCTTAATGGACCGACCACCTAGTGAAGGTCGCGGGAATCCACTGGATGCGAGTGGCGCAAAAACCGGTCGTCGTGGATATCTTTGGGGGAGACCTATGTTCAGCAGTGGACGTCTTTCGGTTGAATGGAATGGAAAATGATATGTTTTTATTCAGAAAGTTTGAGGTGAAAATGGGTTGGTGGTATGGTAGGAGTCCACGTCAATGGACGTAGGTTCGAACCCATCAATTCAGTTAAGGAAAACACCGTGAGGAAACCATCGCATGGTGGTAAGGTAAGATATTTTCTAATAATGCCCACCTGGGTATCTGCCATCCTAAGCTCTAAGTCATTCTAAGTTCATAAAGCTTAGGAAAAAATCTAGGCGGCTTTTTAATAGAGCCAAAAACACATAGGAGTGGGAGATATATCAAATGGCCTTAACTAAATACAATAAAGAAATTAGAAAAGCCAAGTGGCCATCCTGGAGATAGTTCTGTGAGCAAATCAATGATACACTTCACGGAACAAGAATTCACAAGGTGCTCGCTAAGAACAAACCTAAACAAATAGAACTCCTTAAAACAAGATGGGACCTTCACTAACAGTGAAAAGGAAACCATGGAGAGAACTGGCGTAGAGCGGCAAGCACTATAAGACCACAGAGCGTGAACTGGGCTATAAAGTCATTTAAACCATATAAAACTGGTGTAGAAGATGGAATTCAGCTGGTGCAATTACAGTGAGGCCTTAAAATTCTGACACCTGTGATAGTTAAGATCTTCACGGCAAGCCTGCCTTGCTTGGAGATATATACCTGAATAGATTCTGTAGACTCAGTGATACCAACAGCAGCTTTGGGGATGATATCAGATATGATGATTCCTGAGACAAATCTTAAAAAAATGTATGATGTCAAAATCGGACTCCTAGTTAAAAAGTGACATAACGTGAAGGAAAGGCAGCTTATAGTGGTTTACTGATGGGTCCAAAGTAGGACTCAACGTAGGCTGTGGAATAAATGGAGAGCGACCAAAGTTTAGTAAAACAACTAATCTTGGTAGTTTCGCTTCCATTTTCCAAGCAGAAATATACGGTATTCTAGAATGCTCCTATATAAATCTGCAGAAAGCTTACGTTACCCATACAATATATAATATATACATTCGGATAGTCAAGCCGCTCTCTTCGCGCTGGTTTTCGAACGTCATTGAGTCGAAGCTAGTTGCCAATTGTGTGGCAATGCTAAACAGCTTGGGTGAGAATAACAGGCTGACCTGGTAATAAAGCTGCGGATGCGCTTGTAAAAGCAGGGGCTAAGAAAACACAAATTGGGCCTGAACCGTTTTGTGGTATTCCAAAAAGTCTAGTTCAGCTGACCATACATCTATAAGGCCATAGAATTCTGGAATAAACTGCCACGACAAATTCATTCCAAAGAGCTCATCAGGGCAATCACTCAGCGCAAAGCTGAGGAAACCCTGATGCTGAGTAGGAATCAGCTACAAGTATTAGTAAAAGCGCTAACTGGGCACTGTTGTTTGGGCACAACATAGATGTCCGGAACACAAGAGAGTGCAGATTTTGCGAGATTGCAGATGAAACACCAAAGCACATTTTGTGTGAATGTTACCCATTAATACTCATACATAATTGAATTCTAGGTAAGCACACGTTGCTCCCGGAGGAGGTACAGACGTTCTCTGCCAAAAAAATCCCATAGTATATCCAGGTTGTAGGTCTACGCAGAGAGCTTTAGCAATATAGGGGTGATCACAATAAATCTAGTTAGGGCGTAGAATACAGGACTGTCTGCCTGCACAGCCCCTTTTCGAATAATAATAATAATCTGCCACCCTCAAGCTTGAAAATTTTACGTCGTCAAACATCAATAGGTGTTTTTGGAGCATCATCACTTGAGGGCCAGTGCTTCTAGACTTGGTGTATTTAGCATCCTGGAATACATCGTTGCTTAACATTACGTGGGTTATAACTAAAAGCGTTGAGCTTATATAATACAAAAAAAAATTGTTAATTGAATTTGTAAGGAATCAATGCCTGTTCAATATTGGTCATTTTTGTCCTTCATTTAAAAATATGCATACATATTTTTTGTATATTGCTCGCTACATATGAAAAAAAAGTATTGATTAACGTCCAACTTTCAACGGCACGTAGAATAAATAAAAATAATTAAAAAAAAATGACCGGACTGCATCGCCCGGGGCCATGCACTCGGGATCACTCAAACATATAGCCCGGAACATAATGTATAACGTAACGGCCATTTTAACCGGACCCACCCGGTTTCCTGGGTAACCTATAAAACCGGACAAAATGGCGGCGACACTTTAAATTCGACAGGTCTTCAAAATGGTACCCTTAAAACGGAGTTTCGTAAATGGATTTTTGTTTGCATCCAATGTTTCGTTCGTATGTATTTTTTTCGTAAAATATCAAATTACAATGGTTTCTATGGAAATATTTTTATTGTATTGTATTATTATAATAACAAAAATGAATATGTAGTGTTTAGAAATAATAAAATATCAACAATGTAATATAATCATTATTATCATAAAATGTATAGCAATTTACAATCAATATATTTGCTACGGCTCGAAGGACACAATTTTCGGTCCCTAAAACATAATACTCATTTACCTTATGATTATAATATAAGTTCAACAATATTAACTTGTTTGTTTTGTAAAAGTATTTTACACAATTTCGTACACTTATCTAACTTAATAGTCACGAGCAAAGTTAAACTAATACATTATACTAAAGCTATTAGTGGAAATTACAGAACTTTTGATTAAGAAAATATTATTTAACTTTTATGATAATTTAAGTAAAGTTATCCGAAACTAAAGGAATCCATTATCACATCAAACTCGGTCACGAATCGAATTTTGAACACCGAAATTAACAGTTGAACTTTATACCGTCTCCTTTTCTTATTTGACTCCTTATAATATGAACTTAATATTTTATATCGGAATGATATTGTAAAAATTCTTTGAATATATAGATAATTTATGAAACTCGATAAGGTTATTACGGTACGATGTTTTCTTCAAACATTTACTCGCGATGCTTGTAGCAGAAACAGAAAATCTAAATAATTTATCAATAAGACTAATTGAAACATTCCTAACTTCAATCTTCAGTAACTAAAATTTCATTCCATGATTTTTTTTTTTAATGAAAATTATCGCAACAGAAACCGAAATTACCATATTTGAAAAAAATAAGAGTTACATGTTCACATTTAAGTAAGTTTCTAGGACTTACTTCAACATTTGGCGGAGATATCTTAATATATCTGTTTTCATGACATTTTTGACTTGTGCTTTATTTATAATGAAGGATTTGAGCAATGGCGCTTAGAAGAAACTTGTGCTTGAATCATGTTTCCAAAATAGTTGACGATTTGTTTATGATGGCGTTAACGACATTACACTTGTAAACAGGTAGCACCATGACGTCATTTGTTATTAAAAAGGCAGCACGTGGACAGAGTCGTGTTAGTAACGACGTCCCTATAAGAGCGCGCCGCACCGACTATCGAGAATCGCTAGGATTAAAATACCGTGGGAGTTTTTGCACTCTGGTAACAGCCAAGACGAGATTCGTACCACTTTCGTGCCTTTGTGCTAGTTACCTTATTGCGGCGGATGCCTTCAGCACTCGCCCCCAAAGTCACGTTGAAGCTGTAATGGCCCTTCCGGTCAACAGTATTAGCAAGGTTAGAAAAAAAAAGAACTATCGAGAATCCGTGTAGTATTGGCCGTCGCAGTCATTTAGTTTATTATTACTTGTCAAGTTAGTCTGGGCATGGCGGGAATCTCTAGCTGTGCAAGCGAATGTTGTCTTGACAGAAAGGGATCCCTTAAACCTACTCCTGGGTCACAGGTACTGAGCGCTGCTCGCCGTTCACCTCCTTGCCATACGTTCATCTCTTGCTCGTTTGGAAGTTCCAAATAGTATAACGAATTATAATGTTCTAAAATTATGTTTCGCTGACAATTGAACACACTTTAAAAAAACAAATTATACTTGTCTTACGTCATCTACATGTAAATGTTAATGTAAATATCTGTAAGTACTATCATGGCAAATCGAAAGTATGAAAAAATATATTTCAAAATGTACTATCTTAAAATTATCAAAAAATCAAAATCAAAATTTATTTATTCAATTTAGGCCCTAAGAAGGCGCTTATGAACGTCTAAAACACTACCACCGGTTCGGAAAACAACCCAGTCGAGAAGAGCGCAAGCAAGAAACTCGATCTGGTTCTTTTTTATTTCATAAATATAATATATATCATTTTTTTTTTTTGTCATATAAAAAACTATACAAATCGTAGTTTTTAGTGGAAGCACAGAGATGTGGGTTATTTCCAGACATCACTATCGTTCACGTAATGATCCACCCTGTAATAACCTTTTGAGATTAAAACTTGCTTGATATAATACTTGAACTTATTGTCAGGTAAATCGGTAATGTTACTCGGGATCTTATTGTAAAACCGAATACTATTATACCTATAAACCTTTTATTACACCTAAAGCGTGGTTCCGGCCAACTTGTCTTTACTTCTAATATTAAAATTATGACGATCATTCACTAGATCTAGCTTGTCTAAATTTTTACGAATATGCATTAAGTTTTCGAAGATGTATTGGGAGGGCAAAGTTAAGAAATCATATTCTTGAATCTTGTTCTTTAGAGATTCGCGAGGTCCCATATTGTATATTGCTCAACAGCTCTCTTTTGTAACGTAAAAATGGTGTCTACCTCTGCTGCTGTACCCCACAGCAAAATACCGTAAGACATTAAGCTGTGAAAGTAAGCAAAGTAGACTAACCTAGCAGTAGCAATATCCGTCAACTGGCGAATTTTCCGAACCGCAAAAGCAGCGAAACTAAGCCTGCCTGTCAAAGTTTTAACCAAACTAAAGCAGTATGTAAAACCTAAAGATATGTAATAATAAACGTGGAATAAACTACTGCGTTTATTTAATTACGATTTATTTAGAATTATAAACTCATAGGGCCTAAAAGGTATTAAACAAAAAAGTAATGGTTTTTTTAAATGTGTGATGTTCGAAGTTTAACGACTATGGATTCGATAGCGTGATAAATACCAATATCTGTCTTAGTGTCACAAACATTGACGACGGCACGTAAATCTCCATCAACTATATTATTTATATGTGTTTATAGCCACAAAACAAAAGCTGTTCGATTTGTTACAACTTTCGTTCGAGCTTTTAACGAAACTGCCTGTTACTCGTTTGCGTTTGCGTTTGGGGGAACCTTTTAAAACATAATTCAGTGTAATTTTATAGTATCATGAGTAATAAAACGTAGAATTCATTACGTAGTTTGTCTTTTACTTATGTATGTCAGTTTAGTTTGTAGTTAAACAAAGAATTATGAGGGATCCTTAGAATGAACACAACAAAATAGTCTCTTTGTATTTTTACAATGTTAATGTTGCTATAAAAATACCAATTGAATTCAACTAATGTTTTATTATTAAATATTGAATTTTATTTATTTCGCATTTACTTACAAAGAAATGTGTGATGTGAAGAATAAAACCGAGAGACATCTTAGTACATCTGTCCGCCGTGCTTTTCTATGGAATTAATTACATTAGTGGAATGCTTCTAATCCAAACTTTTCACCGAAAATCATTGAGATTGTGATGAAGCTTGTCTCACATTCCCAAGAATGATTGATGCCATTTATTTTGTTTAGTTAGTTTAAAAGAAAATAGCGGACCTACCTAAAGATTTCTGCCGGTATTCATTTATATCTGGTTATCTGTATTTATCTACCCTTCTCCGGGTAGTCGTATATATAACAGAAATCTGTGATTTGCAATTAAGCGGAATTGGTTCCACGACCCCTCCATTGTTCAATTAGCATATTTTTATTACGAGCCCTTACGAGCGGGACCTTTCGTAGGGTACTACAGACGTTTTAATGGGTCAAATATTTAATTTCGAATTAAAAAGGTTTACGGATTCACAAAAAAAAAAATGCAAATGAAATTGAAATAGAAAAATTAAATTTTAAATTCCATAGATCCTTTGAATTAGGTATTTGATATTATAATTGTTTGTTCTTTAACAAATTTCGAACTATTGTATCATATTTGCGATATTTGCAAGGAAACCATAGCATGATGGTCGGGCATTGCCTAACAAAGCAAAGTTTGAAAAACATGTCGCCAAGCACTAGTAGATGCGTCATCATTACTTTGTATCGTTTCGTATTTGTTAGTTACAATGGAATATTTTAACTCTTATCATTTTTTTTATATATGTATTTTTTAATATCTTTAATTAATTGAAAATAGCAAACCAAGTGAAAAATACAATTAAATATGTATACATCTACCAAAATATATTTAATTCAGCTGATAAAATATCACGTATATAAGCGTTATTAAGATTTCGTGGAGATTCAGAGGGGATCCCTTTCCTTCGAAACAAATGTTAGATTGGATATTGTACAAATCACGAAAATCGAATTTCGTTTTCAATAGTCAACCTTATTTATGACATATTTTTAAATAAAGACAATGAAAACGTTTTTCGTTATGTGAAAATGTTATGAGAAGAGCGGAGGAAACGCATCTTGATAAAACAGTAATGAATATAAATATGGGGGATGGAAAAGTAGAGGTAAAACAAAGAAAGTGTGGGTGGAGGGTTTGAGGAATAATGTGAAAGAAAAATAAGTAAATGAAGAAATGACGCCTGACAGGAATATATAGAAGAAGAAAATATGCTGCGCCGACCCTAAATGAGTTGGGCACAGGGCATGAGATTTGATTTTTAATGGAAATTTTTCACATATAAAACTTAACTTGAGAAAACTCAAACTCGAAGAAGAAGTTATTAATTGTTTATGTCACGCATTATCAGACAGAATCGAATTCAATACTGCTTGGAATTGTTTAATAATTCCTAGTAACACAATTACGTCGCATCAGGCTCTGCAGTCCGTATTAATTTAGATACGTATCAGAGATTATATCAAGTAAAGGGCCCGATTAACTTGTCTGTCTACGCGTCACTAACAAATCACTATTATGTTTTAGATTTGCATTAAGTTCATAAGCGGAGCGATCGAATTAAATTTACTTATCGTTTACACTATTTATAATTAAGACCGGATTAATATCTCACTGTTGCACTAAGGTTTGATCCAAGGCTAGGTGGAGGATTAATTATCACTAAAATTGCGACATGTTGGTGATTCAAAACGCTATAAATCTTTGTCGTGTTGTTATCATCACTTTAGGGTACTCTAAAAAAAAGAAATTTTTTATAAAGATAATTTTAGGCAGTTCTCCATCAATGTTGGTTAATTTCGGAAAATTCACAGAAAGGACTAACTTCTAACTTACATGCATTGAACAGACTTGAAAATAGTGTGATAACGCAAACATTGTTAAAAACTGGCGACGAAAATAGATCTTAAATTTAAATATATTTAAATATATTAGAGTGATTATTAAAATATAAGAGTAGTTTAAGAATAAAACTAGGGTAAAACACATTACAATTCTTGTATCAGCGATGATGATTTATAATGGCTATTTATTTATATTATAATATTAATTCTAATCACAAAAACTATGCTTTAGAATTCCACAGTAAAGTTAATCTCCCTTGAGGGGAGTTAAATTGATTGCGTTATAGTAGAGTTTGGATTCTATAACGCTTTCCTGAAAAGCTCCAAATTCCCATTACTGGGCTTATCGTATCAAGGTATTACAAAACGTACTCATAATATATCGCTTCTCACATTACTAAAACCATACCCTTAATAGTGCGTCTTGTATTCATATACAGGCTGTTGATTTTAGTTTGCGTAATTATTAAACATACCTTACTGACTAAAATTCTATTTGGAAAATGCAAGTACTGAGATTTATATAATTTATATAATCAACCATTACAGATAATGGAGGATTTCGCTTTTTGATTAAACATCGCCTTCAGCGAAAGCTCAGGCTCGTTATAGAATAAGGTAGGAGGGATTCTACGTCTATCGACACGGCATCTGATTACAGAACCACTAAGCATCACGTTAAAAAAAAGCATATTATATAAAAAGCAATAATCAATGTTCAAAGGCAACAAAAATGTGAATCAATTTATGTAATTTTCGATAATATGTAGTTACATTTCCTGGGCTGATTTTAGTAAGATGTACGATAATAATAAATGAAGCCGACTTTAAAATAAACGTTTCTTGCAATACTTTCTAAAAGTCTGTAACGAAAAAATAACTAATTAAGATCAAACAATTCAAATTAATCCAACCTTTAACTTTGGCATATATGCCGTTTTAAATATAATAATCTAATTATAAAAAATAATGGACAAAAACCATTATAACTATAACTTCTTTCACATTTAAATTACTCGTTCGCTAGTGCCTCAGCAACTATGGACGATTCGATATTCTGTTTTACTTTAACAATTTAAAACCGACAACAACCGTGCATATCCATGAAATACAAACGCAAACACATTCGTTGTGAACACAGAGCCATGTAGAAGGCGAATCGATTCGAAGGCAAACTAAACCGTGCATAATGTAAGCCCGGCTTGCTTAAATATTTGATCTAGTAATAGGCTGGAAGCTAGGTATACACTGCGGACGATGCTCCGCTTGTAATTATATAGACGTTTGTTAGACTGTACCAAGTAGGTTGACCAACTGTTAAAACTGTACATTCAGGACATAATACTGTCAATTGGTTATTTATTTTATAAGGACCTCGATACACCATAACAGTAAAAAATACAATTATATCAAAAAACACCGCAGTATCTCAAGACAAAAGTCTTCGACCAGCATGTGTTGCCAGTGATGACATGCGGCACTTGAGACTTGGTGGCTTTTAATGGGCCTAATAAGAAAGCTCAAAGATACCCAAAAGGCAATAGAGAGGGCTATGCTCGGAATTAGAAATGAGGAGATCAGTAAAAGAACTAAAGTAACTGACACTACCCGAAGAATTACCAAACTAAAGTGGCAATGGGACGAACATATTGCTCGTAGAACCGATGCCTGATGAAACCAACTGGTTCTCATATGGCTACCACGTAGCGGAGATGCCGCGTGGATAAGTCCCCAACGAAGTGGACTGACGAACTGTGGAAAGTCGCGTGGATGCGGATAGTGCAAGGTAATTGTGGATGTCTTTCTGGGAGATCTGGAAGTTGTATGTGTGTGTTGGGTGAATGTATGCATGTAAAATAATTAGTCATAGTCTTAGATCATATTCTGTATTCGGTGTTATATATCTCGATATACTCAAACTAGTCTGGTGATGACGAACACGCGAGCTATCAAACGAGGAAGAGCTGGTATAAATACACATATATTTATGACCGGCTACTGATCACGAGATACATTGTGGAATAGCTGTTATAGCATATCGTTTCAGCGCATCTCGTTTTGGTGTCAGTCTGTGTTTATTTAGCTACCTCTTGCTTTTCGCTATGTTATGTCTTTATAAGGAAGCATGGTGACGGATACACCTAATAGATCCCGCAGTTAATGCTATTTTACAATGTTACTAATGCTAGAAAGCGAAATTCCACTTAGACCAAATTAAGGGTTAAAGTAGGAAAAATTTAGACTTATAATTTTGGTATCATATATCATACCACACGACCTTTCCCTGGATATGAACCTGACAACACCTTTTACGCTTCTTCTAATCTTATGTGAGCTTTCATACATGTTTGGCGATTACAGGTGCATTTGATCTGATCATGCTCTAGGACGTCTTCGATCTGGTCGAGATTAGCTCTCCTAGATCGAACTCTTACCGACTTGCGAAGACACACTCATCAAATTTGTTTCATCAATCTTCTTCATCTATCCTCTCCACGTGCTCAAACCAACTAATCATTTCACTTGCACTCCAGTTAATTTTTGGTAACCCTATTTTTTTTAATCTCCTTCAAAATAAATGTAAGGCGAAATATAGCACACCGGCGGATGTCTGTGTACAAAAACTATTTTTCCTCAAACATCTATTTAAGTGACATGATTGAATTTTGCTTTGCTTAGATGCTATCCATATATTACGGGACATTATATGACCAAGGGTAGGATTAGCCCTTTTTTTTTTGACGGGGGGAAATGCTTTTACGCACTACCTTTACCTATTGTATTAGTGAGACCGAAGTCCCCCAATACAATAGGTAAGGGGGCACGGAGTGACGAGTTTCGTGCCAGTGTGGGACTCACGCGGGCGTGAAGCGCCCGGAAATACCCACTAAAACCCCCCGGGGCCGTCCGCTGCATTTGGGATGGGGGCGACACGGGGTGGCTTTTGCAAGCACCGCGTCGCAAGGGTAGGATTAGCCCTAAGTTTCGTAACGTCACTTTTCTATAAAACTTCTAATTCTTCTTCTTTCATCTTTATGGTCATAATTAATTCTGTATGTATAATTGCAAAAAATATATGACGTCACACTAAGGAGGGGAAGTCTCATAAGCTGCGAAAATGACGAATTAAAAGATTATTAAATTCGTGTGACGTATTTTATGGATTTGTAATTTGTAAAATACCTAAATTTTCAGACGAGACGACGCGACCTGTCGAATCTATCAGCATTCGTAGGTATCGAGAACTCGATGTGAATCATGTTATAAATTTGTTTTGTACCACGTAAGTTTATAGTATATACACGTATACTATAATATATATACATATATACGTAAGTGTATACAGCGTGATTTGAATTAACGAAACGAAACGTTTTGAGTTGAACATCACAAAACTATTATCCAGAAATCTTAATCTATTTTCTATAAAAGACATGCATACTTTTTCTTCATGAAAAGAGTGATTTCGAAGTGAGTGATATAAAGTGTCACTCTTAATTTTAATTTTCAAATGACTCGCTCAAAATAATTCCTTCTTTATTGACATCAACGTAATCGCAAATGAGTGATATATTTATCATTACAGTATTTTTAATATTTTTATATGCGAAAACCCTTATTTAACGTTGAATAAAGTGGAGTAAAAACAATAATAAATGCTAGTAAATGACTCAATCGTTTTCTTAAATCCGTTTTAGGCTCAGAGCTTTGACTACAATTTTACCTGATGTTAAGTTACGATGTGGTTCAGGGTTGTAAAAACATTAAGCTTAGAAGTACTCTCAAGTTATGATGCCAGAATACACTTATTAGTGCTGGGCGACAATTTTTTAAACTTGAAGCGCACGGGTAGAAACGCACGGTGTTATTAGAAAATGCCTCACCACCATGCTCTGGTTTCCTTGCAATCCTTTACCTTCACAGAAAGTTTAGATCAGTTATAGACTTGGATAGGTAAGTTCGAACCTTCGTCCATTGACACGAAATCCGTCCGGACTTCCAACTAGACCCGGGAGACTTTTCCCGGGAGAGGTTTAGTACCAAGATAGTAGATGACGAAATGAATATTTAAAAACCTTAAGTCTTTTTCTAGTATGTAAAAGCTTCCAAATAGTGTTTTGTTTCACCGTTCACCGATCGTATTAATAATTAAATCCAATTTAATAAAAGTACAGAATTTCTTAAAAATTCATTGTCACACAAAATATACGTTTAAATCTTTTTTAATATTTCACGCCCAAGAGAACTCAAGAATCGAGACAAAAAATAAAACAAATTGTAAATATTGAAAACTAGTTTCTAAATAATAAACAAGGGATAAGAAACGTGTACTAATTAATAATAAAATTTATAGATATCGAAATACAAACAAATCGTTTATTAAATTAGGTCAAGTTACAGAGGTTCCACTGTTTAGTTCGCCTACACTAGCGAATGCAAGTAATTAGTTGTTCTGAATTTGAACAGCTGTTCTAAATGCTAACCCGGGAACAGATCTCTGACCTGCATAACAAGTTACTAACTGATAAAGTTCCCTCCATACGTGCCGATAAGTTTCTATGACTAACTGAGTAACCGTTAGCCTGTGGTTTAAGTTGTAAGCGATTTGCGATTATTTATTTATTATTTGCGATAATAATTTTTCGCTCCAACCATCACAGATTTAAATTATTTATAATATTACTCTATTGGTAACACTTGCAGAAGAAAAATGTGATATTTAATGTGACCTTTCTTTAGTTATATATTATTAAACTTGGTTTTTATGCTAGCAAATACTGAAGTAAAATTCTTTCTAATTTTTTATTCTTTATTCGTTTAGCTTACAACCACAACGTCACCTTATATTAAGCGATGATAAGGCCCTTAACCTAGAGAGGCTAGCTTTAAAGTGCACCTGCTGAAACACTCTTTCAAGGTTCTCGGTGAATTTCTTTGGTTTGGTGGCAATTGGAAAATGCTGTACCACCATGCCATAGTTTCATTGAGATAATTCGATATAAGTTCCAGCTACGTAATCATTATTATTTCAACAAATTAGAAACGTTTAAGTGAATATTATTTAATAGTCATTATTTCATATGGACCAACTCTGATCTTAATACAAGAAATTTAATTTAAGAACGAGATATACTGAAAACTAATAATGAAATCGGTTATCTAAGTTAACACCTTAATAATATTGCCTTTGCTCAAACTTGTTCAGGTATTTTGTGAATTGGCTTCCAACTTTCAGGAATGAAAAGAGCATTCTGAGTGGAAAAAATCCAGATACACATTCATCTGCGGGTAATTTCTTTTGCACGAATCTTAAAAAAACATGACCAAAAATTATCCATTCTAAGTATGAACAGCTGTTGTTCCGTGATACTATCTATCATAACGTGAAATATGACTAATTATCCGCTATTCTCTTAATACATAGGACGTCGTCTGTAATTTACAACCTAAACAAATCAAGAATTCGAAACGTAGTAAAGTTTTGGTGTCGAGTGACCACTCAGATGCGTGACTCATATCTTGATAAGTTTTGTGGTTAGCTGGTGGCTTATGCATCACGCTCTACGTCATGGGGATTAGGCAAGTATCGTCAATATTTTTGAAGTGAAATTTTTTGAAACGGCGATTCGATAATTGAATTAGATGCGTCACGTTTAAACATATATCGTTTTGTAAGAGAGACGAAATATGTTGAGTAGATGTAGAGTGAAAGAGAAAGATAATATTGTGCGTATGTATGCATGTTTTATTTATATTTATTAAGAAGTTTCGCTCTGTCTCGTGTTGCATGCGCAATTTTTTTCAATTAAATGATGCAATCGCTAATTCTTCAATAGATTTCGATTGGACAGTCTGACGTTAATCATCGAATTAGTGTATTTCGGCGATTGTTTGTATGCACTTTGGGTGATATTTTAAGTTATTTACCGCTTCTTCTTTCATCCATCAATCCATTCAACCGAAAGACGTCCACTGCTGGGATTAGGTCTCCCCCGAAGATCTCCACGACGACCCGTTTTGCGCCACCCGCATCCAGCGTCTTCATCTGGATAAAATAATTAAAAAAACTTTTTATTTTTTCAGCATGGTGAGGTTTAGCGTGCCGTAGTAGTAAGAGATACTGCGCGAACTTCAAATAACTAATTAGGAGTAGGATAATTATATTATATCGAATGTCGTCATCGTTCTTAACCTTGACTATATTTAACACCCGATGAACTTTGGTAATTTGTAGGATAATTAAAAAAAATCACTTAATGTAACTAAATATTTACCCCATCTAAAATTGAGAATTAATAATTTATTTAAAAAACATAGATTGAACATTGTTAGTGGTTTTTAGCCGACTTCAAAAAGGAGGAGGTTATCAATTCGACTGTGTTTTTTTTTGTATTTGCTACGCGATTTCTTCGTCAATTGTGGACCGATTTGTAAAATTATTTTATTATCTGAACGAGTACTCTCCCGAGGTGGTCCCATTGTCTCTAAGTCTGGATCTGATCAGTGGATCTCAGGGAAATCTAGAAAACCCTCGAATTCTATAGAATACTTTTACATTTGTATATATATTTGTATCCACAGCTACCCAAGTATTTGCGGATTGCAGTCATCATCTTGTTCTACTGATCTGATGATGGAAGGTTCAACATTTTTACGTATAGGAGTTCAAGTTTTTTTTATAAGTGTTATGTTTGTTGTCATGGCTTTAAAAATAAAAAGTAGAAAAGATTTTTTTTTTATTAAACACAAAACCTTCAACTTCAAACGAATGTACCATAAAAATGCATAGAAAAGTAAAAAAAAAACTTTCTTTATTATTCTGTTTACTTGATATATGATTAATACCATTAACATATGTAAAAAAAAATATTTGTAGTTGACGCCAGCTAGAGTTAACCAATGTACTCATTTATAAATGGAAATTTATACATCTTAATTTATATTTAAACTGCCTAAACTTCATCACAGTTACATATAAGCTTAAATAAACTTATCCTAAGAACTAAGGTAATTTTAAGGAACAATTAATCAAAATCGAATATAATTTGCGACGTACATTTACACTACCATGTTATCCGTAAGCTGGCAGCGATTTCAAAATTATTAATAGTAATAAAACATAGAATATTGTGAAGCAAACATGTGAATTATTTGTTTGTTTTTTAGTGCTTTTTATACTAGATTCGTTTAAAGTCGATTTTGATTCTAATTTATTAAAAAATATATATTGTATGGAACGATGGTCTCAGATCGGATACTTTTACTAAGCAGTGCAACGAAGAGAGACGCGAGAAGACTAGTTGATTGTCAGTTTAAACAAAACTTTGGTAGTTAATTGTTATTTTTTTTTAGTTGTTTGAATGTTATTCATAGTCATTCATAGCCTCGGTGGCGCAGTTGTATTACGGTGTGACTGCCGTTCTGTGGTCTCCGGTTCGATCCCCGGGTCGGGTCAAGTGGTATTGGGTTTTTCTACTCACTATCATCCCGGAGTTTGGAATTTGTCCCCGATATGGCGACAGGCTCGCCCCCTGTCACATCTGGGACGGAACTAAGCTCGGCGGAATGCGGGTGGTGTAGTTCGCTATTTCACCTCTGCCTACCCCTTCGGGGATAACAGGCGTGAGCTTATGTAATGTTATGTTATTAAATCCTTTCCGTCCCATAATAGTTGCAAATAATGAAAGATTTTCCAAAGAATCCATAAGTAGCTTTTTTATATTCAGTTAATTTTAACGGGTTTTCACGCGTTACCTTTGCTTTTTTCTATCCCGACGTTTCGGCTGGGTTTCACCAACCGTGGTCACGGGCTGACTGGCGGTGCGCGGCTTCGGCTTCAACATTACCTTCAGATTGATGGAGTAGCTATGGGTAGTCCTGTAGCACCAGCGCTGGCCAACATCTGGATGGAATATTTCGAGGAAAAAGCGTTGGCCTCAGGGCCGTTCAGTATCCGATTTTGGAAAAGGTATGTTGATGACGTATTCTGCCTAATCAGGGGAACCAAACGAGAGGTAGAACAATACCTCGGTCACCTCAACTCCATTCATAGTAAGATCCGTTTTACTTATGAAATTGAGAGTGAACGCTCACTGGCATTCCTGGACGTCAGGTTAAATGTACGAGAGGATGGCTCTCTGGGACACACTGTACACCGGAAACCCACACACACAGACAGATACCTGAACGCTTCCTCGCACCATCACCCGCGACACCTACTATCTGTTGAAAAATCCTTGACGAAGCGAGCCTATGAACTTTGTGACCCTGAACATTTAAATACGGAGCTCGCACACGTTCAGGAGACCCTAAGAAGAAACGGGTACAAAGCGAGTCGAAACGGCTTAGGTCGACACCGTACGAAACATCCGGAGGTCAATAGGCAGTCTGCGTTCATGCCATATATCAAAGGAGTAACGGACAAAGTTGGAACAGTTTTCAAAAAATTCTCCATCAAGACTGTATACGGTCCGTTCTCCAAAATTGAAAATTTGATTCGCACGCCGAAGGATGTAATCCCTAACCAGACACCAGGTGTCTACAAAATCGACTGCAGTTGCGGTAGTTCCTATATCGGGCAGACTAAGCGCACTATCGCGCAAAGAGTCAAAGAACATATCGCAGCTGTAAAGAATCGCCAAACAACGAAGTCAGCGATAGCAGAACATCTGCTCAACTCCAATACCAACCATTGGATCGAATTCCACCGGCCGAAAGTTTTATCCACTGATCGTCAATACTATCGTAGAATGGCTCGCGAAGCGATTGAAATTAAAAAAACATCCAAATTTCAATCGCGAGGATGGGTATAGACTTTCCTCAGCGTGGAATCCGGTGCTAGAAAATCTTAAGGTTCGTGATTTATCGTCACAGGCATCGTCGATGGACACTGTTAGTGTTGTGTGTTGTGACTATAATAAATATAAAGACCAAACGGGGGTAGTTCATCAAAATACCCCTCAACGCTGCAGGCGAAGCCGCGCACCGCCAGTCAGCCCGTGACCACGGTTGGTGAAACCCAGCCGAAACGTCGGGATAGAAAAAAGCAAAGGTAACGCGTGAAAACCCGTTAAAATTAACTGAATTTAAATATGGAACGCGAAAACTTAAAAAAATTACATAGCTTTTTTATTCCGTTTGCCTAAATCAATTTCATGTTAAAAGATTATGGTGTCGAACATATAGATTGACAATTTAGTATTCGAGGGAAATCTATAAAATACCTATTATATAAATGTTTATTATACATAATTAGAACTTAGGGCTGGAAAACTTTACATTTACCGCATATAATCAGTGTCACCGACGTGTCGTGAGTCGTGAAGGGCCGTCAGCGGCGTGACAGCCCTGTACATAATACATTAAGTTTTAGGAAACTTCAAAAATGTTATTTCATTTCAGAAATAGTGCCATTTCTACTATAATCGTACTGCATAATATTATTCATTTTTACATACATTATAATGGCTTTTTTTGTGTCAGTTCCACACAAAAAAAATTGTATGATTTTTTCTCCAAAAGGTTCGTTGGGTTTTCCGAAAAATAAACAATGTTTATTACAACAAAGCACATGCGAATAAGTAACCGAACTCATGGTAAGCACGTGTTGCTCTTGCTCCCTGGGGAGGTACGGATGCTCTTTGCCAAATAAATTCAGTAGTACATTCAGGCTGTAGAGATCTACCCATATCTACCCAGTGAGGTTTAGCAGTGTGGGGCGATAACAATATATCTATCTAGATCGCAGTGATAGAGGTGTGTTTTAGCCTGCATCGTCTTTTTCGAAATTTTAATAATACTGCAATAAATAAATACATAACCATTTTTTATGAATTTATCATGTTTTCTTCTGTTTTAATGGTAGTTTCAGGAACGTAAATTAATTTTGGTAATTAGAAGCTTTCCTACCCTTTGAGTGTAAATAATTATTTTACTATTCAACCTTTTTGACTAGGTTTTCAGTACGAATTTAGGATTGTAATAATAAATACACAGGCTCAACGTTATATAAAATTATATAAAAAAATTACATTGAAAAGTTAAAAAAAAATAGTTATAAGAATAACATTTAGATCAATCTCAATCTGTAAGTTACGATGTGGTCCAAGATAGTAAATACGAGAAGCCCTATATGTGCTTGGCAACTAATTTCAAACGTGAGGGTGATATGAATGCGGGATTCCGCGTCAATCGACGCGGGTTCGACCCCACCTATCCAACTCTAAAATTCGCCCAAGTTTTCGATGAAGAAAAACACCGTGAGGAAACAATAGCATGGTGGAAAGGCATTTTCTAATGATGCCTAAGTTTGAAAACATAATATAACATAAGCTCACGCCTGTTATCCCTGAAGGGTTAGGCAGAGGTGAAATAGCGAACTACACCACTCACATTTAGCTGAGCTTAGTTCTTTCCCAGATGCGACAGGGAGCTAACCTGTCGCTACATCGGGCACATAGTCCAGACTCCGGGATGATACTGAGAAAAACTCATTATCACTTGACCCGACCCGGGAGTTGAACCTGAGACCTCAGAACGACAGTCGTATCTTAATACAACTGCGCCACAGAGGCAGTCAGTCAGTCAGTTTGAATACCTATTGCCCAGATACCAATAGGTATGTTCTGGCAGCATCAATTGGGAACCAGTACCTAATTTTAGTGTGTTTACCATCCTGGACTACATGGTCACTTAACATCAAGTAAGATTGTGGTTAAAGCACTGAGTCTATACAATGTAAAAAACAATAAATCTTACCAGAAAATCCTGCTAATATTCCAAGGATTCTTTACAACGCTGTCCTATACTGAAGGCTCATTACATAAAATAAGTGAATTTGAACCTATTTCTATTAACGTGAAATTCGATAACTCCACCACTGAGTCATCAAAATTTCAAAGCATAATACATGGAAATTGAATTTTAAAAAAGCACGTTACTTTACATTTCAACGGCATCTTGAATTGTGTTCGTAAAACACTACAGCGGTCACCAACGCTAGGAAGGATTCAGGGCGGACTGTGAATTACAAGGGCCAGTTTAATTTGATCCATACTCGGATAATAACGTTCCCCTTTTTGCGTACGTAATGTCAGTGTGAAGAGGGGAGGTAGAGGTACAGAGTTTTTTGGTATAGCGTTAGCTCAATTTACGCGGCTAACGTTCGTCGGCTGCAATGCTCTGCGTATATTCAGTTTTTTTAAATACCATCTATAAGGGTAAGATTAATACGTTTATGGGGGGCAGGAAGTATATCCCGCCCCCCGGACTTTTGACCATAGGTCATGCCTCCCTTCGGGGGGGCGGGCGAAGAGGTGGGTAGGGAAGTATTCCTCTCCCATCCCCATTGGTCCATTGCACGGTCGAGGCCTGGTGGGTTCGTCGCAGGGGGCGACGCGGTGGCATGCCTTGCAATCCCGTATCGGCCCCATCCCAAATGCGGCGGACGGCCCCGGGGGTTTTAGTGGGTATTTCCGGGCGACTCTCGCACGGGTGAGTCCCACACTAGTACGGAGTTCGTCCCTCCGTGCCCCCTTACCTATTGCATTGGGGGACTCCGGTATCACTAATGCAATAGGTAAGGGTAGTGCGTAAATGCATTTTCCCCTGACAAAAAAAAAAAAGATTAATTCGTAATATAAATGTGTTTCATTGTTATTATTTCGTACGATCCCAATTTTTTAACTTTATTTCATTTTCTCACAATTTGTTCTTACTAAAAATTAAGTTCCTAGGTACTACATAAGATAAGATTACGATAAGGAATTTAAACCTGTTTTGGTAGGCTGATACAGAATTAGGATCGAAAAATGTATAAAATATAAACATAACAATAAATACATAATTACAAATAAGAAAATGTTTCCTTAGTTTAATAATTATGATTATATTAACAAAAGAAACTACGTTCAATTGCGCAAAGTTATGATTTTCTTTATGTCAAGCGATGCGCACTTCCTACCGGTTCGAATTATTTCGAGTGAGTTGCGATCGAATTCGAGTGACTTTATTGTTTACCCAGCAGTTAAATGGACAATGAAAGATAACATATTACACACGTAGAAAAAAAAATAGAAATAATAAATAAACTAGGCAACAGTAACTAGGATAAAAACTAAACATAATAAGCGTCTGTTTCTTTTTAACATTTGTCATGTAACAGACGAGATTGTACTGTTAATATTCTATACACTGTAGGAACAAAAATATGTAAAATTGTTCTTAAACAGAACAATGTGATTTTACAAATGGTTCGTACAATTGCGTAGTAACATTAATTAATACTGTGGGAAAAAACCACACAGGAATGGAAAAAAAATCTATGATTTCGCTTCGAGTTCAAACGTTAATTTTCACCTATCTGCTTACAAATGGAATATTATTGTTAATAAATCGAATAAAACGATAATAATCCCATTGTCTAAGTTTGTTTGGTTTCAGGTTTTGCGTCGTAACTCGATTCCCGGATTGATTCTATTTAATAAACATATCTTGTTAGCTTTTATATTTAATCTGCGACACATCTGTTATTTTAGTAAGACACATATATTAGTAAAGTACTATTTATCGGATTTTGAATATGTCATTAGTTAACATACGTACAATTTATACGTTAAATTTTGCATTAAGAGGAATATTTCAAGTTATATAATTCGGATTTTGTACAAAAGTGAAGTGAATCCGAATGTTAAATAATAGATATCGAATACAGCTCACAAGGTCTCCCAAAATAATCATAAAAATAATTGTGAAATATATTGAAGGGGTTAATAACAGCATCAGTTTTTTTTTTATTATTATACTGTAATGCACATCGCCTTATAATTTCCTCGTATTAAGAGACAATGTTATACAAAATTGTAAACAAGCTAAGCTGAGGTACTTAGGACTCTCCAGTGACGTGCCGAAACATACCTTCTATTTTCATTGCGATATTTTATAATATGTAGGATGGTGACTACCCAGGCATTATAAAATGTCCTATCATCATGCTTTTACGATTTTCACGTAATCTTCACGAAAACAAGTTTAAAGTAGGGTTCAATCAAGGTTCAAATTTAAACATACGTCCATCGACGCAGTTATCCGACGACACTAATAAAAAATTATGTAAAATACGCTCAGTGCTTTGACCACAATCTCACCTGATGTTTAGTGACGAAGTAGTCCGGCATGGTAAACAAACTAAGCCTAGAGGTCTATTTGTACATTTGGACATTTGGACATCTGCCACTGTAGCTTGTAAATGTCGCTTCCACTTGACACCCATTTTCAATTAACTGACGCATCGCAAACGCTCTGTATCAGAATGAAATTCAGTTTTGAGGTGTGATAGGTATCACACGTAGTGTGTCTCGAAATTCAACTCTAGATGGATAATTTGAAAAAAGGTGTTTTTGTCGGTAATCTAATCAGTTATGTATTTTATGTAATTATTTTCGTATTTTAAGCGATATATAGTTAATTTGATTATTATTGTAAACGAATAAAGTGTGTTGGAAATAATAACTTGGACCATGACTTCTTTGGTGGTACAACAACACCTTGGAAAGTAATATAGCAAAATAGCCGAGCTTTTGTTCCTAAAAAAATCCTAAAAAAAATAATATGAAATACCTGATTCTAATAAAATTACATTGGTAAAATTTGACATTTGCATGTTCACGATTGTTTAATATTTTTTTTGTTCCATTTATTCCTTTTTAAGGAAAAGGCAAAGGTACTAGTAGACCATGCAGCCAAGTCATACGTTAGAGCACTATCAATAAATGAATGGCGGTAACAAAATGGTGGCCTTCTTTTACGACCACAACGATTGGGTTGAATGATTGCGGCATTTCAGAATTCACGCTCCGGGTCAAAATGTTTACTTTACTACACTTGGATATCATAACTACACTATATCACGTAAAATGCCAATAAAATTACATAATATATGGTCAAATTCTGCAAAATAATGAATTAAAAAACAAGGACGACAACATGACAGACCAAAATCGCGGCAAGCACCGCGATTATTTAATTTCTCAACAGATGTAGTAACTTTTTCATCTCTATGACAAGGAACGATTTACGTATTTGCCAACGTCAATATTCGAATGATAGAGAGATTTTAATATTTTGATTGAGTGGTGGGCTTACTAAGTCAGCAAAGAGTTCTAATGCTAAAACATTTCGGAGAATTTTGTATGGCAGTGGCGACTTACTATTGATAATCTCTTTCTGTTTCTTAATTATACTGTCCTTAGTATCTTCATTTTAAGAGGAAGAAGAAGTTGTAGAAAAGGGGAATAGAGAAGATAGAGTCATGTTCACTCTTTAGACTAGGCCACGGTAACCATTTAAAATTCGGTCGACCATTGACAGACTTTTGACACTAAAAATATATTAGATATAAAAATTTAATATACGTTTCTAAAGTGGATTGTAAATTAAACTGGGTATTCAATCGTGTACGTCACATAGGAAATTCACAACGTTACCCAAATATACGTCAAAGCTCGACACAAAACAACGGGTAGATCTCATTGGATCTGATTCGGTCAAAAGCGAATTCTCTACACTAATTGTCTAGAGGCAAAGGCGTTCCATTGTATGGAGTATTGTTTTACACGTTATATCCACACACCCTACCCTGTATAAATGTTGTGTGGTTTAAATTATAAGATAAAAGCGGATCATGTTTTATGGTAATTTGCGTAATGATTGATATAATTTTTTTATTGTGTTTTTGGATTGTTTTAAATTATTTCATTGATGTTTTTATTTTTACTCTTAATGTGTCGAGTACCCATAAAAATAAGACAATAGGAAAACAATGGAAATCTGGCGTAAACGTCAGGTAAGTGCTCAAGGGGTTAATGTAGTTTTCTAAATCGTATTTAGAATTGCTTTTAGGGTTGCCAAAAAGATTCTAAAAGGTAAATTACTCCTCGATTAAGTACTTTTTTGTAAGTAGCGTAAAAATAATGTCATGTCAGTAATTACAATTTTTATACACTAGATTGAATAGCCAAGTGCATAATAGCTATTGTTAAGAAACAAATATACATTTCTAAACAATTATCATCTACATCGCATTGCGTTATGCTAATCTGACAGCTACCATTTTCTATAGTTATATCACACTTAACCGCCACAGACATATTTCCATCTTAACCACAAATTATGTCACTAACAGAGTTAATTTTCTAGGGTAAGATTAAAATGTTGTAACGCTACATATCATAACTTACACGGTGTGTATAGGGGTTCATTATCATTTCATGGCATGTGTCGCCATGAATATTTCTCTTTGATTAATTTGTGCGGCTGCGACGCCTGTACACGTGACATACAGCGTTTGCCATAACATAGACAGTTGTACAGAATGTTTAATTTGTGTAAATTAATACAAATTAATTGAGATAAGAAACAAAACGAACATATTTGTATAACTATAGTATAGTAAGTAGTAGTCTAATAGCCACTACCATAACCATACCATGACCTAAAATTGAAAAATATGCCCATCAAACAGTAGACGTGACCGGTATAAAAAGATATAGGGACCAGAAGATGTCTTCAAAACGATCGAAATATATAACGCATTTGACACGTGATATTAATTTTATAGTGGGGTTTAATTATTGAATTGCACATTGACTTGTAATAGTGATGAAATTAAATATGTAATCAAAAGAATAACCTTACTATTATATTTATTACTCAAAGCAGAAGTTTGGTTTTAGAGTGAGGCCAAACGAGCGTAATTTTGTGAGTGTTCAGTCGCGTGATGTCCGCTGTAATCGGTTTTTGTTTAGTGCAGCGGACATATTAGTGTTGATTCTACAATATTCTACATGGATAATAGTTCTATATAAGTTCTATACGGAAAGACTTATTGTTAAGGTTTGAACAGCGTCACGTTTTTGGAATTTACCAACTTTACCATTTGGAACTGTGATAAGTTTTTTGATCTTATATGCACGAAACATTTTATTTTGAATAGATATTCTACACTATACGATATTCGAACGTGGATATACAACCGAATTAAATACGCCCGTTTGGCGATCTAACCGAATTTCAGTTGAACAGAATTTACGCTACTCAAAACTCCTAAAATTACGCTCGTTTGGTCGCACCATTAAAGGCTTGAATTGCACAATATGAGTACATTGAGTATTTCTTAGCGTGGCGTTATAATTTAATTATTTCATTCAACCCTTCTGCTGTATATAGTTTGTGTAGTATCTACGGAAGCGTTTATTAGGTACGCGTCAGAGGTGAAACACTTTGTGATATTATTGTAATTCCAACATTAATTCTAACTCGATTTAATTGAGTGAGAAACGCAACCCTCGTCGTTCCGATGCGTTTAGTAAATGAAATTGTTATGAAAATTTGGTAGTTTAACCCTCCTTTTTTCTTTTTAATCATACACCGTTCATAAACATAGCTT
Organism: Samia ricini; assembly: GCA_014132275.2. NCBI lineage: Eukaryota > Metazoa > Arthropoda > Insecta > Lepidoptera > Saturniidae > Samia > Samia ricini. Next base: position 850,230 of record AP028169.1, read on the forward strand.
TGCATGGAAAAGAGCTTGTTTTTTGTATTGTGTATAACTATAGTTTTACTTTATGTTAAGCGACGGCAATATGGTTCATGATGGTGGACATATTAAAACAAGAGGAAATCTTTTTCTCAAGTAATGCTGCCGGAGCACAGATTTTCTAACTTGAGGATGATAAGTAATGTTAGGAGAAAGTATTATTAAAAAATGACATACCAAATGTACTCTGATTTGGCCATCTTTTCATCATCGAAATCTCCAGCTCACCGTAGAATAGGATAGGTGGATTCGAATGAATATACATCGACGTAGAATTTGAGAACACTATCACTTAGACATAATCGCTTCAAAATAATTCGAAACAGTTTGTTTTTAAAAAGAGATATCTATACTAATAATAAAAATAGTAACGTGTCTGTTTATTTTCGGTTTTTGTGAAAAGAAAACAGTTCACATCCATTAGCATCCAAACTTTATTTCATTAAAATCGGTCCACTGTATCAAAAGTTACAGTAATTTAAATGAAACGAGGCGACTTTAGTATGAAAGAAGAGTTTGTAGGTACATAAACACTTTTTAGTCTTATTCAAGGACAAAACATTTATGGATTGATTGAAAGTGAACAAAATGACGTAATATAAAATGTATGTATAGTAGATAAATAATTAATCTCTAAGACATAGTAGATGAGTTGATTCGGTAACTCGTGTGCAAACGAACTCGAGTCAAATTTGTTTTCACTCGAATACGAGTTTAATAAATTCACTCGAGTCACATCACAAGTCTGTGGTAGTACTAGTACTATTTACGGCCTTTATTAACGTTATTAATAAAGAAAAAGTAATTGGAAACAGTTTTTATACCTTCAAATATTCAATAACGATCAGGTTTTGATAACATTTTGAAGATTTTACACATAATTGTGTAAGCGTTTGCATAATTTTGATGAATAAAAAACAAGGAAAATTTTGTAAGTAAATATTGCTTACGTAATTACTATCAGATCCCTCCCCCCCTTTCCATGTGGAATTTCGATCACTAGGAATATACTAGTGTATACCTATATAAAGTATACTAAATGTACCCTATATGTATAAATTAATCTATCGAACCTTCGAGGTCGAATTCGTGACTCGGAGATTTATCTCGCCGTTACAATCTCGACGATTGTTGTATGGATTAATAAGGAATCGATTCGAAATGATATCGGCCACGGTATCGAAAAGAGATTATGAATGTTGATGAACAATGGTTTTTGAGAATGTATTATATTAAACAAAGAAATTTTATATTATAGCCTCTAGACAAGATGTAGTGCGTTGAAAGTATTTTTGGCAAAGTATAATATACCTTTGCCTTTGCTTTGACGGCAAATGCAAAGTATCAAGTCGTATCAAGGGTTATTTTGAGTCTTGAAAATGTGATTTTTATTTTATTCATTTTTTTTTTTTTGTTTTTGGTGCGATTTATTTATTTAAATCTCTGGCTTGTTCTTTTGCCCCTTTTCTACGTAATAATCTTCTTATTATGTATTACTTGAAAATGTGATTTTTTTTTTTCTTTAAAGGCCCCCCTGACATGATCAGGGACTTTGGCATCAACGGGTTTTAAATAAAATACAACAGTTCCCCCCAAATCCCCTTTTTTTTCTTTGTTAGACTGGTTCTTTTACCTCTTATGTCTTCCCTTTTTTCTTTATTTCTTTTGTCTCTGTTTTTTGTCTTTCTTTTTATCTTTTCTTTTGTCTTTCCTATCTTTTATACAAACTTATGTTTAACTTAAACTTAACTTACTTAACCTAGACATTATGTATTACATATTCTTACAGTTCTATATTTTTTCAATTCTTTTTCAATATTTTTTCAAAATGTGATTAATTAATTATCACTAAATCTTACGACCCATTATTACGTCACAAGTTATAATACACATGTTCAAGATTATATTTGTGTCTGGGTTTATATATGACAAAGTCTTGAAACAAGGAAATCTAAAAATATATAAAATTAAAGTGTCATGTCAAAATATTTTTTTTTACTAAACAGATATGAATGTTTATATGATTTTATATACAAATTTTAAAATTTTTGTGTCTATGTTTGTTCCTCGTAATATCCAGAACGCCAGGACCGATTTTGAAGGGACGTTTTTTTTTGTTACATAGCTGAAGTTACTCCGCGTAACTTAGGCTTAATTTTTGAAAAATAAATAGCGCTCCGAGTAAAAAAATTAAAACTCATGAAATTGTAAATAAAATCCGATTCAGTGATTGAATTTGTGAGAAATATTTTTACTTTATTTTTGTAGGTACTAAAAAGAAATTAGTGTTCCGTATAAGAAAAAGTAAAATGCAGAGTAGATTATATGAAATGCAGCCGCAGCACACAGCTAGTATAGCATATAATTAAAAAATGTCAAAAGAGTAGCACTTAAATCAGCAATCATTCCAATACGTAGGATATGAAACTTACATGGATTTTCAGTGTTCATAGTTAGGAAAAAGATTTTCTTATTAATTTAATTACAAAAAAAAAATGAACTAGACATGGTAATAACTTTTATTCAAACTAGATTCGGTGGAAAATAGTCACTTAAAGATAAAATTATAAAAATAAGGACAGAATAAAATTTTAGTGATTGAGTATTGCCCACTTTGCTAATTTTTTCTACTTTCATAAAGTAAACTTTTAAATAATTTAACTTATCACTAGTCCTTAATAACTGACTTTGTATATTAAGTCAGGTTTACGTTAAGGAGACATACGGTGATTGATTTCGATTGACCAATTCGACACCGTCACCGTATGAGGTGTGTGATTTAGGACACTAATGTCCTAAGATAGCTCTGTCTTGGTGTCCTTATTTGTTGCTTAGCACGATCATATTTATTGAATAAAAAAACGTGTTAATTCACATTTTTTTTGTGTCTAACTAACAAAATAGTGAAATTGACAAAATTTGTGCAAGGCGCTTTTAAAATCCGGTCACACATAACTTGAGATAAAATGTTATTAAATTCAGCGTTACTTATAGTAGATGACCCTCATCTAAATGAATGAATCATCTAAATGTACTGTTCGCAACAAAACTGTCATACTAAAGGGCACACTTCACGTAAAAGTGCGGTTAAAGTTATCGAAAGTACAGACATAAATAAAAATACTGACGATTACAAAACATAGTGACTTTTGTATTTACCGCTTGTAGGTTCGAATGTATCTATACTATGTTGAGTCTGAGATTTCAGTGAAGGAAAATATCGTGAAGAAAACATAGCGTGGTGGTAGGCTTTTTTTTTTTAAGTCTTGTCACTTCCTAAGGTGGTTGAGGCCATGGTGGCGAGTGAGGTCGGTTGGTCTGCGGTAGAGACGTTTTGTGAGGAGGCGATGGCGAAAAGAGAGGCCGCTGAACGCGAATGCTGATCCTCAACGCAGGCGGCGGCAGCGCACGAGACGGGGGAGGTGCCCGTTTATTTGGGACTAAAAGCCGGGGATTTTTTTTTTTTCTTAGGCAGTTCTGGCTCGGGTCCCTTCCTCGCTACACCCTGTTTTTTACAACAGGGATGAGATGAGGGGGGGGGGGGGGGGGTCGCGCCACAGATGCCGGGAGGGGAGGGTGCTCGGGGAGGGGGGGTGAGAGATGTTACTCTCTACCCCCCTCCCGGTCGGTTTAGGATTGTCTCTCTTGGCGGCCGCTGGAGCATTCGCGGTGCATGCTTTGTTCGATCCCGTGTTGCTCCTATAAGGTGGCGGGAGGTACCGGGGGGTTTAGTGGGTAGTGGTCAACGGCGCTTCTCGCCGCGAGTCCCACACTAATCCTGTGTGACAGCCCCTTGCACTTACGTGCGAGAGACTGTCACACATCTTCAGACGCGTTTCAGCCAGTCCTGGAAGGGTACGTCCCTATCAGGTCTGGCTGGACAACCAGTGCGTAAATGCATTTCCCTCGAAAAAAAAAAAAAAAAAGGCTTAGTGAGCTAAGATTTTCGGCCATATGATAGAAATTCCTATTTTGATAGCACTACAACCGGTTCGAGCGTTGACGCGTGCGGACCTGTGTACGCAAGTCACTCTGTTGCTGGTCGTAAGTGTCTACGGACAATGACTTAATGATAGATCCATATAGATTTCACATCTTTTATTTATTTTTATTACACCGTTTATTGAAGAGGCGGTGAGAAATATTACCCGATCTATCCGTACAATGGTATATGTCCCGGGAGGCCGGATCGGTACGGCCGCGTTCCGAAATAAGTTATCTAACGTTGACCTACGACCGGTGGTTATAAATCGACCGAATATGAGTGGCCGGGGCGAGGATTATGCGTGCCCTGTCGGGTAGAGCTCCTCCACCTGGAAACATAACAGATATGCAGTATATACATACGCATTTAGAAATTTTTAGCCGGTAATGAATATTACGAACGTTATTACAAAAAAATTGTAGTAAACCAAAAAACTAACTGTTAGAGATTTCTTATTGTTAATACTAAAAGCTCATTAATTAGTACGTATTAAACAATAAAGAAGACAACCGTTAGATAAATATAAGTGAAAAATGTCTTCAACAGACTTTTTTACCTTTGAAATAGTCAAAAGTAGAGGTTCGCGCAGGATCTCATGTCGTAAGGAGGTAAAGGGGGGTCCGAAAGAGACCCCTCGAACCCCTACCCTAGAGGGGCCAACACCGGCCGGGTCGAGCGGTAGAAGTACAGTTCTGCAATTCCCGGTCCCCGGCCAAAAGGTGTGAGAAGGCCCCAAGGAGTTTTAGTGGGTATTCCCGGCCGCCCATCTTGTCCGGGCGAGTCCCACATACCCCCTCTCCGTTCTGTTGAGAGGGCGAATGCGTAAATGCATTTCTCCTTGTTAAAAAAAAAAAGGATCTCATGCTGGTTTTTAACTCATTATCTGTTTTTATTTGTGTGTTTTATACTAAATTATGCAATTTTGGTGATATTTTAAGTAATAATTTATTTATTGTGCACAAGTGAAATAAATTGAATCGCAATATGGCTCTAAAATCTACATCTATACTAATAAATAAAACTGAAGTGTCTGTTTGTAATATCATTTTTTTTTGTTACTAAATAGAGATGAATGTATTATACGTAAGTTATAACAAAAATATATATATTTTTAATTTTTGTCTGTCTGTTCAGGGTAATCTCGGGGAACGGCTGGACGGATTTTGAGGGGACTTTTTTGGTAAATAGCTGAAGTTGCTCCGGTACTTTTAATTATCTAAATTAATTAGGGTTCCGCATAAAAAAAATCACTGTACAGTTTTACGCACAAGTGCTTGAATTTATTAGAAATATTTTTACTTTATCCTACTACTAAACAAATATTAAGGGTCCGTATAAAGAAAATTAAATGCAGTGAAGAATACGAAGAAACGCGGGCACACAGAATAAATATAGATAAAGTTTATTTTTATTATACTATAATTCAAAAATATATATAAACAAAATATCTTTATGCAACCATAGCGTGGTGGTGATAAGACATTTTATAATGACAGGACAATGACAAAAAATATTTCTATAATAGACCTGAATGGACATCCTTATGCGGGTATACTCTAGTACTGGTATAAAAGAGAGGCAACAAAATCAGTTACTATAACTATGCATACATTCGTGTTAAGTAGAAAGGTAAATTATATACGAAGTACTAATAATATAACTATAAAAATGTTAATTTTAACTACTCTCATCTAAAAAAAAGACAGTGAAGATAAAAAAAATAGCAGGTAAACACTTTCCTTACCCGTCAACGGTCGAAGCAGTCGCGACCCCGAATAAAAACTATCAGCGAAGAAAAATGAACCTTAAAGAATTCGACAATAAGTTTATTATGATATTAAAACTGATGCTTTTGAAGAACATTGTTCGAAATAGTTTTATGGAAAATAGACGATTTTACGACCTGCGTACCGAATGCCTAGATCGTCGAGTAAATAGTAAGAATTCACCATTTGATTTTCGACTATATTCTAGGGGAATAAAGTGATATTTTGTATGTAATATCTGGGAGCAATGACTTCATTACATACGGAAAGCATTGTCAATCAATGGTGCCATCGGAAGAAGGGGACTGGATGTAACACGACACTTTTATTCTGTTTTGATAATACAGCCTCGAAGGGAATAGGCTGTAAAGATCTCTTTATAGATAATTTGCGTCAGTACTATTGGGTTATTATTCTTAACTATATTTACGTTCTGAATATAAATATATAAGCGTACATTACGTTCGTAAATGTATGGATGAAAAGCATTTCCTCAAGAAATATTATCCAAATTTGTCTTGATTTCCTTGCATTAGAAAATTCTCTATCGCCATGTTATAGTTTCATCACGTTTATTGAAAGATCAGACTTTAACAGCATGGGTCAATTAGAATCTACATTGCTCGACGCGGAATCCAACCGCGGAATCACTGAACCATTGCATTGCTTCGCAATAAGGTGCAAGCAGAATATGTGTTTGTCTCGATTCAATAAACTTAATCTTTATTTATTTGGTACACCAACAGAGTACATACACAGAATTACATGGTAGTAAATTATAGTATAATTTGGAATAATTTAGTATTCTAATTATAGGTGAGCATAACATGCGATAATTTATTAATAAACATTTACAAAAACAAAGTATACATAAAAAGCAACAAATAAACATAAGAGTAAATCAAATTTCGTAAAATTTATAAATAGGAGATTTAAAAGAGGCCAAAGAACAACATAATAAATTAGGACTTTTGATTGTGAATTTTGTTCAAAGTATTACAAATACGCTAAATACAAATTAATAAATTTAGGCAAACAAGCTCCTTGTTTGCCTAAATTTGTACGGATTAGTGCCGAAAGGTCCATATGTGGTACATATATAATTTGGGCACGGTGTCTTGAGTACTTTTAATTAATCAATTAACGGTTGGATTACCGTCTTCCAATTAAAAAGTTACTGTATGTTATTTTAATCATATTAAAATTAAGGATAATGACTCATCGTTCAATCAATTAATCTTAAGAAACTTAAGAACTTAAATTCACTATTCATTACTTTTATATTATCTTTCTATATATATATATATATATATATATATATATATATATATATATATATATATACACAAATTCTATGTATATAGATCTATTCAGTGTCATACTGACTTAAATCCATATTTTTTCGATCCATTTATTTATTTTTAAAGAAAAAGACAAAGGCACTATAGAATATGCAGCTAACACACACATCACATTTCTTATATAACGTTCTAATAAAATAGTGGCCCTTTTGTTGAAGATTTCTTTGAAGAGAGTTGTAGATAGATTTTAGATTTTACGCTAAATTTTATTATTTTCAATACACTTATGTGGAATAACCAAATTACATCACGTGAAATTATACCACAGTTATATATAGTGCAGGTTAAAGAATTAAAAATTAGGACTACTACTTGACAAATCAAAATAGCTCTCGATTTGGAAATCAATAGAATTAGGAAATACAAAGAATTATTCATGTCACACGATGACGATTTACCCGTAACTAAATCTGGTTAAGTTTGTCGGTCGATTACTAAGTGCACTTTTAATCTTGTGATAACAGTTTTTCATCAAAATATTCTTATAAAATATGCAATCCTTTTAAGTTTGTAAATCGGAGCACTGTACAGGCTTCATCTGACTGACGTCGGCCAGAATTCCTTGATCCAGCCCCTCGACAGTATTATCTCCTTCTGTACACGATATTTAACGAAACTTAAGAGGAACGGTGGACCATTTGAAAATGGTCGAAGTGTATGCAAGGGATCAGTGTTCCAGTTTAAAATGAGACCCGGTATTAAGCTGTCGACCCCGTCCGTATCAATGTTCTAAAGTCTTGAAGGGAGGACGGAAGATCGTTTTAATATGGTCGTAGTAAGGATTCTCCTACAATGAATAGCATTAAGCGACAGGGCCTCTACTATGACTGCTTTTAGTGTATGGATATGATTTGATCGCCTGAGGCGTATAGTGTTGGATAATGCACGAATGTAAATTATCGATAGGAATATATTAAGGTCACTTCCGTGGGAAACTATAATGTCGTTGCGGTACGATAAAATTTGTCACAAACACGAATATAACAAACAGGTATAGACAACACTTATGTAATAATATATGTATTCTACCATGTTTACTATACGGATGTCAAACCTGGGCTTTAACAAAACAACTAGAAAACAAAATAAAGATTTGTCAGAACGGAATAGAAAGAAGCACAATAGGAGTTAAAAGGAAAGACCGAGTAAAATTAAAAGACATAAAGTGTAGAACCAAATTAAAAAACGCATACATAACTTACAAACAACTTAAATGGAGATGGACAGGCCATATGATAAGAGAGGAGAAGGAAAAATGGACAAGACTAATAACAGAATGGTACCCACGAGATAGCAAAAGAAACAGAGGTAGACAAATCAAAAGATGGGAGGATGAAATCAAGAAAATAGCTGGTCCATTATGGACTCGTACAGCAAAGAACAAGACAGAGTGGAAGTCTTTAGAGGAGGCCTTTGTCGGAAGACAAGCTGCTTCAGAATAATGACCGTTTGCCGATATTATACATTATTAAACGCAAATTGTAAAAATAAACTTAGGCGCACTTTAATTCTTAATTTATAGCATATGTAATTTCTGTACAGCAATAAAGGCTTTTTTATTTTTTTATTTTTATTATAGACAACACTTACTATATTTTATTTTACAGCAGTGTAAACACTCGTAACACGTCGTTTGCGATTCTCGATGATTCGCGATCCCTTTATATAATGTAACAAAGGTCTAGAAAAATCAAATGTTAATAACATTATCAGTTGAGTTGTTTCTATTGTTTGTTCAGTTTCGAGCGTGCAAACAAACTCTTTTATCTCTTTTTTACCTATACAGTGTAATTATGTTTTAATGACTTATATCATGGGTTCTAGAATGACGACTACGTATCAGAAGACGAAGCGTGTGTTGACTTTCAATAAGGTGGACCGATAACATTGTGGAGGTCGCCGGAATCCGCTGGATGCGTGTTTCGTAAGATCGGTTATTCTGGAGATCCTAGGAAGACATGTGTATATTAACTGATACCTTTCCGCATGATCTGGATGGTAAATTACAAAAATATATGGCTTGCAGTTGGTAGTACTAGAACAAACCTATAACGTATTGGGCTATCGCCATTTATATAAGTGAATTACTTGTAGACATAATATAAAAGAAAGCCGTTTTCAGGATTTATCTGTCTGTTTATATTCTGACATATACACAACGCAACGGATTTTGATACATTTTTCACCGTCAGTTGCATATTCGTTTTATGTTTATGATATATATTAATTATGCTTTTAATTTAAAAAAAAATAGTTTACGTGATACTAAATATTAAAAGATAAATCAAAACAATGTACTATAGAATTGGGGTTCAATCATAATCTTAGGGAAATCTTCATAATAGCATATTTTGTGAAAATAAAATGTTTTTTTTATGTACTTAAATTAAAAAACTGAATATTATGCTCATAACAAATAATTTTTGCTCACGTAAACAATGCCGTACTCACCTACAATTAAGGTTGCATTTAACATGTACTGTAATAAAAATGTTATTTGTAAAAAGTTTTTTTTTGCAATGCGCATATTATATACTTTGTTGGTGATTGAAAATAAATATACCTCTATCTCCTATAGTTGGCTTACAAGAACAAGGTTTCTCTATGAATCCAATTGTAAAGTCAACGAGGAAGAAAACGCGGGCACATGCTAGTAATCTATTATGCCGAAATACATTCGTTGTGAAGGGCTGTGTCGCTCGATTCCCGGTTGATGCAAAATTAAATTTGCTTTCGGTTCATGTTAGTCTTGGTTTTGTGTTTAACGTGCAATATATTAAAAGTGGTACAACTCACTGAACTAATTAGTTTCGATATCGACAATTATTTTCAACGATTTCCCATCACTAAAACGAGGAAAGCTTCGAGTCACGACTGGTTAGCTTAACACAGGGATCTCATTATTTCTTGATGTTTCACGAAGTCGACTCGTTTTTTTTCAATTTTAAAAGTATATTAGCAATATTGTTCTCTTAAGGGTTAAAATTTTGTAAATTGTGTTTATAACTCGTCATATGATACATTTATTCGCTGGCAAGGTTTTAATGCATATTGTAATATATACATACATATATAATATGTGGATAATAGTAAATTAACCTGCTTTACTTCATTAATTACTGCCTAGGTAGCGCAGTTGTATTACATACGACTGCCGTTCTGAGGTCTCGGGTTCGATCCCCGGGTCGGGTCAAGTGATATTGGGTTTTTTCTACTCAGTATCATCCCGGAGTTTGGAATTTGTGCCCGATATGGCGACAGGCTCGCCCCCTGTCACATCTGGGACGGAACTAAGCTCGGCGGAATGCGGGTGGTGTAGTTCGCTACTTCACCTCTGCCTAACCCTTCGGGAAAACAGGCGTGAGCATATGTATGTATGTATGTACTTCATTAATAATGTAAAAAAACGTTTAAAATAATTAAATATTTACTAGACGTATTTGCCGTGTGGTGCCGGCTAAGAATAGTACCACCCCATATCTTTACGTGGGTGTCGTAAAAAGCGACTAAGGGATATAAATCTGGGGATGGGGCAGCAGCATTCACTGAGAACCAAAAAACCTTACTGCGCTCGCCAATCCGCCTGCCAAGCTAGGCGATTATGGCAATTCCTCCTTTTATTGGGGGAGACCTATGTCCAACAGTAGATATCTTATAGTTGAATAGATAGATTTCTATTCTGTTTCGGTGGCGCAGTTGTATTACGGTGCGACTGCCGTTCTGAGGTCTCGGGTTCGAACCCCGGGTCGGGTCAAGTGGTATTGGGTTTTTCTACTCAATACCATCCCGGAGTTTGGAATTTGTGCCCGATATGGCGACAGGCTCGCCCCCTGTCACATCTGGGACGGAAACTAAGTTCAGCGAAATGTGGGTGGTGTAGTTCGCTATTTCACCTCTGCCTATCCCTTCGGGGAAAACAGGCGTGAGCTTATGTACTTATATGAGCTTATATGAATAGATATATAGATAGACGTATATAACGCAACGAACAAATCTTCCAAAATACGCGTGCGTATCTCTACCAAATTAATAATTGTAGTAAAAAAAAACATAAATAACTCGACTTCTAAGAAACGATTAATCAAGCCAAGTAACGAATCTGACAGGAATTAAAAATATATATGTACCACTATAGGTAGTCTCTCTCACTGTTAACGATTCGGATAGCTAAGAGGGGTATAAACATTTCGAATACGGGGGTAACATGTTACACGTACGCCCAGAAACTATTATGATGAATTAACCGAGAGATAGATAGGGTTGGGACATAACCAATTCCGATCAGATAGTACATTCGACTTTTTAAAATGACGTGTAAGAAAGCGGCTGTGCAATAATACGAATCCATCTATCAAATATCGTCGTTCTGCAAATGTTTTAGAAAAAAAATATAGACCGTTAGATATTCAGTGGTTTAAGAACAAAATATAGTTCAGATAAGTACTCAAAACCGTTAGAAAAAACGAGTTACGATACGTTTTTACTAATAATCTAATTCTCAATTGAAAAAAATCCGTCGTTTGATTTGAATTAATGTGTTTTAACAACATTAATGATAATTACTAAGATTATCTCACCACTTAAAAACACACATACATACAAAACCGTGGTGTAATATGTAGGTTATGTAAGTGAAACCATGTTTAATGCCATTGTTCATCGTTGATGTGAAGTGGTGTATTTGTTCTCACTTGAGCTATGCTTCGAAACAGTTCGTATAAAGTTACACAAGTTAATATGTGAACTTAAGTTTATTTTAAAACAGCTTCAAACAATTTTAGTTGGAAGAAATTTGAAACAGTAATTATTCTTGTACAATGGAATATAACTAAAAAAGCAAGCTCTATAAAACAATCCAATTATTGGTTAGAACAATCACTTCCAATAACAGCGAGGAATCTAATTCAGATAACAATAACTCTCCGATATCTGGGCGCCCAAAAACGTAGTTTAAGAATTGTTCGTGTATTTCAGCCGATAATATACGTGATATTGTAAAAAAAAAAAAAAACAGAAATGGTGTGGAAATATCTAAAAGGATGGTGTTGAAAGGAGCAAACAGAACTTACCTTTATTATTAGCCTTCGATTAAGCTGGTTCAGATTTTATTTTCCACCTCACTTCACTTTATGAATGTTCTATATAATTTGATAACTAATGTGCACTTTTAAACATACGAGAGACAGCGGCGGCGGTTGCGTGTTGGCGTTCCGTTTTTGAATAGGAAGAGGAAGGGATAATGAATACATAGACTAAATAAAGCGGGGGCGTGTAGACAATATAGAGAAGAAATAACTTAGAATAAGAAGAGAATATATACGATAGTAGATGGCGTTAACAGCTTACATTCACAAATATCAATTCAACAATGTTAAAGCAAGGCTTAAAGCTATATCAATAATTTTACATTTCATAGATATATGTAACATTTATATAATGATTAATTATGACGTATTATATTTAATAACATACATTATATATTTAAATTTAATCATTCATTGTTAAATGGTCAATCAACATTTTAATAATATTTATACTGACAGGATGTGACGTCATCTAAACGTGGATATCCGCTACAATAGTAAAATGTACCAAGTTCCAAGTGCCGGCAGTGGCCCTGTCTCACTGTTAATCTATTACTTTGTATCTCGCACACAATCTGTTTAGATTAAAAGCCAGTTTTATACAGTAGGTACTCGCTATACACGAGTCCGTAACAATATGAGACGATTTATATTTTGTCTCTTTTCATTTTTATATTATTTATCACATGATATTTTGTTTTCTTTTTCTTTAATTCTATGGCAACCATCTTTGACGTGTTTTTCATTATGCCATCCAGAGAAATGACACCGATTTGAGTATTTAAAATAAGGGTAATTCATGTTACACTACAGGTAAATTTAGCTAGGTGAAAACGAATCTTTGAGTTATTGGAGACTCGACGTGATGACCTTTTTTTTTTTGACGGAGGGAAATGCATTTACGCACTCACCTTACCTATTGTATTAGTGAGACCGAAGTCCCCCAAATACAATAGGTAAGGGGGCACGGAGTGACGAGTTCCGTGCCTGTGTGGGACTCAAACCTGGGCGAGAAGCGCCCGGGAATACCCACTACAACCCCCCGGGGCCGTCCGCCGCATTTGGAATGGGGGCGATACGGGATTGCAAGGCATGCCGCCGCGTCGCCCCCTGTAGCGAACCCACCAGGCCTCGTCTGTGCAATGGCCCAGTGGGGGTGGGGGAGAACTTCTCTGCCCCACTTCCTCACCCCCCCCCCCCCCCCGAAGGGAGGCATGACCTGCTGGTCAGGTCATCAAACCGGGGGGACAGGACGTACTTCCTGCCCCCTATCGACGTGATGACCTAGTTTGCAACTAGATAAGGCTGACGGATATATATATCGTAATCGCATAGTGGTCGCAATGAAAGACCTTTTTTTTTTACTAACTTCTCGGATTAGAGATTGCAGGTGGGGTATTTGGGAAACGCTCGGCGTAAAGCGCCAGGAATACGCACTAAAACCCACGGTAGTATCCGCCACATTTGGGCTGGCAACACGGGATACAGAAGTTTATAGGAGCCTACCACCCCGCCATTAGACAGTCGGCTCATAGTAATTACATAGATTCTGTGTAACCATCTATCAAGATCACTACCGATATTCAATAACATAAAAACACATTAAGACACCTCATTAACTCTGCGAGCATAAATCTAAATCTGGCTAAAATGTTAGTTGATAATCTGCTAAAGAGCTAACGTTTATTTTTTCATGCTTTATACGTCACGATTAATCGGAGTCGTATCCGATATAAAAACAAAAATAAATGGTGTGCAAAATGACATGGATTGTTGTTTGAGAAACAGAAAAATTTACTATGACATAATTTGCCAATAGTTGGATAGAAATGGACGGGACACATATGCAGTATTAGATAACGCTAGGTAAATCAAAAACGACATGGAGTAGACGCCATTACATAAAAAAGAGGTGTAGAAGTTGTAGAAGATGCAGAAGGCAGGATATTTAGACTGGCAATCGACAGAGTGAGTAAGCAGCAGTTTTACGTCAGAAACATTTATAATGCTTCTTCTTATAGAACTTTCGCAGTTCAATCTTCCATAGGCTTCTCCCACTAAATCCTAATACATATGTGAGTCCCCAAAAAAATCATCAATGACTGACGTTGTTATGGTTGCTTTAAGGCCTTTATTATACTTTATTGTTGTAGTAATTGTTATGACTTATTTATTAGTCGTTCCTTAATGTACACTACGACAATATTTGTTAATAAATATCCGTATACTGTAAATGTCATAGTTTGTTTTATAGTCATTTTTCTTACACGAGCCGTAATAAATCACTACTTATTCTATTCGACGTTACATTAGTTCGATTGAGCGGTTCCATTATAACGTTTTGCATATCGATTATAATTTTACATGTTTCCATAAACCTACGCAATGCTTCGTTTACTTAAACTATTTTAAATGTTTATAGACCATTTTTTTTTATCATAAGGTATTAGAAAATTTTTCTAGTAATTTCTAAGATCTTGACGAACTTAAAGTCAGCATCATTAGAGGCAGTCTTAAGCCTTACTTAAGCAATATTGACCTTTTAACTCTCCCCTCATCTTGTCAGCAGTTCCACACACAACTCTTACCTCCGTCCGTATGATAACGTAAATTGACATAACTTTGAAAAAAAAAAAAAAACAAAAGAAACAAACATTGATAACTTGTTTGCTCGTCAAAAATAAGCAAAGTATAGACACCCCGTCCCCCTTAAAAGGATATGCGGTCGGCGACAAATTTGAAAATTAGATATTTTAGATATCTATGGTTTTCGCGCTACGCCTAGTGAAAGGGACAACTGCAACTCGGGCTGATTTTAACTATGTAAAATAGACGAAAAATTAACTTTGTAGTACCCCGTTTCCTCCTCGAAAACTGAGCCGAATTTTAATTTTCTTTTAGTTATAAAATAAAAAAGACTTTGGCCACGCTTCTACGCTTTGATTTTTTTGCTTTTATTCATCAAATTTGTTGGATGAACGTCTTAAAATGGTGATAAAAATTGAATTTTTGTTAATCATTTTCAAAGGCTCTTAGTTTCTACGGTAACTGACTTATGGAAAAAATCAAAACATACGGGCATGGCGGTGGTTTATATATATTATTTGATATAAAAAATATTTACCATAATGCTATTATTCAGAGAGGAAACAAGGCCCTACGTTTGTATGGAATAAACACCGCTCGGATATCCTCTTAATACTTGTACGGTCCCTTAGCAAGCGGAGCTACATATCAAAACAAATCAAAACCTTTATGACATTATAGACAAGTAACAGATTAAATTATGTAGAACACAACTATTAAACGAAATATTAGTGTTATGATAACTAACTGGGTCTATTATCTTTACGTACTCGTCAATGACACTAGCTTTCAAACGGAAAGTTTATGCGTACAGCGTTTCGAAGCGTTTAACATTTATAGTCCTATATACTAAGCATTACCTGAGGTTTCACTCATGTTGATTCATTTCATGAAAATCTATGAATGGAGAAAAATACTCAGTAAAAATGGAATATAGTCTTGTTATCTTGTCCTACAATGAGCCTGAACTATTAATGACACCGTAGCATCCATCCATCAATGCAACCGAAAGACGTTCACTCCTGGACAAAGATCTCTCTTAGATCCAAAGATCTGCACAAATACCAATCTTGGGCCAGCTGCATCTGGCGGAGACCATGTTATCATCGTAAATAATTATCTATTAATTAAATTGTAATTTAATTACGATCAATTGTATATTCTAAAATACTCAGCGTACGGCCAAACAAAATCCTTTGGAATCCTATGCTTGATGAAGAATTATTAACTTTATTGTTCTTAACATTGTAATCACCGACGATTAAAGACACTGGTTAATTTCGTCAAAACCCGCCTAAAAAGATTTGAAGCGAAATAATTTTTAAACGGTCCAAACTTACACAAGGAACATTAATAATTGTGAAGTCTATTATCCAATCTTTGTGATTTTGTGGTACAATGTACAGACAGATATTACGACTTAGGGTATGTATAGAATACGTGAGCTAAGGTTTTCTAAATAGACCTGACTAAAAGTAGTTTCTGTAGCTATGAGCACCTACAATTTGCTTCTGATATCAGATGTTTAACATTATTACCACTCAACAGCCAGTCCTAGTTACATTGGTTCTTATCCTTAAAACCCTTCGACATTTATATCTATATATCAACCTAGCTGTACTTAGTTTGCGTTGCAATTCTGTGAAAATGTTGGCAGGGACCTTCTCGAATCACGCCAGGGGGAGCGGTAGTCGTTAGAGTTAGCAATCCCCGCACCCCCTGGCTGCAATGCGCGTTGAGGACACCAAGGAGTTTTAGTGGGTATTCCCGGCCGCCCATCTTGGCCGGGCGAGTCCCACATTCCACCTCTCCGTTATTTTACGCTGAGAGGGGGATGCCTAAAAGCATTTCTCCTTGTAAAAAAAAAAATAAAAAAAAATAGGACCTTCTCGAACCTTACCAGAACAACTCATCAATATTTCATCACAATCGAATGAACGGTTTACGAATTAATGGAGAACAAGCATACATTAATTTTTATATATATAAAGAGTTATTAATTAATTATGAATATGCAAGGTAACAATATTAATGATAAATATTTCTCGAAAACGAATTTTAAAAAAATATCTCGAAGTCACTAGAATAAGTATTATGCGTAGAAGTTATTCACTTTCTACTGAAACTAGTTCTGATTGGTAAAAGATAAGAATAAATTCACAATGATACCTACTATATATTGTTTCACATAATTATATACTTTATTATATAGAACTTACGCTATCGCTAAGTGATAGCATATGAAGGTAGTGGATGCGAATCCTACAATTGGTCTAATTTTTTGCCGATGATCGTAATTGTATGTTTGTCAATAATTCATTATCAGTATCTCGTCTGAAGAATATTCACTATTAAATATAGGCCTTCCCGAAGATATATCTTGTAACAGTCGCTACGTCTTTTGGAACGTGGTCACTATGCGAAAAACTTTTTGGTCAATATGATTACGTTTTTTTCACATAGTCTATCTACGTATTTTAATAATTATAATAGAACAATTAGGGTACCTTATAAGCCTCCTACGGGAGGCGGGCGAAGAGGTGGGGTTGAGAAGTGTGTACACTCCCCCATCCCCGCTGGGCCATTGCATGACGAGGCCCGGTGGGTTCGCTGCAGGGGGCGACGCGGTGCTTGCGAAAAAACCACCCCGTGTCGCCCCCATCCCAAATGCAGCGGACGGCCCCGGGGGGTTTTAGTGGGTATTTCCGGGCGACTCTCGCCCGGGTGAGTCCCACACTGGCGCGGAGCTCGTCACTCCGTGCCCCCTTATCTATTGTATTGGGGGACTTTGATCCCCTAAATACAATAGATAAGGGTAGTGCGTAAATGCATTTCCCCCGTCAAAAAAAAAAAAAAAAGGGTACCTTATAAGGCTGGGAAAAGAAATGAAAAGGACAATATTTGACACATGCCTGTTATCTGCTTGCTGTATGGTTGCCAAACTTGGACGTTTACAAACAAAATAAAACAAAAAATCAAATGCAGTCAAAGAGCAATGGAAAGGAGCATGTTAAAAATTAGAAGAATACACAAAATTAGGAGCGAAAACATTCGTCAAAAAACGAAACTCACCAATGCTCTTAAGTATGCGCTCTTACTTAAGTGGAAATGGGCCGGACATATCTCACGATACTCAGACAAAAGATGGACCATTGAAGCCACACGATGGAAGGAACCAATGCGGAAAAGGAATGTTGGTCGACAGTTAAGACGGTGGGCTGATGACTTAATACGCGTAGCAGGAAACGACTGGATAAAGTTAGGCAAGGACAGAGAGTTATGGAAAATGATTGAGGAGGCCTTTACCCAAACAGGGATTCAAATCTCATAAATAATACTAACATTAATATAAGTAACCTCTCTTAAATTTAAGCAACATTTTACTAACAAACATTGTAATTTACACCAAAATGAGATCTGGATTAAATGCTTTTTATTATTATTATTATTATGAGGCTGGGATTACGTGGAAGATTGACAATAACAATGCTTCAACGCACCGTCCTAGTCGACAATGGCAGAATCGTTCGACGGTTTCTGTCCGTAGTGCTCTGAACTGCCAGCCAAATGCCCTGAGTTTCAACTGGAGTTGTTGTAACCTCTGAGTGCTTAGCTAAGTACCAAAGTTTCTAAATAATATACTATAATATAATAATAAATACAGATCTATAAGTTTTTGTTTACCTGTAGTCTATCGCCTAAAGTTTTACGATCATTGCAGCTATTGAATGTTGTATTATTCTGTAGTAAAATGTCATTTAAGATCAAAACAGATGGAGGTCAAAATTAGACTTTATTAAAAAAAAATCAGTGGTATGCCTATTTAAATCTTCGGACGAAACTGTTCGCATTAGATAGCCCTCAATTTAATCTGAACAGAGAAGGAGTGAGGGATTATATCCTAAGTCAATAACCCAGACATGCAGCCCGAGGCTCAATAGTCGACTTACACGAAATGACGCAACTGCGCACAAAGCTTAGCAGATATGTGTCAAAGCGGAATCCCATAGGCATTGACGCTTTACAA
Organism: Samia ricini; assembly: GCA_014132275.2. Lineage (NCBI taxonomy): Eukaryota > Metazoa > Arthropoda > Insecta > Lepidoptera > Saturniidae > Samia > Samia ricini. The sequence goes on from AP028169.1 coordinate 869,063, forward strand.
AGGCCTTACGAGGGCGCTTCGCAATTATAAGTACATTGTACGTGTGTGAACTCACCTTAAATTATCTACAAAGTTATATCACGAGAACTTAATGGATATTAAGTCAATTAACATCTGAATTACTATTCTTTAATTTTAAGCGAGGTTAAAGGATATTTGACTTTAATTAGAAAGTGTTTTGACTCAAGAACTACTAAGCGAATTTTACACGATTTTTATATCAAAGGAAAATTTCGATCAAAATGTTCAGTGTATACTTATTTTAATTTGTTAAAGTGTAAAATAACTTATTTAGGATAAAAAATAATTTAGTTATTAAAAAAATATTACAGGTATTATATTGAAATAATTGACCTATATAATAGACGTTTTTAGAGATATAATGTGATAAATAATCATTAAAAAGAATTATAAATCGTTAAATGTGGTCGCAGTTAAAATGTAATATTATACGTTGGTTATATTTCTCCTTACAAATAGACTTGAATGAATAAGAAACTAACAAGGCGATGATGTCAAAAGAAAAGTTGTGAACGACTGAGTTTTTCTCTAAACGTACGGCGCCGTAGAGTCGTATGGTCACGATAAGCTGTTAATACACGTACGGATCGGACCCCGGACATGGTATGGCGAGCAACCAAGGTCATCAGTCGCCTAAGTAGGGATGAGTTATATTTTTTTTCAAATAAATCGATTTTATGATTCGATCCATAAAACGTCCAGGTCTAAGAGATTAATCTTTTTTCAACTTGTTTTATTAAACCTTTTATCGGTAAATATTATTTTTCCAATTGTCGAAATTAGACTATAATCATCATTTATTTCAAAAACTGCTTCCGTTTTTTTATTAACAGCACTAAAGGTAGTAGCAATAGTAAATAAACAATCGCGAAAGAAACAATTCTGAACCGATTCATCAAGCTTAGATTCGATTCGAATCGAATCGAAAATCGATCTTTTCGGAAAGGATTCGCATCCCTATTTAGACAACTGATAACCTCGGCTGGCCGTCGTACTACGAGTATGTCTGTGATCCGGTCCGTACGTGCGTTAACAGCATTAAAAAGGGACTGCGGGCGATGGATTCAGGATTACAGTTCAATGCCTCACTTCTGTCAGTTTCACAGAAGAGTCTTCCAACATCTGGCATCTCAGACCGCAAAAGAAGGGCCTCAAAACAAAGCCCTATCGGGGAACAGAGGTAATCCGAAAGTTTTTCTTGTTCCCTGGCCAAATAGATGAACCAAAAAACGTTTCATTCAGTAAAAATCTCACATAACCAAACTTTCGCAGGACATTACGGAGATGGAATCTTACATAAAATTTATATTATTAAAAAAAGAAGTGAAGTCTTAACATCTAGAATGAGAGGTAAACATAGAAACCAGACCCCGTTAACGAGAAGAAAAACAAAAACTATGCTCATAATAAAAGGCTAACGAGACGAAATCTGTACAGATATTTAATAACAAAAACTATGCTTCAGAGTAGCGTACAGAACACATTTCGTTAGTTTAAATTTTTTGCCTGTCTGTGTATTAATTTTTTCGCTAATCATGCAAAAATTACTGAACCGAACTCGATAAAAGTTGGTAAAGACATATATTGCATCCAGGGGGAGAACATAGGTAGCAAATATAATATATAGCTGTTCGAGCAATATATAATATGGGACCTCGCGAATCTCTAAAGAACAAGTTTCAAGAATATGATATCTTAACTTTGCCCTCCCAATACATCTTCGATAACTTAATGCATATTCGTAAAAATTTAGACAAGCTAGATCTAGTGAATGATCGTCATAATTTTAATACTAGAAGTAAAGACAAGTTGGCCGTCCCACGCTTTAGGTTAAGTAAGTGTAATAAAAGCTTTATAGGTAATAGTATTCGGTTTTACAATAAGATCCCAAGTAAAATTACCGATTTACCTGACAATAAGTTCAAGTATTATGTCAAGCAAGTTTTAATCTCAAAAGGTTATTACAGGGTGGATCATTACGTGAACGATAGTGATGTCTGGAAATAACCCACATCTCTGTGCTTCCACTAAAAACTACGATTTGTATAGTTTTTTATATGACATAAAAAAATTATATATATTATATTTATGAAAAAAAAAAGAAGGAACCAGATCGAGTTTCTTGCCGGCTCTTCTCGACTGGGTTGTTTTCCGAACCGGTGGTAGTGTTTTAGACGTTCATAAGCGCCTTCTTAGGGCCTAAATTGAATAAATGAATTTTGATTTTGATTTTGAAAAATTGTCTGAATTCCAAGCGGGTAAAGCCGCGGGTACAACTAGTACAAGATTGTAAGGATTGTCAGACAATATGTAAAGCCGATTACAACCCGGTTATAGTTCTGCGTCTCGTTATGTATTTGATATAATAGGACACTGAAACCTGTTTTAAAGCTCGTGTGCATTGTTCGGGTCATATCATTACAATAGTTCATTATAATAACAGGTGGAACGCGGGTCGAATCGGCCCCGGGCGTTTTACCCGTGCTCGCTTTTCGACTACCGGTTAAGTTATAAACTGATGCGATAGCGGGTGGGTATGATTTTTTTTTTTACAAATACCTTTGTACAAAATTAATTCAAAACTACTGCAGTTGAAAAGGAAATAAATAACAGTCAGTATCTTTATATAGGTAAGGATAAAACAAGTCGAGATTTTTTCTTCTCGATCCACGCTTTACTTTTATTGTGTTTATTTTTATTGATGAGCTCTATTGTAATCGATAACAAATTTTGGAAATAGATTTATTTTCTTAAACTTTGATAATCGAATTTAGACCACCGGACAAACACTATAGTATGATGTAACATCACACGTTTTCAGACCGGCCTCGAAATATTACGGCGAAAATCAATCTACTAAAAACTTAAATTTTATTCCTAAAGTATCAGTTTTTTTTGTTTAAAAAGGAAACTTTTATATTAATTTCTAATCAAGCTGTAGCTGCGACTTTACTTGCATATATACTATGCTTTCTGTTTCCAATTACTCACTCTTAAATGTTTTATAGTATTTTAAGACATCATCTTTATGGTTTTTTTGTGCATCAACTCAATTCATTGCTATGATAGTAACTTGTTACGTTAATTACCTTAAGTTACAAAACGTACACTTTACAAACCTTATCCAGAGAGACAGGTAAACCAGCTCAATGGTTTTCGGGTTAGAAAAAGCGCACTAATTGGCAGACATACAAAAATAGATTGCCTTTTATTACAAATAAGGATAGATTTTTAAAGGACTTAATTATTTCGCTATTCCATAAGACGAATATTAATAAGTGACACGAGTTCAAATAAAGTTTTCTGTTCCCGAAACTCGATTCAATCAAGAAACCGACAAAATAAGAAAGGAGTGCTAAAATTAATCTTACGATAAAGCTATTTCTCAGATATGCGATGTTATCAAATAAAAGTTCAAGATTCAAAACAACATTGAAAGTAACTACACCATTGTATGCTGTTGAATGTATAGAATACTTACATCTATCATCTCCGCGAACAAGTATCTCGGTTGATTATTGTCGACAGGCGTGCCTTTATAGAAGTTTTACATTCAGCGTCGAGCTAATTAGGGCTTGTTATAATATGCAATGCAGCGCCGACCAAGTGGAAATGGCCTCGGGTATTTTGGTCAGGTGTGCCCGGTCTGTTTCTCTTTGAGAACCGCCCAGTTTACAAGCTGTAGAGATAGCCTTAGCGTATTTATAACTAACTAACATCCTTATCTTTCATCACTTGAATGTGCTTTTATATTCTTTGATCTATTATCAGAATGAAAAAATAGGCTTTTTTACATTATTGCTTAACCTCTATAGAAAATCATAAAATGTATAGATTAGATAGTATGGTTCATTGTTAAAAAATTTGAAAACTGCATTCAAATTGGTTTTGTAATTTTCAAGCGATAAATATTAAAATAACAGTATTGAATCAATTACAATGTTGTTATTAGTTTTAATGAAGAAGTAAATCTAAAAAAATAGCTCAGGTATAATATATAAGGCGACGCGGTGCTTGCGAAAGCCACCCCGTGTCGCCCCCATCCCAAATGCAGCGGACGGCCCCGGGGGGTTTTAGTGGGTATTTCCGGGCGACCCTCGCCCGGGTGAGTCCCACACTGCACGGAGCTCGTCACTCCGTGCCCCTTATCTAGTGTACTGGGGGACTTTGATCCCCTAAGTACAATAGATAAGGGTAGTGCGTAAATGCATTTCCCCCCGTCAAAAAAAAAAAAAAAGGTATAATATATAAGTCGTCTAAAATCAAACGCTGTCAAACTCAATGTACATGTGGACGACTATTTTAGTTCAGTTTTTAAAAGCTGAAATTACTCAGGTAACGGTTAGTAGACGCTATGTTTCATATAGGTTGAAGAACGAAGGTATAGACATCAAATTAAATTTATATACTCTTTTCATTAAAGGTAGACATGACGGCGTTTTATTTCATACGACAGATATTTGAAATAGGTTTGATAATAAATTAAATGAAACGTTAATAAATTAGCATGCTCAGGGAAATCGCTACGTCTCATGGTTCGCACCAAAACAGCGCTTTAACGGGGTTTAATACCAGTAAGCAGACAAAGTGGTGGAGGTTTATTTCACTAGAGTCGAGTTCTGCCGTCGCTCCTCAATTTGTACACGTAATTGGACGATATGACTGCACGATATTACCGTATACAGAATCTATCCTAAAATGATTTCAGTCAGTAAAAACAAGCTTTAAAAACTGTAAAGTTAAACATATATTCAATAAAAGTTACTTTGTAAATTGTTTTTTTACCAAGTGATAAAACGTCCCCGTTGTAATGAAACGATAAAGCGAAATTAAAAAGAGACAAACATAGTACTCCTATAAGAAAAAACGTACAGTAGAATGAGGTTTAGTTTATTCAAGATCTCACTCAATGAAACATTTTTTTTACTAATTATTTATTACGCCATATTGATTTTTTTGTGACGGTATTTTATTGTCATATTCTGCTCAGCAAACACATTTCATCTAAATTATTAGTCCGCCATGATACTTTTAGAGTGACGTCATTAATCAACCACATATTGCCATCCGGATTAAACGTGTTTGGAAAGTTTCAGTCTGTCGCTTGGAGACAGCTGATTTAAAATTCAGTCGTAAATTTTGATCCGTACTAATAAGGTAAGTCAAATATAAAGCTTATAAAACGCAAGCTAATTTTTGAGAAAATTTCGTATGAAAATTTGATATAATTTTACATTTTCGCCGAATATTAATTAAGACATGTATTTCTGAGTGAAACGCTTCGGGTTCTCTTTACACTTTTGAAATGTGAAAGATTATTTAAAGAAAATAAATAGTTTTAAAGCCATAAATGTATTTAAACATGCAAATATTGACGACTTTTACCTATTTCCCATACATTGATAATGTTAATTAAATAAGTTTACACCTTGCGAGGGCTTTCGTTTAGTATATAGATAAGTTATTTCACACTGAGAGACATTTGATACTGAAAGTTTCTTGTACTTTTACGCTTCTCCACCTTACCGCCGCCATATTTATTATTATTTACGGTAAATGGATTGAACATGTCTTAATTTGCCATTTACTCATATTATACTTGGAGACTGAGATCTCTTCGAGAATATCAAGGGCAGCTTGGTCCTTCGGAATACTACGAACTAGAGTTTGGGATTCACATGACTTGAAGCTGCACACTAAGATCGCTGTATACAAAGCAACTGTTCTTCCGATATTGCTCTATGCTGCCGAGACATGGTGCCTCTATAAGCATCATATTAGACGACTTAATCAGTTGAGTGGGAAGTGCTTGCGAAACAGAGACTAGAGTGGCGCAACTCTGTTAAAGAGGCAGTACAAATATTTGAGGAACATCGAATTAAAGATCTTGATGCAAAACGCCTTCTTAAAAAGAACCGTCCTAAGCCTTCCTATGTGTACACATACAACACTCTCGGTCAGTTACATTGTGCGCCATGTAGCCGCACCTTCAAGACAAAGTTTGGTTTCGCGAGCCACATTCGCTCACATTATCGAAGATGACAGGGTTCGCCGTTGACGGATACGTCAAGGAGGACATCATCATCATTATACTTGTTTATATAATTAGCTGTAATCCAAATTTTTGAATTATGTTTTCTGTTCTACATATTTTATACACAGAGATTTTTCATATTTTAATCTATTCATTTTTAATTTAATTTAGCAATAAATGGTAAAGATTGTAGTCGCGAAGTTATTAAAGCAGTAACATAATTGTGTACACCTGTAAAGACTCGCCCCACATTGTATTAGCCTTAGAATAATTTAATGATATATGTATTTGTGATGTGTCGTTGGTCTTCCTTAAAGAAATAAAAAGAAATAAATAAACCCGTTTTCACGATCATGTTTCTGTCTTAATTTCCTTATATAGAGTTGGTAACAAAGTTAATAAGACTGAAAATTCCCCAGGCCATTTAACAGTTTTATTACTAACTATTCCTTCACTGAAAACTCAAGTCTATTGTGGAACATTGTTCGCATATGTGGGATGGATACACTGAACACCATATTGATTCCTTGGACAATTGGAGCTGCGGACGTCAATAAGAACTGAAAATTACCTCAGCTAAGAAGAGGTATTACTTTGCTGAGCGTTTTTGTCGACTCTTTTCATAGTAAGTGTTTTCAATAGTTGTATAACTTTATTTTTCCATATCAGAATCACGCGGACTGTACACGCGGTAGAGACCATTTTGGCGCAAATTTTTTAAACGGCAAACTCTTAAGAATCTTTGCCGCATCATGCAGACCTTATTCGGATATCAGATCTTTGAACTGCTGATAACTGTCATCGACGGTCGCTGTTGTTTCTAGACTTTATAATCTAGGTACCTGCTAGCAGTTAATTATGTACAATACAGACAACAGTCTGAAAGGACAACATTTAACATAAGTCATCTTCTCTTGAAAGAGGGGAAACTTTAACTCAGAATGATAAACCGAAAGGCTTATTAATTTATTTAAATGCTGAACAAAACCTCGAGGTCGTAAATATTTTCATTTGCATAAGAAACGGTGTGGAGTTTGCTCACATATCGCGCTACTGAATAAATTAGCTCCCTCTGCGACCCCTTTTTTTTGCTGATACGCGCGATGTAACTTTTTATAGGGCGGTTTCATATTATATTTATAAATTGTTAATATAACATTTATGAAGTCGAACGCTTATTTAGGATGTATTTTTTTTATTATATTATATAGGCTCTGTAATCACAATCTCACCTGATGTTAACTGAGAATGTCGTTAAGAATGGTAAACAACTTAAGTATTGGGTCTCAAGTGAAGCTGCCGGAATAATCCTATTGGTGTCTGGTGACAGGTTTTCAAACTGGACAAGGCGGACATTATTAGCACCACGCTATAGTTTTCTCATAATGCTTTTTTTTTACCTAAAACTCAGGCACGTTATAGAGTCGGATAGGTATGTTCGTACCTCCGCCCATAGAAGCGGTATCCGACCGCACTATCAACTACGCCATTATGGCTTCAACCTTCATACGCTTCGAGCAATAATTCAATATAATACCAACTCTGACTAGCTCCAAAGAAATATAAAGCAACGGTATATCATTATTTAATTTAAAAAAAAAGGGCTCATGGTCTAAAATGAGTTAGTACAGTACACTCACTTATTACAGTGTAATAGACAACCTAAATAAGTACGCTCATCACATCACTTCGAGCGTACTACGGATGTAAATAACACGAGTATGCAAGAATATCAACGAAGAATTTAGTAACACTGGATAGTCAACTGTAAACTTTTTCACACATTTGTCAGTTAAAAAATATACTCGTCGAAATTAAACCAAACCTTAGAACAGTTAATTATAACAATAACCACGCTTTAGTTATGTAAGAGAAAGAGATAGTGAAATTACTTTTCGATTTTATCCAGCTATGGGAATAAAGTGATAAGTCGATAATAAAAAAAAACTTCTTGACGTCGCCGCCAGCGCGATACAGTAACACTGCCCACGCATTGAGCAATTACACGCACAACACTCCATACACACTCATGCATAACATGCAGGTACATAGGTCCTGTAAGGAACCTTTTTTTTTTAATGTAAATAAAGAATAAAAAATGTAGGGTTTAGCTAGGATAAAAATTCCGCGGGAGTTTTCATACTCAGGTAGCGGCCAAGCCGAGGTTCGAACCCTTGAGCTAGCTACCTTTTGCGGCTGAGTGCCTTCAGCACTCGCCCACAAAGTTCGGTGAAACTGTAAAGGCCCTTCCGGTCAACAGCATTAGCTAGGTAGGAAAAAAAAAACTCAAAGGTGGAAGTTGACGCTTTCGTTACTTAATATTTAATTTACACCAAGAAAAAGGAGTGTGCAATTATTTTGTTAATATTTTTAATGTAAAAAATGAGTTCCTATCCAGAAATCTGGATTCTAGGGTACAAGCCTCGGGCACGCATGTAAAATGATGCCATCTACTATTTTCCTTTTTTTTATCTAAATTAAAAATCTTAGTGGTCCCTCCGCGAACTCGAGATATTGGGGGGTCTAAGGTCTTGTGACGATAGGAGATTTGTTAGCTGGTGATGCTGTTATGATTTATTTACATATTGGAATTATTCTTGTACGATTTACGAACGATTTATTTTTAATTTTTAAATATATTTGGATAATAATATCACTACATATTTTTTTATTTTAAAATTAAAATACAGATTTGAAATGTGAACCTTTTCTAAAGTCAGGATAAAGTGTAAGATTATTTTAAAATGATTGAGTAACATAAATAAGTTCTTAAACAGCTTTAAAGATAGGCTTAAATTGTCTAATTATATGAGTTGCTTAAAATTTAAATTTAATAATAACTATGGAACGCTTTATATTAAAAAAAATGGTGTATACTTATATACCTATATTTTAATAACAGCTAAAAGATTTGGAGAAAATTATTTGTGGGTTTAACTGCATATTTTTACTTCAGGTAATATTTCGTATATGGCCGCAGTTTAGATAAATGGAACCACGATAAAAATAGATTAGACATGAGTAATATATCCCAAAATTACTTTTAAAGTCTTACCTTAGTTGCCGTGACTGCTTTTGTGTATGTATTCTAGACCTTATTGCTAATGACATTAAGTGCATCAGTTTACGACAAAAATATGCAATATATACATTCAAAGTTCAACATTAGTTAGTTTCCGCGAGGTTTTTATATGAGACTACATTGTGATCATCATACACATTGTAAAAAAGCAGTCATAGTGACAGGTTAAGGCGCATCGCATTCCGGAATCAGCAAGTGCATATTCAAACTCACCTAAAAACTTTAGCCGTGTATGATGTAGGCTGATCGAGATTCGATTGGTTCTTATCTATTAGCTGTCACCTTTATTCTTAAACTACACGTTCTTTCACATCAAACTTTTTTTATTTATCGACATTTTTTTATTATTCTAATGGACATTGCAACAGATACATTCTTGTGGTGCTGTTTTGAGACCTGATAATATATATAACCTGCATAACCTGGCAACATACACACCTCTTCACCAATTGTGACTAGTCAGTTATTTAGCCTTCTGGTTCTATATTACCTTAGTTAACGAGATCATTTTGTGTACCTCGATTTATTATAAAAATAGATTTATAACTTATTATATTTCCTCGATAGCGATGACATGAGGAAACTTTTCGAAGTTTTCAATTAACTTATTCCGTTTTTTATTAAAATTGAAATTGTTTCCAAACTACCTTAAAGCTGTTAATACACGTACGGACCAGACCGAGGACGTGGTATGGCGAGCGACCGAGGTAGTCGCCTAAGTAGTAATGGAGAATAAGATTTTTCAGAAAGATCAATTTTTAAAATCGATGTCAGCGATATCAATCTTTTTTCAAATTGTTTTAATTGGCTTTTTATTCGTAAATAGTTTTCTCCCAGTGGTCAAAATGTGACTATAATCATTAATGATTGCAAGAAATGTTTCGATTTTTTTATTAATAGCACTGAAGGTTATCAAAATCAAAATCAAAATTTATTTATTCAATTTAGGCCCTAAGAAGGCGCTTATGAACGTCTAAAACACTACCACCGGTTCGGAAAACAACTCAGTCGAGAAGAGCCGGCAAGAAACTCGATCTGGTTCTTTTTTTTTCATAAATATAATAATATATATCATTTTTTTTTGTCATATAAAAAACTATACAAATCGTAGTTTTTAGTGGAAGCACAGAGATGTGGGTTAATTCCAGACATCACTATCGTTCACGTAATGATCCACCCTGTAATAACCTTTTGAGATTAAAACTTGCTTGACATAATACTTGAACTTATTGTCAGGTAAATCGGTAATTTTACTTGGGATCTTATTGTAAAACCGAATACTATTACCTATATAGCTTTTATTACACTTACTTAACCTAAAGCGTGGTTCCGGACAACTTGTCTTTACTTCTAGTATTAAAATTATGACGATCATTCACTAGATCTAGCTTGTCTAAATTTTTACGAATATGCATTAAGTTATCGAAGATGTATTGGGAGTGCAAAGTTAAGATATCATATTCTTGAAACTTGTTCTTTAGAGATTCGCGAGGTCCCATATTATATATTGCTCGAACAGCTCTCTTTTGTAACGTAAAAATGGCATATCTATAGCAACTAACAAAAAAAAAAGAAGAACGCCTAACCTATTAAGGAAAAATGACACTGTTTTTTTGCTAATTTACAGATATTCATAGAAAACAAAAAGGATACTCTAATAATTGATACTTTATTAGTTGGAAAAATTGATCTTTTGAACCTCGAACTTCGATGTTTTGTGAATCGAATCCACAAGCATAGATTTAAATTGATTTATAAATTGATCTTTTTCGGAAAGGATATCCATCCCTACTTACGCGACCGATAACTTTGGCTACCCGCCGTAACATCGCGGTCCGGTCCGTACGTGTGTTAACCGCTTAATATTGAATTTGTGTTAGCATATATTACACAGAAGAGTTATATTGCGACTTCCATCTTGTACTCTCTGTGGTGGTTGCCCGGTGTAACTAGATTTAAGGTTAATGTAAACCGTTGGGTAGTTTGTGGTTCTGGTTCAGGACGAATCAGTTGATCTATTGTGCATCTTATCTTGACTCTTAGGGGTCGTTAAAGTATTACGTGCGTAAACGTCAACGGGGGTTTTAGAGATATTAGACTATATGTATATTATGAAAATCACACAGTATGAATCTATAGTCTCACCTTAGCCTTTTCATCAATAATCCCATGTAAATTTATTATGCCTTTATCCTTAAAAGTAAGAACTTGTAAGAGGTTGTTCAATTATTACGTAGGTATCCACGAAGGGTGTTTATGTTTTTCTTATTTTTCATGATATGGCTAGTGAGGGGTCTGAAAGGCGATTAAGTTAGCAAAATATATTTATTAATTTTGTTTTGTTTTTTTTTTCAAAATTATGTAATCATAAGTAATTTGTAATTTGTAATTATATAATAACAAGAGGGACAAGGGGTTAAAAGTGTCCAACATTTTGTTTACGTAATACAGCCCTTTATAGTAAAAATGCCCATTAATTACTAATCACCAGTTATCATTTCTAAGTTCAGCGTCGAACTATTTTCATCTCAAAGACATTGACATTCAAATTGTCGATAAAAACATCGATCGATCTGCGAATTGTTAATTATTTATATAGTTCATTATAGCGTCAAAGCGAAAGCTTGTTTTGATGAAAGTGAACTGATATTAATCTATTTCATTAGATTCCTTATATAATCTGTTCAAAACAATCACCATCTTATCTTACACTAAGTATGATTGGCATTTCTTTTATAAACATACTTTTCTCCAGACAATCCATCCATACTTCTACGGACTTATTTTACCTGTATGAGTATCCTTTTTTACATTCAATACTCACCACAATTCTAATTCCTTAACTTCTTGGTTACTGGTGCAACTTTCAAGCTTAAATAAAAAAACAAAATACAAACTCAACACGCGGTGTTTCAATGACGACTCATTGGATGATATTAGAGAAACGAAACCAAACGATGTAATGTTATAAAATTCTCAAATAACAACAACACTTAATGCGACGTGACATGACTCACACAGTTTTTGTAACTTGACGCTTACACCGGTAAACTATTGCGCGTACGCGCATCTCTATAAAATAGTGACTCATGGTCCTCGTATAACGTTTGTATTTATGATCCGCCTACATTGCTGGTTGTATTTGTGTGTGTTTTTTCTATCAAACAGAGAAAATTGGTTAAGGACCGACTACTAGCAATACAGGATTCTGACGTTAGAATCCTTACAATATTATAAATGTTAATGCTTGTATATTTGTGCCTTTATCTAATTTGATCATATGAATTAACATTGCTTAAGTTTTGAGAGTAGGTGCAATATAAAAGCAGTGCCTACTCCCTGGGCAAGTAGGTGATAGAGGAACATCGTAAGGTTTTAATCAGTAGGAATCTGACGTAACTCACTCATCGAGGGAAGAACCAGGTCGAGGTTCTCGCCGGCTCTTCTCGACTGTGTTATTTTCGAACCAGTGGTAATGTTTCGACGTTCATAAGCGCCTTGTTAAGTCCTAAATTGAACAAATAATTTTTGATTTTGAAGGTATTTTATCCATGATTTAAAAAAAAAATGGTACTTTGCTCTATCGAATTATACAAACTTTTCATTCAATTCTAGAGATGCGATCGAACACAGCTGCTATTAAATAAAGCTAGTGTTAAAATTATTATCACCGAACTAGGTCAATTAAATACACTGTTATTCCTTGAATTTAATGCTGGAAGGTCTGTGAAATAAACAATAACTGTTTTATGATTTATTTCGATATAGTACATTAGATTGTTATTATTTACCCTATAAATTCCAGGTTATTGGGTTTTAGTACAGAAAAACGTATGAACTTAATCTTCACATGAGCACAATGTTCGGGTTTTTAACCTAAAAAAAAACTGATTTATATATGTTTCTCTTATTAATCTTAGGTCTCACAAAGTGATTTCCCACGCCCAGTAAATTTTTTAAAATACCTTCCATCACCATTCGCTTGATAGTGTTACGGATTAAATTTAAATTAGTAAGATTACTCAAATTCAGTTAATTTCGTTATTTCAAACCTATGTATAAACCTGCGGACATCCAGAACTCGTCATTCAACACGAAAATAAAATTGAAAATAATAAATTTAGATAATAAAAAATTCTTGGAAATTCATTGTGTGATCTGTGTATAAAGTGTTTGATGTTTAAGCTTTGAGCGAGCAATCTAATTCATCCGAAATGATATTACCGCCAGAACACAACTTGTTCGGAACAAAACGGAATGAAAGTTGAAACGGTTTGTGTGACACATGATTCACTCCGCATCGCTACTGGACTGATCGTCGGATCATAACCTGACGCTTTACTTCACCTTTATTTGTGATATTATGTACACAATGTGTTTCGTGTCATAATATTAATGCGTGTGTCCATTAACTTTTATAACGTTTTCACAGTGGCGATTATTGGCTTCTTTTATTTAGTAGAGGTACCTTTAAGAACTTTCTCTTACAGTTGTTATTGTATCATCATTACACGAGCTGTAGACTTTGCTGTATCATTTAAATGTACCAGTTTATTTTATACGGCACATGTGTATGTAGTGTATAATTGATTGTAATTTTTTAATGATTCTATAAAGCTTATCAAATCGGGCTAATCGTAGCTACGAAATAAGATCATGGGTCTAAAATAAACAGTACATTTTTCTAAAAAAATGTTTTATCTTTGCCTATTAATATTTGGATTCTAAACAATTACCCAGTATAAGATCATAAACCTTGAGACGTCCACTGCTGGACGAAGGTCTTCCACGATGATCTCCACAACCAAAAAATTACCCACTATAATAAGCCAACTCTTTGTTTACGTTAATTGATTATTAATCTCATATTCTCCCATATGTTATCTATATACAAAACATCATGCGTCTCCCACAACGACAGGCAGAAACTACCACCACCACCTGCTTCGTATGATCCTGACATACGTCTTTCGTTTCTTTTACTTTAAATAAGGGTTTTTATACGTCCTCTTCAGTTACGAGTACTTTTAACCGCGCCCATACTACTGCGAGATACGTTCACTTTTACTGACTTTGCCAGTCACCTTCCCTCAAAAATCTGTTTCGTCATTCTTCTTTCATCCATCCTCTCACGTGCCTAAAGCAATTATACATTTATTTATCTATTTTTGTCACTACATCCTTTACCACACCACAACGTGTCCTTATCACATTTTATATCATCTCTACACCATAATTTTTTTTGCCTAACATACCAAAATATATTCATTCATCCATCCATTCATTAAACCGAAAGATGCTGCTGGATATAGGTCTAGCCCAAAGATCACTGATCATGTTTTACTCGGATCCAGCGGACCCCCACGACCTTCCACCAGGTTCTGCTCACGCTGCGTCTTCAGGTTTGCTGCTGCCATTAGAGAACACGTCAGAACAAATTATAAACTATTAAAACCTTTCTAATTAATAAACCTATGATTTACATTTAGGATCGTATAAATATGTTCAATGGTTTTAGAGTTATCAGCTCACTTATTAATAAACTGAGAGACACTTTTATAATATATGTTAAGATTTACAATGAAATGAGAACAACTTGTATTCGACTCGATCGCTATCACGCAATTAAATTTAGTTAGAACGCGTGTTTTCGGTATAGACTCAGTGCTTTGAACACCATCTCACCTGATGTTAAGTGTCGATGTGGTCCAGGATGGTAAACACACTAAGCCTGGAGGGTGAGAGCCTAGAGCCTCAAGTGATGCTGCCGGAACACACCTATTGGTATTTGGCGACAGGTTTTCAAACTTGAGAATGTTAGCTACCCAGGCGGGCATTATTAGAAAATACCTTACCACCATGCTATGGTTTCCTCACGATGTTTTTCTTTACCGAAAGTTCAGGCTGATTTTAAAGTTGGATAAGTGGGCTTGAACCTGCGTCCATTGACGCGGAATCCGGCCGCACTATCCACTGCGCCATCATCGCTTCTAAGTCAAATTGACCTAAATTGATCGGATTTATTTACAGTTATTTTGCATTCGATTTTTTTTAACACTTCGAGGGTTGTAATTTGGGTTTCAATTTTCAAATTAGTATTTATTAGCTGTTTTTTTTTTCATTTAAATATATTTAACCCGAGCATCACCGCGTAGGAGAGTTAGTATAAAATATGAACCGCCATTGATAAAATAGAACACTTTAGTTAAAGTAATTTTAGTTCGAAATAAAATATTTTGCTTAAGGAAATAATGTTTTTACTAAGAAACGGGATATTTAATTAGTTATTACATAAAAACATTGAAATATAATAATTTTTTTTTTTATTAAACTATCTGCAGACTCTGGGTCCGCACCTTTTTTTAGATTGGAGATTTAAATCGACTTGTGTCGGAAAAAATTGCCTATAATAGCAATTCAAGCAGCTATGCAGTTAGTAATCTTCTTTCGCATATGTGAGCTTAAATCTACTTCTATTAAATTTTTTATATCTATATATTAAATTATTTTGTAAACACTTATTTTTATTATTATTAATTACATAATTATTACATAATTTTTTTTTTATTAACGGTCGTAACAAGCCAAGCAGAACTAGGCTCGTGTCCGCATAGTTACCTCATAAATTAAATTTATAAGTTAAAGGTCATGAAGATTGTAAAAAAAAAGTACATTAAATATTTTATTTAAAAGTTTTCTGTCTGTCTGTCTGTCTTTCCCTGTGTATACGTTATCTCTCGGAAAGTACTGAACCAATTTTAACGAAACTTGATTCAGTGATAACTAATATTATAAAGTAACATCTAATATACTTTTTGTCCCATAAAACGCAAGGGGTTCTCCAGGATAACGGAAAAAAGGAAACAATTGTAGCAAATTAAATCCTTGACAGATTTTGATGATTTTTTTTTTGTGCTGTAGCAAACAAATTAGCTAAAATTTAAGGTATATTTCATATCTCTAATCTTCTTAAAAAAAAAACTTCATTGCTAGGTTTTGAATCTACGTCTTTAGCCCGTGTAATACCTAAGCGTTCATTGAGAAATTATCAATCAGTTAAATTAGAAGCATAAAATCTAATAACTAGATTAAATCCTATTGATGTATGTGTTTGTTTATTTGTCACGAAGCATTTCTGTTTCATCGAGTTTCAAACCACCGATGATTCTAACGAAAGTTCACTTTAATAATAAAATCCATGCCGACAAAGTTGAAAAATAGGTGTAAAATTATTCGAGGCTGTCATAAACAGAATCTTAATAGGAGAAATGGCAACCTATTAAAATGAAAGGTATCATTAAATGTTTCAAATTCAATAGGAGTCTATCTATAATAACGTCAGAATCTTAATAATGCGCAAAAAATAATTAAATGGCGCTATTATATAATTTGCTTATTGAGCTAAATTATAATAAATATTTATCCACTTACCAAATGGAAATGTAATAAAACCACCTTAAACTGGCTATTAGGACTTACTTACGAGGAAACAGAACAACTACTCATATTCACACAATAGTAAAGTAAATAAAGGAATTTTATTTTTATTACACTGATATAGATTAAGCATACATACACACATGCACGCTTATACACGCAATATTAACACATGGTCATTTATATATTTTTTTTTTTTTTTGCATTTTTTGTTTGTTTCTTTTAATATTACTCGTATATATTTGTATTTATATTCTATAAAGTAGTTTTCAAGATATGTACCGGAGGCGGGCGATGGTAGTTGCAACACAGTTTTTAATTAAAGCAACAATTATCGTTTTAAAACATTCTGTGTAAATTGTCTTATCTAAATAAATAAATAAAATAAATAAATAAATAAGAACAATATTTTAGAGTAAGGAATTCTGTATATTGGGAAGACACTGACACCTGAGACACAGGCTAAAAAGCCTAGTTCAGGTGACAGGGCATAACCTTATGTTTTTGTAAAAATATTTTTGGGAAATAAATTATTATTATTGTTATTATTATTAATATAGCCACGTTGCCAGCTCACCGTTTGTCGCATGCGACGTTGCCGCTCTTCGTTTTAACTCTCTATAGAGAGTATATGGATTTGAAAATATTTGTGCGAATGTTTGCTTAATATAGTATTAAAAAATGAATATTGAAACGAGCAGCAATAAAACTAAATCAAACCAACTTAAATTACGTACATTAATATATATGTGTAGTTCTGACGATCATTCATAGATGGCGCTTTACGTATTTTTTAATAAATTGGAGTGTTTTCAAACTGTAATGTAAGGACATAGATACTGGGTAATGAACGAAGTCTGTACATTGAAGATATTTGAGAAACAAACAATGTAGGGCTTTAGATTCTACTACAGGTAGGGTTGCCACCCATACTTTATTATAAAGTGTTGTACGTTATTTCGGGTCATTGTATTTTATATTTTATGAGAATAATATAGTACACGAAAATACTTTAGTTCTCTGGGATTACTTTAAGCCATTTACAAATAGTTTTAGAGAGTTTCTGTGATATAGCAAAAGGCGAAACGAAAAAAACAAAGCGCCTTTGAATCTGATTGTACTAATTACCTAATTATTTATTTATTTCAATATTAATAAAGATTGTAAAAATATTGTACAGCTGATTAGTAACTACAGTTTTAAAGCAAAATAATAAAGTAAAATAAATCATACATTATTTTGACATAATGTACTTTTTTTTTTCTACCTTTAATAACCAATGCACTTTATTTCCACGAAAAAAGGTGGCAACCCTAACTACAGAATACATTTCGATAGTTTCAATATAGTTTTTCTCTCTGTCCGTTTATTAATTTGTTCTCCAACAAGGAAGACTTGATCCGATTTTGAAAATTCTTTCACTGTTAGTGAGGTATATTATATATAGGCTACTTTTTTATTTTAGTAAATATGTATTCTCAACAATTAATCATAATAAATGTAATTGAAGTAGGTAATAATCATATAATATAGTGTTGGCTACTTAAATAGTTTGAAATAAAGGACCAAATCTATAGGATTTTCGCATATCTTTAATTTTGGCCTATTAGGGCAAGAACGGCTGGGTGGGTTAGTCCGGCACCGCACCGGTGGCGTCAAGACTCTGCTGCATTAGTAAGGAACGGGACGGGACATAGAGATTATATTGGTAATGAGATAGACTGCATCTAGACAGATAATATAGTCTGTCTATTATAATATATTTGTCTGAATTCCACGCGAACGATGTCGCGGGCACAGTTATTAGAAGATAAATACGTCACAACTTTTATAGGTAACACAACATAGGAATTCTTGGAATTCACTTATCACAAAAGTTTTGTAGAAACATACAGCTGTTATATTGGAACTGTCTCCAGCAGCCGCCTTTATCTCTCACGTCGCGATCTCAATTAGCTCGAACTGAGAGCTTGTCTCTACTAATGCGCTGTAATTGTGCCCTTTCACACACAACGGAACGCCGCGATTCGTTTATTAATCATACAATTTCAAATCTTGTTAGATGATTAAATTAGTTTTTATTGTGGCCCAGTGATACCGATGGGTGTTTGTCCTATTCCCATATTGGTAATGAATTTTCGATAAACAAAAAAGAACCTCAAGATGAAATTATAGCCTATGACTATATGCCTGCCTTCTTAACTCAAGTTTACAAATCTATCACCAAGACCTTTAAAAAAAAATTCAAGTAATAATTATGTAATTAATTAATTAATAATAACAAAATAAGTTGTCTACAAAATAATTTAACATATAGATATAAAAAAAATTAATAGATGTAGACTTAAGCTCACATATGCGAAAGAAGATTACTAACTGCATAGCTGCTTGAATTGCTATTATAGGCATTTTTTTTTTCCGACGCAAGTCGATTTAAATCTCCAATATAAAAAAAGGTGCGGACCCAGAGTCTGCAGATAGTTTAATTTCAATAATAAAAAAATTAAAAAAAAATCTATCACCAAGAGCATATACTGCCGTGCGTCGGTAAAGGTAGGTAAATTCCTATCAATATAAAATATTTTATACTTAATGTGAATTATACGAAAAACATAAAATGATTGAGTTTATTTCTAACTCGAGATAATAAAATCATAACAGGTCATAAAGGATAAGAAGGTATTATTTATCGCGTAATGCAACATATATATGTGGGAAGTGTTTAGATTTTTTAAAGCCTAATACACTTGTATTCACTACTGTAATAGATTAACAAAATGACTTGTCAATAAGATGTGTGACGACTATGTTCCTTGTTTACGACGTAAGAGTATAAATAAAAGATTTGTGTTTGAAAGTGATTATTTCCCACCTTATTCCCACAAATTTTGGGGGCTCGTCCGTGATTAAGGTGAGGACATATGAAATTCATCATTTCAAGAAGGATTATTTGAGATATTTTTCATAAAATTGAAACACGAGGCGAGAATTCCTTTGTTACGAATTGTCAAATTCAATTGACGTTTGATGTCATTTGTCTCTGAAATTCTCGGAATTGCCAATTGAGAGTTGCGTTCCGTTTCACGTTGATTGTCGACTGCGTTCCATATCCATTGTGAGCTGCATTCTATGTACAACATTGTTTTGGCTGCGTTCCATGTACCATAACGATTGAGATTTTTAGATAAAATAATAAATAAAAATATAGAAAAGAGCAATGCCTCCGAAAAAAGCTAAAGACGACGAAAAAACCGACGACGAAGAAAATTGTTCTAAGTCTATTCCAAAAATTTCATTTAGTGATTTGGAAAAATCCATATCATCATTCAGCGGGGACAACAATTATACAGTTGAAACATGGATAAAGGATTTTGAAGATATAGCGGAACTCATGCAATGGAGCGGAATAGAAAAGATAATTTACGCGAAAAGATTGCTTACTGGTACCGCACAATTATTTCTCAGATCATCAGGAAGTTTTAGTTCGTGGAATAATTTAAAAGATGGATTAATTGAAGAGTTTGGGCGAAAATTAAGTAGCGCCACAATTCATAAGCGGCTCGCTGCGCGAAGAATGCGATCAGATGAAACATATCAACAATATTTCCTCCACATGAAAGAGTTGGCGTTATTAGGAGATATTGAAGATGATGCTGTGATTGAATATGTTATCGATGGAATACGAGACGTGGAGACTAATAAATCGATTTTATATGGAGCTACTAATATGAAAGAATTTAGAAAAAAAATTGGATTTATATGCTGAGATTAGAAAAAAGTCTGCGACTCGAGTTCAGAATTCTACTAAACCGATTCCCACTTCAAGTTTTTCGCGAGATCGAAATTATCGAAAGTCAACACTGAAATTTAGATGTTATAACTGTGGTGATATTGATCATCAATCTTCAAGTTGTACCAAGGGAATCAAATGTTTTCGATGCAACAACTTTGGACATAAATCCAAAGAATGTCCTGACAACCCAAAGCAAACACTTAAAATCCAAACAACAGTTAAGAAAGACTGCCATGCACCTTATAAAGATGTGATAATTAATGATGTTAAAACTACAGTCCTAATAGATACTGGAAGCGATGTCAATTTGATCAAAGAATCTCAATTCATTATTCTAAACGGAAATCATAACGATTACAATCCTGATTCAACAGTTTGTCTTACTGGGATTGCTGAACATGAAGTTAAGACCAAAGGGTCATTTTTGGCTAAAATTGAAATAGACGATTGCTACTTTGATTCGACTATTTACATCGTTGATGATGACGTAATACCAGTAAATGTGATTCTTGGAAATCCTATTTTACATGAAGTAGAAGTAAAATTTTCTGCTGAAGGCGTTACCGCTAAGAGAATTTTGCATCTTACGACTATAGAAGATTATAAAGAGAAAGACTATGATATAGGAAATATAAAATATACGAATGAAGTGAAAACTATGATTAAAGACTATAATTTGAGTAAAGTAAAGAAAGAGTCTAGCGTAGAATTAAGGATTATACTAGCAGATGAGACTCCAGTTTATCAAAACCCCAGAAGACTTTCACCTTTAGAACTAAATTTTGTGAATAATCAAATAGATGAATGGCTTAGCCACAAGATAATTAAACCAAGTTCAAGTGACTTTGCGAGTCCGATTGTGTTAGCTAAAAAAAAGAATGGTCAATATCGACTTTGCATTGATTATAGAAAGCTGAACAAGAAAATTATAAAAGAAAGATTTCCTTTACCACTTATAGAGGACCAGATAGACAAGCTTAGACATGCCAATTTTTTCACAACTCTTGATTTAAAGAACGGATTCTTACATGTTAATGTTAATCACGAAAGTCAGAAGTTTACCTCATTTGTTACGCCTGAAGGACAATTTGAATTTGTTAAAATGCCGTTTGGTTTGTCTACCGCCCCTTCCGTATTCCAACGATTTATAAATGATGTATTTAGAGATCTCATTTTGAACAGTACAGTTCTTACATATCTAGATGATTTAATACTGCCGTCTATTACAGAAGAAGAAGGAATTAATAAATTAAAGAAAGTATTTACAAGAGCACAAGAATACGGTTTGGAATTCAACTGGACTAAATGTCATTTCCTAAAAAGAAAAATTAGCTACTTGGGTTATATTGTTAGTAAGGGAGAAATAATGCCCTCAGAAGAAAAGATATCGGCAGTTGCTAAATTTCCAACTCCTAAAGATTTGAAATCATTGCAATCATTCCTTGGACTTACGGGTTATTTTAGAAAATTCATAAGAAATTACTCTCTTATCACTACCCCTTTAACGAATTTACTTAAAAAAAGTGTTATATTTGACTTTAATTTGACTTGTGAGAAAGCTTTTGAAGAAATTAAGAACGCCCTGTGTCAGTATCCCGTATTAAGAATTTACGATCCTGAATTGGAAACTGAGGTCCACACTGATGCCAGTACAGAAGGTTATGGCGCAGTTCTTCTACAAAAAAATACCAGTGATAATCAGCTGTATCCGACTTACTACATGAGCAGAAAGACGTCACCTGCAGAACGTAAATATCATAGCTACTACCTAGAGATTCTAGCTATTGTTGAAGCAGTCAAGAAATTTAGAGTTTATTTATTAGGGATCAAATTTAAAATTGTAACAGACTGTTCAGCTCTAACAATGACATTAAAAAAGAAAGATTTGCCTCCGAGGGTTGCACGTTGGGCACTCTTGCTTGAAGAATATGATTATATTATTGAACATCGTCCTGGAAATCAGATGAAACATGCTGACGCACTAAGTAGATACCCGTTGAACGTTGCTTTACTTACAGATATTGTTGCACGTCTAAAAAGAGCTCAAGATGACGACATGAAAATAAAACTAATTAAAAAAGTATTAGAAAAAGAACCATATGAAGATTATACTAATGAGAATGGAATTTTGTGGAAGATAAAAGATGGTAATAAGCTAATCGTAGTACCAAAAAGAATGCAACATGAGATAATTAGAAGAAGCCATGAAAAGGGACATTTTGGAGTAGTTAAGACAGAAGAACTTATTATAAGAGAATACCATATTGAAAACCTGAAAGAGAAAATTAAATCTGTTATTGATAATTGCGTCGAATGCATACTTATTTCACACAAGAAGGGTAAAAAAGACGGTTTACACACACTATCTAAAGGAGAGACACCTCTTGCTGTTTACCACATCGACCATCTTGGACCGTTAACGTCTACTAACAAAAACTACAGGTACATATTTACAGTTATTGACGGATTTACGAAATTCACGTGGATTTACCCTACCAAGACTTTGTCTACCGAGGAAGTTCTCGAGAAACTTAAGTTGCAACAACAAACTTTTGGATCACCAGATGTTATAATAAGCGATCGTAACGCTTCTTTCACTTCTAATGCTTTTAAGGTATATTGTGAATCAGAAGGAATTAGTCATCATACTATAACTACGGGTCAACCTAGAGGTAATGGCCAAGTAGAACGTATACATCAAGTTATAATTAATGTGCTTGGTAAACTCACTACAGATGATCCTACAAAATGGTATAAAAAGATAAGTACAGTTCAACGAAATATTAACGGTACATACCAAAGAGCCATTGGTATGACACCTTTTGAGCTTTTGACGGGAACTAAACTAAAAGATCAAAACGAAGAGATCGTCAAATTGATTGATGAAGAACAAGTTCAACAATTTACTAAATCCAGAGAGGAACTAAGAAAGAAAGCGAAAGAAAGTATCCAAAAGATCCAAGAAGAGAATAGAAAAAGTTACAATAAGAGAAGGAAGAAAGCTGTTGAATATAATGTTGATGATTTGGTTGCCATTAAGAGAACCCAATTTGTTCAGGGTTATAAGTTATACCCAAGATTTTTAGGCCCATATAAAGTTATTAAAAAGAAGAAAAATGATCGTTATGATGTCGTAAAGGTTGGTCAAGGTGAAGGGCCAATTAATACATCAAGCTCTGCCGACATGATGAAGCCGTGGGTCACGAACATATCATCGTACTCATCTGAGACAGATGAGTAAGTAGGATGGCCGTGTGGGAAGTGTTTAGATTTTTTAAAGCCTAATACACTTGTATTCACTACTGTAATAGATTAACAAAATGACTTGTCAATAAGATATCCCAGTTCACACTGTATTAAACGGCGGACCTTCTAGCGACCTTCATACTTCCCCCTGGAAGATCATCTAGAACTTGGCAGAGGGGAGAGCTGGCTCATTAAGAGACACCCATGCTTTTATTCAGGGTTTTACATGTTCCCTTCACCCAAGATTTTCACTTGCCACCTTAATTCGCCGGGAACTTATTAACATCTAGTACCCCCCTCTCCCCCAAGTCAAATGAAGGCCGTTTTCGACTCTTAGGTTCCCCTACCAGGTTGGTCAGCCCGTGAAGGGGGCCAATTAATACACAAGCTCATGCCGACATTGATGAAGCCGTTGCTTCACAGAACATCCACGTCTATTCTCTTTTAGTTACTCATTATGAGATGACCACCGCCTTTGCGCTTTCTCCTAGTGAGAGTTCCCCCTTTTGGTCTTTTCGCTGGTAGGACATCCTTGATGAGCGAAAGTACAATTTTATCCCCCCTTTTACCTTTTACCCGGGCGGTGGGATTCTTTAACTAATCATTCCACGTTTAGTGTGGAACCGCGCCTCTTTTTCACATTCACTACTTTCGGGATAATAGATTAAACAAAATGCTTTTTAAGTGTGACGACTATGTTCCTTGTTTACGACGTAAGAGTATAAATAAAAGATTTGTGTTTGAAAGTGATTATTTCCCACCTTATTCCCACATATATGCGGTGATGGCGTAGTGGGCAGTGTGGCCGGATTCCGCGTCAATCGACGCGGGTTCGATCCACACCTATCCGACTCTAAAAATCGACCTGAGCTTTCGGTGTAGGAAAACATCGTGAGGAAACCATAGCATGGTGGTAGGTCTTTCTAATGATTCCCGCCTGAGTAACTACCACTCTCAAGTTTGAAAGCCTGTTGCCAAATACCAATAGGTGTGTTCGGCACCATCGCTTAAAAACTAGTACCTCTAGGCTTAGTGTGTTTACCATCCTAGACCACATCGTCACTTAACATCAGATGAGATTGTGGTCAAAGCACTGAGCCTATTCCGTGTATGTATATATATAGTATACGCAACCCGGTTAAATTTTTTGTCGCTCGCATGTCTTTTGAATCTGTGGTAATGTTGACGTATCTTTTTAATAAATAGGTAATTGTCTCCATATTAGAGAATAATTGACCAAATATAAATGTTCAGAACTTGAACGAATTATTTGAATTATGTTTTAGTACCTACTTGAATATGTCATTTTTAAAATGAAAACTTGTCATATTCTTAATTCAGTGTCTCAGTATATATAAATGTTTGTAGCGGAATTCTAATCCCGTCTGGTGACACTTTTACAGCACTAAGGAGTAAAGACAAAATGTATTTGTATATAATTTATGTCTTTCCTCTATAAACACGGCCGTGTGACTCTAACAAGTTAATTAAATTATGTAAAAATAAGTGGTTTATATTAAAGGTATTAATGTATCAACTACGTATTAAATAGTTTGTTCGGAATAATCATTATGTCACATTGAAATTGTGATTTCTTGATCGAATAGAAATAATAATTTTTTTTGGACCTAAAGCTGTTTACTGGAAACGTTTGGATAGCTTAATCCATGGTAAAAGCTTTGAGCTATCAGCCGCAAAATGGTTTTTTAGCACAAAGGTATGAATCTCGGCTTATGCTGTTAACGGCATGCAGATTCCATGGAGTTTATTATAAGTAAAATTATTCGTAAACATAAATGAAAAAATAAATAAAATAACCTTACTGAAACTGCTGCTGGAAGATAACGTGGATAAGGAAAAATTATATTTTATCTATACTAATAATAAATCTGGAGTTTTGTCTCAAAATTATTTTTTTATTGACAGATTTTAGTCGTTCCTATACTCGAATATGACATTTTGTCTGCTGTCTATCTGCATACATACATGCGGATTTTACTCAAAAGTATCTCTAACCAATTTTTATGATATAAATATTATATTATAAAAAAAGTCTTAAAATTGTTATTTTTGTCTATCTGTATATATTTTTTTAAAACTCCAGCATCACCCCCTTTTTTTTTTTTTTTTTTTTTGACGGGGGGAAATGCATTTACGCACTACCCTTATCTATTGTATTTGGAGGATCAAGGTCCTCCAAATACACTAGATAAGGGGGCACGGAGTGACGAGCTCCGTGCCAGTGTGGGACTCACCCGGGCGAGAGTCGCCCGGAAATACCCACTAAAACCCCCCGGGGCCGTCCGCTGCATTTGGGATGGGGGCGACACGGGGTGGCTTTCGCAAGCACCGCGTCGCCCCCTGCAGCGAACCCACCCGGCCCGTCAGTGCAATGGCCCGGTGGGGATGGAGGAGAAAAGTTCCCCTCCACCTCTTAGCCCGCCTCAGGAGAGGCAAGACGTAAGTCCAACATCCAGGGGGCGGGATAAGTTCCCGCCCCCCGTAGAAAGAAGAGGGAAGAGTTGGACAGAGCAGTGACGGGCAAAGGGACAAATGGGGAAGAAACCCGCCACTGCTTTAAGGGAAGTAGGTCCCTCTCCTTCACTCGTCTTGTCTTAGTCGACAAGACGTAGGAAGGAGAGGGATACCTGAAGAGAGACGAAAGAAGAGAAAGACCGAAGAAAAGGGGACAGAAGAAGGTAGCACAAGGGTACACCCACCACACACACAAACAAACTCCCACGGCACACGCCACCAACCTTCTACGGCACACGCCACAACGCTGCCCCCCCCCCCCCCCCCCGGGCACGCCTACATGCGGAGAAAGCTCCGCACGTAGCGTGCCCACCGCCCCCTGGGCCTCTTGCGCCTCCGAGGATCCGCCCCAGGATCCTCTTCACGGGCCCTCTCGGCCGCCTCCTTCTGCAACATCACTTCCTCGCAGAAGGAGGTAACCACCCCCCAGACCTCCTCGCTGCCGACCATGGCGCTGATAACGGTCGGCAGCGAGAGGTCCGGCCCCACCGCCGCCACCACTGCACGACGCGGCTCTTCCCACGCGGCGCACTCCGCGAGGGTATGGTGCGCCGTGTCCTCCGCCGCGTCGCAGTGGTGGCACCTTGGCAACGGCTCCCTCCTGGCTATTTTGTGCAGGTACCATCCGAAACAGCCATGTCCGGACAGCACCTGCACAAGCCTGAAGGTGAGGGAGCCGTGCCCCCTCCTCAACCACTCCCGGAGGACCGGGCGGATGGCGTCTACGGTAGGCCGTCCGTAGCGCACATCCACCAGGTCCTCCTCCCACCTCCTCATCTGCTGCTCCCTCTCCTCGAGCCTAGCTCTCCGCACCTCAGCCGGGTGCAAGCGGAACCCACCACCATCCCTCCTCGCTGCCGAGTGCCGGTACACGGCAGCGAGCACCTCCGCTTCTCGCTCCCACGGCAGGGAGCCGGCGAGCACACAGACCGCCGTCACGGACACCGTGCGGTAACCGCGTATCGCTCTCAACGCCACCGTGCACTGCACTGACTGCAGCACACGGATATTACGGGCGTTGAGAGCGTCCGCCCACACAGGTGCCCCGTAGACGGCCATGCTGCGCACGACCCCTGCGTGGAGCCGGCGGCACCTCTGGCCAGGCCCCCCCACATTCGGGAGGAGCCGCCCCAGTGCCGCCGCGGCACCGGCGATGCGCGGTCCAAGTCCCTTAAAGTGGGACTCGAACCGCCATCTACCGTCCAGGATAAGGCCCAGATACTTCATCTGGGCCTTAACCCGGATCCGGTGCCCCCCACCGAGATGCTCGCCCCAGGGGGCGGCCCATGCCGAGGCCCGTGAAACAACAGGGCCTCGGTCTTTTCGGCCGCTACCCTGAGCCCGAGCATCTCGATGCGCTTGACCACCAGGGCGACTCCCATCGTGGCCAAGCGCTCCACCTCCTCCCACCTCCCCCCCCCCGGGCTACGACTAAGGTGTCGTCCGCATAGCATATGAGGCGCACCCCACTCGGAAGTGCGCCTCGGACGACCCAGTCATAGCCCACGTTCCACAGGAGCGGTCCGGCACCGACCCCTGTGGAACCCCGCAGCCCGCCGGACGCTGGACGACGACGCCTTGGCTGTCCACACAGGACACCTCCCTCCCTCGGAGATAGTCCTCCAACAGCCCCCTCAGATAGTGGGGCACTCCAAATGACCGGAGCGCCTCCACTATCACTGAGTCCAGCATCACCCCTAACTTTATCAGGGAATTTGTTTTGTTTTAAAATATTTTTTTCGGTTTCTGCCTTTCTTTGTCATATTTTAAAGCGCATTCTTTTGCTTTGAGCATTCTTATTTGTTAAAACTAGTACAACATTATTAACTATTATATTTACATTTTCTTTAAATATATTTACCCATAATTAATAACTTATAAAACTTAAATAATTAAAATTCTTAGATTGTGTATCTGGCGTAATCTAGAAAAAAACTCAAAAAGAACTCATGAAAACTCATGAATAGACGTTAGATCGTTCGGTATCTGATAGACTATGAAAGTTAAAACAAAATCAGCACATCTTATATTCAATCAAGACTAGATGCGTAGACGAAGTCGCGGGCACCTTCTAGTTCACCGTATAAATACGCAAGAACGATGCTGCATCTTCTCGTTCTAACATTAAACTAAACAAACCGTATTAAAACAGAAACAGCACGATACATTATTTGTTTTCTAAAGCATGATTTTTATATTGATTTCCTATTCCAGTATAAATTTATGTCGATGATTCACCTATAAAAATAATTATGCAACGGAATAAATTTCGAAGGCCTATTAAAATTTTATAAATATATTTTATCATTTACATAATAATTAGTTTTAATATAATATTAACATAATATTATTTCTGTATAAATAATAAAACATGTATAATATTATGACCGGTTGTTCTACTCTGTTAGTCTGAGAGATGTTTTAAAAATTGTCGATAATAAATGCTTTCACAGGACTTTAAATATTAATAAATTCAGTTTTGATATCGTATGTGAAAGTGGACAGTTTCGCCCTGCGAGTCCATTAAAAATCATATTGCGTGGGAAAGTAAACCTGAGAACGTCACACGAAGATATCATTGGAATAAACTGTAACTTTCCAGGCAACAAATTACCTACGTAGAAACCTTCGAAGTAATTGCTGCGAATAAAACGTTACCTAGATCTATGCTAGATCTAAGCTTCATTTGTAAGTGGCGACCAGAAACAAAAAGCAATATGCATAAATTGTACCTACAATCATAATATTAGAAACACGTTTCGCGTAGTCCGGTAGTGATCGAGATAGGTACCGTTTACAGGATACGATACGACGACGATACGACATTCTAATATTTTTCAATTCCATTGCCATGTTAAAGTTATTCTTAAAGATAAAGAAGACACCTGATAAACATTTGTCACATTGTTATTTACGTAGAAATTTACAGTCAAAACCGTTTATGGCGACATCGTTTAGAACAACATACCGGTTATATTGACCCAGAATAAAGGTCCCGGCTGAATGCTATATGACCGCCTTATCAAAACATTGTTTTTGCGACATTGCTACGACATACCACGTTTCACTAACGTTTTCTGAGAATTATATCTGTTAGAACAAATAACTAAGCTGTATTGTAAACAATTTGATTAGGTAATCACATCTGGCACAGTATAATGGTCAATGTCTATTAAAATCGCAAAAGTGAACAAATAAGTGTCGTCGAGTGTAGAGTCTTTTGTCTTTAGAAACAAAACATGTGTATGCAGTAGAGTCAAAGCTAGCTTCTTCATATCTCTTGAGTTAGTTTGTTACTTATCTTAACCACCAAAACATATTGCGGACTTATTTGTGTAACATTTAACTTGTCTCTAAGAAAAAGGAAACAAATTAATATCAGAGAAAAATCGCGTATTATGTCAAATCTAGAGAGCGGAATTCCACACAAAGACTTAGCAGATATGGTGTATTATGTAAAAATGGAATGGTGTAAGAATTGTTCTATTATTTTATACGTCTTATGTGAAATAAACAAAATGTTTAGTTTAAGTATATACATGAATAGATTTTTACAATAATTACCTATGGATTTATATGTAGATACTTACATAATACACATTCAATAATACTACTTCATAAAAAAATAGAATTTCGTATCTCGAAAACATCACCGGTTGTTACGACTATCGGTATTGACGACTGAATATGCGTAGACCTTTTGATGTCGTTATAGCAGATTTTGACTATATATATTTCGTAACATTCAATAAAATTATATTAATGTTACATTTTTTTTTTTTCCAATTTGCTTTACTAAAGCGTGTAAAGCGATTTTGTGTAAAGTTTCTTTACACAAAAACAGTTTTTAATGTTATTTGTGGTAATCAACTTATTCCTTATATATTCGTACCAAAATTAGTATAAATATTAGTAGTAATTCTTGCAATATAATTGATACGAGAATAATAATACGGTTGATTCAAATCTGCTTTTATTTCACTTCTCTAACACAAATATATAAATAAAGTTTAAACAAAATCATAAAGTCGTCGAATGTAAAGAATTTCAAGACCGGTTTTTATTAGCACATGGCACCAGCCTGAGAGGGCAACCGCGGCAACGTGATGGTTTATTGGATAAGCATTGTGACCGAGGTTTTGGATTCTATTCCTGGTTTTGTAAACAAGTTTAATACCTGTTCTGTGGTGAGGAAACGAGAGCTGATTTGTACGTTTAAGCTCAAGGTTATTGACCTTTAGGGGTAACACGTCGTACTTCTGATTAGCTGTTTTATGCTTTGATTAGAGATCGAATTAAAAAACTTGTAAATGCATTTATTTGTGGGGTTCTCTAATATTAAAACATGTAAAATCTAAAAGTCTATCTATCCTTTTATAACAGTTTCTCTATGTTCTTTCAATTCTTTGTATATTCTCACCTCTTCTGTAAACATTTTACTTGAAGTTAGTATTTCTTCCGTATGCCTTGTACTAATTAATCTGTCATGTTATTCCACTTTTAAATACATTTTATGTATGTATGTATGATAGCGCAGTAGGTAGTGCTCTCAGATCCCACACCAATATACGTGGGATCCAACCCATCCATCCAACTAAATCTAAACTAAATCATTTTGTAATAATGCCCACCTTGGTAGCTAACACCCTTAAGTTTGAAAATCTGTCTCCAGATACCAATAGGTGCGTTCTGGGAGCATCACTTGAGAACCAGTACCACTAGACTTAGTGTGTTTACTAGCCACAATGTTACTTAATATCAGGTGAGATCGTGGTCAAATCTATGAGTCTATACAGTGTAAAAAAATACGCAATGTACAGCTTGCATATCGTTAGTCTATTATTTATATGATTAGTTCTCACATCTGTCCTACAAAATAAATCGTTAAACATCATGTTATAGAAATTGTCTTAGATTCTATTTTACGTATTTTCATTCCTAATGTGATCTTCTAAAAAATGGATATTTTGAGATACTGCGATTAGAAGAAAATACGGTAAATAACGTAAACGAACCGTTTAATGCATTAATGATTCTTTCAAATAACACTTTACCACGTAACTTAAGTATGAAAGCCCTCAATCCTAGTCTGAGCAGATAAGCATTCTCCTAGCGTTACGATATAATCGGTGTTGACAGGAGAAATAAGTTTAATTCTGAACACAATTAACCCATCCTTGTTTTACCGTGTATACATTCTGACACCGGAGATATGCTAATTAGCCACCGGCCAAACAAACCGATAAGCTGAAATAACCTAGGTTCATATCCTCAATCAATTGAATTTTAGTATCCGTACCAATCAAATTTAAAAAATACCCGAACAATTTTAACATCAATAGTGAGGTGCAAAAAAGTCAGTATTTTTTTATTAATGTCTTTAGCCCATTATTTTAGTACTATTAACTGATAATTTGCTTTAAAAGTTTATAATTAAGTTACAATTATAGTATTATCTGTAATATACGACTTCCTTGAGACTTTTTTGACTTTCCCACCAGAAACGTCAATAAACATTCAAATTTATCGAGCATCCTCATTTAATTTCTAAATCTTTATTTATGGACAGGAAATATTACAAGAGCCACAACTTGACTACTTTGACGTAAAACAATCTGATAAAGTTATGTTCGAATGATGATATCATTTTAGTTTGATGTATCCTACGTTACGAAGGTCCACACATAAATTGGTAACGAATTCTATCTTTATTTATGTTCGGAACAAAGCTACGTTATCGTAAATAAAGTTTAATATACATATAATATACGTGGCTTTGCGTAGTTCGGTAGTGAAACAGCCTCTCGGAACCGGTTACCGGGTCCTACACGATTTTTGCGGTCTGTGACGACGTTATGTCGTGGGGTGTAAGAGCTATTTTGCACTGAATAGGTATGTCGTACGATTTTGTGATCGCAGACGACTTCGTTCCATCGGAAAGGGCAACGGGACGCCGTTACTGCTGTTGCATTGGTTTATTTAGAAGTTCAGATTTTGAAATCGTGTTTCTCAGCCTTTTGAATGCATATCCGAAGTCGATTATTTAGAATTCAATATGATCGTTTATCAATGTAATTCAAGGCTACAATTTTTTTTTAAATTAAACCTTATTCAATTATTTTGTAACAACACTGTAGTTGTTAGGTGGTTCTTTTTGATTGTATTGGTTTGATAGTTAAAAGGGCATTTTAAACATATCTGAAATATTTAAACAAATAGTATTTACTTCTGGCGTTCCATCCATCTATCCTATCGAAAGACATCCACTGCTTTCTCAAAGATTTCCACGACGACCGGTCCTGCATTACCCGCATTCATTGTACATCCGCGACCTTCACCAGATCGTAGTCCACCTTGAGGGTTGCCTACCCGGGGCTGCGTCTTCCAGTACGCGGCAACCAATCGAGAACCCGTTGACCCCATCGGGCATCGGTTCTACGAGCAATGTGCCCAGCCCATTGCCACTTTAGTTTGGCAATTATTATACAATGTCGGTTACTTTAGTTCTTGTACGGATCTCCTGATGTCTGATTCGATGAGGCAGGAAAACTTCGAGCATAGCCTTCTCAATTGCCCTTTGAGTAACTTTGAGCTTTATAATAAGGCCCATTATAATTACCACGTTTCAGTGCCATAAGTCATCATTGGTCGAAGACTTTCGTCTTCTGACGTTCCAACGTATTATTTAGTATACATGAGTTGCTAACATATTCTATTAAATATACAGTAGACACTGACGTAAATAAACTGGTTCTGGTGTTGCTTGGTGATGACCTTAATCTCATCGAAGTTCCGTTTTTCTAATTTCCTCACAGAGACTAACAGTTCATAATAAAACGAACTTGTATAATATTAGTGATTTGTTTCACCGATTATAATTTCCGTTTGTTTGTTTATTCACTAGTCGTTGAGAGCGGTTTCGTTCGGTTTTGAGATGCGATTTTAATGGTATTAAAAAAAAATCTGATTTTTTTTTTCAGATAGAATGTAAATAACTGTTTACAGAAGATCAAAAAGGCAACAGGTCTGATTTTCGCATCGTTATGTATGTTTATGATTAGGTATGTTTTCAACCGTTTTGTATTCAATTAAAATATTTAACTGTCCCCAACAAAAATGTATGTAACTCAAAAAATAAAATTGCTTTGCGACTAATATTTATTTATAATTTAATATATATGTCGAAGAGAGGGTTCATTTTTCATTTTCAAAATAAGCAAAAGCGTAATCTATTCATCACGGGTATCTATTAAATAGATAAACCTCATTTTTTTTTTTTTCATTTAATCAATTGTTACGAGTTGTACGCTAAAGCAATCAAGTCCTAAAACCTATTAAGAGTATTAACATAAAAACGATTAGTAAATTGTACTGAAACAAGACTCCACTTTTTTTTTAATTTTAATTATTAACCTACTTAATAAAATATGAATTAAATGCTAAAACCATTATGAAGTTTTGCCTTGCTAGTAATTATTATAACTACATTAAAAAAAACTATCAAGGATTTGTATTGAAGAGAAGAAAGGATTATTTTTCTAATTTAAAATTTATAGCGACTTAATTATGATTTTTAAGAATGTAGTAAATCTTAAAATTATTATTAAGAATGGTAAGGTAAGTTCAAAGCATTTTTCGCCTTTTAATCATTTTAAAAGTAAACACGTAAATACTTTGAAATATAGCGATGACTGATATATTATAAACAAAATGGCATAACCTTTCAATTTAATTAATAATGGAATAAATTAATTTTATAGCAATAAAATACTGCTACTACTACAAGACAAAAGTCTTCGACCAGTGCGTGTTGCCAGTGATGACATACGGCACTGAGACGTGGTCGCTTATAATGGGCCTAATAACGAAGCTCAAAGTTGCTCAAAGGGCAATGGAGAGGGCTATGCTTGGAGTTTCACTGCGTTATCGAATCAGCGATGAGGAGATCCGCAAAAGAACCAAAATAATCGACATTGCCCGAGGTATTACTAAACTTAAGTGCCAGTGGGCTGAGCACATTGCTCGTAGAACCGATGACTAATGGGGGCAACGAGTTCTCGAATGAGTACAGGAAGACGTAGTGTGGGAAGACCCTCCACATGGTGGACCGATGATCTGGTGAAGGTCACGGGAATCCGCTGGATGCGAATAGAGCAAGACCGGTCTTCTTGGAGATCTTTGGGGGAAACCTATGGTCCAGCAATAGGCGTCTTTCAGTTAAATGTATGCAGGAATAAAATAAGCAATTAAAAGAATAAATCTGAGTTAATTTGAGAATGACCAATGTCTTATGTTTGTGTATTTATTTAAAACGTAATTCACAATTATAGTGTTACCAGATCTATGCACTATGTTAGAGCCACACGATACTCAATCTTTTCTCTATTTTTTAATTTAAGCCGTATTAATTTAAAAATAAATAAATTTATAAAAAATAAATATTAGTAAAATTCAAAAGCTAATTAAAGTTAAAAAAACGTAAAGTAAAAAACCCATTAACTACTTGTCTTAAAAAATAGTTATTTATAATTTTCAATTTAAACAAACTTAATTAATCACAAAGTAAATTCTAAAATTATTATCAAAATTGTAACCTTTATAGAAAGTAATCAGATTTATAAAGTTAACGAAACGGGCTTTTTTACACGGTATAGGCTCAGTGCTTTGACCACAATCTCACCCGATGTTAAGTGACGATGTGATTTAGATTTCCACGACGACCGGTCCTGCATTACCCGCATTCATTGTACATCCGCGACCTTCACCAGATCGTAGTCCACCTTGAGGGTTGCCTACCCGGGGCTGCGTCTTCCAGTACGCGGCAACCAATCGAGAACCCGTTGACCCCATCGGGCATCGGTTCTACGAGCAATGTGCCCAGCCCATTGCCACTTTAGTTTGGCAATTATTATACAATGTCGGTTACTTTAGTTCTTGTACGGATCTCCTGATGTCTGATTCGATGAGGCAGGAAAACTTCGAGCATAGCCTTCTCAATTGCCCTTTGAGTAACTTTGAGCTTTATAATAAGGCCCATTATAATTACCACGTTTCAGTGCCATAAGTCATCATTGGTCGAAGACTTTCGTCTTCTGACGTTCCAACGTATTATTTAGTATACATGAGTTGCTAACATATTCTATTAAATATACAGTAGACACTGACGTAAATAAACTGGTTCTGGTGTTGCTTGGTGATGACCTTAATCTCATCGAAGTTCCGTTTTTCTAATTTCCTCACAGAGACTAACAGTTCATAATAAAACGAACTTGTATAATATTAGTGATTTGTTTCACCGATTATAATTTCCGTTTGTTTGTTTATTCACTAGTCGTTGAGAGCGGTTTCGTTCGGTTTTGAGATGCGATTTTAATGGTATTAAAAAAAAATCTGATTTTTTTTTTCAGATAGAATGTAAATAACTGTTTACAGAAGATCAAAAAGGCAACAGGTCTGATTTTCGCATCGTTATGTATGTTTATGATTAGGTATGTTTTCAACCGTTTTGTATTCAATTAAAATATTTAACTGTCCCCAACAAAAATGTATGTAACTCAAAAAATAAAATTGCTTTGCGACTAATATTTATTTATAATTTAATATATATGTCGAAGAGAGGGTTCATTTTTCATTTTCAAAATAAGCAAAAGCGTAATCTATTCATCACGGGTATCTATTAAATAGATAAACCTCATTTTTTTTTCATTTAATCAATTGTTACGAGTTGTACGCTAAAGCAATCAAGTCCTAAAACCTATTAAGAGTATTAACATAAAAACGATTAGTAAATTGTACTGAAACAAGACTCCACTTTTTTTTTAATTTTAATTATTAACCTACTTAATAAAATATGAATTAAATGCTAAAACCATTATGAAGTTTTGCCTTGCTAGTAATTATTATAACTACATTAAAAAAAACTATCAAGGATTTGTATTGAAGAGAAGAAAGGATTATTTTTCTAATTTAAAATTTATAGCGACTTAATTATGATTTTTAAGAATGTAGTAAATCTTAAAATTATTATTAAGAATGGTAAGGTAAGTTCAAAGCATTTTTCGCCTTTTAATCATTTTAAAAGTAAACACGTAAATACTTTGAAATATAGCGATGACTGATATATTATAAACAAAATGGCATAACCTTTCAATTTAATTAATAATGGAATAAATTAATTTTATAGCAATAAAATACTGCTACTACTACAAGACAAAAGTCTTCGACCAGTGCGTGTTGCCAGTGATGACATACGGCACTGAGACGTGGTCGCTTATAATGGGCCTAATAACGAAGCTCAAAGTTGCTCAAAGGGCAATGGAGAGGGCTATGCTTGGAGTTTCACTGCGTTATCGAATCAGCGATGAGGAGATCCGCAAAAGAACCAAAATAATCGACATTGCCCGAGGTATTACTAAACTTAAGTGCCAGTGGGCTGAGCACATTGCTCGTAGAACCGATGACTAATGGGGGCAACGAGTTCTCGAATGAGTACAGGAAGACGTAGTGTGGGAAGACCCTCCACATGGTGGACCGATGATCTGGTGAAGGTCACGGGAATCCGCTGGATGCGAATAGAGCAAGACCGGTCTTCTTGGAGATCTTTGGGGGAAACCTATGGTCCAGCAATAGGCGTCTTTCAGTTAAATGTATGCAGGAATAAAATAAGCAATTAAAAGAATAAATCTGAGTTAATTTGAGAATGACCAATGTCTTATGTTTGTGTATTTATTTAAAACGTAATTCACAATTATAGTGTTACCAGATCTATGCACTATGTTAGAGCCACATGATACTCAATCTTTTCTCTATTTTTTAATTTAAGCCGTATTAATTTAAAAATAAATAAATTTATAAAAAATAAATATTAGTAAAATTCAAAAGCTAATTAAAGTTAAAAAAACGTAAAGTAAAAAAACCCATTAACTACTTGTCTTAAAAAATAGTTATTTATAATTTTCAATTTAAACAAACTTAATTAATCACAAAGTAAATTCTAAAATTATTATCAAAATTGTAACCTTTATAGAAAGTAATCAGATTTATAAAGTTAACGAAACGGGCTTTTTTACACGGTATAGGCTCAGTGCTTTGACCACAATCTCACCCGATGTTAAGTGACGATGTGGTCCAGGATGTTAAGCCTAGGTACTGATTCTCTCTCTGCAGGGGGCGACGCGGTGCTTGCGAAAGCCACCCTGTGTCGCCCCCATCCCAAATGCAGCGGACGGCCCCGGGGGGTTTTAGTGGGTATTTCCGGGCGACTCTCGCCCGGGTGAGTACCACACTGGCGCGGAGCTCGTCACTCCGTGCCCCCTTATCTATTGTATTAGGGGACTTTGATCCCCTAAATACAATAGATAAGGGTAGTGCGTAAATGCATTTCCCCCCGTCAAAAAAAAAAAAAAGGTACTGATTCTCAAGTGATGCTGCCGGAACACACCTATTAGTGTTTGACGGTTTCAAACATGAGGGTGGAGGTAGCTACTCAGGCGGGCATCATTAGAAAATCCTCAACCAATATGCTATGGTTTCCTCAGAATGTTTTCCTTCACCGCTCAGGCCGACTTTAGAGTTCAATAGGTGGGATCGAACCCGTGTCGATTGACGCGGAATCAGGCCGCATTATCCACTGCACCATCATCACTTATGCTTGCTTGATTGAAATACACTAATAACAATTTGTAATAAAAACAATACTAAAATAATAATTAAAATTATTATTTAAATAACCTTTTTTTTTTTTTTTTTTGACGGGGGAAATGCATTTACGCACTACCCTTATCTATTGTATTTGCGGGATCAGAGTCCCTCAAATACAATAGATAAGGGGGCACGGAGTGACGAGCTCCGTGCCAATGTGGGACTCACCCGGGCGTGAAGCGCCCGGAAATACCCACTAAAACCCCCCGGGGCCGTCCGCCGCATTTGAAGTAGGGGCGATACGGGGTTGCCAGGCATGTCGCCGCGTCGCCCCCTATATAATGAATTAACCTAACATTTAAATACTAATAATTGATATATTGTAACAATCAAACACATAATTGGAGAATATTAAGAAATTTTTAAGAAAGATTCCTTATTGATTCCACGAAAACTTTCGTGGCGATACGGCCATTCTGAGATGCAATGGCGTACGCATTTGGATTGCTAGATTGTTTGTTTTACATATTCGTGTATTTTACTTCAATGTTTATGTTTGTGATGGAACCGAAGTGTTTTCACATACTAATCTCAATTATCCCGAAAATTGTTTTTTTATCGAATAGACAACTCTAATATTTGATTAATTCCGTACAAATTATCAGACTACAGTTGAACAAAAAACGGTTTCTTGTATTATGCTTTAAATTCACATTAAATGCTTTTCGACTAGAATATTTTTAAATCACTATTTTATATCGTCGATTAGGTGGATACGTGTGGGCCATTGCACGACGAGGCCCGATGGGTTCGCTGCAGGGGGCGACGCGGTGCTTGCGAAAGCCACCCCGTGTCGCCCCCATCCCAAATGCAGCGGACGACCCCAGGGGGGTTTTAGTGGGTATTTCCGGGCGACTCTCGCCCGGGTGAGTCCCACACTGGCACGGAGCTCGTCACTCCGTGCCCCCTTATCTATTGTATTTGGGGGACTTTGATCCCACAAATACAATAGATAAAGGTAGTGCGTAAATGCATTTCCCCCCGTCAAAAAAAAAAAAAAAAAGGTGGATACGTGTGATATAATTGCTGTATTCACATTGTCACAACTCGAAGAATCTTTTTTTTAACGACAGGACAATTTGAGTTTGAAGAAGGAATTATGGATCACTCGTTGCTCATTTCTTCAGTAAGGTAAAGCACGTCTATTGTAAAATAGAATCCATTAGGTGCAATGAATTGATCCGCATAGACACTATCTAAAGTGGATCGCAGAGTGGACACCCTAAGGCAGTGACAACGTACACGCGTTTCCAATTATCGCCGCTACGTGGCGCTGTCGTTATTGTTAAGCAGCTTCAGGCTACAGTGCACTGCACAAAGGACCTAGACTAAGAGCTAGCTGGGTTATTCGTTACAGGAATTACGATAACAAAATATAAGATAATAACGACATCTAAGGTCGAAGAACTTCTTAATAATTAAGGACTACTCAAGCAATATGTAAACCTTCAAAATCAAAAAAATATTTTATTCATTTTAGGCGTTAATTAATCAAACACACTACCAACGGTTCGGAAAACGAACCTGTCGAAAAGAGAAACTCAATATTTCTTTTTTTGTATAAATAAAGGTATTTTTTTTAATATAAATCTATACTATTCATAGTTACAAGGCGGTTTCAGTGTATGCATAGAGAGGGCTGAATCTTCAAGATGTAACCAGCGCTCACATACAGATCCATGTTATAATAGCCTTTTGAAATTAAAACTTGGTTGGACATAGTGCCTAAATTTATACTTTGACTTCAAATACGTCGACAACCTTTATCTGGAATGGACCATTATAGTCATAAAAAATAAAATCACATTTAATGCTCTGTAGTTAATTGTCAATTATTCCGAAATTGTATTAAATATTTTAAGATGATAGGTTTTCTTGCCGCTCTTGCTTTTTTGATAGCCGTATGGTGCCGGCTAAGAATGGTACCAGCCCATATCCTTCCCGTGGGTGTCGTAAAAGGCGACTAAGGGATAAACCGGAGGATGGGCAGCAGCATCTTCTGAGTATCACAAACACCTCACTGCGATCGCCAATCCGCCTACCAAGCATGGCGATTGTGGCAATCTCTAAGTCCTAACTCCTAAGTCAAATATAACCTAAGTCCAATAGTGGACGTTTTATGGTTGAATGGATGGAGATTTTCTTGATTTTTAGATTAATTTACTTATAATATAATATAATATAATATAATATAATATAATATAATATAATATAATATAATATAATATAATATATAATATAATATAATATAATATAATATAATATAATATAATATAATAGATACTTATTAATAGAATGTATTTACATGTGTTTTAGTTGAACTCAAAAGCGTTATTGCCTTTTTTTTGTAGTCTAAATTAGATTAGAATTATACTAAAAACAATGCCTTTAATTTTTTTAATACTTGGTCATATTTATTTTCTTTTTTTCTTTTTTGGCTTTGCTTTGATAGATCTGTTTATTTGGAAATATATATTAAGATAACTGCTAAAAAGTAACTGCAATTGAAATCCTTAGTCGACCTACTCTAGCATATGGTGATAAATATTTCAGAAAAGGTTGTGCAAGAAGAAGCAAAACCAATTCAACTATCTCATGATGCTTCAAGACATAAGAAGGAATATCGACCTCGTGAATATAATGCCTTTTCTTGAATCCGTCAGTGATTCAATTTTTAGAGAGTGTTTCGGACTTCTATTTTGAGATAAAGTTACGGTCC
This sequence comes from Samia ricini, assembly GCA_014132275.2. Classification (NCBI taxonomy): domain Eukaryota; kingdom Metazoa; phylum Arthropoda; class Insecta; order Lepidoptera; family Saturniidae; genus Samia; species Samia ricini. The sequence goes on from AP028169.1 coordinate 909,630, forward strand.
ACAATTAATGCCGGATTAAATTAAGTTGCTAGCTCTTTGTAGATACTTTTAGCTGATTTTATTTATTTCTTTAAACGAGAAAACGTTTTTCCTTAAAAATACAGCTTTCTTTTGCTAATGAATAAAAAAAGTAAATAAATATCACTCCATAAAATTTTAATCGTATTATAAAATCTTGACGAAATTGTCATAAAAAGGTTTCACAGTTCAAATACCTTGGTCACTGTGTCATAGAAAATATGAAAGAAAATAAATGTATAAAAAGGGAGTTAATTGCATTGGCTTTGTGAAAAAATATGTTTGTTGGTTGTTTTCACCTATGCACATCAAGTTTAAACACTAATGGTAATGCTTCCATATCAGCAACTTTTGGAGATCATATACTTAACTTGGCTATTACTGAGGCTGTTTCGGTAATTCAGTCCTATCGAGAAGGCTTACTGAAGGACTTAGTCATGATTTTTAAACGAATACTCAAAAATAAAAACATTCTTTGGATGCTAGATTCTGATGATGTAATGGAACAGACCAGACAGTATCTCTCCTAAACAATGGACGGATCTGATAAAAGTGTAGGCATAAGCTATAATTGCTAAAAATATTTTTATACAATTTAGGCTCAGCGCTTTGACCGCAAACTCATCTTATGTTAAGTGACGATGTGGTCCAGTATGGTAAACACAATAAGCCTAGAAGCACTGGCTCACAAGGGACGCTGCCGGAACACACCTATTAGTGTTTGGCGACAGGTTTTCAAACTTGAGGCTGTAACTATTCAGGTATGTGTTATTAGAAAATGCTCTACCGCCATGCTATAGGTTCCTTCAACAAAAGTTTATGGTCAGTATAGGTCAGAACCTTTTTTTTTTTGTCGATGGGAAATGCATTTACGCACTAAATGCATTTACGCACTCAGTATAGGTCAGAACCTACGAACGCACTACCAACTGCGCCAATATACCTATGTTCATAATAAATTATTATATATAAATCATCATCATCATCATCATCTCCCTACCCTTTTCCCATTTTTATTTGGGGTCGGCGCAACATGTCTTCCTCTTCCATTCCTCTCTATTTGTTGTCATCTCCGCATTCACTCCTTTTCTAAACATATCATCTTTCACACAGTCCATCCATCTTTATTATAAATATATAATAATAATAATATAATTATTATATATAAATACATTAAAAAAAAAAGTATAAACATGCATCATTGTAAAGAAACGATTTCCATAGTTTTTTAATATTTTTGTACGAGTAACCAAAGTTTTTTTTTTTTTTACAAAATATTTACTTTTCCAAGTTAAGAAATCATTGGTATTTAGTTTGTTGTTAGAACAAAGAATCATCATCTGCGGAGCTTCACCGGCGAAAGCTACCGTATAGATAAAAGCATGGTAGCTTTTAGTGACACCCATCAAGAGCCTCAAAGTTTTGTTTTGTTTTGTTTTCGTCATAGATTAAACTCTCAATAATATTCTCATTGAATCGCTTCCTTTTTTAAAATGTATTTACACTTATGTAGTGGACGTTATTAAAGTTGTAACAAAATTTGATATATGTCTCGTAATTGTACAAATATGCAGATTTGATTTTACAAAAAGGTTCTTTTGATTAAAAATTGTTGATTGATTCTATTCATATAATACAACTGTTACTAGGTCAATTTTGTACATTAAATAAATTTTGAAAATTATAATCGCAGTGGACTTTGTTACTTGTTGGTGGGCTCCTGTTTTCGCAACTAGGCACATTAGCGGTCCATTGTTGTGAGTGCAGGATTAGCCAGCTACCCGAGCCAGCCCAGCTCCTTCCAGAAGCGAAGAAGCCTACTGGGACGATCACAGGCTTCCTGGAGCCACCTCTTTTTATTGAGGGTATTTGGCCGGTGGTTGACTACTCCTGTGCATTCCCAGGACCATGGCAGTAGTCTCTTCTTCTTCTAGACATTCCCTACACGTGGGGCTATTAGCCAGACCTATAGTAAATAAATGTTTGGTAAGTGAGCAATGCCTCGTCATTATACCCAATACTAGATGAAGAACAGTGCAAGATAAGCTAAGCAGTCTACAGCCAGAAGTGTTAGCCCAATTCTCACTGTGAGTGCTGTGGGTGTATTGAAGCAAACATGATTTTTAGAAGTACTGTATGTAAGAGGAAGATGAAGAAGGACAGGGCCTGCCACTGTTGTCGTCGATCCTCTTCTTGCCAGTTCGTCAGTAGACGCAGTAGCGTCGATACCCATTAATCCACTGTGAACCTTTATCCATTATTGGATGACCCTGTTGACTGCTGTTATGCGTTGCAATGCAAGATGACATTCGTAAATGAGGCCTGAGATAATCGAAGTACTCTTAAGTGCTTGAAGTACGGCTTTACTATCAGAGAGGATTCGGATACCAAAATCCCTTCTCTCCCTTTTGATGACTGCATTTGCAGCTTGGATGATAGCGACACATTCACATTGGAATATGGTGCTATGCTCACCCAGCCCTGTAGATAGCTTGATATTGAGATCTTGCGAGAATTTTCCTTCTCTGTTCCAGATTCCATCTTGGATCCATCTGTGTAGATGTGGTGCTCAAGGGTAATCTGTTCATTTTTTATATCTTTCCTAAGCTGTATTTTATATATTCTGTCGAATATGTTAATGATATTAATCATAATATGTTAATGATATTGTTGCAGGGAGCTTCGAGAAGGGTTTGTAAACCTACCATTCTGTCCCATATTTTAGTATCAGACCCACCCGTTTTTTGCCATAGGCTTAGGTGAGTGAGGCGTAGAGTTGCCATGATCGCCTCCCGCTGGATGAACAGATCAAGAGGCGGTAAGTTGATAAAGACCGCTATGGCTGCTGTTGAAGCTGTTCGCATGTAGCCTGCTAGGGCTACACAGGCTAGTCTTAGAAACCTCTGTAAACGAGCTTCCGTGGTGCTTTGTTCTGTCCTGGGCCACCAGACCACTGACCATAGACTTTGTTATCGATATAGGAGCCAAAAATATTTAGAATTTTTGTTTCTCTGTCTTTCCCTGTATTGTATGTCTTTCTCTATATGTCTATATGTCTTTCTCTGGAAGTATTGAATCAATTTTGATGAAACTCGATATCGTGATAACTAATATTATAAAGTAACATATAGGGTACTTTTTGTCTCATAACACGCAAGGTTCTCCTCAGGATAACGGAATAAAAGTCAAAAATTTGTTGTAAATGAAATTCTTGACAGGTTTTGAAGAAATTTTCTTTGTGCTATAGCAGACAAATTAACCAACAATTTAAACTATATTTCATTTCTTCATGCTTCTTAAAAAGTGAGTAACTAAAAAAACCCATTTCTAGGTTTTGAAACGATGTCTTTGGCCCGTATAATGAACGTTATAATTTTGATTTTAATTCTCTTTCACGCCTCATGCGTTACCCGAGACCATGTTACTTTTGTCAACGGTAGAGGACAGATATGCCGGGGAAAGTTTGAATAGTTCGGCCCAAACGCCATTTCAGTGGTGGGAACGTATCTTTCATCTTGTTTGAGAAGTGATATTATTAGCTGTAGTTTTTTCTGTTTCTTTCTGGATTGCAGTTCAAAGACGTACTCCTGAAACCATCGTTTCCAAAAGTATTATGCCCTTTCCAGCAGGTCGTATCATGAAAGATGTCTAGGCGATACATCTGTTAGGTCCTCATATACAAGAGTAGTCAACGGTCGTATGAATGAATTGTAACGAATATAGTAGCGGATTGTCCCCAATCAGCCACCCGACGTCTTGTTCCCATCTTTGTACTGAATTAAGCCTTACCATCTGCGTGCAAAATGCAAAAAATAAAGTAACGTAAGATGTTAAGAAATCATATTAAAAATCTTTCTTTCCTTAAAGATTTTATACAGTTCTTTAAATTTTTTTAAATTGTATTAGTTCAATGTTTTACCCATAATCTCACACAATAAATGACGATCTACAAGCTAAGCATGGAGGTTTCGCCATATTATACTGCCTTAATATACCTATAGGAGCTTGCTGAAAGATTTTCAAACATAGGTGGGTCTTATCAAATGCCCTACCACACTTTATTTTCAAAACAGTGATTATATTCATCGAAAGTTCAGTGCCGTTACATATATCTAGATAGGTGGAATCTGACCCACTTCCATCAACGCAGAATATTCACCCAACTACCACTGAGCCATCGTTTAAATCTTTATATTATATCTACAATTCAAACATGGAATACCCATTCTGTTAATTGATTAATCTATGACACGAAAAAAAGCGATCTTTTAAAACAGACCGTGAGTTAAGTTTTGACTTTAAAAAGCCTATTAACCTATTTTATTTTGAAAGTTACATCGTGCCCAGTCAATTCATACGTCTCACTTGATTTTCAACTTTATTTCGACGTGGATATAGAGTTAAGATTTATTTCTTTTTAACCTAAAGTATAATAACTACTTCGATTCGTTGCGTCTATTGTTAATAGATATATCTTTTGGTTTCGTAAAGTTTAATAAATTATCATATTGTATGTTAATAGATAAACTATTGTTAATAATATAAGGGATATTATTTTATGTATTTAATGTACTATGGACATATGTTTGTGATAAGATTATTTGGTTGCATATGACGAATAAATGGTGGTTCTGGCTGGAGTTTATAATGAAATGGAGTCACTTGATTTATTAGCCCATTAGTTCGCTTATAACTCCAGAATCGATGTATACGATTCTATTTTTAAATCATAGACGTTTCTGATATCGTTTTTTTTTTTTTTTTTTTTGACGGGGGGAAATGCATTTATGCACTACCCTTATGTATTATATTTGAGGGATCAGAGTCCCCCAATACAATAGATAAGGGGGCACGGAGTGACGAGCTCCGTGCCAGTGTGGGACTCACCCGGGCGAGAGTCGCCCGGAAATACCCACTAAAACCCCCCGGGGCCGTCCGCTGCATTTGGGATGGGGGCGACACGGGGTGGCTTTCGCAAGCACCGCGTCGCACACTCCTTGTTACCTACCTACACAAGTATTTTTTTATGTATTGTGTTTTTAATAAAATTCCTATTATTTTAAAATATCCTATACATAAAAACCAATAAAAAGTTATAAAAAAAAAAAACACGAAGAACACTTCCTAAAAATAAGTAGATTATCTTAGTAGAAGAATTATTAAAATGGTTGTTGCACTTTCAAAAAAATATCGCATACATTAAATAAATAAAAAATCTTTTCTTTTTAAGACGATTAAAAAAAAGAAACACGATTCTAAACACGAATTAGTGTTCATAACGGAAAAGTCTCTCCCGAAACGCGATTAACCTAAAACCTTTTTACTGATTAATTAATTTTAGATTGTTACTTCATATAAACACCTATCCACCGCAAAACTATTTAATTACTCACCGCCAAAGCGAAAACATAACATCAATCAACCGCTAGACGACATTGTGACCAAAAAAATAAAATACAATAAAAAGTATATTTATAAAAGGAAACACCGAAAAATGTACCGCGTTAACCCTACAAACGCTCGATAGGCCATTTACGGCTGCTATTAACATAGCTTTTATTTTTATTTGCCGTGTATTTATTTCTATTTCTGGCAACGGTTCGGCTTTAAGATGTGTGATAAAAGAAGGTTAGAGTGATATTAATGGCTAATTTTGTATACAAATTTTAGATGTAAAAATTTTTAGTGAAATATTGCGCTTCTTAAATAAATTTTTGAGGTAACGGTTGTTTTTTTGTTAAATTATAAGTCTATATTTTTGTAGACATTTTATTAAATTGGTTGTAGGCTTGTAGCTAATCGTTTTGGGAACGGGCGTCGATCCCCAACTGTGGAAGCATTTACTATGCTGGTATTCTTCGGTATGCTTCGGTGAAGCTGTTAAGGCTTTCCAGGTCAAAAGGATTAGTCAGTTTTTTTAAAATATATTCAAAGTATTCAATAAACTTCCTGGTAAGAATCTCTAAATATGGATGTCATAAATATCCGAGCATTAAGACATTATCAGCCACTTGTTACTGCTGCTAATGTATAATCTATTGTTTACTTTTTAATAGATATCAAAAAGAAGGAGGTTCTTGATTCGATTGGTTTTTTTTTATTCGTCACGAACACCACACCACATATTACTTGATAAGCAAAACTCTATTATTACGCTAGTATATTTAACTAAAATTATTATTATTACCAAAAACTATCATAGATATTACTCAAAATAAGTTATATTGGCACAGCTCTTCGTAGTAACGCTCTTCAGACTAGAAAAGAGCATACTCGTACATAATTACTGGTTTGTGTAATCTACACATAAACAAGTTCTATCAGATATAACACAACTAAGAATGAATTTTAAAGACTTTTTCTAGAATACTGACTTTCTATCTATCTAATATTGCTTTTAGAACTACTACCAGGAAATTCTATAACTAACTGTGACTAAGAGTTCGTTCGCGTGAGTTTCTGCGTTTGTAAATGACAATTTTTTTTAATAATGTCTTAAATTTTTATCAGTTTAGTTAAAATATTTCAAGGAATACAATGGTGGATAATTGTGTGTCGATTATGTTCACTGTTATCTTAATATTTGTATATATATTTGTATATATATAACCAAATATATGTATACTCCAACCTGGCCATTTAATAACTCTACGTTTCAAAAAAACAACCACGTAAATCGGTTCAGTTGTTCTTGAGTTATAAGCCAACGAACAGACATAGAGACGACACCTTTTATATAATAGCAGGATCATTTATTAAACACACGATTCCCATTCAAAATAAATAAGGTGAGTGTCTAGTAACGTTCATTATATCATGGAAGAGTAATTTCGTTTATATATTTGTTTGTATAAATTAATCTAAATAGGTTATCTAATTCATTAACATTTCACGGTGTGTCAGTGTTAACACTTTAGTATGTGTTTTCGACTGCATTCGTAATGGGACAAGTCGGACGGGACGGATCGGCGCGGTGGCGTACACGGTAAGCCGTTTCGTGTATTAATTGTCGGGGTCACGCGAGACCACTTCCAACTTTTTAGGGTTATGGTAATTCGAATACGGTGAAGGAGAATTAAGATAAGTGTTAATTGAGGGAGAGAGGAACATTACATATTTTTAGTGAAACTACTTTACGACGTTTTATCGTTGTTTCAATTATTTATTTTGTCTTTTAGAATATTTACGAATAATTTACGTCGTCTTAACAGAAACGAGTGTAGTGATAAATGAATTAATTGGTCTTAGCACAGGACATTTTGTTTCTCTAGTTATTTTATACAAACAATTTTTTATATAGACAATTAGAGTGTCACTAGCTAAAAGCAAAATCAAAAGTTGAGGTCCTTCGCCCATTTTTCTTTGGATGGGAAATATGTCTAAAAGCTATAACAGTGTTTTTTTAAATGATTACAATTCCTATTTAGAACCTAAGTAATTATAATTTTTTGTCCATATAACCTTACATATACAAACTATAAATAGGTATATGGAGATAGCCCTCAGGTTATTAAACTTGCCTAGCGTAATAATTTATAAAAAGCCTTACTGTGTTCATAAATTTATGAGAATATCTAAACGAAACTATAAGACTAAACTTGATGTACCGTTGAAAATTGATACACATACATAGAAAGCTTTCTGAAGATATGGCATATACGTGAAATAATTATATAGAATTGCACTTCGTAGAATTCGGTTTGGTAATTCGAACCAAGGGAATAACCATAGTTCATAAATTACTTTGAAGGAAAATAGCCTAACCCCTTGACTAACAAGAAGGTCAATATCAACGTAGTGCCTTAAAATATCCCAAGCGCCATCACTGCTAACTTTGCGCGCTTCTCGAAAATTCTATGAATTCTCTCTCAACTCGTATAAACTCTGGTTCACAAACGGTTCAAATTTCTTAATAATTCATAAATATTGAGCATCGTTCCCTTTTGCCGAGGCCCAATTTGGTTACGTGACGAAAACATAAAAGGCCTCGCTGAAATGACGAAATTCGATAGAATTTGAAAAATGTTGGGGGATTTTTTTTGTCTCACATAAACGGTGCTACGCTAACTAATAATTTGTCAACTCCTGGTCATATACTTTATAACGTTTTAAAGTAGGTATCATCATTATTTTTTTATTCTGTAAGATAAAATTATTATATTAAAAATGTATGGTTTACTTGACTATAAGATTATTACTGTATGTATATAATAAATAAATAAATAATTGACATCTAAAACAAATTTTTTAAAGACGAAAATAGTATTAAATTAATTGTTTTATATTTATATTAGTCTTATGTGCATTATACTTCCTGAATATCATATCAAAAAGTCAATTGCATGTAATTTTATATGATATGTCTCAAAATAAAACTAATACCAGGACTATGGTACATAAATTAGAACACTCGTACGGACTTAGTGTTCTAATCTTGTAAAATTATTAGCTTGACGAGAGCATCGTATAGCTCGGATCGTGTAGGACCCAAGCTAAAGGAGCGTACAGACTTACCGGGGTTGAAATACGACGGCAGCAGATCCTCGCCTCGAGGCATCGCAGATTTAGCCCGAATAATTATACGCCCGTCAAAATTGCTATGCGTTACCGAGATTTTATATAAAATTTTGCAGATTCTTAACGCAATACCGTTCACTTTAATCATTAAACTGAGAATTTTTTTTTTCTGAAATATAAATAGAATGCTTCAAATAATAATAATAATAATGGAAGTCGATCTCGCATGGTTATTTTTTTTCACATAAAACATCCGCTGTAGACAAACATTTAGATGTTTTTTTCGTTCCATGATTAAATCAGGTATGTATCCAGTTATCAAGCGAGATGTTGGAGTTTCCGTGATCAACTGCGTCGCAAATACCATACATGTAGTAATAAATCCGTTTAGACTGTTATACTGATACCATAACAATTGCCAGACCTGATACCTGTTTTTCACTCTGGAGTTTTAAATTCTGTTGTATTTATTAGATCCTCACTTCCCGTGGGTATCGTAAAGGGCGACTGAGATATAAACCACAGGATGGGCGGCAGCATCCTCTGAGTACAACGATCACCTGATTGCGATTGCTAACTTTCCTGCCAAGCTTGGCGATTATGGCAATTCCAATGCCAATGAACGTCCTAGGATTTAATGGATAGATGGATTATATTTGACTATATATCACACACGCAATGTTAAACAATGTACACAGAAATAAGAGTAAGACTAATCTGACTAAAGTAAGCTCTGTATGGAAATCAAACTCTTGTCTTATTAATAGAAGTTACTATCACTACATATTATAGTGGATAGTGTATTATCTAACACATTTTTATACTGTTTAGACTCAATGTTTTGACCATAATATCACGTGGTAATAAGTGACTAGCTTGTGGTACTGGCTCTCAAATGGTACCGCCAAGTACACTATTATTAGTAATTTCCTACTACCATGTTATGGTTTAATTACGATGTCTGCTTTCATTGAAAGTCGAAACTTCTTGTAGAGCTGGTCTAGATGAATTCTTAACAAGTTCCGTCGACGTTAAATCCCACCATACTACCAACTGTGTCATCGTCGCTTGATACGTTTGGAATATATACGGAATGTAACGAAATCCTCATTTCCATAGGACCTATGAATTTAAACTTATTATTTAGTCCAACACCTTAAATGGTCTAGAGTTACAGCTAACATCATTACTTCTCACGCAGTTATATGCTTGTATCAGATAGAAACACAATCGACATCTCTAATATTTAAAAAAAAAAAAATCGCTTGTTCAAAACTAATCAATCCTTTCACGCCTCTCCATAGTTTTCTCAACAAGCAAAAATATATACACCATATATCTTATTCTTTTCAAATTTACTAAATGCTGTTGATCGGTAAGGTCTTGACAACATCAATCGTGTACGGGACCTTGGCTTGGGCTGCTACAGATATCACTCTAAAGGATACATTTGGAATGTCTCGTCGTAGTAAGTACCCTCAGCGAGGCACTTCTGATCAGAAAATAGCATAAACAATTACTGGTTTGTGACAGTAAAAGTTTACGCAACCCACACATAAATATAGATTCTATCGGATACAACACAACTAAGAATGAATTTTAAACTCTTTTTCTAGATTAATCATTTTCTATCTATCTAATATTGCTTTTAGAACTACTATCAGGAAATATGTAACTAAATGTGACTGGGACTTCGTTTACGTGAGATTTCCCGTTTCTTAAATAATTATTTACTGCATCTCTTAAATATTCTATGGTTTAGTTAAAATACTGCAAGGAATACAATGGTGAACAATTTTGTGTCGATTACGTTCACTATTATTCACATTATTTTTCTGATAAGTAAAAAATATATATATTCAAACGTGACTAGATAATAAATGTATTTTTCAAAAAGACATATCCGAGACGTATATTTCGCTGAATATGCCTAAGGTTGTAAAGGGAATCTACGGACCATAGGATCATTCACAGAACCTATATACCAGCATGTTTGTGCAAGGGTGTGGGGTGCATTGTAATTCGTGGTAAACTAAGAAGCGTCCCCAGAATGGGATCGGAACACGTCCTGGGCTGTTGCCGGAGGTTGTTGGAGGACACTAAATAATTTAACATTCTTAATGGTTTAATTCAAATTCCAAATAATTCAGTAACACGAAACACATCTATTATCCAGTTCGATTGTAACGACGACTAAAGTTTCGATTAGAACTGGCTAATGCAGCTTGCTAGACACTACATAAATATAAGTGTTCTGTAAAGCGTATAATTCGAAAATATCCATTAAATTTTCAAAATGAAACGTGTACCGGTTCGTTAAACATGAACCTTATTCAGTGTTTAATTTCAACGGACTACGAAATTCGTCAGGAGGGTTTGTCCTTTTCCATCAGAACCCTTTCGTTTGTTTGCGTTGTTAGAATGAAATGACAAAAAACATCTGTATATTGTTCTATACATTCCCAATTTATCATCAAAGTAAAAGGGATATTAACAACGAGTAATTTATTTCTGAATTATTTTTATTCAATTTCTGTCGAGCGCTTCTTCGATTTCGAAGTGAATTGGATTTATGAATAATGTTTTTTTTATTTTATTATCATCGATCATCAAACTATGTATAGCTTAAATATATGACGTAGCGAACGATAACACCGTGACGTAATTTGTTATTGAAAAGACAACGCGTGGACAGAGGCGTGTTAGCAACACCACTCTGTAACGACCCCCCCATAAAAGCGCGCTGTACTGGCCATCGAGAAGTAGATGTAGGGATTAGCTAGGAATAAATTTCCGCGGGAGTTTTCACACTCAGGTAGCGGCCAAATCGAGGTTCTAATAAAAAAAAATCCAAAAAATCTTTATTCAATTTAGGCCCTAAGAAGGCGCCTTATGAACGGCTAAAACACTACCACCGGTTCGGAAAACAACCCAGTCGAGAAGAGCGCAGGCGAGAAACTCGATCTGGTTCTTTTTTTTATAAATATAATATATATATTTTTTTTTTTCATATAAAAAACTATACAAATTATAGTCTTAGCTAATGTTAGTGGAAGCACAGAGATGTGGGTTCATTCCAGACATCACTATCGTTCACGTAATGATCCACCCTGTAATAACCTTTTGAGATTAAGACTTGCTTGACATAATACTTGAACGTTATTGTCAGGTAAATCGGTAATGTTACTTGGGATCTTATTGTAAAACCGAATACTATTATATATAATATATACCTATACAGCTTTTATTAGACTTACTTAGCCTAAAGCGTGGTTCCGGCCAACTTGTCTTTATTTCTAATATTAAAATTATGACGATCATTCACTAGATCGAGCTTGTCTAAATATTTACGATCCTTGTGCTAGTTACATTTTGCGGCTCAGTGCCTTCAGTTCTCACTCACAGTTCGGTGAAGCTGTAAAGACTCTTCCAGTCAACAGCATTAGCTAGGTTAACAAAAAAAACCCATCCAGAATCCAGACTGTCAATCTAGACGGTCACACCCGACTGTCAATCTAGACGGTCACACCAGACTGTCATTCTAGACGGTCACACTAGACTGTCAATCTAGATGATCACACCAGACTGTCAATCTAGACAGCCACTCCAGACTGTCAATCTAGACGGTCACTACAGACGGTCACTCCAGAGTGTCAAAGCGGACGGTCATTCAGTACGGGGTTTGAGGCACTTCGTACAGGATTTGTATCGTTCACTTAGTTCATTATTACTTGTCAAATTAGGCTGAGCTTCGAGAGAAACTCGAGCAGTGATGGGGACTGTTAATGCATTGGGAAAAGACCTTTTTAAACCTACACCTGGGTCGCAAGTCCAGGGCGCTGCTCGGCGTTTACCTTCTTGCCATCTCAGTTAATCTCTAGCGCTTTTGTTTGTTCCACATAGTATAGCGAGTTATAATGTTCTAAAAATTAGGCTTTTCCTGACAATTGATCAACAGTTTATTTATTTAATCAAAGTAAGCTGATTGTATAGTTTGTTGTTGTTCCTCATTGCGTGTTTTTCGGCACATAGAAACAAATTCACAATCTATATACATGTGCCCAGTTGCAAATACGTAATTCACTTTTGTTTCAATTCTCTAAAAACAACAGACAAAATAATGTAATTAAACATAACACGTAGAATGCAAAAAAAATATTTCATTCGGTTAATAAAATTCCGAGATACAAGGGTTTAAAGTTTTCAGTGGGAATCGAAAGGGGTTGATCTTACTTTTTTCCGTAAAATAAATTTATAATATGACTTGTACAAAAACTTAGAGTAATACGCCAAATTCGCTACGATTAAATTAACATAGTTCTAAGTTCTATATTTTTCATAATTTTTGTTTCCAGTGGTCAGCCTTGTATATAATCAGTTTATTAAAAACACAATAGAAATATAAGTCAACACTCCTGTCATGAATTGTTAGAAAATATTGATTGCGTCAAGAAGAAAGTTTGTGTTTCAATCACTTAAAAATGTAGATAACACTCACAGATATTTCGCGTCATCAATAATTAGATATTGTTTAGATTTAGAATTATAATTTGAGAATGTGGTCAAAACGCTACTTCTATTACCCGATTGACACAAACTGAAAAAATACAAGGACCAGACGTACAAAATACTGACCAGTTGTAAAAATGAAACGAACTTTATAGAGCCCAATTGTATTTTCAATTCAGGAGAAGTTTATAATTCTTCTAAATCAAAAAGTGACGTAAGAGAAAACGTTCCTATAAAATAAAAAAAAATATTAAGCAAACTGATGTTCAAACGACAAAATGTTATTATTATTATTATTATATTCATAGAAACAATAACGATAAACTGTTAACTTAAACACTTGAATTAATTTAGTTCGGTCGTTAAATATAAATCAGGCAATCAGCGACCCCTGACGACATTGTCCAAATGCGTACAGAACTTGTGAATACGTATCACATAGACAGGAACAATGAGGCACTTTAGAAACTATTAAAGAAGTAATGTTATCATATTTTTAACGGATTAGCAAATCATCGTATCCTATCCTATAGCTTATATAATTAACTCGTTTAATTATTTTTTGTCCTACTTGTTTTTTTTTGTCCTAATTGTTTTTTAGTTTTTCATTTTAATTTAATGTTTATATATTTTTTTTGACGAGGGGAATGCATTTACGCACTACACTTACCAATTGGATTAGTGAGACCGAAGTCCCCCAATGCAATTGGTAAGGGGGTGCGGAGGGACGTCTCCGCACCAGTGTGGGACTCACCCGACGTGAAGCGTCGGAAATACCCACTAAAACCCCCGGAGCCGCCCGCCGCATTTGGGATGGGGACGATACGGGATTGCGTTAGCATTGCTCCGCGTCGCCGCCTGCGGCAGGCCCAACTGGGCCTCGTCCACTTCTTTAGTCCAGTTGGGGATGTGGGGGAGAATGCCGCTGCCTGACCCACAGGCTCTCTCCCCACCCACCTCTTTGCCCGCTTCTCTGCTGATAAGATTCACGCGGGAAGGGGGAGGGGCTTATCCTGACACACAGGTAGCATCACCCCCCCCCCCCCCCCCCTCAACTCCAACTCCTCCCAGCATCTGTGGCAATTATTAATATAACCTACTAACATTTGTTTGGTTTTTACCATTACATAACATTTTTTTTTCTATTTATTTTAATAAAATTACAAAACAGATATTTATGATAAATTATATATCGATTTATTTTAAAAACAACTCTATGCAGCAGAGATGCGAATGTTGAGTTGAATGTGTAGCGTGACCAGAATGGGCAGGGTCGGCAATGAGTGTGTTAGGGGAAGTTGGAAAGTGTCTCCAGTGATCTGGTAATGACATGTTTTGGGAAGAGACAAAACCCATCTGGCGAAGAAACCGATGACAATGTAAGTTGAGGAATGGAGGGGGAGAGGTCGTCCAAAGAAAATATGGATGAGGGAAGATATGAAGACAAAAAGGGTGAATGATGATGATGATATGTATGTATATTATACATTATATAAAACGTATGTTTGCCTGTCCGTTAATTGGCTTATAACTTGAGAACTACGAGTATATTACCTAGCTAGATTTTAGTATATTTGTTTACGTTGGGTTATAAGTTCAGGTATTAGGATAATAATGAATGAAGCGATGATAGTGCAGTGGATAGTGCAGACTGAATCCGCGTTAGTAGACGCGGGTTCGAGCGCAGTTATTCAACTCTAAAATCAGCCTGGGCTTTTGGTGATGGAAAACATCGTGAGGAAACCATAGGGAAGGGCATCATTAGAAAATGCTCGCCTGGGTAGCTACCATCCTCAAGTTTGAAAACCTGTCGCCAAATACCAATAGATGTGTTCCGCAGCATCACTTGAGAACCGGTACCAAGGCTTAGTGTGTCTACCATCTTGGACCACATCAAATCAAATCAAATCAAAATTTATTTATTCAATTTAGGCCCTAAGAAGGCGCTTATGAACGTCTAAAACACTACCACCGGTTCGGAAAACAACCCAGTCGAGAAGAGCGCAGGCAAGAAACTCGATCTGGTTCTTTTTTTCATAAATATAATATATATCATTTTTTTTTGTCATATAAAAAAATATACAAATCGTAGTTTTAATAATGTTAGTGGAAGCACAGAGATGTGGGTTATTTCCAGACATCACTATCGTTCACGTAATGCTCCACCCTGTAATAACCTTTTGAGATTAAAACTTGCTTGACATAATACTTGAACTTATTGTCAGGTAAATCGGTAATGTTACTTGAGATCTTATTGTAAAACCGAATACTATTACCTATAAAGCTTTTATTACACTTACTGAACCTAAAGCGTGGGACGGACAACTTGTCTTTACTTCTAATATTAAAATTATGAAGATCATTCACTAGATCGAGCTTGTCTAAATTTTTACGAATATGCATTAAGTTATCGAAGATGTATTGGGAGGGCAAAGTTAAGATATCATATTCTTGAAACTTGTTCTTTAGAGATTCGCGAGGTCCCATATTGTATATTGCTCGAACAGCTCTCTTTTGTAACGTAAAAATGGTGTCTACCTCTGCTGCTGTACCCCACAGCAAAATACCGTAAGACATTAAGCTGTGAAAGTAAGCAAAGTAGACTAATCGTCACTTAACATCAGGTGAGAATGTGGTCAAAGCACTGAGCTTATTCGGTGTGAATAAAAAAGCTTCAACAATGGTTTCCTTGTAATAAAATCATGATAAATCATCACTTTACAAATTGGGAATCCCAAGTGTCAAGTGTGCAAGGAGTCGCAGCTACATCTGTAACATGGATAAAATAAACAGAACATGCCATACTGTTCTAGCCATACAACGTATTACGTTCCAAGCTCAGGAGCGTATTAATTAAACATCGGTAAGGGACCGCAAACTTTTTGTTTCGCTCTAGAGAACACCGCGGGCTTTTTAATTAAATGAGAATCTAATACATTAAGTATTTTAACTTTTAATTCGTGAACGGCAAACTTAAGTTTGTCAACCGTCTCGGTACTTACCACGTAATGAGGTTGTTTCATGTACTTAAGTTTATACGGTCGTTAGTTCAAGCGATGGCTTATGTACTTACATATCGAAGACCGTAGGTTTGATAACCGGCTCGATTTGTATGATAAAAAAGATCTTTGAGGAAATAGACTTCGGTATTTGACTGTATGTAAATAAATTGTTATTAAAATAATAGTCGTTGGATTACTAAAAACAAATATGTGAATATTAGACATACCTACTCTAATATTAAAATAATTACCATGGGTAATGCAGACAAAAGTTTAATATTAAAATTTTTAAATACATAGATATTTATTACTCATTTACAATCCTAATATTTGTGTACTTTTATTAATTACTGTTTTATCAATATTTACATATTTATTCGTATCGATCTACCAATTTATTTATTCCTATATTTATCAATATTTATTAAATCATATTAGTATAAACAAATCAGGTTCCAAAAGATGTAACAGCTGAAAATAATTTGAAACGGAGTCAGCAAAAATTAACCATATTATTGTTTTCTTAATGTTTAATATTCACAATGGAATATATTCATAATGACATTTGTACGGTTTTTACATTAAAATTGTTTATTTATAATCGAAACATACGATAGGCTGCGTGAGTCTAAAATTTTTTATTATTTAAATCTGAGCGTCACTTGAACGTCATCTTAAACTTTAACATGTTGAGGGCTGACGTCTTAGCATTGGTAACGCGAATCTATACGTTTTCCCTACAGAGAATCTTTCGACGCCGCTAAAGAAGTATTTATTTAAAAAATGCTATGTTACCTAATGCTTTTTCTTTTCAACCTATTCGGCAAAATAGTATTATATCTGGTAATGAATAAAGACCAGCCTAAGAGCGACTGGTCACTGACAAAAAATAAGCACTTGTTAACAATCGCCGGAACAAAATAAACCTACAATGGCAAAAAATTAAATAAAATAAAAAGATGTTATAGCGATGCGCATGTTATGTCTGAAAATGGCTTCTTTTTATGTTCGTTGTTTAATAATTGTATTATCTTTTAATATTTAAATATTTTACTAAATTACTTAACTCATTATTAATTTCATAACTTATTCCATGTATCAATTAATTTAATACTAAAATTTGCTCAGTAAATATATATATGACTTTAATAGAGAATCACGTAAACAATAAAACATATTGCTCCTAGAACTGACGCCTGATGAGGCCAACGGATTCTAGAATGGCGACCACTGACTGGAAGGCGCAGCGTAGGTAGGTCCGCAATAAGGTGGACCGACGACCTAGTGAAGGTTTGATTTTTGATTTTGAAGTTTGTTTGAAGTTTGATTGTTGTGAATATCTTTGGGAGAAGTCTATGTGCAGTTATGGATGTCTTTTGACCTAAATTATGAAATTAGTTCAATCATTCTCAAATTATAAGCCTAGACAGGCAGACATAAACGTTAATATCATTTTAAATATGTCGATTAACCATAAAAAGGAGACAATAGGATCACAATGGAAAGCTGGCTTAAATGCCAGGTTAGTGCTCAAGGGGTCCTTTCAAATCTTAAGGCATGATCCGATCCCCAAATGATAGCGCTCTTACATCTCCTGGCAGTACGATGCACATATATTTCATTCACTATCAACATATGCTTCACACGCTTGCACACTAAAGGAAAGATACTCGGGTTCTGTAAGGGACTTTGTTTTACCCATCAAAGGGTTCCAACTAGGACAAATTCCGCAAGATTTGCAAAAAGTTTACTAAAGCCGAGTATAACTACTTTGGTGTTCTAGGGTTAGCTACCATTCTCCAGCTGAGCACTTTAAGTGCTCGCCCTGAAAGTAAGATGAAGCTCTCAAAGTCAATAAGCATTTAGTCAATTCGAAAATATAATATTAAAAAAAACAAACAATAATTTAATTTAAAATATCGGATAAGTGATTATTGAGCCTTTTGTAATATTACATAAGGTTCATTAAATTTATATCCCGGGGAATTTCTAACAATTCTGATAATCTGAAATATCTTCATGGTGGTTATATAGAATAAAATTTATTTGGCCTGTTTCGATAATATTCCAAACTCGAGACTACTAAAGTTACGAACCGTTGTCATAACCACTGGACCGTGGGCGCTACTTAACACCTGTTTATCATTTAATCTTGAGTATATCTTAATAGTTTATACAATGGAGGCACTCATCTGGCATTAACTTTCGCGGAGAGCTGCACAAGTATGATACCAACATAATCTGTATTCGTACTTTCTTTTATTCAAAATCAAAATCAAAATCAAAATTTATTTATTCAATTTAGGCCCTAAGAAGGCGCTTATGAACGTCTAAAACACTACCACCGGTTCGGAAAACAACCCAGTCGAGAAGAGCGCGGGCAAGAAACTCGATTTGGTTCTTTTTTTTTCATAAATATAATATATATTTTTTTTTTGTCATATAATAAAAAACTATTCAAATCGTAGTTTTTAGTGGAAGCGCAGAGATGTGGGTTAATTCCAGACATCACTATCGATAACGTAATGATCCACCCTGTAATAACCTTTTGAGATTAAGACTTGCTTGACATAATACTTGAACGTTATTGTCAGGTAAATCGGTAATGTTACTTGGGATCTTATTGTAAAACCGAATACTATTACCTATAAAGCTTTTATTACACTTACTTAACCTAAAGCGTGGGACGGACAACTTGTCTTTACTTCTAGTATTAAAATTATGACGATCATTCACTAGATCTATTTTCATCTATTATATATTTCATATATTTCATCTATTCTATTTAGTCATTAAAATGTAAATTGATTGTCATGTCATATATTTCATTTTTATACTATCTCCGTACACCGTCTTGTATACATCTAACTCGCAACTGCAACAAAGACGATAGACGATATATTATGCCTGTTAGTTTCATTCCTACGCTACGCAGAGGTTACTAGCTTTAACTTGGTTGCCGTTTATCTCACATGAGACTCGTCGTGACCCGTATGCAGTAATTAAGTAATGATTTCTAACCTCCATTAAGGCGTTGGTGAACAAGCAAGATTATCTAACTTCGTAAGGTCATTTGGCAATCATCTCATGGTCTCAAAAGGGGTGACAGAAGAAGAGAAAAAAAGCAGTAAACCAAACTTCTCATTCGTGGTCGAGAATTGGATGGGATTTTTTTGACGTCTTCACATATTTTATGTCATAGGGTCTCAGACCGCCGAAGGTAATCCTCATTAAGGAGTATCTGCCAGAGTGTTGATGTCATGCCTAAGCAGTCCTTTCTCTCGATGAAATAGGTGAATAAGGATCATTGTGGGATTAAACTTTATGTCAATCTAAATATATGGTGCATATTTTCACTGTCGTGCAAGAGTGGGTATCTTAAGCAATATTTCTTGAAGCTAACAAGATTAACTAGGGCTACGTTTAACAAAGAAAATGTTTTTTGACGTTAATAACCATAAATCCAATAACTTCATTTTTGAAGCGATGTCTCAATGAACCTGAGCTTTTGGTGAAGGAAAATTATCATGACAAAGCTAGAGTATGGTAGTACTGTATTTTATACATCCGTCCAAGCTCCATATAATTAAGATTCAATAATAATTGCCGGTTTACGAGCTTCCATTCACAATTGCCGACTTTTAGTCTCAGTGTGGGAATCAATTATGCAGAATATTTGGCCGAATGGTTGGTTTGGTTAAATATATGCTGATCATTCGGCTTAATATTGTAATTCGGTGAAACTCATCGGTTCAACTCTATTATATATGCATAATGAAAATATGTATTGTGATCAAGTAAATCTCTAACAAAAACGTTTAGTCACTTGTAATTGATTTGTATGTGAGTATTGTGTTGGCTCTTAGACTATTTATAAAGCGGTTAATTTGAATAGGCCTTGAAAACGGCTCGACGCGCGCTCCCCATATGAATTAGCATAAGCGAGGTAGTATAGCGTTCCGAATTCATACGTATTAATTTCACGATTAAAACGTTATCAAATTTGATCTTATGAATTAAACATGGCCGTAATTCGAGACCCAACGCTCGGTTTGTTTGCTGACAGAGGTTTTTCAACTAATTACAACAATGGTAAAACAAAAAAAAAATGAAAACTTACCTATTATTTTTTGTAATGTAAAATGTAAATAATTACAAGTAAAACAAATGTTTTTTTCGGCTGAATACCGTTTAAATTAGTGGAATTCTTTTACTGAAAAAGAAATGGCTACTGAATAACTCTGAACAACTAACTAGTATTCTAATAAAAAGTTTTTAAAGGATTAGGTATTTATTTTCAACTTAGAAAATTCAACTAAAATTTGATATATTTTTACAAAACTTTATTATTATATAAAATAATCATTTTTAGTAAAATCAATCATACTTTACTAAGTAGTAAAGTATAAGTATATATATACTAAGAGTAAAATTATTTCATATAAGTTTTTCTAGAAATCCTACAGCAACCCAATCAAAAAATGCAGACTAATTTTGTATTTGATCACTAAATAGATTCATTTGTTTTTTGATTCAAAAACATATGAATTAGTGCAAGACAATAATTGTGCCTAACCGACCAGGAATAAACATTAGTCATAATTAAACGATTAGGCGTAACGACTTTCGATAACTATTGCCTATGTCTAGATTCCAGCTATTTATTCTGAAGTTTCATTTATACTGTATAACCTTTTTTTTTTTGACGGGGGGAAATGCATTTACGCACTACCCTTACCTATTGTATTAGTGAGACCGAAGTCCCCCAATGCAATGGGTAAGGGTGAAAAAGTGTTACCCATCCTGGGTTCGAACCTCCGACCTTTCAGTCGTACCGTCTATGAGACACGCGGATTTAGTGGTTAGCCACCGGGCTAACCACGCTCTCCCGGGCTAACCACGCTCTCCCGGGCTAACCACGCTTTCTATACTGTATAACCTAACCCTAGGCAATAAAATGGTTTAAATCTTCCAAAAAATATTGAGTATAAATTATTTGTGTACGATTTGAAACAAGAAACGACTTAAAAATTACTAAAATTATCAATTTCTTTAAATATTTATATGTACGGTTTTTTTTTACAACAATCTATGTTACTGATTTCGTTTCCTAGTTTTAGTATACACAAAACAGTATTAACTGATAATTTTTTAATCGTTTGAAAGTCACCAAACATTAGAAAAATAAAATGAACCGAGTACAAAAGTGAATTGAGAAGTTTGAAACAATTTAATATTAAAGTCTAATAAAAGTACGCTACAAAATAAGAAGTACTTATTTAGTTAAATAATTGTTGGGGAAAGTTCGTATTGTATTGTGTTCTTAAGCGAACTCAATGTGAATTATGTTTTTTTTTAAAGTTTAATAATGAACTTTTTTCGAAACAACGGAATAACGAATTCCCGCTTATTCGTCGAAATTCTTTATTGAAAATTTGAGAACAGTAAATGTTGCTTATGTAATCAGCATTAAAACCTCTCCATCCTCAACAATGGCATCAAAATTAAGGAAAATTAAAAATAGACACTCCGCATACATCGATGATTACGTGATACTAACCTAACGCTAAACCTCACCGATAGTTACTAAACAAAAGAAAAAATCAGTCAAAAACAGAGAAGAGATATGTACTGAACTCTTTTACCTTTGCTATTATCTTATATAATATCTGTGTGGCTGCGCCTGCGTTTTGTATATTCTTCAGAGCGTTTTAATTTTGTATACGTAACCCTGATTACTTTCTTTTAAAATATATTTCTAATAAGATAAAGTTAAAATATTTCTCATAAATTATAGCACTTCCCCGAAAAACTGTGCAATCAATCGGATTTTATTCCATTTTTATGATTTTTACGTGGAACCCCAATTATTTTCGGAAATTAAAAGTACCCTAAGTTACCCGGAGTAACTCCAGCTACCTACCAAAAAAAGTCCCGTCAAAATCGGTTTAGCTATTCCGGAGATTATCCATTACAAACAAACAGACAGACAAAAATTTCAAAAATTGTGTTTTTCGTAGAGGAATCATTTATACATTAATATGTATTTTGAAAAAAAAAATAATAATTTTGACATTACAAACAGACGAAGTAATTAAGAACACTTTCTAGTTGCGAAGCAATGATGACCCAATAGAAGTGTAGTCGAATGCCACATTGATTAATATAGATTCGAATGCGTTTATCCTATTCCATGATGAGTCTGAGCTTTCGGCGAAGGAAATCATCGTTAGGAAACCATAGCATGGTGGTAGCGTTTTTAAATAATGCACGCTTGGCTATCCACACCCCTCAAGGTTTGAAAATCTGTTAACAAGCATCTAATAGGTGTTTCTCTAGCATCAGTTGAAAGCCACTAACTCGTAAGGCTAAGAGTGTTTACCATTTTGAACCATATCGCCAGTTAAGATCAGATAAGATAACGTCAAAGCGCTGAACCTATACATATTATAGACACGCTCAACTTAGAGGTACTAGCTCTCAAGTAATACTGCCGGAACATACATTATTCGTGTTTGGTGACAGGTTTTCATACTATAGGGTTGTAGCTACCCAGGCGGGCATTGTTAGAAATTACCCTACAAATGTTTCCCTTCATCGAAAGCTCCAGATTATTATACAGTTGGATAGGTGGGTTCAAACCTACGTCCATCGACGCACAATCCGATCCTACTGCGCCTTCATCGCAAATGATAATAAGATTTATCAACATTTTTTTTATAACATAAATTTAACACGCAGTATTTACTTGCAAAATTGTGACGGAGAAGTAAAATTTATTTATTATTTTGATTACATTCAGGTATTAAAATTAGAACATAATATTAAGGAGTCTAGATAAAGAGAAGAAAAAGCTCAAATTACTATTGGTCCGATATCAAAGGGACACCCGTCTACCGGCAGACGATAGCCGAAGCGAAAACCCTCAAAGCCTATATCACTCACTCCGCAAACTCTAAACTTGTTAAAGCAAATACAATCTGTTACGTTTATATGTATTTCACTAGACGTTAACGTAAATAGAAAATCAGGTTATAAATGCCTTATTTATATACGAATAGAGTTGTAATCCGTCCGGCATAATGGCAAATAATCCGCCAAACGTACAAGGAATGAGGTGAGCGAACCAAATATTGACATAAGACTTAGTGGAGAAGACGGTGAAATGCGTCCAAACATATGTAGGTGTCGTTATTTGCACAGTGTATATAGAACAGCTTGTTTACTTTGAATTAGGCTTAGGTTTTAGTACCGCAAAATTTATTAATTTTTTGTTTAAATCTAGTTTAAGATTTTTCATGAAACTTTAATATTTGCGGTTTAAAAAAATGCTAAAACTGGATAAGCTCTTGTGTAAATGTATCAAAATTCTACACAAAGTACTGTTGGAATACAGTATAAAAATATTATTAGTAAAAACTTAGTTTTTGAGAAAAGTCATACAAATTTGTCTAGCACTGTAGAAAAATAACATTTACAACTAACAAACAAATAACAAAACTTTACCGGATTACCTTACCGTATTTATAATTACAATTGTTATTTGGACAATATAATAGAAAAATGAATATTATTAAAACTTTAAAAAGTATCATTTGATTCACCAACAATATTATTTATTGCACTTGACAAGTTTGAAAATGATAATTGGATTAACAGCGGTGTTGCTTGTCACTTCAATTGGTTAAAACAATGAGTGGTGTGGAAATATCTAAAAGGATGATGTTGTATGGAGCAAACGGAACTTGCCTTTATTATTAGCCTTCGATTAAGCTGGTTCAGATTTTATTTTCCACCTCACTTCACTTTATGAATTTTCTATATTCTCGTAAGTAATATGATTGAATAATTAATGTGCACTTTTAAACATACGAGAGACAGCGGCGGCGGTTGCGTGTTGGCGTTCCGTTTTTTTGAATAGGAAGAGGAAGGGATAATGAATACATAGATTAAATAGAGCGGGGGCGCATAGATAATATAGACAAGAAATAACTTAGAATAAGAAGAAAAATATATATGACAATAGATGGCGTTAACAATGAGTATCAATTTCATATCCAAAAATGTATCAGTTTATTTTTTTTTTTTTAAACCCTGTTTTGTCTTCACTTTCTGTTTTTTTTTTATACGAATTTAGGTAGAACAAATCACGGTTCTGATTTGTACGAAGTTACCCCATCTGTAAACAATCTGTCCTCCATGGCTTGTGTTATTTGTGTAGCAATACAGTCCGCAACGAGATGTGTATGTGACGTAGACGTTATTGTGTCAATGTTAGGTGTGTTTACCTTATACTTGTAAGTTGTACGGTGTATCAGGCTGGTATCACTTCTTACACCGACTGTACTTTACGTAGGTACAATTCCAGAAGAGTCGGCCGACCGGAATATATGATGATATATTACGCAAATACGTAAATCCACGTTTTCAAATGCATCTTATATACTTGTTGTATATACATGCCTCATTTCTAAAGAGGATAGTTTACTGATGTTCGAATGATATAATTAAATAAAATACGTAAACAGTAAAAATACTCTGTCCCTTTGTCGCAAAACTAATGTCTGTATGAAAAGAACAAAAACTTGTAGGAAACACGTACAGTGTGACATAAAAACATCCTTCTACAATCCTTGCCCAAACCCAAACTATGAGGTAACTATGCGGACACGGACCTAGTTCTGCTTGGCTTGTTACGACCGTTAATAAAAAAAAAAAATAAAATAAAATATGTAATTAATAATAACAAAATAAGTGTTTACAAAATAATTTAATATATAGATATAAAAAATTTAATACAAGTAGATTTAAGCTCACATATGCAAAAGATGATTACTAACTGCATAGCCGCTTGAATTGCTATTATAGGCAATTTTTTCCGACGCAAGTCGATTTAAATCTCCAATCTAAAAAAGGTGCGGACCCAGAGTCTGCAGATAGTTTAATTTAAATAAAAAAAAAAAAAAAAAAAAAAACATCCTTCTACTCACTACGAACCTCACACACGTCTTTTTCTACATTTATAAGTGCTTTCAGTTAGGATTACTGTTGAACGCGGTCTTTCTTTATAACATCTTTGATCTAGCCCATCTAAGACGACCCTTACAAGCTTACTCAGTCACAATGTGTGTGACACACGATGTGTGACTTTATAACATATATTACTATAGAACGACTTCTCTCTCTGTCTCCCTCTCTAGCATATATTTAAAATGCTTATATCACGTACTTTACTTTTGATTAGATTTTAATAAAATAAATTCAGTGGTCTCCCTTGTTTATGGTCTGTTTCAGAGAAAGTCATAAAAAACAATCAATCGACGTTTTCCTTCAACAATCACAGGCTCGTTATGAGATTCAAATACTATTATTAAAATTATTTGTTTATGTTTTTATTTATATAATTTCGCAATAAATCTGCTAAAATATTAAATGAACCGATCTGAAGTGAAATGAAAGAACGCAGGCTCACGTTCAAAATTTAATCTTTCCATTTTGGGTTGTAATTCGACATCAAAACTGTTATAACTTATTCATCGTCTCCCATAAACGGAGGCGAATCATTCTCACTGGCTCCTAGTACAAAGTGAATCAGTAATGGGAACTTTAGGTCCTACTTAAAATAACCCTTTATATCTCGTAAATTTCCTTTGATATTTCCAACTTACTTTGAACGTTCACCTTGACCTTTTGTAAGGTAAACGGCTATTTCGCGATTCACAACGTCTCTTTATAAACTTAAGTTTGTAACATGATTAAAGATGAATTTGGTATAAATCGCACACAAAATGTAAGTATAGCTTTCAGCAGAGAAGGCCTCACTAGTTAACGAAACTTGTTTACATTAGTAGCTAACTAGTTGCCTTCTATAATCATCAGAGACTAAAAAAATAAAACTTTATTAAGAAATAAAGCCGTTTATACGTCGTCCTCTCTCTGATACACTTCTTACTCCGTTAAATAACTCGTAACACCGTTTTTTGTTAGTTTATTCATGTCGCTAAAAATATTGAGATTGTGAAAAACACCGTCACATTTCCTTAAAATATAAAAGTACATAAACATAAAAACCGAAAATCTATCCCTAAAAAAGGGGAAAAAATAGAGAAAAATTCACGTCGTATTCTCACCACCCCTTGCGACGGGGGATGAAATCACTTCCACTCCTCAATCAGGGGTGCTCGCTCCGTCATTACCGTGTGGTATCTTTCCTTTTAGGTAAAATATCATTTCGCCTTTGAAGTGTTTCGTTGATAAATTTGTTTATTTTTTAAACCAAAATTTATAAAAAAAAAATACTTGCTATCATCTGCTCTGTTGCTTATAATACAATTTATATCAAATAACTACTGATTACTTTTACATACATGTCACATCTTCTAAGAGCAGATTATTGCTTATAATATAATCTTGAAAGTATTTAATTACACAATATTCTTTTTTTTTACACGGTATAGGCTCAGTGTTTTAAACTCAATCTCACCTGATGTTATGTGACGATGTGGTCAAGGATGGTAAACACACTAAACCTAGAAGTTCTTTTTAACATAAATATACGCCGAATACATCTTCGATAACTTAATGCATATTCGTAAAATTTAGAAAAGCTAGATCTAGTGAATGATCGTCATAATTTTAATATTAAAAGTAAAGACAAGTTGGCCGGAACCACGCTTTAGGTTAAGTAAATGTAATAAAAGCTTTATAGGTAATAGTATTCGGTTTTACAATAAGATCCCAAGTAACATTACCGATTTACCTGACAATAAGTTCAAGTATTATGTCAAGCAAGTTTTAATCTCAAAAGGTTATACAGGGTGGATGTCTGGAATTAACCCACATCTCTGTGCTTCCACTAACATTATTAAAACTACGATTTGTATAGTTTTTTATATGACAAAAAAATGATATATTTATATTTATGAAAAAAAAAAAGAACCAGATCGAGTTTCTTGCTGGCTCTTCTCGACTGGGTTGTTTTCCGAACCGGTGGTAGTGTTTTAGACGTTCATGAGCGCCTTCTTAGGGCCTAAATTGAATAAATAAATTTTGATTTTGATTTTGAAAGAGAAAATAGATTGACAAAATATAGCTTTTATTAAGCACCCCGGGTCCGGCAGCGACACAAAACATGCTCCAATTCCCAACTGAGAAAACTCTTGTAATCGCCACCTGCGCGATATGGTAACACTGCATGCATTAAAATCAGATTGCATGTTACATACTTGCATAGGCATACTACACGCAAGGTACTTAATCCCTGTACAGGATATTTTTTATTTATGATAGTTTAACGGACAAGTTTCATTAAATGAAAGCTTAAAAAGTTGTATGCTGGTAAATGCAAAAACCGAAGTTCGTGCAGTTGTGGTTACCATTTTCTGGGTGAGTATTCTAAACAGTCGTCACGTAATTCGCTGCGTAGCCTAAGATAAAAGCGTAATTAAATTTTGTTTTAATTAATACATTTTATATTAATAATTAAAATAAAAGTAATTCCAAGTGTAATTTAAACGAAATGGTTTTTGATTGCGATGCTATTTATCCACGTCAGAAATGGTTAACAAGATTGGTGACCACAGTTCTGTGTAAAAGAAACAATACGTTTTTTACAATTTATTTACAATTTACATACAATTTTTGGTTGCTGCTAGCCAGTTGAAGGATGACTGAAGGCAAAGTCGTAGTACACGTTTAAAAGTTATTTATTATCTAATTCTTATTTGATTCTTATTAATTTATTGATGATTGATTAATTTTATTGATTAATTGATTATTGTTGCTTGTACAGCGAGACTTATTCTAAAAGATCCCTTCGTTAATCATAGGGCTTACAAAGATTACGGTGGCTAATCAGAAACATACAGAGTGCGAGCGAGACGGGACACACGGACTTCTCTTATACGAGGTATTAAATATATGTAGCTAATGCGCCCTCGGCTCGCACTAGTGTTCCGTAGGATGTTTGGAGAGGTCTCCATAAATTTAGCAAGCTGATTCTTTGGCTTACCATCATCGCAAAGCGATAGAGCCCATTCTCAAGAGTTAAAGAAATATATATATTTCACACCCAAATGAAGTTTGTAGAAACTGAAACGGACCCGAAAGTAGTAGTCACTTTATGAATTGTGCCTCGATTGAAAAGTTAACGTAAAAATTCCCATTTCGTCCAATCGACAACCTGGAGAATCATAGACTTACCGGTAATGCCGAATCGGGGAGTTTCAAAAGTTTATTGCTTCTACGTCTGTTATTTTATAACTAGTTGCGAAACTAGTTTATCTTTTAGTTCAATGTTAAATAGTTTCGTAACTATTTATAGGAAAATATAAAACTAAGAGGATTCGAAAAAAATTCTTACCTGTCTGTATCTAATTTTCTTTCTGATAATAAAGGGAAAGATTTTCTTTGTGACTTCAAGGCTGAACTAAAAGGTAAAGCGTTAGATAATATTTTATCACAAAATAATAGAATAGCTCCAATTAATATCAAATCCATTCGGAAATAATATATACACATTAAAAAAACCATAGCAACATGTATGTTTTTAATCTTTGGAACGATTTTTAATAGTGTTAATATATGTATTTTTTTAAACTAAATCCTAATCAAGCATTTTTGATGGATTAGTGTTGTTCATTATAGCTGGAGTCTTTCGATGACGCATAATACATCTTAGCTCTCATTTAAAAAAAAAAGTGCATTAATATTGTAGTTAAAATTATAAAAGTGAGATAAACACAAAATTCATCAAGTAACAATAATACATGAAATCGAAAAAAAAAAAAATTAAGTAAAATAAAACACAATCGAGAACGTTCCCTTTTTGAAACACAAAAACAAAAAAGATTGTATACCAATCTAGTTTGCTAGCAAAAAAATTAAATCTCAATGAATAAATCTTGGCATTTCAATAAATCATTCAACGCACATGCACGCTCTGACTTTTTTAATTTGTATAAAATTATGTTAATGATAAATTAACATTTCTATATTGTTTATACCGTGTAGAGACGCTTAGCGCTTTGACCACAATCTCAAATGATGTTAAGCGACGATGAATCACTTCGAGTGGTCCTCGATGATAAGCCTAGAGGTACTGCCTTTCAAGTAACGCTGCTTGAACACACTTATAGATGCTTGGCGACAGAGTTTCAAACTTGTGAGGACAGCTAGGTATGTGCGCATTAGAAAATATCTTACCACTATAGCTATAATTTCATCGCAATATTTCCCTTTGCCGAGAATCATTTCCGAATATTTTTTTGTACTTAATGTATTTATTAAGGTGCTCATCTCTCAAACAATAATAAAACGCTAACATATCCTATTTAGGGGATGTGAATATATATAACATTCTATGCAGTCATATCTCAACATCTGAACAATGGCACAAGGAATGCTATGCGCAGATAGGAAAGTGTTGTTCGATAATTTTAATAATTGTTACTATAATAAATATATGTTAGTATTATTATTATTCGAGAAAGAGGCTATGCAGGCTAAAACAGTCCTGTCACTGCGACCTAGATAGATCTATTGTGATCGCCCCCTAAAGCTCACTGCCTAGACCTACAACCTGGATATACTGTAGGATCTTTTTGGCAGAGAGCGTCTGTATCTCCTCTGGGAACAACGCATGTTTGCCCAGAACTCGGTTGCGTATGGGTATTAGTGGCTCACAATCACACAAGATGTGCTTTGGTGTTTCATTTGCGATCTCACAGAATCTGCACTCTCTTGTGTTCTGGGCACTCATGTTGTGCATATGCTTGCGCAAACAACAGTGCCCAGTTAGCGCTCTCACTAATACCCGCAACTGATTCCTACTGAGCATCAGGGCTTCCTCAGCTTTTCGCTGAGTATATCCCCTGATGAGCTTTTTGGAATGAATTTGTCCTGGCAAATTATTCCAGAATTCTTTAG
This sequence comes from Samia ricini, assembly GCA_014132275.2. Lineage (NCBI taxonomy): Eukaryota > Metazoa > Arthropoda > Insecta > Lepidoptera > Saturniidae > Samia > Samia ricini. The sequence goes on from AP028169.1 coordinate 939,602, forward strand.
CCTTATGGGTGTATTGGTCCCTTATGGTCAGTCGAACTAGGCTTTTTGAAATACCACAAAATGGTTCGGGCCCAAATTGTGTTTCCATAGCCCCTGCTCGTGCAAGCGCATCCGCAGCTTCATTGCCGGGAACTCCTGCATGCCCGGGGACCCATCTTAAAATCAGCCTGTTATTCTTACCCAGGCTGTTTAGTTTATGTTAGTAAATAATCACCACTAATTGTTAGTGGAGGCTTCCGCTGTGTACAACAATGGTCACCATCGTTCATGAAGTATACTTCATTTAGTATTTGTGTTGAGAAGAATGGATTAAAAAGATCGCAATTAAATAAAGGAGGAAAAATAATTCTTGCACTAAACGTCTTTTATTAGATCGAACCATTACCGACCAAACGTGACTATACGAGAGAACCGAATTCTTTCAACGTATCTCTTCAGAGCAATGCCGTAATTACAAGGAAGCTGAGGATTTCATTGCCAAATATTTTCCTTTATCCGCAATCGTGCGGCATGAGTTATAAACGATAGCGAATGGAGGGAGCTATAGTTCAGTTTCTCTTTACTAATTAGCGATCAATGATTATAACAAGCTAGCTGTTTTCAAAAGTCGAGTGAAAATTATAAATAACAATTAAAATCCATTAAGTATTCGAGTAAGGGCTAAGTAATAAATCATATCATAATCAAAATTTCTTTCCTGGTTTTCGATGGTTACTTTATTCACCATTTCACAGTAATAACAATTACTTGAGTTAATCTGATTCGATTATACTCCATTTATTCAAATGAATCCAGCTTTTAATATTTCTTAGTTTGGATTTTGGTACTTACATATGTACAGTAAACTTGAATTTTAAACGATCAGCATAATTTTAATAAAATAAATTAACAGTTCCATGTTTCAGACTTAGTAAAACTAGAAAGTTTTTTAGGTAATAGTGTTAGGTTTTACAATAAAATTCCAAAGCACATTACCTATTTACCAGACAATTAGTTCAGGCACCAAGTCAAGCAAGTTTTAATTTGCAACGGTTATTGCAGGGTGGGTCATTATGTGAACGATGGTGACGTCTGGAAATGACAGCTTTCTCTGTACATCTACTAATCAACTTTGTAACTATTAGTTGTAAAGTTCCAAAAAAACATGCAGAAAAATAGACAAATCGAGTTTCTTGCCGGTTCTTCTCGATGGCTGGATTATTTTCCGAGCCAGTGGTAGTATTTTGACGTTCATAAGCGCCTTATCAGGGCCTAAACTGAAGTGTTTTTGATTTTTTTTTTAATTTGTGGCGCATTTTTCTGAAGAAAAGTTGGTGATACGCGAGATCGAGATAAAAAATCAATGGTTATTACGGTTCAAAGATTTCGATAGTTCTTGAGGTCTTTTAAACAGCATATTTAAGTTATTTTTCAGGGCTCATCGAAATCGATGTAACTATGATTATAAAGATCACACGAATATTTATCTGAGTAAAGTGCATTAGTTACCTTAAACTTTTAAGGCGTTTCCGGTCAACGGCACTAGTGAAATAATTTTTTTTTTACTAAAATAGAAGGTTTAACACAACGGACTTAAAAAGCAGTAATTCCGACGACCAGCTGTCTTGAAGCTTCGCTATTCCTTTCGCAATAAACGAAAAACAGCTAAATCGCTAAAACTCATAAATTATCGCTACAACTCATAAATTGGAGTATACTTATAAGCTTTCCCTCAGTGTTCATTATTGAAAGGTCGCAATATAGCCAACTCCCGCCCATGTCTCGTCCCCTTAATTAGGACATCTGCTCTGATATTACTCCGGGAAGGTGTCTGCGGAACGGTTCGCCAGGCGTCAGCTAATCGGAAATATTTAGACTCGAATTCGACTGATATTTTTTTGTGGACGAAGCTTCGTGAAATGGAGGCACTTACCCTAATCACTGGTAATACCAAAAAGCTCTGCATCATAGTCAGTTTCTTACCATAGTCGTAATTCGGTTAATCCTAAGAATATAAATTAAATATATGCACTAAGTGTACTGCACTGCTTGCAGGAGTTCATTTAGTTCTTTCAGCAAGTCTATTCAAAATATTGGGTCAATTTTGCAATAGCTTTTACTTTATGGGGCAGTAGTGTGTGGCATAAGCAATTTGCGTTTAAAGATTCAGGTATTATTATTTCAAAAGGAATTTTTATTCTTCTGTTTTTATTAACTATTCTTCGATAATTATTTTAATGAACATTTTATTTTGTTTAATTACCGGTAGGAACAATTAAACTTTGTTCAACAGTTATTTTAATTCACTTTAAGGCAGAACGTAGGCAATAAACTTATGGTAACCAAATATAGTAAAATATAACTCACGGATTCATTAGAACCATAAATATTCAAAAAGTTATTAATATCAAAGAAATGAATTAATTACATTGCTTTTATAAATCTAAATTTAAAATATCAATTGAACAGCTACAAAAATTAACCTTACAATTAAAAAGAAAACTTAATACTGTAACGTTTATTCGAATAATTATTTAATATTACTCTATTGCATTTTATTATCAATGATCTGAACTTATATAGACTACATATATAAATTAGTTTTTATAACATCACAATTTATTAGGCTGACAATACCAAGAAAAGGTGTTGGTGCCCGCTGACAGGTAACTCTAGCATCCCGCGCGCTTATTGGTCAAATTAAACATCTGTCGCTTTTCCGGCGTTACCTGATGACACACTACCGTTAATTCTCACGAAGTCACTCTCATAGATTATAGTAAATCCAATGTAGGGAATAGCATAATGTAGGGAATAGCTAGGTTCAAACTCGCGAGAGAGTTTCACACTCAGATGACGGCCAAGCCGAGGTTCGTACCATTTTGGTAGCCCTTGTGCCTTCAGCACTCGCCCCCAAAGTCACGGTAAAGCTGTAAAAGCCCTTCCGATCAACAGCGTTTACTAGGTTCGAAAAAAAAAAAGAAGAAAAGAAAGATTACAGTAAATTGAGAGGAATGGTGTTTGTTACACATTACAAAGCTAAATAAATTAGTTTATTTAGAAACAAATAATCACAATCTACTTATGAATAAATAATTTTAGTGATATTTGAAAGCATAACTTTAATTATATAGTTTTCTTCGAGACGCTTAGAGCCAATAACTCAACTGAATCAATTTCAATTTTATTGTTTTTTGTTTCATAATTGAAATTTCTATCTAAAACTTTTTCAATTTACATAGCGTTTTTCTGTTCATATTATTTCCAAATTAGATTCGCGACGTAAAGAAAACATATACATTACGTTATTACAAAGATATATGAGTATTTGTGTTTAGTATTATTTAATATAGAGGTTAGGGAATAGAGTAAATGGGGCCCTGCGTAACTTCATGTGCAGCCAGAAAGTGACTGAAAAGGCGCGTTTGGATGTGCATCGAGGAGTCCTGGTCCCTACACTTAGGTATGGTAGTGAATGCTGGGTTTGGCAGAAAAAGCATGAAAGTAAGTTTAACGCAGTGGAAATAAGAAGTCTGAGAAGTATAGCTGGAGTGAAGACGATTGACAAAGTCAGGAATAGTATGATAAGGGAACGCTGTGGTGTGGTAGAGGATGTGGTGACCAAAATAGAGAAAGGTATGCTTAGTTGGTTTGGGCATGTAGAGAGGATGGATGAGAGAAGATTAACGAAACGAATTTATAAGGCGAGGGTGAATGGGCAAGTCGGTAAGGGTCGACCTAGGCGAACGTATCTAGACCAAATCAATCATGTGTTAAATAAAGGCCAGGTAAAAAGTACTCATAACCGACGAGCATGTATGAAAGCGCTCATGAAAGTAGAGGAAGCGAAAGAGGTATGTCAAGATCGTAGCAAGTGGAAGGACGTAATCTCTGCCTACCCCCACGGGGAGAAGGCGTGATGCGTGATGATATGTATGTATGTAAGTCAGACAAATATGTCACTGAAGGACGTTTTTATTTAAATTTGAAATTTTACGACAAAAAATTTTTATACATAAATTAGCTGCGCACGCGGCTTTTATAATATGGTTTTTCGATATTCAATTATTTAGTTAAAGATGTATTTTTATGGTAATTATTTTTTAATATGATTTTATTTTGGTAATTTGTAATATTAATTGTGTGTGTTTGTAGTATTAGATATATAAAAAAATATATTATAAAACCTAACTATATAATCTATATAATATTAATGATAGGAAAAATAATAATTTATTGTGGATTTCGAAATCGAGAAGTCAACTATCGGGCATTAAATATAGACATTGCTTTTTATAATATCTAACAATTATTACAGATCTAAACTAGTTTTTGCTAGCGATTTCGTTCGCGTTGACTTTACTGGGTTAGGCTATCGCGAAGATTTCTCTAGGAATATTGAAGTATCAAAGTTCTCTGGTCGTTTAGCATTTTGTCTCATAAATTTAATTTATATAACAAGATACACTTGACATAAATTTAAGATCAAGGGTAAGTCACATTTACTTCCTTAATTAATTGTTTTTAATTTCCATTTCATACATTTTCAGTTATGAAAAGACATACATACACATAAAAGACTTAAAGAGGTCCTTTCATATAAACATATAATAGAAAGTTAAATGCCCTTTATAATACTGTGTTTAAATTTCCGGTCACTCGGATCGTTTCACAGGAAAATACAAGAAACAAAACTATTCCATAGAAATGTTACATTGCTGACGCTAGACTCTCCTGGAGTAGCGAAAATAAAAGTCGTTTTAAAGCCAATTACCTTAACGCGTATTTATTTCTCTTATTATACCCATAATATTATTATTATGAACCACAACCAAACTATATCACGCAAAACACTATGAAAGTCCAGCCAAAAAGTCCGCGAGTTAATCATTTATTATATTTCATGTAACCGATAGATATATTCAATTTTCTCACACGCGCCCCATTCGTTTTCATTTAGAGGATTTGATAAATGTTAACGTATATTTCAATGTCTCGTATACGCGGGCCAGGAGAATGGTATAACCCGTGCCAAAACAATCCACTAAAGCTGTTAAACCTAACATTTAGGCGGGCACCATGGGAATGAACTTTGCACGCTCCATCATAAAATATGAAGCTCGTAAACGAAGAACGGATTTAATATTATATTAGGTATGTTTTTTTTTTTGTATCTTCAAATTTTTATTTTGCATCTTAAAGACCCTTTTTCGTATATTATTTTGATTTAATACATCATTTTGACGTTTTAACTTGTTGTAATATAGTTTTCGATGTAAAAATATTGTTATTTTTGTTCGAAGCTTTTAAAGTATCTAAGATGTAATTTTTACTTTTATTACAATAAGAAAAAAATTAGAAGGAAGTAAATTACGCAATCATTTCGAGCTCCGCGTCCCCTTGTAACAGATTATCCACATACTAGTTAATTACTCCATATATATATAACAAACATAAGCTCACGCATGTTATCCCCGAAGGGTTAGGCAGAGGTGAAATAGCGAACTACACCACCCGCATTCCGCCGAGCTTAGTTCCGTCCCAGATGTGACAGGGGGCGAGCCTGTCGTCATATCGGGCACAAATTCCAAACTCCGGGATGATACTGAGTAGAAAAAGCCAATACCACTTGACCCGACCCGGGGATCGAACCCGAGACCTCAGAACGGCAGTCGCACCGTAATACAACTGCGCCACCGAGGCATATTATATATAATTATATATATATATATATATAATTATCATATTTCGACTAACAAAATATATATAATACATATACACGAAACATATATTTATGTAACAAATAATTATATTATATAACAAGTATATATATAACAAATATTTAGCCAGATAGCACATGAACAGTTAATACGTCGATTACACAAAAAAATTAGACAATAGGAAAACAATGGAAAGCTGGCATAAACGTCAGGATAGTGCTCAGAGGGTTAAAGAGAAGAATAATGTAAACCAGTTTGGCGGTTTCGAGTTACAAGTGCACAAATATACTGACAGACAAATAGAAATGTAATTGTTGCCTTTTACAATATACTAGCTGCTCTCCGCGGTTTTACCAGCGAGGTTCCCGTTCCTGTGGAAGTTTCGGAATGACAACTATCCTACGTCACTCCCTGGATTTCAAACTATCCCCATACAAAATTTTATCCAAATCGTTTCTGGAGTTTTGAAGTTTATTTGTTACATATAAAAAAAAAAAACAAATCTTTTCTCTTTATAATATTATCAGTATAAATATAGATATATTAATTCACAGACAGAGCTGCAAATGAAGCACCATCCTTTAAAGTAAGGCAAATGGTAAATAAAGTAATTTTAAAAATCTAGTTTGTTTTCTAAATTTATATATTTATAATACCATTAATTCCATAGTATTTTAAGCTCGGATTTTTTCTAACCTTCACTTTATACAAAGTTAAATTAATCATAATGATCAATAGGGTATTAGTGAAAGCATTTACTTTTCAAATGATGATTCCGTATAATATTAAAACGTATTAAACGTATTAGCCGAAGCGATCGAGAGAAGTTTACACTCAATAAATCTGTTAAAATTTAATCCGGAAATATTAGAGTTATATTCGCAAGCTCGCCCAAATAACTGCGCTTGATTTGATGTTAAATATATTACAGTTCAAGAAGCCACGACGGTATCCAACAGATAAGAATATATTATCTCCATCGTCTATCTATCACACTGGCTAATCACTGGCGTGTTCCAATACTACGTAAGCATACATTTCTATGCTTTGCTTATTTTTGATGCCATGCGGTACGGGTTTATGTATGCGTATGCAATGATGATAACGTAAGCAAAATTCGCTTATCAATTTTGTTATTTTTTTCTTCATTTATTATGTCAATTACTGAATCACGGGATATACAAAAACTTACTATTACCATAGACTATAAAATATCATATTTTATCAATGCTATTCCTTATATTAATGATAATAAAGTCTAAAATATCGGTTACGTAATACTTGTAAGACACCTAAATATATGGTGGTCTTGCACCTCACATTTATCAGTTCAAAATAATATTAAAAACAAATGAAACGAAAAAAAACCATTATCCTGGCAGCGAATCAAATATTTTGACGGGGAAAAAACTAAAATCACTTTTCGACTCACCCCCTCTGAAACATAGATTAATGTAATAATATTATGAAAACTAGGTCAGTCTCAAACTTTCTTAGAAGGTAAATAGTGTATGATTTAACGTTAAGAGGTGAAATGGTCGTCATAAATTCCGCTTCCCTCGAAAAAAATTCCCGCTCGCAGAATATTTACGTTAAGAGTTTTCCGTTTACGCCGCCAGAGGGAGGTTCAATGTTGTGTTTATATATTTATTATAAAATGTAACGTGTAATGTTTATTGAAGATTTTATATTTATTTTCATTTGTATTGTAACGGGTATTGTATACGGGCATATTGTTGTACAAATATCACATTGTTTTTTTTCTTGTTGCTTCCCGCTGCAAAAGGATTTGCCAATGTCAGTGTTGTATTTTTTTGCAATATCTAATTGTTACCAAACTAAGCCTTGTTTTCAGCTTAATTTATGAAAAATGTGAGTATACAGATTCGTGTCAATATTACGTACATGCAATTTGTTTTTATTTTTCTTACAACATTCCATTAAAATAATAAATCAGTTTAAATTTAATCAGCCAGTAGAGAAGATAAACAGTACCGTGTCGCGTTAGAGTGAATACTCACGAATTATTATCAGTTTTATAAACGACTACGCCAAATTGTGTCTTCCGGTAGCATTACTTGAGAACCAGTACCTCTAGACTTAGTGTGTTTACCATCCTGGACCACATCGCCAGTTAACATCAGCTGAGATTGTGGTCAAAGCACTGAGCCTATTGCGTGTAAAAAAAAAAATTGAATTTATCTATTTAATATTTCTGATCCCGTTCGTGTCCCAAATTCAATGGTGTAACTTGCTTTAGAAGGTCCCTTATGCCTGACTGTGGTGAAGACGCAAATGAAAAGCAAAGATTTTTTTCAAAATAAACTAAAACGCTCGTATAACTTAAATTAAATGTTAATTGATTATGGATAAGTAAGAAATTTGTAAAGTTTGTAAGCCATTATGAATAAATGAGCAATAAATTACTTCCAATTAGTTCTACTAAGAACCAACTTAGCTAAACAATTAAAATATAATACAATATTGTCAATATTTCTTTTCATCATAAAACCATTCGTAAGTAAAAAGGTCTTTATTTTTTCCAAGTTTTTCCCTCTATAGACTGACAAGTCTTATAGAAACTCTAAACTTTTAAGAGTTTAGCGTGCGGTCTAAATATTTTAGTGAATTCAAGTCTACGATATTCGGCCATCGAGCCATAATCGCTTCAAAGTTTCAGGAAACCGTAACATCCCTACCAGTGCCTGTTAGATTTTCAATTTGAAAATTAAACCTATCTTAAGTACTTGAATAAATTTCCTTTACAGTATACCTATTCCCTAAAGTATATTCTATACATATAGGCAACAAAAACCATGTAAAAACAAACTGTGGAACACGCAACAGCTGTCCACAAGAAGAACGCATAAGTTAACACAACTCAGCAAATACGAAGGGGTAATACTGTGGCGTAGCGAGGATCTTTTCGTTTTGGATATTTTTTTTTTGTTGCCTCAGATCGATCTAATTTCCCGGAAAATGTGCTACGTGATGTAAATCAGGATTTGAATCATCGGCACGAAATATGTTACTACGGTGGTGTGGTTTCTGGAACGCTGTTCAATGGACGTATTTGCGACTTTGCTGAATCAACGGTTTTTTTTGTCGTCACTAATTTTATTGTAAATATTTTAACGTGTTATAAAAAACGACCGTAATCACAATTATTTTCTTTTTCATCCAGTCATCAGATTGTTTGTAAGATTTATTTATCTTGATATTTCAAGCTTCCAAGTAATGGTCGGGAACACACCTAATGATGCTTGGCGACAGGCTTTCAAACTTGTTGGTAGATTCCCAGGCGAGCATTATTAGAAAATCCCCTACCAAGTCACTATGCCTCACGAAGCTTTCGTTTATCAAAATATAAAAGCACATTATAAAGGATAGGTGGGTTTAAACCCAATTCCATCGATAAATGATCCCACCGTACTACTTTTTTTTTTTTTTTTTTTTGACGGGGGAAATACATTTACGCACTACCCTTGTCTATTGTATTTGTGAGATCAGAGTCCTCCAAATACAATAGCGAGAGTCGCCCGGAAATACCCACTAAAACCCCCCGGGGCCGTCCGCTGCATTTGGGATGGGGCCGACACGGGGTGGCTTTCGCAAGCACCGCGTCGCCCCCTGCAAAACGACTACACCTAACCTGACTGTTGTAAATGAAGGACACTGGGAAAACAGAGAAGGCTGCAAACAGCTATCTATTGCCATAAATCCACGTTTGTATGTATCCATTAAAACATGCCCTGTCTTTAGAGTTTAAATGAAAGAAGTGATCCGATTTATACTCTTAGATTTAGGAATGTGACGCATTGAAATGTTCCAGAGGAAGCAAATAGACTACCGCCCGTCTCTAGACATATCTGAAAATTATTCCACTTTACTTTGCGAATGTATTTAGCACAGCATGCACTCCTAAAATCAATTTATACCTTATGAGCGGAAAAAAGTAATTTGCCTAAATCGGACTAGCGACTAAAAGTAGCAAACAAAAAATGTCGCACAATCAACAGTTCGTTTTAGATAAAACTTACCGCATCATTCTGATAATAATAAACATGATCGTTCCAACAATTCGTCCTCCCGTCGGCATCTACGGAATTTCTAGATAACGTTTTCACCAGAATAAATTATGTGTATCACAAATATTTCAAATGTAAATAATAACTCACGGTGAATTTGTAAGAAAATTGTAAATAGGTTACATACATATATGTAGCGTGATGCGTGACTGAAACGACATTCTATAAAATGTCTGGAATACATTTATATTATGGAAATGGTCTGTAATAACCACAAAATCTCACTTTCGCCCATCACCGTTCATACATTTGAGGACTGAGTAGGATTATTCACTGTTATAACATTGTTTCGGCTTTCTTAGACGAACTACTTTACTAAAAGATGTAATAATAAACACGTATCTGAAGCTGATCAAAAGCGGTATGAGTCTAAATTAATATTTACTGTCATACTATTCTGCAAATACTACAATCAAATATTCTAGATCGATAGTAATTTCTTAGGCCGAAAACTAACGCGAAAAAGCTATATTCTATAATCGTGTTGTTATTATGACATTTTTTTATAAAGCTGCTGTAATAAAAGGATAAATTTTTCCATATTGAAGATATTTCACTTATAAACAACACGTGCAACGTCATTTGTTATTGAAAATGTGGACAGAGTCGTGTTAGCGGTTCCCCTTTAGCAACGTCCCTATAAAAGCGCGCCGCACCGGTAGTATTGTACGGTTTTTGCGGTGAGTGCCTTCAGAACTCGCCCCCAAAGTTATGGTGAAGCAGTAAAGGCCCTTCCGGTCAACAGCATTAGTTAGGTTAGAAAAAAAAACAGTGTTGTATGGAGCGTCGTCGCGTGCGGATCGAAGTTCTCAACTCTCGTTCCAAATGAATTATAATATTCTGAAATTAGGCTTCCCTGACTATTGAACAACAGTTTAAAATAAAGTAAAGTTGTCTCTACAAATAGATTTATTTTCAATATAACAACAATAATAATAATATTTAGCCGAATAAATACAAGGAAACACATGAGTTTAATCGTTTTGGCGATGACAAATCATTGAAGACTCCATGTTTCTTTTTTATACCATATATCCCTAAAATAAGGGTACAGTTTCGTCTGAAGATGATGTGGTCTAAAGTGTAACATAATTTGTTTGGCTTTCAAGTAATGTTACCGGAACACACCTATAGGTGATGCTTGGTGCTAGATTTTATGAAGTTATGAGTTATTTTAGACATTTCACTGGTTATAAACAGTGACTGAAGGGGAATCTTTTTATTAAAAACATTGATATAAATGCAATAAAAATGTTAAGGTATGTTAAGGGTACGTCACACACGTTTGACGCCACAATTTCGTTTTATTTTGTTTTTGAGGATTGACAATGTATTCCTTAACAGCGTCCAAATATACCACAAATTCGGATTAACATAACTTTTATATTAATTATTCATACTTATTTATAACATTCATCTTTTAGATTTAGGTGTTTTTGAAAAAAACTAAACGATCGTAACCGACGGTGACAGAAATTATGAGATCACTGGCGGCCATCCTCCCGCCGCGCCGCGTAGGGTAATGTGTTATGTTTGATCACATGCATGTAATCAGTTATTCGAACACGAGAATCCATTATCGTTGTTTTTCCACGAAAGTGATATTAATTATATAGTATATATTATAACGGTGCTTCTACTCTAACTTGAGTAATTCGTATTATTAAGCACACTTTCCCTTGTACTAACTACAATAATAATAATAACGCTTTCTACAATAATGAATAGGGTATCGTTTATCATATTAACTGTCCAATGATACCGGTCTTAAACTATTTTTTTTAATTATAAATAAATTATAAAAATATACGCAAAAAGGCGATAAAACAAAATATAATAGAACAAGAGATAAGCAATAAAATAAAATAGGATTTAAATAAATATAAAAATTCGTTATCACCACAGTGCAATACACATAGATAAGAAATTGAATATGATTGTAAAATAGAAATAAGATGAAAATAATAAAGGCACAAAAAATAGGGGAAAGCCGCAAAAAAGTAAACAAAACTCGGATTATGTCTGAGATGTAAGGGGATTAAATAAAAAAACTATTAATTTAGACCACCTGAAGGTACTCATTAAGGTACTCAGTTAGTCAAATTGGAAAAATATTCCACTGGAAATTTAAGAATATTCACTACGTTATGTTAATTGTGTTAAGAAGACAATTGACAAAAAAAAAAAACTGTTTAATTTTTATCTCGAGATATATTGCGTATTAAAGGCGTCTTTTTTAATTTTCAATATTATCTAATAATTAATAATACTAAATCAAATTATTATAGAATTGAATGCGTCTCCTATCTTCTACAGCTGTGTGTTGTCTGATGTTTCAATGTTAGCCCGGCAACTATTGTAGGTGCCGTGCAGTACAATAACAGCGGCGACCGTCGAGGACAGGTTCTACCAGCAGTCGGCACTGTCATACCGACCTACTTAGGCGAGGCGTCTTTTGAAACACGTGATGTCGCAGGAAGGAGAGCTCTCGCTGGCAGGAAGTCTATCCCACATTTACCCGATAATCCGACAACCCGTTCTGTGTTATTTTCTTTATTTAATGGAGATAAAATCTACGTAAAACGTCCCGCATTTAATCTATTCTTTTAACGGAACGAAATATTGTGTGTTGGCATTTATAAATAAAATTTACAACAAAATTAACTAACCTGACGTAAATGGTTAAAACATTTGCAGATTTAAGAAGGCTTAAATAATTAAAAGTTTAAAACGATCCGCGTATACTAAAAACTGCTTTATAATTTTTGACACAAATAATTATATTAGTTTACCCACTGTCATATTCTTGCACTGTGACAATAATAAAAAAACATTTTCCCTCGCTTACATTTGCTTTGCATCATGGAAATTGTTGGATATTAATCTAATTACAAAGAAGGCTTTCAGAGTTCCAGGAGTTAGCGCCTCGTGAAGATTGCCTATCTTGCTTCTCATCTTTAGAATGTGATATTAGATTTAAAAAATGTGCGAATCTAAACCAAAATATAAAAGAATTCTTTGTTATAATTACAGACTTGCTGATGGGATTTATGAAAGGATTTTGCTAATGGTTTGTAAAAATTTTAAGCAGATCTGCTCGGAAAGTAACTGGGTTTTGTTAAACACATTTTTTCCAAGTTCAGTAAATGTCTGTACTACACCTGATGTTAAATTAATTATAGTGTAAGAAATATAAAGATCTACAATATACGAGAACCTATTGATATCATACCAGGCTATATATATCATGTTTAAAGCTTCTAGATAGGTCTGGATATACGCTTGCTAATCCCGAAACCAGATGCACTTTAAAATGCAGTTATAATGGGTTTTTCACAAGTATTCGCAAACCAGTCAAGCTCAATTAGTACTGTTTTTTGTTTTTCTTTGTCAAGCAAGTTTTAATTTACAAAGATTATTGTAGGATGGGTTAGTGATGTCTGTAAATGATACCATTCTCGGTGTATTTACTAATAAACCTTTGTAACTATGAGTTGTATAGTTCTATAAAAAAAATCAAATAGCAAGTGGAAGAATTATAAAGTATGTTTGACAGGATTTGATGTGAAACTAACCAACCGTAATTTATTTAATTATATGTATGGATAAGAAGTTGAAAGGTTCTCGTTTGTCGAGGTATGGACATGTTATGAGAAGAGGGGAAGCGCATGTGGGTAAAATAGTAACGAATATGAATGTGGAAGGATGGAAAAGTAGAGGAAGGCCAAAGAAAGTGTGCATGGAGTTTGTAAGAAATTATATGATAGAAAAAGGAGTGAATGAAGAGATGACGGCTGATAGGGAGGTATGGAAGAAGAAAACATACTGCGTCGACCCCAAGTGAGTTGGGAAAAGGCAGGAGAATAATGATGTATAGCTAAGAAATAATATCCGTATATTATAATCAGTTATATACCTGGATGGACTGTGTGAAAGATGATATGCTTAGGAAAGGAATGAATGCGGAGATGACAACAAATAGAGAGGAATGGAAGAGGAAGAAATGTTGCGCCGACCCTAAATAAAAATGGGAAAAGGGTAGGGAGATGATGATGATAATCAGTTATATACCTCTGAATCTTATTGACTATAAAATTCATCCTATATGCTGTTTTTAATTACCATTCAGGATATCAATAATGTACTTTAGAAATTTAACATCACCTAACAAACTATAATTCGATAAGCCTAAAACATAACCTGATAATGTTATTTGTAAATGAAATGAAATATGAAAAGCATTGAAATGATATATGAAATTTGAATTCACTAGATCTGCATACTTCCAAAGGCGAAAGCGTTAGGAAACTAGACCGATTTATACATATCTATAATTAAATCATTGTTTATAATAACTTTACTCAAGTTTCAAGACAAATACGATACCAAAATGTATCTTTGTCATGCGCAATATAATGAATGTTTTGTTCTGTTAACCCAATATAATTATGGAGCATTAGTACGGATTATTATTGCTTATGCAGTATTGTTTATATGAAACAAAAGGATCGGATTGTCAAAGGATTTCTCTTTTGTATCACTGTAGTTGTAAGTAATCTTATTATGACATAATTCCACTTTACCAAATCATCATATCTCATTAAAAGCGACTTTGGATGTTTCACTTAAGGACATTAAACAGATTTTCTGATTAGCAATAAAAAGATTATTCAGTCAATTGTAGTTTTTAGTATTCGCCTGATTAGCCACCACTTTCAGTTTGGAATCCAGGCTGTTTTAATATTTATATTATCATCAACTACGTTATCGAAAATCAAATCGCCTCAAGAGAAATTAGAGCTAAAAGATCTAGTTTAGCGATGATGGCGCAGTGGATGGTATGATCGGATTCCGCGTCAATGGACGCGGATTCAAGTCTCACCTATTCAACTCTAAAATCAGCCTGAGCTTTCGGTGAAAGAAAACATCACGAGGAAGCCATAGAATGGTAGTAAGGCCATTTTCTAAAAATGCCTGCCTAAGTACCTACCACCCTCCAGTTTTAAAACCAAATAGGGTTGTTCTGGCAGCACCACTTGATAACCACTCTAGGCTTAGTGTGTTTTACCACCTTGGATCACATCGTCACTTAACATAAGATGAGATTGTGGTCAAAGCACTAAGCATATATCGTGTAAAAACAAATGAAACTATCATTTAAACTTTTTTATATTGCATACCGTTTTCAGTTGATTTCTCTGCCATGTATTTTTAATTAGTAAATATAGTAAATAGAATATACCAACTGCATTTGGGTTACCTTCTTCGTTTCTTAGAGGTATGAACATAAAAAAACCAGTTCGTTGAGAATTTTTGCCCTAAGCGATCAATGTCTCCCCACTAATCCAACTCTTAGAACTCTCGCATGGTACGTCCTATCAGTGAACGTCGTGAACTGCGTGCGAGGAGACAATACAAAAAAAAAACAACT
Source organism: Samia ricini (assembly GCA_014132275.2). Classification (NCBI taxonomy): domain Eukaryota; kingdom Metazoa; phylum Arthropoda; class Insecta; order Lepidoptera; family Saturniidae; genus Samia; species Samia ricini. Next base: position 954,820 of record AP028169.1, read on the forward strand.
ACATGTAGTGCGTTTTTATTTTACGCGCGTATTATTTTGACTTTTTTAAAATGTCAAGTAATCGGGTAACTGAGCATTTTATATTAATAATTAATTAATTCCCTGACATTCTCTCTCCGCAGCAACTCAATGGCTTACCAGATTCAATGGGACGTTACTACCTCAAACATCGGACGTCTTTTGGTTGAATGTTTGGATGGAGTCATTTATTCTGATTATTTCCAAAACTGAAGTTTTATTTCGAAATGACACCCATGTCCGTGTCTTCGTTATAACGATTAATTAAATAATTTTAAACAAAAAGAAACTAGGCAAACCATGGGTAGCCCACCAAGGAAGTGGAACTCGAAACTTTGGCAAAACTATTCGTTTAATGTTTAAATTATAGTGTGAATAAAAAATAATTCATAATTTGAAGCTATTATTTTATCTGATTTTTGTATCTATAACAAATGAATAAAATAATTAATGCGAAACTTTCTTTATGTTTATAGAAAACATTTTGAAAATTAAAATTAATAATATAATGACTATAGATCTACAGACTATAGTTATAAGATTACCTTATTTATAGAACCAACGGAATCGTTTAGTAATAATCGCTTGTAATCGAATATTTTATTAGGCTATTTATGGGAAAGTATTTTAGATGTGACAACACAAAGAAAGCGGAAGAAGCGCCTACACTTAAACGCCTTTTTATACTTGACACACTGTAGCATGTCAGTGACGCGAACTCATAAGTTTTCCCTCTACCGAAAATCACTCAACGTGGCTAAAGAAGTATTCACATATATAACATGCGAGCGACATAGAAAACTTTCTATTATCATTTCAAATCCGTTCTCACAACTAAAAACCAGATGTTTTTCAATTACTAGATCAATATTAATGAGGTTTAAATGGTAATGTAAACATATATTTCATTTACGTTCACACGTTTATTTGTGAGTACAGTCGAGGCGGAGAAACTGTTATATGCCATTAGTGGTGTCAGTTTTTTTGGCCTCATCTACAATTTATCAATGATCCGCATTACTTATTACATATAAATATATACTAAAATCAGTGGAACTCAAGTTGCATACACAAAAACAATTAGTTAATTTTATGAACGAATACTTCCTTACTTGTGTAGGAATTATGTCTCTAAAAACAGATAATGTATTTATTTATTTAAAGCTAGTTTTTTACGTATACGGTGAAGTGTTCCATCAATACAGTGAACAGAAAGACGTCAATTGCTGAACATAAGTCTCCCCCAAATATCTTTACGAAGACCGGTCTTGTGCCACCTAAATGAGGTGGATTCCCGCAACCTTCTCCAGGTCGTCGGTCCTACCCACGCTGCGTTTTTTCTGGCCCGCAGTAGCCATTCGAGAAACCGTTGGTCCCAACGGGCATCGGTTTTACGAGCAATGCGCGTCCTGCCTATTGTCAATTTAGTCTGGTAATTCTACGGGCAATGTTGCTCGGTTACTTTGGGCTTGCTTACTTTGATTCTGGTGTTAACAGTAGAAGAAAAACTAATATTCAATTACATATTTCGAAACATTGATAAGTTTGTGGAGATAAAACTATAACTAGCGAGAGAAATACTAGAAAATACCAAAGGTCTACAACAATATAACACTTTTTTTCGGTTTTCAAATGCTTTATAATGTATTTGCTTATTGTTTTTCAACTTCATCTGATGTCAAGCTTGTTGCTTAAGCTAAAATAAGACACTAAGTTGAGAGCAATTGTCTTATAAATAATCGTACACATCTTTAAGTGAGTGATTAGTAATAGATAAGTTCAAGTTGCAATTTGATAAATGAGTGAATAAAAAATGGCCTACCAATATAATTTCATTAGTATTAAGGATTCAAGAGAAAGCTTTAAAACCGTGACTAGAAGCCAGATAATGTCAATAACTGTACAGTGGCTATTTAAAACGATAAATACGGAAATATGATATTTTATATACATAGTAGGGCTAAAGCAGACGTTTGTCTGTTAATTGTATAGTAACACACGTCAGTTTCGGTATACAATAATTATTACAATTAGCCGGACGTTAAGCAAGTGTGTTTGAGACTATGGCGATAATGTTATGTGGACGGCGCGGCGCATTGATATAGGAGCATTTGTAGTGTTCCAAATATTTATTTAAAAAGTAATAAATTAATAATTGATTACGGTAGTAACGGAACGTTGGCATTTGACAGCTGTCACTTTGACATTACTGTAAAAAATGCAATTGGTAGTGACTTTTAAAATTAAAAAAATATATATGCAAATGTCGTAGCGTGGGTAGGTCCCCACAAGGCGGGCCGACGACCTGGTGAAGGTCGCGGGAATCAGCTGGATGCGGGTGGCGCAAGACCGGTCGTCGTGGAGATCTTTGGGGGAGACCTATGTCCAGCAGTGGACGTCTTTCGGTTGAATGGATGGATGGATGAATGGATATGCAAATACAACACATTCATTTACTTGCATGAAATTATACATAAAAAATAGTCATTTAAAAGTAACCCTTTAGCAATCTTCTCGTTGAAAATATATTTCATCGTAATTATTGAATAACTATTTTCGAAAATATATTACCCTACAAATTGCAAATTATTTTACAAGCCTCCTTTAAAAAGGTGAGTATGCGCCATTGAATTATATGTACCTACGGTATGCTCTACTAAAATAACCTTATACGTAATTTTTAGACACGCGTGTTTTTAGATTAAAATTCTGTCTCGTCATCTAAAACTTCGAACAGCTAAGCGCTATTCGGAGGTATGAAATTTAACTTCAAATTTATATGTTTAACTTTAGTAAACTGTGTGTCACAGGGTTAACAATTTCGCATATCACTGATAAATGTTCGCAACTATTACCAGATGCGATATTTACAACTGAGAAATATATAATGGAGAAGGATCATTAAATTTAATTCCAGTGTTGGTGTTTGTACTCAATGTTGTTTGTTACATTTGAGGAAGAATGAAGTCATATCATTAGGAGAGCATTAAAAAATGATAAATATAGGATAATAGAGAAAAATCGAAAAAGCTATGTATGGATTGTGTGAAATTTTAAGGCTGTCGCCTGGAAAGATAAAATAAAAAATATTTTTTGATCTATGTTTGTATGCATAAGTATGTCTTTTACATAGAACGTTACTACGAATACACAGAGTTTGTGTTTCAAAAATAAACAAATTAATAAAATATAAATTCTGTCTAAAAAATATGTTATGCTGCCACACCTCATAACTACTCTAATATCAATAGTACTGATCAGTAAAGATGGCCGCACTCGTTCCCACAAAACGAACTTTATTATCAATTATTTGTTATAGATAATGCTTAAATAGGTTCTGTTAATATGTGCACTAGATTGCTAGCTTCGTCCGCTGTTAACGATTGTGTTGTGCATAGTTCGGAAAACGCATCAGTGGTTTGACCCGAGAAAACGTTTAAAAAAACCAAATGACATGTAAATAAAAAAATATCGAGAAACAAATTATTATAATATTAAATACAAAATGGTTCGTTAAGATATTTAAACATGATAATAATTATTAAAAATAATTATAAATAATGAATACCATCAAGCTCTCCACCAGACGGGACAGTTCCTTGAAAATTGGCCATGTTAAATGTCAATGCTTATGCGTTGTGCAAGATATTCGCTAGGAGTGTTAACTACGGGACGCGGTGCTTGCGAAAGCCACCCCGTGTCGCCCCCATCCCAAATGCAGCGGACGGCCCCGGGGGGTTTTAGTGGGTATTTCCGGGCGACTCTCGCCCGGGTGAGTCCCACACTGGCACGGAGCTCGTCACTCCGTGCCCCCTTATCTGTTGTATTTGGGGGACTCTGATCCCACAAATACAATGGATAGGGGTAGTGCGTAAATGCATTTCCCCCCGTCAAAAAAAAAAAAAGTAGTGTTAACTACACTATTCGTGAGCTCCTTGAAAACGCTATGAACACTCGGACCCCAGGTCCCAGAGTTTCGACTTCAAACGGGACAAAAATGTTTTTGCCACTTAAGATCCGCCGCTGGTGAAGTTAATATATACTAATAAAGAAAAATTGAATTGTCTGTTTGTAATGACAATTTTGTTTTTTACTAAATGTATATGAATGTTTATACGATACCTATACTATAAACACAATTGTAAAATTTTTGTCTGTCTGCTTGTAATCGGTGATCTCTGGAACGGCTGGACCGATTTCAACGGGACGTTTTTTGGTAGGTAGCTGAAGTTACTCCGAGTAACTAGGCTACTTTTAATTTTGAACAATAATTGGGGTACCGCACAAAAAAAAAACTCATAAAAATTTGAATAAAATCCGATTCAATGCATAGTTTTTACGGGTAAGTGCTATAATTTATGAAAAATATTTTTACTTTATCCTAGCATAATTTTTTTTTCTGTAATAATTAGGGATCCTTATAAATATATCCTTATAAAGCGATCCTAATAGTCACCATAAAAAAAAGTAAAAGTGAAACCATTGTTATATATTCAACTATGGTCGTACTGTCAAAAATAGGTCACCAGTAATTAGATCATTATATGTAATTAGTTATTTAGATTGCGAACATATTTGGAGCTCGTCGGATTTGAACAGTCCTGTTCTGATACGTACTCACATGACTTAAGCATTATTCTGGATGGATAAGTACAAGATTATTCGTCGAATGATGACTAAGCTGCAGTTAGCCGGCTTTAACTACGGGATTTGAAATTAATAAATCAATACTATCAGCTTCAGATGACACATTGTGATGGAACTTTAAAAGAACTAGACAGCTCGCCCTATATTCTATTCTGCCTTTCCGTTGTGGCTTACGAATCTTTGGGTTTGAGTGTTTAAAAATTAGTAAAAAAAAGTACTTACAGAATGTAAAATTGAAACGATGATATTTCTGTACTATCGGGCTTGACATGCGCACTTTTTTATAGTTTAACTTCTAGCTTTTTCGGCCTAGTTACACAAGTTGTGATCACGATACGACTGAGATGTTACGGTGTCTTCCTTAGCGCTGTTCAAAATAACCTCGTCTGTTCATGGTCGCTTTAAAAATTTTAATCGCTTCTCTTACTATTCTAGATTGTAGAAACGGTCTGTAAAGAGGATTTTTGGCTGATGTAGTTCCATCTAGAGATTGCACCTTCACCTCATCCAGCAGGTGTTCGCCATTTAAAAAGTGCTATAAAATAAATGATTTATGTCCTACGTTCTTAACGTGGGGGATTTATCCCCTTTTGGGTCCTAGAGACCCAAAAAAATTATGAGGTAATTGAGAAAGTGCAGAGGGACAGGTTAAGAATATAGTCTAAAAAAGAGGAAAAAAAAATAATGGAGGTTCAGAAAAAAGCGGTGAGCAAAATAAGGTTGAGAAATTGTGATTTAAGTAATTATAGTCTTTTATATGTTATGAAAAGTAACGGCATTCTGTCGGTTGTTACAAAGTTTAGGATTCAAGAACGACTTATCCGTTTTACGTGATCCTTTTTTTGAATCGTATATTCAGAGATAGATTCGTAGATTCAGAACATGTAAATTAAGTCGATTAAAAATACCCAGAAGCATGTTTTCTTGTATTTTTTTACCCAAATAATTAAATGTTTTAAGCGTCATAATGCAGTAAATATTTCTTTAGAACCCACACTGTTATTTGCAAATATGGTCGTGTGCACTGATTGTTTGTTTGTATATTCTAAATAGCAATAAAAGCATTTAGGCTTAGATCGCCGTATTCAGGAATTAGCCAGTGTAGGTCTTAAAGTTAGCAGAATGATAAGGCAAATAATCAACAAACGCAGACAGTTATCATAGTTCTTAAATTTAACTTATTTAACATCAGACGAAGTGCAAGTGCAACAACCATTTAACCAAGAACGAATATAGAAATAAGTAGAAATAATTTCATATTTGTTCAATAGTGCATGATTTTATGGTCGTAAACGTCTTGAACTGCAGGCGAAGGTTCTTCAAAACGCCTTTCTATTGTGGATTTGCGTAGGATGTCGGCACAAGTGAATATACGAGGCTTTACACAGACCAAGGATTGATTATTTATTGCTTAATACATTGCTAATTGTTTGTTTACTGTTTGACTTATACAATGTACAATTGATCCACGATTTATTTTTAAGTGCCTTTATTTGCCTCACATCTTTTACGTTTATGGTAATCTTTTTATGAAATGACAAATACAAAATCGTTACCGACTGTATATAATTATCTCCCTGCCCTTACCGCATTTTAATTTCGGGTCGAGGTAAGATGTCTTACTCTTGCATTCATCTCTATTTAAGATCATACTTACATTCACTCTCTTTCTAAGCATGCCATCTTTCACAAGGTCCATCAATTATTTTTTTGGTCTTCCTTACAATATCCTCGTTCCTCCCTGGGCATTACATGCCAATATCAAGACAGACATCTACTCCTTACCTTCTCTGTTACTGGTGCCACTTTCAAACTTCCACAAATGTATTCATTCCTAATCCTGTCCTCACCATGTGTTGCCCCACACATCCATCTCAACATTCATATCTCATATATACATATATATATATATATATATATATATATATATATATTAATTTATAACACGATATTGATATCGACGCGGGAATTGAACTTCGAGGGTTTTTTTTTTTTTTTTTTTAGTGATACGCCTCTAGGCGTATCAGCCGCAACCTCTAACATGATCAGAGACTTTTTCTATCTTTTCCTGTTTTTTGCTTCTTAATTTATTTGTTTATTTATTTACTTTATTTCTTACTTATTGGGTTTTTTACTATTTTGCATTACCTTAGTTCATTACTTTTACTTTTTACTATTTTCTTTACTTAGGTTTCCTAATTTCTTGTTTTAACAATTGATCCGTTTTTTCTATGTTCTGATTTTATTTATTGCTTTTTTATTTTACTTCCTTCATATTATAAATCCACTCTCTGTTTGTTTTATTCTGTTATTCATTACTTTATTTATTTTACGTTTCCTATAGTATCCTTCCAATTTTGCACTGTGTTGATTTCGACTTCGAGGGTTTGCCATAGTAATGTTACACAGACGTAGTTCATAAGTCTAGTTAGCCTTGACGTTTCTCTTCTCTAAATTGAATATATTACAGGTCATATTTATTATTGAATTTGTATGTATGGTTTGTTTGTGCTTTTCTTTGATTTTTTTCTTAGACGTAGAATGTAGTATCTTAACATCAAAGTGAATATCATTGAAATCACTGAATACTTCACGTGTACCGTATCTACCTATAGTTTTTTTTGTCATAGTATTTCTAATGGACGCCCATGACATCATCTAAGTGTTTTATCTTGATTAAATATGGAATCTCCAGATTTTGTTTTGGTTTCCGTACACCTAATTTCATTTCATTTTGGATCAAGTATTTCTTCTTTTTTTTTTTTTAGATTTATCCAGACGTACAAACATATAGATGGACAAAAATGATAATTTTATGGTTACTGTTATTTAGAACAATTTTTAGTTCATGCGTTTTTTTTCTTATTAAAAAAATGATATTGTTAAAAAAGTTAGCCTATAAATCGCTATTTAAAATATATTTTATGCACACGAGATTTTATCAAAATCGATGCACACGATTCTGAGTTAAAGCCTCTGAATTCCTCTTTGGCATATATATACTTACCGTGTACAAGTTTATTCAAAATTGATCAAGCCATGTATAGGTGCATCCGAACATACACACAGACAGACATCTTTTTTTTGTTGTAAATGATAGATTCGATATTAGTAACGGCTAAAATAGACAACTAATAAAATTATATGTACAGATAAAAGTTCAAATGTACTGTTAGTATAGATAAATTGTAGAAAATTATCTTTACTAGGAGTGATAAAATCTCACAGCCTCGGTGGCGCAGTTGTATTACGGTGCGAGTGCCGTTCTGAGGTCTCGGGTTCGATCCCCGGGTCGGGTCAAGTGGTATTGGGTTTTTCTACTCTGTATCATCCCGGAGTTTAGAATTTGTGCCCGATATGGCGACAGGCTCGCCCCCTGTCACATCTGGGACGGAACTAAGCTCGGCGGAATGTGAGTGGTGTAGTTCGCTATTTCACCTCTGCCTAACCCTTCGGGATAACAGGCGTGAGCTTATGTTATGTTATGATAAAATCTTAAATTCAAACTAAAACTTATTATTAAACTTATTAAATACTATTTGGCAAGAAATTTGATATGGTATTCTTCATTTTTTTTGTGGAAATATACAACTCATAGTTAAAGAGTTTATTCGTAGATGCACGGAGAAAGCTGTCACTTCCAGACATCCCCATCTTTCACACAATTGCAAATTAAAGCCTTTAAAATAAAAATTTGTTTAAACTATTATCCATAAAGTAAGAAAGTTGTTTCCTAATTCTTATGCTATTAGTTTTTATTCCAACCACGATGCAGTGTTCCTTCAAAGAAGTGATTATAACTGAAACAGTTCATTCAGGCCTTTTTTTTTTTTTTTTACGTGGTTGTAACCTGCTCGTTGAACGCTTGGACGTGTGCCGAAACCGTAGTTTTTTGCACACGTTGATCCTCGCGACAGACTGGATCACCGAGGCACACCCCTCTGCGAGAGGCGCCCTCTTTGGTGTCCGTATGCCAGGTTGGCCGTAACCGACTGACTAAACACTCCACGTCCCTAACCGGCGCAAAGATGCCAGGGCCCCCGGAAGCACATTATACATGTATTCTGCAGAGGGGTTCATTCAGGCCTAGCTCCGAAATACAATTATTTACTCTCATCATCTGGAGATTTGCTTTATTGTTTCACATCAAAAAGTGCTAAATTTTCTGTCCACTAACCCCTAAAAGACGTCACTTGAAGAGATATATGTATAATATATAATATTATTAAATAAAAGAAACCGAGCCTTGAGCTTCGTTAAACATTAATTACCGCTGTGTAATCTCAAACATTTATTTTTTAATGTGTACACACACACACACATATATATGTATATCATGGCAAATATAAAAAATAAACATTGATCAGCATTCGAAAAATTGCTTTAACGTAACAAGTATAGAGTGTAAATTTGAAATAATCATTTTAAAGTCTCGTGGAAAGCTTGTTCAGGGTTGAAAGTTATACACATCGGTCAAGGGTACCGGTTTTAATTTGTATAGGGCTATTACGATTCACCCCCCCGCGGGGCAGGCAGGGACGTTCGATAAAGGGTTGCGCTTTTTTGTACCTCAAGGTTAAATATCAGGAATACTTGTATAATGTAAACAAGGTGATATTTTCCGAATTCAAAACCGCTGTAGAAAAATTTGTGTTTTGAACGGGTTACGTATTGAAATAATTCAATGGTATAATGTCCAATACAGAAAGTTTTCTTTTATTTATCGCTATCTGTGTGCCTGCGACTTGGGTCGCGTATATTAAAGACAGACATACAGAAAGACGATGCCTCTTATTTAATACAAGCCGTGTGCTCGCGGCTACGCCCGCGTTTCGTATATTTTTCACTGCGTAATGTAGTTTTAATTTTTTTTATACCGAACCTTTTTTTTTTTTTGCTACTAACGTCAAAGAAATATATTTCTCATAAATTCAAATACCTACCAGTAAAACATTTAATCGGATTTTATTCAAAAATTTATGAGTTTTAATGTTTTTTTTTTTTTTTTTTCCGCGGAACCGTATAATTATTTTCGAAAATAAAAGTAGGTACCTTACGTTACGCTAAGCAACTTTAGCTATGCACTAAAAAAGTTCCATACAAATCAGTTCAGCCTTTCCGGAGATTAGCCGAAAGAAACAGACAGCCAGAGAAACATTTTAAAAATTGAGTTTTTGGTTTAGGTATCATATATACATTCACATGTATATCGTCATAATTTTAATACTAGAAGTAAAGACAAGTTGGCCGGAACCACGCTTTAGGTTAAGTAAGTGTAATAAAAGCTTTATAGGTAATAGTATTCGGTTTTACAATAAGATCACAAGTAACATTACCGAGTTACCTGACAATAAGTTCAGGTATTATGTCAAGCAAGTTTTAATCTCAAAAGGTTATTACAGGGTGGATCATTACGTGAACGATAGTGATGTCTGGAAATAACCCACATCTCTGTGCTTCCACTAAAAACTACGGTTTGTATAGTTTTTTATATGACAAAAAAAATGATATATATTATATTTATGAAAAAAAAGAACCAGATCGAGTTTCTTGCCTGCGCTCTTCTCGACTGGGTCGTTTTCCGAACCGGTGGTAGTGTTTTAGACGTTCATAAGCGCCTTCTTAGGGCCCAAAATGAATAAATAAATTTTGATTTTGATTTTGATTTAGTGAAAAAAAAATGTTATTTTTATATTACAAACAGACACTTCAATTTTATTTATTAGTATAAATGTACTGATGATGGTACGTAATGAACATTATGATTTTAGAGGTCGCAACGAACATTGTTCCCATCTGGTCGGTCCAAATCGTCCGTTATCTAATTACGAAATCTAATTTCGTGATTTGACTTAATGAATAACATTTTAGAGATTATAATCTCGTTAACCGAGTGAAGTTATCGTCGGTTCGATTGCTTAGATTATATACCAAAGGTTAATAGTATTCTACGATTCAAATATCACGCTTAAGGCTTAAGGGTGTAGGTAGCATCATTTGAGTATCATTAGTTGACATCTGTATTAGGATTGCATCATTTTTTTTTTTAATGAAGCATTCGTAGGTTTATTGGACTCCGGGTCTATAGAGCCTAGGCTCTACGAGGTACGAGCCCAACTATCCAACACTGTAATAAGACTGAGCTTTCGGTAAAGTTTTAGAACCTGTTGCCAGGCACCAATAGATGTGTTCCGGCAGTATCACTTGTGTGTCAGCACCTCTAGGCTTAGTCTGCTTACCATCCTGAACCACATCATCACTTAACATCAAGTGAAATTGTAGTTAATCCGACAAGCCTAACTACACAAACAAGTACAATTGAAGTGTCCGTTTGTAATATCAAATTATAATAAATACATATGGAATGTTTATACGGTACTACTAATAAAAACCTAATTTTTAAATTGTTTGTCTGTCAATTTGTTCCGGGCACCCTTCGGTAAAAAAAAATGCTCACGAAATTATGAAAATCTGATCCAATGCATAGTTTTTGAGAAACATATTTTCTTTCTGTTAGTGCCAAAAGTTAATTTAGGGCTCAGTGCTGTGATCAAAATCTCACCTGGTGTTAAGTGATGATTTGGTCAAGGATAGTAAATAGAAATACACTAATTCTAGAGGTACTGGTTCTCAAGTAATGCTGCCGGAACACACCTATTGGTATTTGGTGACAGGCATTTCAAACTCGAGGGAGGTGGCTATTCAGACGGGTGTTATTAGAAAATGCCTTAATTAATCACTTCGTCACTTAATACGTGTAAATAGGCTATTAATGGCAGTTACGGCAGACTTTACACATGTATGTCGATCACTTATTTTCAACTGATTAGCTCATTTAATATCACTTAGCCACGATAAGTAACATAGTATACTGCATTTGGTGATATGACAAATGATGTCTCGACATTTGATACCGGATTGCGTCAATTTACTCATATTTAAGTGCACGTAAATAAATCCAGCTGCTGCACTGTCTGCATACTAAAACTCTAAAGACTGTAAATTACAAATTTATCATCCAGTTCTTTAGAAAATACTACAGCAGCCTGATGAAGGAAATGTATCGTTAGGAATCTTAACCATTATCCTTAATCTAGGTAACAATAATTAAAGGGGACGCTTTATTCACAAGCAATAAAACCCCAATTTCACTATATAATGTGGACTGTATTTATTACTCTTTGAATTACATGTGTTTAGAAACTATATTTTGCCGGTACAACTTTGGTTTTTTTTTTTTTTTTTTTTTTTGACCTAGCTAATGCTGTTGACCGGAAGGGCCTTTACAGCTTCACCGAACTTTGGGGGTGAGTGCTGAAGGCACTCAGCCGCAAAAAGGTGACTAGCTCAAGGGCTACCAAAATGGTACGAACCTCGGCTTGGCCGTCACCTGAGTTATTCAAAACTCACTCGCGAGTTGTGTCCTAGCTATCCCTACATTTTTTATATTAATATTAAAAAAAAGGTTCCTTACAGGACCTATGTACCTTGCATGTTATGCATGAGTGTGTATGGAGTGTTGTGCGTGTAATTGCTCAATGCGTGGGCAGTGTTACTGTATCGCGCTGGCGGCGACGTCAAGAGCCTCCCCAGTTGGGGAACGAGACACGTCTTGGGTCGCCGCCTGAGGGGGACCCGGAGTGTGTGGTGCGGGAGCAAAGTTAGCCGCCTGTCCCCGGCGGCGGGAACGGCGGTTTTGCGGGCGTGGGCGCTGGCACGCATTTGTACGAGGTAAAGGAGGAAAGATCCTATTACTACGAGTTATGGTATCGTCGCGACACGATAAGATCCTTTGCGGCCGACGTATACGACGCGGCTTACGTCCTGGCAAGTACGAGACGGCTCGCACGATGAGGGGACTCGAGTGTGTCTCTGCGCGTTCGAAGAATGAGCGACACTGGGTCTTGAAAACGGACCTAATGGAGGGCAGGTTGAGATCCCTGTGTAAATCCACAGTTCTCTCGAACCATTGGGCACCTACTGCCTTCCTTACAAAGCGATTCTGAATCCTTTGTAAGGCGTGCATACGTGAGCGAGTGATGTGACCGAAGACAGGTGCGCAATACGTGATGATGGGTCTGACCACCATCTTGTATAGGGTAATCTTATGGCGAAGGGCCATTTTTGCTCTTGCTGTTATAGAGCGGATAGAGACGACCTAGCACCGTGGAGGTCTGGCGCTTCACTTTCTTAATGTGAGATTTGAAAGAGAGTCTGTCATCTAACGGAACTCCTAGGTACCTGTACAACTTTGCCGGCGGTCGGCGCGAATTCTAACACATTTTTAATACTTACAACTAGCGCATAGTTACTCTTAGTCTAAAAACTTATTATCTATTACTTTTACACACATGAGGTACATATCTTATATCTCTCTCTCTCGTGTTTCCAGCTAGTGCGTGTATGTGTGTTGTAAGGCATGTGAATCGCGATGTTATTGTTAAAGATTTAAGGAAAGAGGTTCATTGGTCCTCAACAATAATAATAATTCAGTAATAATTACATCTTTAACGAAAGTATGCTGCAAAGAACTTTTTGATTTGGTTGAGTTAGCTGGTCGCTTACTCCAACAACCTAAAAGCTATCCGAATCGCAGATATTTAAGGTTTTGGGAATAAATTATCGAATACTATGACTTTTATCTTGGCTTATATATATGGCATGGAATTTTATTTAAGTTTAACAAGAGAATAATAAATGCTTTACAAGCAGGTGGACTCTTTGACATTAAAAAACCTTATCTAAATATTGCATAAATTTTGTTTCTTTCATTCTATTACAAGAAATATCGTCCGTGCATCATCAATGTTATTAAGTATATTACCATAAAACTTAGCACATTACTCTGTGGTAAATCACACGAGTGTGAAAATTGAACTATCTCTTCTCCCGACATTATGTCCCGGACGAAATGTATCGTAGCTTATATTAGTGAATAATCGCATTGGAATTATATGGATGTATTATTTTTTAAACGTCTCATATAGAATTGTGAGTTCTAAGCTTCTTACACATTTTAACCTTATTCAGCCGGTAAATTGATCATGACCTGATTATGTGGAAAATTATGAAATATAAAAGACATATGTATTTTGTTATTCTGAAAAAACTGTATCTTATAGTTTTTTTTAATAAAATAAAACACACTCTGCGGACTCTGGGCCCACACCTTTTTTATGTTAGAGGTTTAATTCGACTTGCGTCAGAAAAAATTGCCCATAATATTTCATTCAGCTATGCAGTTACCTTCTTTCATAATTAATTAAGTGAGCTTCAATCTACTTATATTTTACATCTAAACTAACTAACTATATGTTAAAAAAATGTTTTTTTTTTTATGAGGATATAGTATGTTAAAGTATTGTTAAACTTATTTTAAAACTTGTACCTTATAGTTAGTACTTTCGAATTATCTATACTATTACAAAAAAGAGATGAAATTGATTATTGTTTGCTATGGATAAACTCAAAAATTACTTAACCTATTTTAAAAATTCTATATCTGGTATTTACGAAGAAATAAAAATACAATCTCTGGAAACCATTATCTATTTAATATACCTACGTTTAATTTACCGATATATCATATTTCCTTATCACGTTTTGAAACGTTTACTTTCTCACACAATCAACCGCTTTCCATTTCGTTAATCGTCGTCCAATATTATTAATCACGACACATAAGTAAACGGCAAACAATATAATGTTAACGATAAAACAAATCAAACAACCTTATCTATAGTTTTCTATCGACCATTCGCGAGTATTGCCCGGGAGAACCGGTTGCTCGGTTTAAAAGAGACAAATGCACATTGCAGTTTAAGAGTGAAAAGGATAGTGCACGATAAGGAACACAACATAAAGCGGCCGTGGGCGACCTACTCTGTGAGTCTTTTAGGAGCATTGGATACGTCTTAAATAGACATTAGTCTTTTTTTTTTGTCAAAGCAAATCCGGTGTCACTTATTTTTTGGGGAAACGTTGAACGATATAACTTACGGTATGCTTTAGGATATTTGGTAAACATATCTAAGAAATAGTGCGCATAAGGATCTAGATTTTTCTACCGGAATACGAAGATACTAAGCAATGATGGGTCGACGGTAATATGTTTGTGTCGATTGACGTGGGTCTAATCCTGTCCTAAAGTTTTAGGAAGAAAAAAAAGCATAGTGGTGTTAAGAAATTTAATAATGTCAGCACGTCTTGCTAACATCCTAATGCTAAAAGTCTGTCGCCAAACGTGTATAAATGTATTCCGGGCGGATTACTTACAAGACAGTTTCTCTAGCCTGTTACATCTTCGCCCACGGCGTCATTTAACATGAGGTAAGATTGTGGTCAAATGCTACACTTGTTGATAAAATCACGTGTGAAAATAGGACCTTTCCCTATGAACCAATTCAATATTGCCAGCTCCCGCGCCCGCGAAACCGCCGTTCCTGCCGCCGGGGACAGGCGGCTAATTTTGCTCCCGCACACTCTCCGGGTTCCACTCCGACGGCGACCCATGACGTCTCTCGTTCCCCAACTGGGGAGGCTCTTGACGTCGCCGCCAGCGCGATACAGTGACACTGAGCATGCATTATACGCACAACACCGCACACACACGCAGGTACATATATATATTTATGGGGATAATCATCAAGGAAAATCATCAAATTATGCAATAATTATAACAACTAACGGCTGGGCACGGCTTTGTCTACGTGTGTTATTTTGAATAAATGTGAGATGTTCTATTTTTGTTATGTTTTTAAAGTACAAAAGGTACCGAACAACTCACGCCTTCAGCGTACTAAATTTAAATCGAATCCTTCAAGAACTTTTTGAGATTTAAATATTTGAATTTTTTTTAACCCATCAATTGCTAAATCGACATCAAAAAATTCTTTATTCAATTTAGGCCCTAAGAAGGCGCTTATGAATATCAAAACACTACCACCGGTTCGGAAAATAACCCAGACGAGAAGAGCGCAGGCAAGAAACTCGATCTGGTTCCTTTTTTTTATAAATTCAAACATACAAAACATTTTAAAAAAAAACTATACAAATCATAGTTACAACTATTATTAGCGAAAGCACAGAGAGGGATGTAAATTCCAGACATCACTATCATTCAGGTAATTACTTACCCTGTAATAACCTTTTGAAATTAAGACTTGCTTGACATAATTCTTGAACTTGTTATCAGGTAAATCGGTAACGTTCTTTGGAATCTTTTTATAAAACCGAATAGTGTTACCTATAAAACTTTTGTTTGACTTAGTTAGCCTAAAGCGTAGGATGACAACATATCTTTATTTCTTTATCTTATAAAATGGTTTTATAACAATGAATAGACACCGGATAACTTGAAAGTTTTTAAACCAATTTATGTTTTCAAAATTGAAGGTATTTTGAGAAATAAATATATATCATATAAGTTAAGGAGCACTCGTCTGTCCTTTTTGACGGGGGGAAATGCATTTACGCACTACCCTTATCTATTATATTTGTGGGATCAGAGTCCCTCAAATACAATAGATAAGGGGGCACGGAGTGACGAGCTCCGTGCCAGTGTGGGACTCACCCGGGCGTGAGGCGCTCCGGAAATACCCACTAAAACCCCCCGGAGCCGTCCGCTGGAATTGGGATGGGGGCGACACGGGGTGGCTTTCGCAAGCACCGCGTCGCCCCTTGCAGCGAACCCACCAGGCCTCGTCCGTGCAATGGCCCGGTAGGGATGAAGGAGAATAGTTCCCCTCCACCACTTAGCCCGCCTCAGAAGGAGGCACGACCATAGGTCGACAGTCCGGGGGGCAGGTGATACTTCCTGCCCCCCCATGAAATACCCCTAAAAAACCTGTCACTAAACACCAATAGGTGTGTTTCGTTAGCAACACTTTACAGACAGTACCTCTAGGTTTAGAGTTTATGACATCCTATGAACCACATCGTCACTTCACATCAAGTGAGATTGTAGACAAAGCGCTGAGCTTATACCATATAAAAAAAGTAAGTGACAATGTTTACAATTTAAAAAACGAATCATGTAAATCGGTTCAGTGGTGCTCGAACTTTAAGCGAACTAAGAAACCGACAGTTAGACGTTGCCGCTTATAAAATGCTAAGATTACAAAAAAAGAAGTGAATGATGCGGGTGTCGATGTTAAAAAAAAACTTGATTATTAGCACACATTCGTAAAAACACCTGACTGCGTTCGTTTATTCGAAATGTATGTAATAAACAGAATCACCAATAACCTCATTGTGACAACGCATTAGGTAAGTTTGTGGATAAATCAAATTATCATTAAGATAAGATACTAAATAAAAACTTTATTCAAATTACATCTGTGGTTTATCTTGAACAAGCTAAAATAAATAAAATATCTAAAAACAACACAGTATCAAAATAAACGCAAATAACAAAAAAAAATGTGCGGACACAGATGAGGCGGCTAGTTTGCAATTTATTATCTTAGTTTCAAAATTTTGTTTAAAAGGGCTGGTAATAGATTTGATGGAAATAATAAGAATAAAACAATACAATAGTGTACTGAGGTAAAAAGGAAAACCACATTTCCTTCTATAGGACAACTTGATGAATATTTATGTAAATATTTTGACAACGATAAATCTCTCGCTCATAATAAAATTAGATATAAGGATTAAAAAAAAATCTTAATTCAATTTAGGCCCTAAGAAGGCGCTTATGAACGTCTAAAAACACTAGCACCGGTTCGGAAAACAACCCAGTCGAGAAGAGCGCAGGCAAGAAACTCGATCTGGTTCTTTTTTTTTTTATAAGTATAATATATATAATTTTTTTTCATATAAAAACCTATACAAATCGCAGTCTTAACTAATGTTAGCGGAAGCACAGAGATGTGGGTTATTCGAACCTACGTCCATCGAAGCTATATCTAATCACAATATCACAGAGTTACAATCGGTTTAGAAACTTTTCCAATTTTTCTTTTATATTATGAAGTTGCAAACAGACATGCAGGTCATCTGAATTTAAGTGGACGCTAAATATACTGAGACTAGTTTAGGGGCCGTTTAGTTACGTAAGCAAAATTTTGGACTTATTAAAAAACTATTTAATGGTGGTTTACCTGGTTTCTCTTAGTAGATTTTTTTTTTTGTCAAGAAATTAATGAGGGCTCCGTGTAAAAACCTTGAAAACTGTATTATCTATTGGTATTATATATAAAATATGAGCGAAGCCGCGGGCACACAACTTTACGTTACTACTATTACCTTATATGTTACATGTGACTTTCGTCATGTACAGTAATACCCCGCTTTACGCGAAGGATACGTTCCGAAAAAATCGCGTTAACTGAAATTCGCGTATATCGAGGTTTATGATTAAACATACGCCAAAATTTAATACAAAAAAATACAAATCATTTTAATCAATCACTTTAATTCTAAGAACACTTTATGCAATACATACTCTTATTTTTTACGGAAAAGTACATCTATTGTCTTTACATTATGTTTATACGCACTCTTTCGCGTAATGCGAGGCATTTGAGCGCGAA
This sequence comes from Samia ricini, assembly GCA_014132275.2. Classification (NCBI taxonomy): domain Eukaryota; kingdom Metazoa; phylum Arthropoda; class Insecta; order Lepidoptera; family Saturniidae; genus Samia; species Samia ricini. The sequence continues at coordinate 973,020 of AP028169.1, forward strand.
ATTTGACATTCGCGTTATAGTGAAACCGCGCGTAACGCGTAACGGGGTCGCGCTAAGCGGGGTATTACTGTATAAGGTTGTCGCTAATACGTCTGGTAACATCCTATTGACCTAGAGAATTACTTGTACCTAAAATTTTATAAAGTCTGGTCACCGTACAGCATAGGCTGCGGGCAAACGACGAATGACCGCAAAGCAGATGGTCACCACACTTACCTACAATATATCAGCACACGTTAAATACGCTCGATATTTGTTTATGTCAAAACGCACCAAACAGGCAGACGATTCATCTGATGGTAAATAGTTACTGTCGCCTATAGACGAAAGTAATTTAATATTTCGATTACATAAAATAAGTCAATAGGAAGACAATAGGAAAACAATGGAAAGCTGGCGTAAACGCCAGGTTAGTGCTCAAGTACTAGGGGTATTCTGTCCCTACTCGAAGAGTCCTCATGAAAATAACGTAATATTCTAGAGTCTTCTTAAGATAATAAAAGCGAGTATAGTAATTCAACCAAAACTTGAAACCAAATTCAAGATGGCTTAGTTTTTATACCGTTTGCATATGGTCTTGATCAGAGTGGGTTCGAATCTTACAATTAAATTTTTGGTGAAGGACCATACCCACTGTTTTCATTACGAGAATATCCCGTACACATACTGTTCCGGCGACTACCTTTCAGATCTAGTCCTGATTATGTCTCGGCCACATCGTCACTTAACATCGGGTGAGATTACTGCCAAACAATAAACTTATACAAGAAAAAAAAAACACTAATGTAAATGCATGAAATGAATTGATATTTATTATCTATTTATCTTCAGCTATAGCTCTTCAAGTGTAATACTTAGAGAGCAGGATATCAGAGACTTAAGTAAGCAGGTAAATAAGCCCCTACTCTCATGTTAACTTAAACATTGGCATACTTGTTACAAGATCTGCTTAAGCAATTAAGAGTAAATAAGTAAATATTACTTAAACTTAAATGCTGTGATACTTAAATGGACAGTTAACTAATGATGGTAAAGTATATAACAGTAATAACGTCGACTTATGTGGATTGGAATTATATGTAGACACCACCTGATTGGTAAAAATAGAAAACAACTGTAAATTCCTTGAATCCACAAATCCGATCTGATAACAAAATCTCTATTACGGTACAACAAATTTCCTCTTTTATATTAAAACTAGCTGTGTCCGCTGAATCCTAATTATTTTTCCAAATGTTTTTTGTAAAAAAAAAGAGTACAAATATTTGTCATAAATTCGAGCACTTGCCCGTGACACTGTGCATCGAATCAGATTTTATTAAAATTTTATGAGTTTTAATGTTTTTACTCGAAACCTTAAATCTTTTCGAAAAATAAAAGTATACAAAAAGAAGCTCCTTCTAAATCGCTCCAGCCGTTCCGAAGATTACCTGGAACAAACAGACATACAAACAAACAAAAAATTTAAAAAAAAATATTTTTGATATAGATATCGTATATACATTCATATATATTTAGGAAAAAAAATTGACATTACAAACAGACTCTTCAATTTTATTTATTAGTATAGATGTTCTGTCACACCACGTGTTGACGCGCGTGATTGCAAAACGAATATCCAAATGACGTATAAACAAACACCTGGAAATAACACAACTAAATGATTAAATATATTTGGTGAAATAAAACAATTACAATACCCAACGAAGGCAAGTTAATCAAAAAGCTAGTAGGTAGATAGATAGAGCTAGCTACATGTATTTCTTTCCCGGTAAAAACCAATCAAAATGTAAATGAAATGTTACAGAAGGGTATTACGCGTTATTCTGTCAAGGCATAATAATTATGTATATAAACATATACAGTAAGTAATAATAATAATATAGGTTTAATTACGAATAACATAAATATGATAATGAAGAGGAAACGGTACGCGTAAATGAATTTTATTATCTAGTGTTGTTGTTCTAAACACACGCATGCATTGTCGCGGTTACGAAGCGAATGGTACGCGGGGGGCGACGGGGCGCTTGCGCGGCGCGGGGCAGGGGCGAACAGCTGAGCGCACGGGTATATCGACAGCGTGCTATAGCTCAGTCAGTAAGTTCGCTGCCACCGCTTAGTGCGGACGTGCTAAGACACAAGCAATTGACTATGATACGATCGCCCCGCAGTACTAACTGAGCTGCGGTCGGGATTACGCTAAAATTATGACTTTTGGACCGTACGCCGGCGAGGATAGCAGCAGATATCTCGTTCTAGAGGAGAAAGTTAGGATAGTGTCAAGATATTGGGAGATCTCGGGCGCTAAGGACGCCGAGAGGCTTCGCTACGGGAACAAACAGAGGTTGCTTACGCCGATTGGACTGACCATTAATTGAACTAATTAGAGTTTTGAAATAAGAAAATACAAAAAAAAAAAAACTTTTTGACTTTTTAGTGTTTAAGTGAGGTGAACTGTGTTTGTGTTTTGTTTTTGGAGCTTATAATTATTTTTAAATAAACGAAAATGGTGCCCCAACAAGTGTCGGATGTGAGGTCCATGACTCCCACGTCCAGTGGATTGCCCGTCTTTGGGTCACAACTCGTCGACAAAAATTCATCAACCCCTTACACAGATGCCACACAGGTAAGCCTAGTTTCTAAAAATAGGATTTTTTTGTAAGTTTATTTATTAGTGCTAAGAAGTGTTCAATTTAAAGTAAAATAAAACATAGGTACCTACATATATGTAAAAAAAATCTAAATTATAATAGCATTATCATAGAATATATCATTTAAAAAAATCAAAAAACAAAATTTTACGATAAATTAATAAATAAGCATCGGACGATAAGAAAAAAGGTAATATAAATTATTAAAAACAATATCTTGACCGTAACAATAAAAAAAAAAAAAATTAAGAAATTAATTACTCAAGCGATATAAATTTAGTTGTATTACAAAAAAAAAAAAAAAAAAAACTAAACACACATAAAATTATTTAGTACAACAGAAAAAGTACGAAACAAAAATACTTAATAAATAAATATAACGAAGAAAACGTAAACCGATAAAAAACCAACGACATGGAACTACGAAAACTGATATATAAGTACATAGAAAACAATGTATTTTGTATACATACGTTTTAAGTATAAAATGTACCTACGATTAATGCGCACAATATATTATTATTATCGTATCGAAAATGGTCAACACATGGCGAACACATTTATATTCGTAAACATGTTTATTTGTAATGTCTTTTGATAATCGCGATATTAAAATTAAACGAAGATATAATTAGCAAGGTACGTACTTGATAAGTGAAATAAACATATTTCATAAGTACGGCATGAAAAATTGCTTGCGAAATTGTTAAAAATAATATTAAGTACCTACAACGGAATTTACAGAAACGTGATCATTTATTTTTTAACAATTCAAGCCATCTTATAAGTGACGTTTGAAAAAAATAATTTAATACTCGATTTCAATACTTATATGATTCGAGTCACTGAAATAAAATTACTGAGTTCACAAAATTTTGTGTTATTGTTAAGGGTAAATCGTTTAAAGTGACGTTAAAAATACATATTTTTATTTATAATCGCATCTCTTTAATAATAATAACGACAGAGTTCGTTATAAATTAGAGCGAGGGTTTTAAAAGCAATTTGGTTGTAATTCAGTGAGGATTATCGTTGTAAACCTGCCCGGCCATTACCTACCTACCGAGCGAGACAGAATTTCAATTCTCTCAATAATAAAACGGGCTTTCACTTATGAGTTACGTACAAATTACGATGCAGTCCATATGCTATTAACTATTTAATTATTTGACAAAGTTAAATTATATTTACATGGAAAACGATTCACAAAATAAATAGATTATAAAACTTTTGAAGAAAAAAAAAAAAACAATAATAAACTAGACATTATCAAAAGTGTTGATTAATATAATACACGCTGCAAGGATAGCAGAATAAATTGAAATTTGAAAATATAATTGTTTTATTAAAAGCATTAAGCCCCTCATTTAATTACTAAGTAAACCTTGAAAATATGTTATATTTTAGACGTACAATAAATTAATATATTTGAATTATTATAACTTTTAAAAAGTTAAACAATTCGCTTACCGAGTCATCTATTCAGTTGAAAGGAATTAATAAAATTGTTAATGCAAAATTGTGCAATAAATACCATGTATCGCGTACATATGATAAAGGTTTATCTGTAATTAATTAATAAATAATAATAATAAATCTAGATATTCCGATCGGTACTTTATTTAATTGGTCATTAGAAAAATTAATAATGTGTGTTGAAACCCGACATCATTATGGATTAGGTAGGCACTAAAACAAGTTTCTACGAATTACTTGTACTCTTAATAATGTTATTTATACAAGTTAAATATGGTTATAAAAAAACAGTAAATAAATTGTTAAAAATAAAACAAAAACATTTATCAAAGTGAACATTAAAGCGAGCAATAAATTTAAAAATAGAGATAAGCAAAATTAATAAAATACATTCGTTATCGGATTTAAACAAATATTGAGAATTATTTACATGCAACTATAAAAATCGATTATTCTAAAATGTTTTTCTATTTCGTTTGTTGACTAAATTAACTAAATAGTTGCAGATTTAAAACTAAATTTATGTAAAGTTGTACTCACAATATTCTAATATATTTAGAAATTAAAGAAATATTGACTAAACGATTTAAAGTGAGTCCCTAATGTACCAATTGCATACTCGTGAGTCCTTTAATATTTGAGGGGGGCCTAATCAAACTCGACTCTAGACTTTATATCTTCTATTATCATTACAGGAGTTCAACACACAAGTTCTTAAATTCTTAGCAAATCGTTGATGCGATTGGTTCTCCATTTAAACTTCCTTAATTGAGTTCTCAAAGTGGATTAATATTTACGCCATATGGGGGGACAACCATTTATATAAAAATCTACCATAATTGTTGCACTTCCTTTTTTATATTGACTAGTCTGTGATACAAAATCTATATTAAGATTATAATCGTTAATTTTGCGTTGCACTGATGTGATCGTCTACGCAAAACGTCAGGGCAATGAACAAGACTCGATTACCTACTCACATTAACGACACGTTAACCATAGGATGGTAGGCAGGCAGGTTCTTCATACCTAACTACTCGTACTGAATTCGTTTTTTTACATATTTTAAACCTCGAAAAATTGATTTTTCGAACGTGTATTTATTCTATTCGTAGTATTTATTCTATAAGTACATGAATCTGCATGAGAGTAATTTTATTTTATTTACCGAATTTAAAAATCGCATATGAGATGTAATTAACATCTGTTTTTAATGTTATCGAACTAATTATGATATTCGTAAAATAATTTGTCTATACTTCCATACATTGACAAGAAATAATGCCTGTTTTTATTAATAATTTAGTTTCGCATTGTGTATACCAAATTAGAATTAGATTTCTCTTTAAAACTAAACATTTTAACTTTAAATATATAATTAAGTATTTTTTTTTGCTTGAAATATAATTAATGAGAATGTATATTTTAAATAAAATTATGCACATTAATTAAAATTTTACAACAGAAAAAACACTTCATATACATTAAATGCATTCACGAATGATTTAAAAAAACAAAGTTCGTTTTAAAATGTTATGTTATTAATAAAAATGAAAACGTATTTTGTAGGTATTAATAAAATAAAACCTAATTTTTATTAAAGGGACCTTCGGAGATTAATACTGCCTCTGGCGGATTCAGAAAATATCCTAACGTGGAGCGACACATCCCATTATGATCTGACTTTATTATTTCGTACATTATATATAAGAAATTACATACGCACGTAACAGTTTAGGTGATCGACGGGATTTATTGCAATTTATTTCACTATGTTAAAGGCAATGTCATTCTGTCTGTCTATCCTTTAGCTGGCTTATTAACTAGAGAACTGATTCACTCGTTTCCTTTTTAAAATCGTATATATACCGCCTATCCATGTTTCAGTATATATTTCTTACCTACTTTTTAATAATATGTGTGAGTAAATAAGAAAAATAATAATAATAATAATTTAAAAAAATCACTAATTAATGCATTATTCCATCTTACATACTTACGCTATATAAAAGGCAACGTTTGTCTGTCAGTTATACACAAGGGATGTCGCGGGCAAACAGCTAGTTATCATTTGTAACTCTTGTAGTATATTCATAGTTGCTTAGGAAACTATTAATAATAGTCAACTCTTTCATTGAAAATGTTTGTGTTTGGATTCCATCGACCCTTTCTCATTATTTTTTTTTTTTCCGATTTATTCTTATGTAGTAAATTTTTAAAAAGGACAAATGAAACGCGGACGGAGCCGCGGGCACCAGCTAGTAAATATTGTATAAAAGATTTTATGATTGGTTCTCCTCGAGAGGGATATGTCCGTGAGCGAGCAGAGTGCATTCACATCTGCAATGTCATCGTCGTGTAAATAAACGTATATGTATTTTTAGCGACGTCTGTTTGTGTGTGTATATGTGCCCTCACATATAACACATATGTATGTGAGGGATGTCTTTACCGGCAGTTGTGCTCAATACGGAATTTATCGTTTTCAATGAGTACGTATGATATATATATATATATATATATATATATATATATATATATATATATATATATATATATACACTATCAATTTGATATAAGTATTCATATGTATACTAATGAATATAATTGAAGTGTCCGTTTGAAATGTCAAAATATATACGATACCTATACCAAAAATACATTTTTTTGGTCTGTCTGTCTGATACGGGTAATCTCCGGCACGGCTGGACGGATTTTGACGGGACTTTTTTTGGTAGATAGCTGAAGTTACTCCGTGTAACTTACGGTACTTTTGATTTTCGACAATAATTAGGTTCCGCGTAAGAAAGTTAAAACTCATTGAAGATTATATGAAACGTGGTCGCAGCCGCGGGTACACAGCTAGTAATTCATATATCTTCTTTTATACATTGCATAATCTAACCAAACATATATTAAATTTGACCAAGAATAATATCTGTGATTCAAAAATATAATCTCGAGTTATAAGGAAACAGACAGACATGGAATGAGACTTTATTTTATATACTTGTGACGGCCTGGTGTCATGTGAAATATTAAGCTAAATAAACACAATCGGCGATCGTTCATTACAAATGAGTCGTGGTGATGCCCTTCTGCTTACCCCTTTAAGTAGTAGGCGTGATAAAAATGTTATAGTCTCGAATGCACGCTCGGCGACCGAATCCGCGACCTTGGCCGTAACTGTTGCCAAGCGGAGAATGGTTCGGCCATTTGTCGTAAAAAAAAATTAGACAAAAAAAACTGACTCCGCGAAGTACGAGATTAATAATGTACGTACTAATATTGATATAACTACGTACTCTGTGTGCGTATAATGTTGTTTGACAACAATCTCACCTGATGTCAAGTGACGATGTGGTCCAGGATTGTAAACACACTAAGCCTAAAGGTACTAGTTCTCAAGAGATCTTGTCGGAACACACCTATCGGTATTTGGCTACAAGTTTTCATACTTGAGGGTGGTAGCTACCCCGGTGGTCATCATTAGAAAATTCCCTACCACCATGCCATGGTTTCCTCACGATGTTTTCCATCACCGAAAGCTCAAAGGTTTCTTGTATTCTTACATGAAAGGTGAAGCACTGTCTGTCTGTTTTTTCATCAGGTTTCTTATAATTTAAAAACCATAACCGATTTCATGCCTAAATGATCAAGTTAAATCGAGTGGATTGCATCTCTATTTACTGATGTATCTAATTAAATCACTGTCTTTGACGACGTCTGACAGTTTTTAATATTCCTCATTAAAATCAAATTTTTTTTTTTTAGGTTGTTAGCTTAATTCATAAGACCTGTAGACGACAGGCTGTCAAGAATTCTCTACTAAGAATTACTTACTAGTATTTTTTTTTTCTCAAAAAGAAATAATATTTTCATCGAGGACTAAAATGAAAAAAAAAAATGAACAAAAAAAAAACAGATGTTATTACAATTTCAAAGAAACTGTTTTGTAGACTTGAAATCGTTTTTTTTTTAATAAAACCGTCTCTGTAAATAAATAAAATTCGTTTTGAAATGAAAGCAGTTTTTATGAATTTGATATTTTCAAGTAAGTAAGTACTTACATTGAAATATTTGCACTTATATAAAATTTCATTAATTATTTTGATAAAACGAAAGAATCGCTGACGAATGAAGTATGGAAATCCGATTTTGCGTTTCATTTTAAACTTACGTTTTTTACGCAGACTCGACCGATCGTTTTAGGGTTCAGGTATAACGTGAACACTAAGGGAGGTGTGGGAGGTTGTATTTGCGGCTGACTTCGTTTATTTTTGAAGACTAGGAGGTAGAGAATCTAGAATGTATAAAACTTTTAACGTGATACTTAGACGACACCTTAGTTCTTCAGTGTCACATTGTGATTATAATAAAACATAATTTTGTACGTATAACAATAATTCATGTGTCCATATTACCACATATATTAATTAAATACGTGTTTTTTGTGTCACAAATCTATACTAATATAATAAAATGCTAACGAGACGAAATCTGTACATTGATGACAATTAAGAATGAAATACTACGCGGGGCTTCAGAATCGAATACAGAACACATTTCGATAGTTTTAAATTTTTTTGTCTGTCTGTCTCTTTATTAATTTGTTCGCCAATCGACCAAAAACTGTTTAACCGATCTCGTACACAGCTAGTAGTATTAGTTTTAGTTCACTTTCGTTTGAATAACTTGTTAAATGTATTAGTTAATGTGATAAAATGAATAGTTACGAATATATGATTAAAGATCACATCTGCGAATTAAATGGAGAATCGTATAAATTGCAAACGCATTAACGGATAAACATAAAGAAATAAAGTTGCCTTTTCATACTCCATTCTATATTGTAATGGAAGGAAATCAGTAATGGAATCTATCTCCATAGGGGTCTAGTTAGGTCCTGCAAACGACCCAAAGTAATACGCAAGTTCAGGGAGTGTGTCGGTTAAACAAATTGCGTCCCAGACGCTACATCGTCCGTGGAGATGTCATTTTATCCACTCACGGCTTTGTTTTTCTAAATACGAAGCGTCGCACAACATGGACACCGCCTAAAGACATTTAATAAAGTCTATAGGATCATGATCTATTTTTAAATTTAACATTCAATTGTGTCTCCTTTCTAATACTAACAATAGCATAAAATTACATACATGCTAACTTTTCTAAGATTTTCCACATTCATTAGAAATTTAAAAATCTTAAGCATAAAAAAACGATTGCTTAAATTTATTTCAGTATATATTAATAATAGAAATAAAACATAACAGTCGATTGTTTTGAATGTTTTTAAATGAAAAATATTATTTATATCTTATCTACGGAGTGTTTCGTGACACATACCTAGATAAGCACTTTCTATCTGAGCTCTATATAAATAATTCGTCTGATAATCGGCCTTTCCCTTTTACCTATTGGATCAAGTTTAATACGTTTACGAATTAATTACGATATCTAATTATATTTTCTAAGTATATATACATTCTTTTGGAAGAGAGTACTGAATATACACTTAAAAAGGTTATATAAAGAGTAGGAGTTGCAGGCGATGGTCAGTATTGTGAACAGGACCCTTAAAAGTAAAGGAATGAAAGTGAATGTTAGTAAAACGAAAGTAATGGTATTTGAAAGAGAAGAAAGTATGACAGATTGCGTAATTTCGACAGAAGGAGACAGAGTGGAACAAGTGAAAGAGTTTGTGTACTTGGGATCAAAGGTTACGAGAGATGGAAAGTGTGACGATGATATTGAGCGAAGAGTTTTGTTAGGGAATAGAGTGAATGGGGCCCTGCGTAACTTCATGTGCAGCCAGAAAGTGACTGAAAAGGCGCGTTTGGCTGTGCATCGAGGAGTCCTGGTCCCTACACTTAGGTATGGTAGTGAATGCTGGGTTTGGCAGAAGAAGCATGAAAGTAAGATTAACGCAGTGGAAATGAGAAGTCTGAGAAGTATAGCTGGAGTGAAGACGATTGACAAAGTCAGGAATAGTATGATAAGGGAACGCTGTGGTGTGGCAGAGGATGTGGTGACCAAAATAGAGAAAGGTATGCTTAGTTGGTTTGGGCATGTAGAGAGGATGGATGAGAGAAGATTAACGAAATTAATTTATAAGGCGAGGGTGAATGGGCAAGTCGGTAAGGGTCGACCTAGGCGAATGTATCTAGACCAAATCAATCATGTCTTAAATAAAGGCCAGGTAAAAAGTACCCATAACCGACGAGCATGTATGAAAGCGCTCATGAAAGTAGAGGAAGCGAAAGAGGTATGCCAAGATCGTAGCAAGTGGAAGGACGTAATCTCTGCCTACCCCCACGGGAGAAAGGCGTGATGATATGTATGTATGTATGTATGTATGTATGTATAAAGAGTAAATGTTCCCCAAGATATTGTCCGTCGACGGTTTTTAGAGAGAGTATTAAATTAAGTAAATTTATCATATAACTTCAAATCTTAGTTTGAATGTAGTTCTTAGTTTAATATTTGAGTTTGAACCTACGTGACAACTATGTTTTTATTTCTAGATGTCTCTATAATAATAATATTATAACTCACTCTGGCGGATGAAACATTTCAGTTTGATCACATTCTCTATTTCTTTTTCACGAGTACATGATCCGAGTAAACCGTAGACGGGAAAAATAAGTTCGCATCGTATTTTTAGTGTAAATTTTAATTTTGAAATTTTGTTCTTGTTGTCCACCGGAAGTCAACGGGTTCAGTGGCCGTTGTCAATGCGTCTTGGACGGATTTATAGCCTCGGTATACTCCGAGTATGCTACTCGAGACCTACGTTTTCATTCGTTTAGTTTCGCAGTCGGCGATTTAGATCCGAACTCTTTATACTTTAACACGTTTTCCTCTATACTTTAGGATCAGATTGTTAAGTTTGTTATTTCAGTTAGTTGTCATTCTTAAGTTGTGAATCTACCATTTTCTTTCCTTAATGTGTCGAGTACCCATAAAAATGAGACAATAGGAAAACAATGGAATAATATATGGAAACAATGGAATGGAATAGTGCTTAAAGGGTTAATATTACTGCTTACACAATCTTATAACTTCTAAAATAAAATCTTAACCCACATCACTGTGCTTCCACTAACATTATTAAGACTACGATTTGTATAGTTTTTTATATGACAAAAAAATGATATATATTATATTTATAAAAAAAAAGAACCAGATAGAGTTTCTCGCCTGCGCTCTTCTCGACTGGGTTGTTTTCCGAACCGGTGGTAGTGTTTTAGACGTTCATAAGCGCCTTCTTAGGGCCTAAATTGAATAAATAAATTTGATTTTGATTTTATATCAACGTTTTAATGCTGTAGCGGCCATCTTGTTACTACTTTCCGGGCAATATTTGTTTAACTATAAGGAGTTCATTAATGTCAATACACTAAACTTGTGAATGAAAAACGAAAGAAATATTACATGACGGCCAAAAATGCCATGAAAATCTGCCACTTGTCATCATTTCAGATTCCGGTCAAATAGTAAACCTATACGGTATTAAAATAGATTTGTTACATAGATATATATAATTATAGATAGATAATTTTATCTAGAGTTCAAATGGAATCGTTTCATGAATAATGCGTTAATACACGTACGGACCAGACATGGTATGCCGAGCGGCCGAAGTCATCAGTCGCATAAGTAGGAATGGGGAATAATACTTTTCAAAAAGATCGATATTTATATTCGATTTAACAAAAAAATGATGTTCTAGAGATCAATCTTTTTTCTATTTCTTTTACTTGACTGTTTATTCGTAAATAGTATGTGGTCGAAACTTACTTTTACTATTACTTTTAGTGGTCGAAACTAGACTATAATTATCATTTATTGCAAAACATGTTTCCAATTTTGTTAATTAACAGAAATAAAGGTCATCAATAGCGACTAAAACAAAAAAGAAGAATGTCTGACCTACTAAGGAAAAATTACTCTGAACTGTTTTATTTTCGACGATTTACAGATGATCGATACTTTATTGGTTTGGCAGATAGATCTTTTGAGCCTCGATGTTTTGTGAATCGATTCATCAAACTTAGATACAAATCGATTCAAAAATCGATCTTTTTCGGAAAGGATTCCCAACCCTACGTAGGGGTCTGATAATATCAGCCGCTCGCCGTACTATGTCCGCGGTCCGGTCTGTACGTGTGTTAACGCCATAAGCAATTAAATACATACTTAAATCTAGATTTCTTTTGATAATTATTTAAAAAAAATATATTGTTATAAAGTTTGGCTAACTGATTGAGAATTATTATTGTTCAAAGAATACTTTTTATGATTGGTCCATTAACTCAGTGATTTGTTTACAATCTCACCTGATGTTACGTGACGATGAAGTTCATAGTTGCAAATATGCTAAACCTTTAGGGTACTTAGCTCTCAAGTCATGCTACCGGAACATAACTACTTATAGGTGTTTGGCAGACAATTATAAATTTATAACTATCACTTTAGGCTTATATAGAATGGGATAGGCATAATGTAACTTACGTCCATCGACGCTACATCCGAAATAACCTATGCAGTATATGTACTTGATGATTCTTCTTAACACGCTTAAAAAATAAGCCCACACGAAGCCGCAAGTAAAACAATAGTTCATCAGGTAATCACAAGAAAATCACACTCCATTTAGCGATTCTGTTTGGTGATTGGTTTCGCAAAGTTTCGCCGAGGGACACCGACACCGCGCGTAACTAACATTGATTACGGTTAATGATGTCCCCCCTTACTTTCCATATCGATTATCGATAAATATATTATTCTTATAGTGTATACATTGACGGCATTTAAACCTGATAATTTCTTTTCCTATTTGCATACATTGATATCTACTGTTTGTTTGATTTCATGTTGCTTGTTTTTTGTATGTGAGCTATGAGAATGTGTTTTCTGTAGTTTAAATTAACCACAGTTTAAACATTTCAGATGGGTAGATTAAAGTATAGTCTAAAAAATGGGGGATTCGAGAAAAAAAAACAAATTCTCGAAGTGAGCGGTGAGCAAAATAAGGTTGAGGTTTTCTTTATTTCTGTATTTTTTTATTGATAACACTAAAAACAATCTATTAAAAGAAATGAAAATCACTTCATAGATAAAGGCATATTAATTTTATATTATAAACTTAAATATATTTCACTCATATATTTTAAATTGTGTTATAATTATTAGACCTATTTATAGCATAGTAAATAATTGCCGAGAATAGCATTTTATATATAGGCCAATGTAACCGTGAGCACATCACTAATTTGTCGATATACCGAAAAACAAACAACACTAACTTAGTAAGCCAAGTAAGAAAGTTTGATTGGGTACTGACCGACATCGTATGAAACGACCATCGTCACATTACATCTACCATTAGTAAGAAAAAACTTTTGTTTTTGTTTCATTCAAGATTACCAGATAAGTTTGATAAGTTAGATAAGTCCATATTTTTATAATTCATTGTATTTTTTTATCCGAGATAAATATGTGTATGAAGTTGCCAGCACTATTTATTTCTATTCTGAAAATAAATCCAATTAAGCAAATAAAGCCGATTATTATTACAGAGCGTTAGAACTCCTAAAATTGCTAGGAAAATTTAATAAACCCGTCTGTAAAATGCGATGTTTTTTGGTTTTGTTTAAATAACCAAAGGCAATTAAAAAGAAATGTTTCGTTGTCTCTTTTTTATTTATATTAATTGAAAAAGTGTCTCACTTACCGAGATTAAATTTGAAACTGAAATAACAAAAAAAACGTCGATCGGTTTTAGTTCTCTCGTTCCACGGCGTCTGAGCGCAGAAAACGATAAATTTTACGAGTACTACCTACCTTTTAAAAACGTACGTCACTTGGTACGATGCTTACCAACGAGATTTCTCCCCTAGCAGAGCCCCTCGTCCCCCGAACCCCCTTCATTGTTTATCTTTATTGCCGGCCACTTGCCGGAGAGTTACGCCGTGATTGTTAAGTTTTATAGATATATATTTAAAATAGATCCTTCTTTTTTTAAACTAAACTCTGCCGACCTGATGGGGTTTGACAGCTTGAGTTTTAGGGAGAGGAAATTAGGCACTTAAGTTGTTCAAAAACAGTAACTAGGACACTAAAATGGTATGAACTCCTTTTTGAGCTACCAATTGAGGAGCGTTTGAACAAACATCGTCTTAACAGTTTTTTTTTTTGTTGTTTCTGTCTCTCTTTCCGTAGCTGATTTTATTAAAATCAATTCAATTTCAGTTAACAAAGTATTAATAAGTTATTAACACTTTTTACCTCTAGAAAAATAAACTCGTGTCTTGAAAAACACATGTATCGTTTTGTGAAAACGCTCCTCAATTGTGTATAAAAATGATATAGTTCTTAAATTTGTCCCAGTTAAACGATATGGTTTGTTTAAAAATAAAAAGGTCCCTTGCATGTGCAATTTAATTATGTTGTGAAATGTTCTGGGAATAATTAATCCTAAGCTTTAATACCTCTTAAGTTTCAACTTTGTAATTTGTATGAAAAGCTTATTAAATATTAAAACACATATTATATTAAGGAAACCAGACCTCTGTATATTCCATTATTTAGATATACACACGTATAAAATACCGTTTAGAGATCAAGCGATTTCATTCTCTGGATAATGGCATTATTGACATTGTTCATTTCGTTTCTATCATATATTTTGTCGAAATTAGTTCGTCCATTGTCATAACAGTAACAATCGAAGCGAAATCGGTTTAAATTCACATTTTTTTACTGTTTAATCAACACCAATACTACTAAAAGATATTCCCATTAAGAAATTTAAAACAGATTAAAATGTGTCTTTACGAATTCAGAGAGTACATTTTTCAATGTTTTTTGTTTTGACAAAAATACACGTTCTTTTAGTATAAGATTATTGGATTATCTTAAAAGGGTCACACGATTTTAAATGGACTTATTCTTTATTTACATTTTACTGATCTGTTTCGCTAAAGTTATATTTAACTACAGTTTGATTTATTACAAATTTTAAGCGCGTGCCGTTTTTGTAAGGTCAATTTGCAAACACGAATATCATTTAGACTAAATAAAAATAAATCTTTAGGTAAAGCGATTGGACGCTTTGGAGATAAGTCTGAGAAGTTAACTGGAGTGAAGTTGGTGGAAGAAGTAAGACATTTGAAGGACGTAGATGATATTGTATTTAGTATTTAATTTACATTACGTTACAGATCCGTTCCGAAACATGATCAAAATTTTATTAATGACAGTAGCATTCAATTTGTATGACTTCGTTTTTAAAATACAAAGTTTATCCAGGAAGGATGGGCTTTGGCTGTTCCGGGAAGTTTCGGTCGACTCGATTGACTCATTGGTCCTATGGTAATCGAGTTACAGGATAAATTTGCGGACAGGCGAGCCCATCATGCAATTACCCACTTTACTGGATCGAGGGGAAAAAAAACAACTCTTCTATGAACCCTTCACTTTTACTTTTTGTTCGATCGAGTTTTTTTCTATTAAAACTTTGCCGTGACTTCGTTTAGGTGCCTTTCTGTTATTAGTATTTTTTGTTATATCGCTATTCGTCGTATTCTGTCAACTTCAGTCTTTGAAATCTTGAAAACAGCACTATAGTTTTAAACCTGTAGTCATTAAAATGTATCCATTTGAACACTACAATTCTATTACTAAATATTTAATTGTGTTAAATTTAAAAAATAATTTTAACAAGTAATTAAACTCCTAACTTCATACGAAACAAACTCTTGCAAAAATAACTATGTCTAAATGGCTTTAATAAAATATTTGTTGTATATTTGTTACTTTTCCTGTACGTTATACAAACTCATATAAGTGTTTCTAGAAGTAAATATAAGACACAATTTATTAGTCATACGTAAATATAAAAATGTATAACTAGCTGCGCCCGCGTTTCATATATTTTTCACTGCGTAATATAGATTTTAATTTTTATTATCCATCCTTTCAACCGAAAGACGTCCACTGTTGGACATAGGGCTCCTCCAAAGCTATCCACGAAGTCTCCATCGGTCTTGTGCCAACCGCACCCAACGGATTCCCGCGACCTTCACCAGGTAGTCGGTCCACCTTGGGGGGCCCCACCCACGCGACAAAAATTTCTGAATCGTTAGTTTAGCCCGACTAGTAAAAAAAAGTTGAGCGTTCTTGGATGGTACAAGTTACGTACAATTCGAAATTCAAATGACCTTGTTTGTTAACTAAACCGTTCAAAAACCTCTTATATATAATAAGTTTTACTGGAATTCATTGCCAATAATAATCAAGTAGAATTATACAAACAAATTATACTAATAATCATAAAATTACGTAATAAATTAATAATCGAGATCGTTTTATTTTATAACTAGCTGCGTGTCTTCAGCTGCGCCCGCGTTTCATATATTCTTTACTGCGTTTTAATTTTTTTTTATACGGAGACCTAATATTTTTTTAGTGCTAAGATAAAGTAAAAATATTTCTCATAAATTCAAGCACTTGCCCGTAAACTGTGCCGTTAAAACGAATCGGATTTTATTTAAACTTTTATGAGGTTTTTTTTTTATGCGGAACTCTAATTATTTTTTCAAATTAAAGTACCCTGAGTTACCCGGAGTAACATCAGCTATCTACCAAAAAAAGTCCCGTCAAAATCGGTACAACCGTTCCAGAGATTACCAATTCCAAACAGATGGACAGGTAAAAATTAAAAAAAAATGTATTTTTAACTTACTCCAAAAAAGAGTATTTTTGTTATAAGTAATTACTTAAAAGTATTTACTTAGTAAAGAAAATAAATTTTGACATTACAAACATACACTTCAATTTTATTTATTAGTGTAGATTATAAATGATTTTTAATTTTGTTTCTGAACGTTGCGCCGCGGCGCCGTCTATCGAAACTGGATCTGATCGGGGTGTTCGCAGTTAGAAACATTGGTTGCTAAGCAACGGTACCGGTTCCAATACCCAGTCAAACCGGTCTCAATTGTACAAATTAAGAGTGTACATTAGCAAAGGTCATTGCCGATAATACGCGTAGTACTTAGTTCATAGATATATTTCGAAAGAGCCGCGTTCGACTGTCGAGTTCTCCTTACCAGTGTGGGTTCCATCCATCACGCTATGTTTATATGAGTATAGACAGTGTGGTGATGATTTAACAATAATAATAATTATAAATCATTCATCAGGAACAACACAAGAAACATTCGAATCAAAATGATTTCAGAGTGGTAAGCGAAATATAGATTTAGTTAATTATATTATAAAATTCTGAATAAGTAGTGAACTAGATGTAAAGAATACTTAGGACTTCACAACTTTATAGATAACCCCATAGAAATAAAGAAAAAAAAAATACATTAAAAAATTAATTTATAAATAGTTTTTTGACGAGGGAAAAAATAATATAAAGCCTTAATAATTTCTAGAGATTAGAAAATCTAATATAAAAAGTATTACTTAATAGTAATATTGTAAATTTAATAGTAACATAATAATTCTTTAAACTTTAAAGTACTCTTTAAAAAAATATGTAAGTATATAAAAATGGATACCGAACAAAAAACATCGGGAATGTACTATGTAAGGTGTAAGTAATATAATCTCAAACCTTTGGACAACTAACTATCCCATCTGCCATGTTTCTTGTATTTATAACCTCTCAGTGCTGCCGATAACACTTTCATTAGAATTCAAAACTATTCACATGCGTAACTACCTATTGATGCAAGACACAATTGACCAAACATATTCTCTACTTATCTATGATTGATCTATTGTTATTTAAAGTTTAGTAAAGGTCACGGCTGAATTAAGCAAGAATACTTTAAAAATCTGACTTCAATTATAAATAATTGGCCGCAAAAGGTGAAAGACATGAATCAATTTATACGAATTGCAAACGTAAATAACCTATATGAATGATTAAAATTGTTTTCGTTAATTAATTTATAATCTTTGAGATTATGTTTAATACTGTCAGTAATAGAGATCTTTGGTCTTTTGGTTCGAGTAACAACGTTTTCGTCTAACCTAATAGAAGCTTGGAGGGGTGATAGGTTAATAGAAATATTTTCTAATCAACAGAAACATTATTACTAGATATATGAAACAATTGAGTAATATAATCCTTGTAATAGTAACATTTAACTGCACTGTGTTATCGAAAGCCATTAGTGTAACTGCTTCCTTATCTCAACCACTACAAAGTAATTAGACCTCGTTATTTGATAATCATTAGTTATAATATTAACTTTATTATTTGGTTTACGCAAATCGTATCTCCGTTTAAACGAGTTTTAGGTAATATTATTTTTAGGATTTTTTGCTTTGTAGGGAAGAAATGTAAATTACGGAGTGATATTGTTTTCGTGCCGGGCTAAGGTGTAAATGCTCATTGTGATAAACGCGCTGTAATGAGAGACTCGGACCCGGTATATCCAGACCTACCTAGAGGCTTTAGGCGTGGTAGATGTAAACCAGCATGACGATACCGTCTGTCCATCGATTATCATGTAACGTTAGATGAAGACCAGTCATTTTGTTGAGCTCGAATAAATAAAAACTAACAATAAGAAAGTGCGGATAAATTATCCAACCTGGAGCTGCCAGTGCCAGTAGGCCGTTTATTATTTAACTCTAAAAAGCAGTCATAAGTTTCAAACGTTTCACTGACGTGAACGTCAACAACACATCCGTAACACGCGAACCAAATTCTAATCGGTACGTAACCCGACCTTCGCATTCGCTAACGTACCGAAAACAACAGAAAAACGCGCTCCACAAACGGGAATCGTGTGAAATGATTTACATCTTTCTAACGTGACTGGGCGAACTGTAAATCTTTCCGATGCCTACTAAATTAATCACCCTCGAATTTTACCCTGCGCGAAATGTTAACACGAAATCCCTCTCTCAGTATTCGGTTTTCTACATTCGTATTTATGTTTTATCTCTTGAGTTCTAAATTCGATTGATTTTATTTCTAAATTACTATAAATTACAGTAATATAGGATTATAGAGTTTTGAATTGTTTCAAACATAATTTAGAATTGGCATTTATTTCTTTATTTCTGTCAACAGTTGTGGAAAACTACCCCGACATTTTATGCTTATTGCTTACTGAGAAGGTTATCTGCTTCCTTTGTCAGTTTGTTCATAGGTAAAGGATTTTAAGAGTTTTTAATCAAATCTTTCAGAGAGACTGTAATATTAACTGTTATAATTTATTTACTTAAGATGTTATTTAGTGGAAAAACACTATTGTCTGATAATAATATCAATTATGCCATTCTATTCGATGCAAGTAGTAATTATGCTTTAACAAGATTAATGTAAATCGTCTGTGTGTTTTTATAATGTCAGGTAGTGTTTCTGTAATTTGAAGTTAATCAAGTGAACGTCAGAGTTTAGTTTCCGATCACGGATCGACCGGTTTCTTTTGACCATAAAAAGGATGGAGAGGTTATATTTGTTACGAGGGACTTTGACCGTATTGAGATCGTAAAATGTGAAAAAAGGAGCATTGGCTTGTGGGGAACATTAAGTCACAATCTCTGTCCACTAATTTTAAAATTTGATTAATAAGGATCCCAGGAGTCCATTGATACTATTTTTTTTATGTCATTGTATGCTCCTTAATATTAAGGTTTTCCATGACGATTTACAAGAACTTAAAGTAATATTCTTTCAATGTCGTTGTAGCTTCACATTTCCTCAATTATACGCATATAAACAAAGTACTATTTTGTTGATCATTTTTTTCATATTATTTTTCTATTTTCTATAATCGAACCTCTAATAGCTATAGTAATCAAGGTAAAAAACGGTTTATTCTGTTTTTTATTAAAAGACTATGACAAACGAGACACGAAAATAAATGATCTCATAATTAAAATAACATTTAAATATCGTTCTAATATTTTATGAGCCACACAATATGATCTATTGAACTACATTGCATGAGATTTGAATAATGTAGGGGAAAAAAAACTATAGTCAGCTCACAAACGAGAATGAACGCTAACACTGCAAGTTTAAAGCCGGTTCTGCAAGAACTAGTTGGAGTGAGATCAAAGCGAAACCGGCACAAGGAAGCCGAACGAAGCAAAGCGGGGATTTATAAATACAATTGCACAACCTTGAACTTCAAGATTCGAGGCGAACTGCTCGAACGCTCTTGGTGTGCTCTTGCCTAAAGCAATTTCTTATAAGGCAATGAGCACTTTTTTAAGGAACTCGTTTTCTGTTGACGTTTTACTACTGATATTTCCAATGTCTCCGCGATTCGGATCAACTCGGATGCTAAAAATTATAATATAATTCGCATTTTTTAAACATTCATGTTACGATTTTTTCTATACTAATTACACCACGGAATTTATTTGGATTACGTTTATTTTCAAAGTGTAGTATCATTTTATTATGTTTATTGTAACTCGTTATGTTAAGTTTCATAACTTTAAGCTTAAATATTGTATAGTTATTTTGGTATATAAGTAGGATTTTTCCATTCCATTTGATAAAATTGTTTAAGCTGTCCTTTATTTCTAACGTTTGTGTTATTCTTAGTTGACTTTCATTATATTGCATTTCTGTCTTCTAAAACATGTCTAATTAAACCTTCATACAGACAATAATTATCTAAACGTTTAATATCAAAGGTAACGAAATGTATCGTATGGTTTCACTACCAACTTAATTACACGTTCAGTCGCCTTGAATGCTCTTTCCTCTTTCAAGTGACGGCTCGAAATTGTATTTTATGACAACTGTAACAAGTCAAGTACAATTAAATACTTAACAATTTATTTAAAATATATACCTACCTACACCTTTTCATTAAAACATTGAATCGTTCCGTATTAATTAGAGGTCGTTTTGTGTCGGTTTCTCATTAACGGGACGAATTTTCCTGCAAATATTAGAAATATCAGATTGCTTTCACCTCGAGATCTCCTCGTGGAGTTCGAACAGATAAAACAGCTACGGTTTCTATTCATAATGTAAATTTTTAATGAATCGTGAAGTAAGTTTTTTTTAATGAAATCACGTGTTTATGTTTCATCTGGAGTCTTATTTCAAGGGTCGATTAAAGCTTTAAGTCGTAAAGCGTAAATTAATTTTAGCTGAAAATGATATTTGCATTGTAAATCTCTTATTATCAAGTTATTACTACATGGTTATTATCAAGTTACTAGAATAGATGATCATATATTAGAATAGTTTTGTTAATTCCATGCAAAATCGCAACTGAATATAAAAGATAACTGAGAACCGCATTTAAGAAACGTTGACTCAACAAAATCGAATTTCTCTCTCGCCTATGAACGATATGCAGATGAGCTTCAAAGCTGACGATTTATGAAGAGAGTCGAATGAAATATGGTGTCTTTTGCGCGACTGCCTCCATTCAGAACATAGTAAGACTTTTAAAATTAATACCAATTTATTCCAAGGAATATCAATTGTAATCAATTTTTATTCATATAATATTTATTAATAATACATATACGAATATATGTAAATGAAGAGAGCTTTTTTAATTCACGAAAATTCACTGTACACGTACTTGACTAGACTAGACGTTGTGTACTTTATTAATAGCATCAGAAATGCAATATGCCAAGCATATTGCAAAATATGACATAGAAAATGTTAGAATACTATTGTTAAAGTCATTTTTTTTCTTAATTTATAATAATAAAACTTCTGTACGTATTTTTTTGAAAGTCGCATGCCAGATTCTAAATAGAGGAGTCACTCGCGATTTCATTGAAAAGTTTTTATGAGCTACCCTCGTCGCAGATGGAAAATAAATCCGCAACGTCGGACGTCTAACAGGCAAAAGTAAATCGACACGAAAAACGACCAAATGTAAATTAGCTAAAACTAGATTGAGTTTTATTTCATTAATACGAATAATCATTTCAATGTTATCTTCAGTGATATATATTTCAGTGTTCAATAATACATATGCTATATGAAATTACCTGGTAATTTCAGTACGCTTTTTGAGAGAATTTGACACTTATATTTTGGGACTAGAGCAGATAGTTCAAGTGTTGGATGCTCCTAAACACTTAATAAAATGACAACTTTATATAAACCAACCAGAAACATAATAAAAAGCATTTGCTAAAAAATGTCTACAGAACGGAGACTGTCCTGTTCCTTGTAAAATAGTTCCAATATTTACTAGAATCGCCTCTACAGGGATTGTTTGCGAAGCGACCGGTCACAAATACTCGTGTAGGTATGGGATGCAGGCCATTTGGATTTCTCTTGGGCGTACTTAACTATGCAGTTTAGATGAGGTCTGTTATATTTTTTTACCATCTTTTGTATTCACTGTTGTTCTAGGTATTTTCGTTCTAGTAACTTTTTGTCGTGGGCTAATACTGTAAAATTAATTTGCATTCCGTCACGGGAGTTTTAAATAACGTGGTAAGTAAAATTACAATATTCTACTAAATCGTTTTGGATTTATTTTGCAAAACTATAGCCTAAAACTGAGCATAATAAATTTATGATTCGACTTTATTATGGAAGGCAATCGATAAGAAGGGATTGTATTATATCCTTAAAACTATGAACTGAAAGCACAAATATCTATTCAGTCGACATAAGACGCCGAAGCCCTCGGGGAACGTAACTTAGACCGAGAAAGAGTTGTTCGACTTCCACTTATTTCCGAGTTACGGAGCATTCCTTTTGTCGACTCTTTTGTCTTATATTATACTTGTTTTTACACTTATTTTGGCACTGCGACCTTTTAACTGACATTTACGCCAGACGTTACTTACACCGTTGTTATTTATCTAAATCTATTGCTTTCAATATGTGATTTAGTCAAAATGCTTATCCATAAAGCTTCAAAAAAAAAAAAAAAAATGCCGAAATTATTCTCAAATAATATCATCGCAGCATTGTCAATTATTATTGTATTCTTTACATTCAATATTAAATTCATTCACTTACAAAAATACAATTTTGTTTCTACTAACGATTGGAAACTAAGCAAGTACGTGATGCCATGAAATTCGCTGAGTTCAACGCTTCGGTGTGTCCAGGCTTGGTGTATATATTCCCAAAGCAATTATATCGTCTAGCTTTGATCGGTCTGTAGGGACAAGCGGGTCGACTGACCCCGTTCAACTCCGACAGTACCGATCAGACTGAATTAGGTACTGGAGGATACTCTTTAAGAAATTCTTAAATCAAACAACATTTAGCTGTTATAGTTTTTTAAAAGTTCCATTGTTTTTTTACTAGACGTTCAATGTTGAATTTGGAAAAAAAAAAAACATGAATTTGGATCAGCAGTATTATTAAGATATCCTCTAGGATAGGACACATATCTAAGTGAAAATTTTGTCAGTATTATAGATTTCCTTAATTCTTTTATTAATTCTAGCTTTTATATCATAAACAACAATTTCAAATATTATCTCTGAAAAGTCTACCACCCTCTCAGTTCTAAACTAACATAACAGATTCTAGCCACGTGCAAACAGAACTTAACTTAAGCGGCAACGGTTCAAAAGAGATCTTATTGACTGTTCCCGGCGTTTATACCCGCCGTATTGACTTTGTAATGTCCCCCATTTCCTGAACACCAGCTCCGGAATAAGAAAAGTTCGTTGGAAATGAAAGAAAAGGCCCGCACTATATATACCTTTGATCTCGACCCTCGAATTAACTCGACAAAGACATCAGTTTAGGGTCCAACTAATTCCGAGTTTAATGAGAAACCCGTTTAGAAGGAATAATTCAATTCTGTATATACGGAATTCACGTTAATTTGTACGTGCCGCGCTGTAACGCTGTACCTTTTTGAAATGCTTAAATTAAATTCCTCAATGTACCCGAATTGGATTCGGGTGGAAACATTAAAAGTGTGTTGTATTCCTTTTGTTTAGCATTTGTTACTTATTATTATTTAATATTAAATTAATAATATTAAAAGATTTTTTGGTCTTAAACATTCTTAATTAACTTCTTCAAGCACAAATAAGTCTTTAACGTAGACCCGTAAAAGATCCGAAACGAATAAATCGTTTGAGAAATTGCAACATATTCTTCCATCGTATAACGTAAATTTTTAAAGGCTGTTAAATGCATATTGATGGAGAGCTTTTCTGGTATTTCATTTTGTAGTAAATTAAATAAAACATGATCCAGTTTACCGTAGAAATTAATGCTTTTAACCTTTATCACTTTTGTAGAGAATACAAGGATAGACTTGTAGAATTTACTTCAACAGTTGAGTGATTAGGTATCTACAGCGCGGAAGTAATATTATCTAATTATTTGCGTTGTTTAATAATTCTATCGTATACGTGATATGTGACAATATGGCCTATTCATCATATCAATATTAACCTGCAAAAGGTTATCGCGCATCATAATATTAACATTACCACTAACTATAATTTATTCTATATAAATGCATCCGAAGGTTCAGAAACAACGTATTTATTATTATAGTTCTCGGCGTCCAATTCGAAAGTCATAGCATCAAGCAATTTACTTACAGCCTCTATGATTTCTTTATTATCCTTTATCCCTTTGTCCTCCCTGGGTACGATCTTAAGAATTCCCTCTCCCTTATATTTTTTTTTGTACCGTACACGCTTGATAAAAATATATTGAATTTTGAGACATAAGGTTTCCCTTTTTATGTCTTTTTCCGGAATTCGTTTATTTACAAAGGGAAAGTATTTCGAATGGGTTGTTTTTTATATTTCTTTCATTTTTTTTACTTTCGTATTACGAGAGCGTTATGTTTGCCAGATTTCAAAAGCCGAGATGGAATCTCGACGTATCGTGATTATTGAATGAAAAGGGTAAGATTTTATATTGTTATCTTAATACTCCTTACAGGATTTCGCCCTCGGATTGGTCTGCGAAGATGTTTTGGTTTGATGAAGTAAAAGTTTTAATCCCTTATCTCAATGTATAAAAAGTATCATGACTCTCCTTGATTATACTTTGCTAAATTATTTAAGAATTGTTTCTATTAAGACTAGTTATAGTAAACTTGGCTAGAGATAACAAAGCAAAAACAAATCATACAATATTATGTATATGAAGTTATAACGTTATACTATTAACGTCAGCTATTGAGACACTAAAAGCTATAAAGGAAAACATTAAGACGGTAACCGTAACACTAAACGATTCTCCCAAATAATCTCATGTAGTGAAATACAAATCAGTGTCTACTGAGGCATAAAATTAAACCAGGGTTAGTTAAACTATTAACGTCTCATGAGACTCTCGACGGTTAACAGTTTATTTTCGTGTATGCCCATGTCTAAAGAAATCTTAAAATAACAGCTATGGATGGGGACACGTTAAAGTCGTGTCCACCGGACGAGCGATTATGTTAAAGCGAACAAATTGTGCACGAAAAGTGTAATCGAAAATGTCCAAAGTCGTACTTTCGTTTCGCTAGAACGAACTGTTAATGACGGTATCGTCAAGAAAATGTATAATTTAGAGGACGAAAAAAAAGAAACACTCCGAGTTTTAGTAAAGCACGCTGTAATGTGTTTATAATTGACGTTACATGTGGGTTTCTAGGTTCAACGTAAACACGCCCTCAGCTCATACCAGTAACCGTGAAATACTCATTTAAGACCAGATGACAGTGCCATTGACATTTGATGGATATGATTATTGATACTTCACGGTTAACTGATACGTATGTTTACACAGTATCCAAATGATGCCGTATAATGTGATCTTGTAAATAGTAAAGAACAAACAGATCATTTGTTTATCAATTATTTTAACGTCCTTTTATTTTCTCATCAAATGGTATTGGTTTAGGTCGTTTTCATGTAGGTCATTATTACTCCTGGTATTCGTTTCGGTTATAGTAAATTTAAAGTATTGGCTTAAGTAAGGTTAGTTTAGTATTCAAAATTCAGTAACTCTTTCTTTATTAACTAGGGTCCCGTGTGATCTCAGCGGGTATCGTTCAAAGGAATCAAATAAACTTTATACAAGAAGTTTCTAGTTTCTGCTAAACATTCAACTTTATTTTTTTATTACAACCAATAAGAAACTTCGTGTAGTTGGCCCGACGGATGCTTTAAAGGACCTTGTTTCTATTTTTCTGGTATGTGTAATTTCTCAGTCTACAAATTTAATTTGTTCGTCTGTCACTATTCTTTTTAAAGATTAGAAAAGCGAAAAGATTACAGAGATGTGACAGTAATTGAGAGAGGAAAACAAGATTAGCACTTTTCTCTTATTAGAGAACGTTGCCTAGTATATAATCTGCATAGAGTCGTATAGTTGTCTTCGTGGTAATAATTTGTTCGTTCGTCGGTTAGTTCCCATGCTTACGGAAGATACACCCGTAGACGCATTTAGTCTCCGTTACGACAAATATAGTGTGTGCTCGCCAGTGTAGAATTATTTCGATCTGTACACGGAAAATTACAGCTCGTTCGTCGATTTGAAACTTGTATTTTTATTACCATTATTGCTTCGTGTTATTATATGTCGATGTCTGATGTCATCCGTGTATATTTATGAAACGTATGTCCGTTTTCTAAGTCAGTTTGTTCGTTTAGTTTAGTAATTATATTAGAAATAGATTAATCTTTTTCTTTAATTTGTTCTACATTTAGTACAGTCGGGACAATCTGATTTCTGTCAGGTGTCATTGCAACGTACATATATCATTCTTCTTCATACAATCCCTCCATACCGTTTTCCGTCATTCTATTACTTCATACTTTATTTATTGATTTTTACTTGATTATTTGATATTAAATGATTAAAAATGTTACTCTTTTAATATGCAAAAATAACTTAATATCTTTTTACTTTAGATAGGTAGATCGATATTTATTTCTTATGTGTGTGTATTTGATTATTGAGGTAATTTTTTTCTCAATATCTCTAAACCCTACTTATCTAAAATAATTTATATACTTTTAGGAACTTTTATTGTGCCTTTGAGCGATTATTTATTATTTCTCAGCTGCAAGAAAAAAAACGAGCGAAACTGAAGGAATACACTATATTTTAGTCGTAACATTTATGCGTCATTGATTATTTTTCTATTACGAATTTAATCGGATTCATTTATTAATATGTTTTATGGTTTTAATTATGTCGTATAAACAAATGTATTTTAAATAACATATTGATATTATCTGTTACTAGTCGAATTCTGTAAGAGACTATGTGTAATGAGATGGTAAACATGCTAAACCTAGAAGTGCTGGCTCTTAAGTGATGTTGCTGGAACATATTTATAGATGCCTGGCAACAGATTTTCAACTTGAAAGAGGTAACTAAAAATATATCTACCACCAAACTATGATTTCAACAAACACTATATCTTAATTTATTAAAGGCGTTATATTATAGGATAGATAGACTCGCACCTATGCCCATAAACATAATAACCTACCAACTATAACAGAGACATTCCGTAAACTTTAAAAGCTTTCAATAAAAATAATGTAATATATAACACAATATACAAATAAAACAAATATAATAAACTGTTTTATTCAAGCAGTAAACAAAACTATGTGTTTATAATTGTGTTTTTGGTATTATTTCATAGGTAACGAGTAACTGCCGTATTAGTCTTTCTAGATCATTCGAAACAAGTATGACGAATTAGTACTGGTTTTTCCTTCTATATTTGCGATATATTTAAACATATTATATTTATTGACATCAATATTAAATATAGAACTGAAGAGATAGAAGCAATGATGGCTCTGTGATAATGTGTTTTCATGGACGTAGTTTCGAATCAATTTGTCCTGTACTATATTGAGTCTAAGGTTTCGGCGAAAGAAACAGCGTGAGGAGACGATTGCGCATGGTGTTAAGGTACACGTACTATGGCTTCAGCGTAATCTTACCTAAGGCTCATTGTTGATTAGAATCCACGTCATCTGATGCCACTTTAGAATACGTTACCACTCGACCATCAGTGCTTCCCGATTCTTCGTTATCACCAAGAGCACCACGATGGTCGGTAAATACTTCGCGTAGACTAAAGACCTTTGTGATTGAAGAGCCATGCAGATAAACTCAAGTGGATATGAGAGTTACTTTCGCGAATAATGAGGTTAAAACAATAAAAACGAAATAGGTAGTTGTATCTTAAAAAAAAAGTGTGTACTGTATATATAACCTTACGCCTGGTTGAAGTTCGCTTCGATTATATCAGGTATTATTAAAAGATTAAACGTAAAGTAAAATGATGTCCTTTTACATTATAAAGTAGCATTTATTGAAAAAAAGTGTGCAATTCACATAAGTGAAAATATGCGTTACCCAATCTGGGTTCGATCTTCCGACCTTTCAGTTGTGCCGTCTATGAGACACGGCAAAGTCCACCGGGCTAACCACGCTCCTAACAATTTGATGAACAAATCGCTTTTTCGTTTCATCGACTTTCAAATTACAACGATGCTAAAGAAGATTTCACTTCAAAAACAGTTTTACTGAACGTTATTTATTTCCATTTGAAAACGTTCCACTGTCCCAGAGTGATCTGAGTTATATTCGTCATACCGCACAAGAAGAACATTTTTTTAATTTAGAAAAATGATAATTAATGCTTCTGATAATTTTGAATTTAATTAATTTTAATATACTTAAGTTAAGTTATTTTGAATAAAATACCACTTGTGTAGCTTATCTTTTGCCAAGGCAAAATTATTATTAGGCTTATCACGACTAATAATTTATATCTACATAATAACCATTCGCTTTTAATGTCGTTTTAATTATGTATTTATTTTTCTTTACAGGTAAATTTGCAAAACTGCATTAAGACCAAACGGTAGAACCCGTTTCAGGTAAAAAGTAACCTTCATAACCTCTAAAATTAAATACAACCAAATACTATGAGGTATATTCTCTGTTTATTATTTAAATATAATGTTCAAGTAATGTAGTAAAGAAAATAAAAAAAGTTAAATTACTTTAGCCAACTATTATTGTAATTAAAAATAAAATAATAGTAGGTGTGAATACATGTTTGTATATCTATCTCGCTTACTCTTTAACAGTGCCACCGATAAGTCTATGTCGTGAGTACCTTGCCCCCCGCTAGCCTCATTATTATATTCTAACCTTTCGAATTTTTGATACAGTTCATGTTTCATACAAACATTATGCGCATACAATGCGAAGACCAGTACAATATTAACGTCACTGGATTTACACGGCCAGTTAATTAATCCAGGTTGATGATTATAGGATGGTAGAATGACAACGACTGGCGTAGTAACCTAGTGATCCGAATAATGTTTAAATTAAACACATTTGCATTGAATTACTTATTGGAAACAATTAACTACATAAATGAATACACACGTACGGCTGTATGTATGTATACATCGTGAGTGTGCAAATATATAAAAAAAAATGGTTCCATTTATTATTTCCTATTAAAAAGGCAAAGGCATTTGTCTATACCACGCAGCCAAGTTTGACAACATAATTTATACCGTGTTCTAACATAGTGGTGGTCCTTTGTTAGAACTTTTCTGGAGTTCTTAAGTGATCATGGAATTCACGCTTCTTGTTTATTATTTTCAATACATTTTACTTGTACATTTTACATTTTACTTTCACGTAAAATGTCACCAAAATTACCTAATATAGTATAAAATGTATAGTAAATTTATGAGTTACAAATAAAAATTGAAAATGATGGAAACCAATCTTACTTGATGGTACCGTGTGTATTACATACACATTTCTGTCAGTGTTGCGTGACGTTTTCCAGTCTTATATTAACGTTCAAGTAGATCTTTCCAAAGACTTTTTATGGCATCTCAAAATTTACGTTCCCTGTTACCAAAATATGGAACTAGATATAGTATAATAAATATATGAAATAATGTCAAATAGAAGTTTTTTTGAAATAAATAACAAACAAAATTACTACACTATAGACCAGAACTTCAATGGAATGTTGTGTGTCGTTGAAACTTTGACTTTTTTGTTCCATTTATTCCTTTCTAAGGAAAAGGCAAAGGTACTAGACCATGCTTCCAATGAATATTAGACTATATTTTAGCGTTGTTTAATTTCTGTTGCTATCGATTTAAAAGATTTAAATGAAAAGGATTTGTCAATATGTATTTATAAGTTACTTTTGAAATATCTAAATATACTGTGAAATAAACGTTTTAAATTATTGTTACAACAGTTACGATCACGCTGTATATGTTTGTATGAGTACCCATAACTCGATGACTAATGAATCGGATTAGCTTTGATTTGTTTTTTTTAAATTATGCTTTCTAAATAAATATTTACTTTGTGCATTTTTAACGAAAACTTTTTTATATAATCGCATATTTTGTTTTGTATATTAAATCCTCGATATTTTTTATTCTGTAATTGAGGTTGCAGATGTATTAACCGATCAATATTACTCTGTCTGTTGGCGAAAACAGTATGAAAACAAATTTGTTTTTGAGGTTAGCGCGTTCAGACAGACAGCCAGATATTGTCTATTTAAAATATGTCTTGCTTACACCGAGGTCTTACCAACTTCTACATCCTATTGGATTTTATTATTTTTAAAGTTGCTCATGTCATAGATTTTTGTAAATCTGGTGTAAACCCATAACAAAATCCCGTAATAACAATGGTATCGCAACACAGTTACATCACGGCGACATGCGTCCGCTCATGCGCACTGTTTAATAATAAACGGCCACGTGTGTGATATGTGAATATATGCGCCATTGTTTTAGGTAGCTACTATACTGTTGAAATGAACGGATATTATAAATAATTAGTATGAATTTTTACGGAGGCAAAGGTCACTTTATCATTCAGCCAACATTTTTCGTCTTGTATTTTAAAATATTATTCGTCTGTTTAGAGATGCAAATTCAGTCTTGTGTTTGAGGAATGGAAAATAATTTACAATTACAACGAATAAATATAGTGTTTCGCATAAAGGTAAGTTAATGTCGCAACGGGCTAATTCAATATATTAATTTCATTTAGAAGCGATTTAGAAAATAGCTAATAAGGAAACGAATTTAATCTAGATGGATGAAAACCACTATTTCAAATTAATAGTTTGAAAAAATGTAGTATTTGCCTATATAGACATACTAGAATAGGCTATCGTAAAAAATCTAATCGTTGAATTACGTCACATAAAAAACATAGATCAGCTAAAATAGAGTTATTAGTTTTAATGCACAAAGAAATTTAACTTGACCCCTGAAATAGGTAGTAACTATATTTCAAGATTAAGGTCGTAAATGAGAATCATAAGATGGATAGTCCACCTTATCTTCATTGAAATATCAGCCTTTTTGTTCATACAGCGTATACAAGTTACACTTTTTACTTAAAATATATATATACATATAAATTACGGCTATGCACACATGCATACATCTTGACATACAAACATAATAATATATACACTAGGACCAGTAAGTTTTCTAAATGTATCGTAATGGCGACCTAGAATCGAAGGTACGGTTCCCTAGCACCTTAGTCAAAGTTTCAAAATGATGACATACGTTTTAACACAGCTGAGTATTAATTAAAATGTGTTTGATGGATTAAACTTATTTTTTTTAAAGTTCAATTATCCCAAATAATAATCGCTCCTTTCGGCAATAGTTCCTAAAGTTAATAATGCACTCGCGCCCGTATCTACTACAGTCCGCAGACGATAACGGCACATACGGACATAATAATAATATAAACATTAGTATTGTGTACCGTTTGATATCACTTAAATGTGAACTTATACGTTTGATGTGAATATTTATTTCCCTTTTAAGATAATTATGCATTCAATATTAGTTCGCTTTTACCTTTTACGAAATATCGTATTTCGAATTGAGCTTTAAACGTCTATACTCGTTTTAATTTATTCTGTTTTACAATCAACGTAGTGATTGACGTTAAGATTATTAATGAACGTAAGCGCGATATATAATCTGTGATAGTTTAGAAAATAGACTCGCCCGTTTACACGTGTGCGCCGGAGTTTATATGCCTTGCCAAGAGATGAAAATACTTCGCTAATGGATTTATTTGCTTTTTGCAAATGATAATATACCGCTGCTTCGGAATATAAACAAACAACGTTACTTACCTATCATTATAAACAGTGCGACTCAATAAAAAGTAATAAATAATGTATTTTTAAGACCGTCAACTACATTTTGAATGATATTTTAAATGGAGTTAACAATATCATACGTTATCTTACAAATAACAGTAATATTTGTGTTTGTAAATGTTTTTTGTTGTATATATAGGTAAGTAAATTGTAATAGGCACTTGTAAATATTCGCTGACTACTAATTAATTTATTTTAGAAAGCAAAATTGTGAATTCATTCTTATTTTCCTTGAAAGTGTTAAAAAATATATATTTGTACTGCCAGGAATAATGTATTAGGAAACCCGGTGAAATAACAACAATTTGCGTAAATAATAAATGTACTTTTACATACTGTTTAATCGTAAAGGACGTGCTTTTGGGACAAATTTAAGATTCTTTTTCGCAGTACTGTTTTATTCGGTCTGATGTAGTATATTGAATATGCCTAATTTTATTTAGTTTCAATTGTTAGCGGAATATTTATGACCGAATTAATTATTAGCAATTATTACCGTACTACATATCGTAGTGCCACGGTGACGCAGTTGTGTTACCGTATGACAATCGTTCTGAGCTATCGGGTTCGATCCCCGGGTCGAGTCAAGTGATATTGGGTTTTTATACTCAGTATCATCCCGAAGTATGGAATTTTTATCCGATATGGCGACAGGCTCGCCTCCTGTCACACCTGGGGCGGAACTAAGTTCGCCGAAATGTGGGTGGTGTAGTTCGCTACTTCAACTCTGCCTAACCCTTCGGGGATAACAGGCGTGAGCTTATGTTATGTTACAAATCGTAAATAAACAAGATTATTATTTTTCCTTTACTTTCCGATTTAGTTTTAAAATAACTTAGTTAGTTGTTGAGTCTTAAATTTTATGACGACTAGTATTTTAATATAATTATTGAGATAAAACAAAATAAAAACCTAACATAACTTTAGTATCGTATTTCAATTTTCATATCTTCATCTCGAATCGTTGTAACGAAGACGACTTCCAGAGAGCGCTATCTTATCGACTAATAATTTCCTTATGTATGGATTCAAATGTATTCAAAACATTGATTATATACGTACCTACGTAAATAATCAATATTATATAACTTACGACTATATGTAAATTATTTTATTAAACAATTATCTGTTGATAAGTGTGGTATGTATGAATATGTTAGTTTGGATTTGCTTCGCTGTGGCGTTGCGCTTTTGTTCAGGAAGGGGGAACAGAGCCAAATCCAGATTCGTTATTAAAATCTTTATTTGAAATGCCAAGAGATAAGTAACGAGTATTACGTCTTATATACATACATACGATAATATATTTTACTACCCGGTGCCCGCGGCTCTGCCCGCGTTTCATATGTTCTGTCCACATAACATTTCATTTATACCTTTTTTTTTTTTTTTTGACGGGGGGAAATGCATTTACGCACTACCCTTACCTATTGCATTAGTGAGACCGGAGTCCCCCAATGCAATAGGTAAGGGGGCACGGAGGAACGAGCTCCGTGCCAGTGTGGGACTCACCCGGGCGTGAAGCACCCGGAAATACCCACTAAAAAACCCCCCGGGGCCGTCCGCCGCATTTGGGATGGGGGCGATACGGGGCGGCTTTCGCAAGCACCGCGTCACATTTCATTTATACCTAACCTAAAAAAAAACAAATGAATGAAGAAAAATGAGACCTTTTGTGTTTTAATAGTAGTAAATGGTAAAAGTAAATTGAAAAAAAAAGTGAGGGTCGATGGAATCCAAAAAAATAAATAACCTATATATAACCATCTACGAAAAATTTCGCGTCGAAAGGTAGTAGTCCCATCTCGATATGTTCAGTAGTTCTGAGGTGATGGTGCGTTAAAGTAACCCCATTTTATATAGATAGATAGATAACCATTTCATTTGTTTTGTATTATTTATTAACAATCATGTTTTACGTTTAGATAATCAATTGCGCCCACAACTCTATAAACCAATTATAATAAAATATTGACTAAAACTTTGGGGAGAGAATTTATTGATGATTTTAAAAAAAGACTAACGCAAATAAGTTTTAATGGTACTAAATTTAAAATCACAGCTACATACAGGTGATAAGACATTGCCTATTATAACATAAGAATATACGGAAAAGAATCCACGATAAAATATAAAGTGAGATGAAGTTAACTTTATTTGAAACTAATTGAAAAATATCGTAGTTTTATGAGCGACCTTTCAATACGTTCATTAATCATAATGAATAATTTTATTAGAAAATAAACTTGCTCGTTAATTAACATACATCTTTAAAGCATTTTACTGTACAGTTTAATTACATTGATACTATACTATAATACTAAATGATTCTATTTATATAAATTAGACAAGATTAAAAAGTCCCAGTTCATGACATTTTCTCTTTTGTTTATCGACTGATTTTCTTTTATTTATTTATTAACTATTAATCAGTTTTAGTGTTGTTTTCTATTTTATTCAAATTTGAATAACTATTTTCTCGTACACACATACAGAAGGGTTCTCCACAAAAATATTATTTAGTACTACGTGTTTTTTGTTAAAAAACTGCGCATTAGATTTTATTATGAATGTAGAAAATATATATTATTAGTTGATAAATAGGTAAAGAGCGCAGTAGCGTCATGTCGTGTCGTGAACAAGAGACGAACTCCCGCCGTGTAACAAATATAACTTTGTTGTTGATCTGACACTACGACGTATTTATTCTACGTTTCCTGAACGCTCGTGTAAAGAATTTTTATCTCTCTGTTTGTCTAATAACTTAAAAGTAACAACAGACGCGCGGGTACATGGTACGGCGGACGACCGAAGCTATCAGTCCGTTTGTGGGCACACTAAGGCACACAGACGTCATTATCGAAGCTCGAAAAATTCCTGGTGTTGTAGCAGAAACGTTAACGTCTCCATGAAAATCTGTCTGTGTGTCCATTAATTACATAAAAGGTAATTTTATTTTTTTCTGTTCTTCGATAATTTCACTGGCATGACCTCCATACCTTTTTTTTTTGACGAGGGGAATGCCTTTACGCGCTACCCTTACCTATTGCATTAGTGAGACCGAAGTCCCCCAATGCAATGGGTACCTCCATACCTGACTGGTACCTTACAAGGCGAATGATAACTTCGGTCAGTTCAGTCCATGTACGATGTCCGGTCCGCGCGTCTGTTACGGTTTTAACGTTACCGTTTGTATTTGATTTGCAAATGTATTTTATTATTTTCAATACTAAGTTTGTTATATTATAATGCTAATTTAATACGTGCTCTGTTTAAATCGATTGCTATTTATTCTCCTTATGTATTGAAATATAGGTAACGTTATATCTGTGTCTATATCTGTCTGTTAATGCGTTTGTTTATAACTCGAAAATTAATTTTAAGAAACTTGATTGTTTTTTTAAACCATATTTATATTCGGAGAATATGGGTTTTTGGTAAACATTTTGTAACGTTTGAATAAAAACAGTTCAAGGGTTCAAGATATTTTTCTCCTCTATTTTTCTTTTTTTGTTTGTTTTTCTGTTGATAGAGAAGCACGCGCATACAGAATACACGTGCCAGAAAGGAAACTTATCTGAAAGTTATTACAAATATAGTAATTGATAATTATAAATTCTTATCCGAGAGTCGAAGCGCGGAGGTTTTAATATAAATAATGTCGTATGTGCGAAAATTGTTTTCTTTATTTAAATTTAATTTTTTTCAAATTAATAATAATATGGCTTTAATCGAAATTTCAATGTGAGTTTTAAAATTATTACATATAATTAGGTATATATCATATTTGAGTTACAAATAAGTTTTTTCTTGTTGATAAAAATGATGAGTTAATATTTAACTATATACCAATGGATATTATTCTTAATTATCTGTCATTTGTATTATGTTTAGTTCTTCAAAAGGGGCGTGAGAAAGTTTTTTAAAGAGTTTGTCAATGCGCACGTGATACCTCTGGTGTTGGAGGTTTCCATAGGCTACGGTGAACGACTACCATCAGGTGGATCGTATGCCTGTTTGCTACTGTAGTGGTATATTAAAAACAAACTTAAATATTACATGTATGATATAAATAAATAAATATGTTCAGTGGTTTTCGAATTAAAAAACACAATAAAGATATTATATTTTTTAAATTAAGAATGAATATTATACATTTTTCTTTTGTGATAATATATTTTAATATAGAAACAGTAGAATT
Organism: Samia ricini; assembly: GCA_014132275.2. Taxonomy (NCBI): domain Eukaryota; kingdom Metazoa; phylum Arthropoda; class Insecta; order Lepidoptera; family Saturniidae; genus Samia; species Samia ricini. Next base: position 1,009,535 of record AP028169.1, read on the forward strand.
AAATTATTATAACCTTGGTTGAATCACTCGAGTTCACTTCATAGATACACGTGTAAGGTTTTATCACTGGGTACTAAAAATGTCACATGCCTGACGTGTTTGGAGTGTTTACTGCGTATAATTGCAATGTTGCAGTTTATCTACGAGAGTTGGTAATTTGAGGGGAATATTAAAACTACGAAATCGTGATTTAAGAATTTGCGAGCGTTTGATTCGAATGATACACGATGCGGTTGATATTATTTTTCAAGTTACGCTTCAAAAGATTTTCAATAGATGTCAAATATATATATATATATATATACTAGCTGTGCTCGCGGCTTCACCCGCTTGGAATTCAGACAATTTGCATTCTATGTTCTCCCATCCAGAACGCAATATATATCATTACCAAATTTCAATCGAATTCGGTTTAGTAGTTCTTTGCATGATTGGCGAAGAACTTAATATACAGAAAGACAGATAAAATTATTTTTAACTATCGAAATGTGTTCTGTAGTCGACTCTGAAGAAAACGAGTTTTTTTTCTTGAACATTTTCAATGTACAGTTTTCGTCTCGTTAGCCTTTATTATAATTATAAGTATACCTCATCACTTTGTCAGTCGATATACGACTACGACGAATACCGACCATTAGGTGATCATATATATAAATGTGTAAAAATGGATATGTAGATATTATTGAATGAATATTAATAAACTGATAATACGAAATAAATATTAACAAATAAATATATGTAGGTATAAGAAAATAAAAAAAATAAAACAACAAATTTCTTAGCCGACGATGTTTATATGACATTTGTTTGTTAAACGCAATAGTTGTAACTTGAACTAGTTAAACTTTGTTTACAATTGTTTTATGAAAGTAATATTTGTAAAATTTACTACAACAAACCTCTCATCACATACCGCCGTTCGTCGTCCGAATGTGATTGTAATCTGGTTTATTCGCTAAATGTGTTTTAAACATAAAACTTGTATATAATATATAATATGGTATAATAAAGCCGCTGAATAGTGGCCGGGTTGGGTTTTTTTACGACGCTTTTATCGGTCGTTATATTTTGTCATGTGTCAAATGCAAACTGTTACGTGTTAATAGGGGATAAATTAGGCGGTAATATTGTTTCTTTTTTAATCGCCTAGGATTCTTTATTTTTTGTACACGGAATGGCTCAGTGCTTTGACCACAATCTCACCTGATTTTAAGTGACGATGTGGTCCAGGATGGTACACACACTAAGTCTAGAGGTGCTTGTTCTCAAGTGTTTGCTGACGGAACACACCTGTTGGTATTTGGCGACAGGTTTTCAAACTTGAAGGTGGTAGCTAACCCAGGTGGGCATCATTAGAAAATGGCTTTTTTTTTGCCGGGGGAAATGCATTTACGCACTACCCTTCCCCAACGAGGTGAGACCGAAGTCCCCCAATGCAATAGGTAAGGGGGCACGGAAGGACGACTCCGTGCCAGTGTGGGACTCGACCGGACGTGAAGCGTCCGGAAATACCCACTAAAACCCCCCGGGGCCGTCCGCCGCATTTGGGATGGGGGCGACACGGGGTGGCTTTCGCACGCAAGCACCGCGGCGCCCCCTGCGGCGAACCCACCGGGCCTCATCTGTGCAATGGCCCAATGGGGATGGGAGGGAATACTTCCCCACCCACCTCTTAGCCCACCTCTCCAAGAGAGGTATGACCAATTGGTCAAAAGTCCGGGGGGCAGGATATACTTCCTGCCCCCCAATTAGAAAATGGCCTAACACCATGCTATGGTTTCCTTCACCGAAAGCTCAGATCAATTTTACAGTCGGATAGTTGGGATCGAACCCGCGTCGATTGACGCGGAATCCGGCTACACTAGCCGCTTCGCCATCATCGTTTCAAAATTCTGCGAGAATCGGGTATTTTTAAAACGAAAAGTCGGACGCGATACCCGAACTATCGGTTTTTTTTAATAATACCTTCGAAAACAATATTCTGGTGCTATCAAAAGCAAATAAATCACTGATTTTGTTTTCATTGTCACTTTTATTTATAATCATTACGTTACTATATAAATAAGGTTTGACATAATGCAAATTAAATAGAAAACATAAGAATAATTCAATTATGTAAAATATTTCGTAGTCCGCGCCCGCGACTGCCCTCTCAAGATAGAAGAGCTATATTAAAAAATATCTCCTTGCATTAATTTATCTGAAGATTGCTTAATGAACAGTGTCTGGGAGTCGGTCATTACTTTACTCAGAAACTAAACCATTTAATACTTATTAAATACGGAATTATGTTGATATTTTAAAATGTATTTGCTTTTGTGGTTATTTAACTTGAGACACTTGCCTCATCTATTTGAGAAAATATTAATGCAACCATGCTTCTCTTATAATGAAATCTGTACAATCAGAAGATTAAAGTTTCTAGAATTTTCTTAATAGCAATTATATAGCTTATTTCAATAATTGCTTACTGATAATCGATCAGACGAGAGACAGGATTCCTTAGATATGGAAGAAATCAAGAAGTCAAGTCTTGTAAAGGTCTTGTAATTATTCGTCCATTGAAACGTTTGCTATATTTATATTTTACGTTTTATTGCTTACTTTTATGTATTTTCTTCGATTTCTTTATTGTCTTGAAATCAATTATCAAAATATAATAGTACGTTTTTAAAGTATCTCAATAATAAAATAAGTATATTTAATTGTCGCAATCTATAGTTAATATTCCTATGAATAAACTAATTCAAACTGATATATAAAAAAGATCTAATGAAAACGATTTTACTGTCAAACTGTTCGCATGCAAGCCATTGACGTCTTACGTTTTATTATGAACGACACTTACAAATATAATAGTATAATATATAGTTCAAAAACTTCGCTTTAATTCCAGTAAGTCCGCTTTGACATTAGCCCGCTTGGAGAGATAGAATATCTTTATCTCGCGGCTTGGAAAGATTAAGAACTTTCCGAAGACTTTTTAAGTTTCTTAATTTCGAGCTTAAAACCCCTGTGTACTCCACGGAATTAAATTGAAAACGTTTTCTCGCCGCTTTACAAATAAACTAGCATCGTTTGAACGCCGACTTAAACTTCGAACCTTAGATGATATAATTTTAGCAAATCTTTAAGACCAGACACAAATAAAGCATCAAAGAAATTACTATTTATAAATTGGGATGGTTTTTAATTTTTTTAACAAACAGTTTTGTATTACCGCCTGTATATCTTTGCAGAATTAGTTCGCGTTTGCATAACTTTGCTCCTTAATTTAATGTATCTAAATGTACAGTGTAAATTAAATGCACGTTCGCAATAAATACGAACATCCTTGAAGAGCCAAGATATTAGCTTTGTGAGAGATTAAATGAAGTGGTTAATATCAATCGATGGGTAACTAAATGAGGTATCTAACGAGACACAAAACGTAAACTGCAAGCGAGTTTAATTTAATAAATAACAGTTTAAATTCGTTGTTATATTTTCGATTAAATTTCTTTATTCTTTCACGTTTTTCATTGTCTCTCCTCTTTACTATGTTTAGAATATGAAAACCAATGGATCGATTTAATATATCGATTCTTTTTGAAGTCCTAGATATATCCTGTGACTGGATTTTAAGTATTTATTCTCTTCTATTGAATACTAAATAAAACACATGAAAATGAATTATATTGTAATAAAATAATAATATGTGACATACAAAATATTGCAGATATATTTTATTGCTGTGATTAATTGTAAAGCATAGAAATAATTATTAGTAAACGGAGCCACGAACAGAACTAGTTTCTTCGTGTATCACGATAAATTCGCCTTTCGTAAGAATTTACGCTTTACGAATCTTTTGTACAATCATATTCTTTGTATATTTTTCATTAAAGTCGCATGTTTTCTAATACTGTTACTAAAGTCAGACATTTTACTTCATGAATAACACTCGTTTCAGTTTAGTTTAGATAAGTACCTATTTAATTTTCTACGTCTTTTTAGTTCTTTACGTTTCATTTTCTTTGTGTCAGGCCTATGTCATTTATTACTTTTTTATAGAAATGAAAGGAAAACATAATAGTTCTTTAGAAGTCGCACAGTCCAATTCAAACGTTGAAACCGTCAAGTTGCACCACCTAGAAATAGTTATTTGCACAAAGGTAAGACGGCAAGGTTGTGAGTCCGGCAAATGTTTGCTCCAACAATATTTCCTTACGAGCACTCGGTGTCGACATTAGTCCAAACAAGTTTTAAGCCGCTTTCAGTATTATCCTCACTTTATGAGATATAAATGAAAGGTGCCGTGTATTTAATATGAAGTAATAAGTTTTCTTTTGCATCTTGATTCCGCTTTACAGTTTGCTTTTATGTTTTGTAATTAGATTGAATTGTTCCGTCTCTCTTAATGTTTGCTTTAACCAGTTCTTGTGTATTATTTCGTAAGGTGTTTTATTTAATATTTGCTTGTATATCTTTCTGACGTGTAGACGGTTTGCACTGGGATTATAAGTGGTGTAAACTTTTCTAACGTGTGATGTGAGGAAATATATCGTGAGAAGTTACAATGCCGTCTATAACGACGCTAAAAAATTACGATGCGGTACTCATCACGTTTACGTCTTAAGTAGAATGCAACAGTTGGTGCTACAGTCACTAGTTGTACTGGTTACCTAGTAAAATATGTATAATATTTATATTGTTGTGTCTATCCACGGCCCACGTCTATGGCACGAGATACAAATTTGCATTGCAAATTGTTATGTATTACTTAATTAATGTTGGCTGGAATTATGATTGTGCCTTTGTGTGTTACTCCATTTATATAAAATTAGTTTCTGACCATGGCATGATTCGAGTTGATATTTCTTCGATTAATTTTTTAATCACTGTATAGCAAAGATGCGCTTGCGTTTTAATGTTAAATCTTTTCTATCGCAAGTTAGTTTTCCGACTAATGTTTTCTTTAATCTATTTATTAATTTATTAGTTGAAGTATTGTTAACAGGCATCTTAAAAAATAATACGGTTAAGGTTTTATGTCAAAATCACATAGTAATTTGATACCAATAGATCAATGAACTCATAATTTCTCGCCAGATAGAGATCACATCTCATAGAAATGTGAACAAACTCGGGTTGTTTTAAAAGCTTCGAATTAAAACGTGTAATTAAGTACTCTTTAGATACGCGAACGTTAACAAAAACCATAAATTACGAGTCCCAATTTCTCGGAAATTTTAAACCGATTAGTCACTGGCTAAAAAGGGGTCTCCAAAATTGTTGGCTTGCGAAAACCACCTGTTTCCATAGAGGCACATTTTTTGCACTTGACTAAACGACAGGCAGCTACCGCTATATGTTTAAGACATGCGGAAAACTGTACCAGTTGTCAATTGTGCGCCATTTTCTCTCGTTCTCGACACTTGGCTAAACAATACTTGTTCCAGATATATCTTTGTTCATTAAACTGATTGTGCTCGTAATATTAACCCTTTTCATTAGTTTATCCATTTGACCTTATTCTAGTACCGAAATAGACGCATATTTTGCGCGAATATAGCATTGGTTAAATAATTTTTTTTGAGCCTATAAATGCACTTTCAAGCTATTAAGGCAGAAAATATAAATCAATTAATGTACTAACTGCGAGTATATTCAATTAAATACATTGGTAACCAGCCATGGTTATAGATGGAAATCGGACAAACCATCAATCAGGCGCAATCGATTCGTGGGAGTCGGTGTTTCTGAAAAAATCTCGACTAGGCATTCCTATAAAAGATGTGAGAGCATTAAAGATTTATAACTAAAGCTTGTTTATAGGGACTTTGAATCACTCCGTGGTAGATCTTATATTGTCCGTTGTTGTAGGACGTGATGTGGAATAACTTATATGTAGTAGTGTGTTTTATATTTTATTTGTTTGCAAGTGTGAAGTATAGACCGACATTGTAATTTTATAGTTTTAAATACATTTATTTAGATTATATATAAAGGTAGGGACATCAATTATTTAATATATTCAACAAATAACATTAAATCAAAGACTATTCAATAAAACAACATAAAATTTGCTCTCTCCGCTAGAACTGAGGATAAGCTATGATTTGGTTTAAATGAAGAGATGCTAGGAATTGTACCTTCAATATTTACGTTGAAGTCGCTACCACTGTGCAATCTGTTTCTACAGCTCACAACCGTACGAGTCATGAACGTGATCCTACTACAACAATAAATTCTATTTCACCTTGGAACAAACTGCAGCTTGTAAGTCCAGGTAATATATTAAAGCAAGCTTATAGTAAGTACGTTACTCGGAACCTTTACGAGTGTAGTGTTCCTGAAGAGGCCATCGGGTTTTCCTAACTAAACTATAACAATAAATTTTCAAAGAACTTGGTTCATTCCGCTACATAGTGTAGCGTTTAACAATTCATCCTTAATGGACGTGCATTACGACCTTAATTCGAGTTTGTAGCATGCTGGAGGTATGTCGGTAGCTTTAGCCTACCTTATAAGTTCTAGTCTATACGTATAGGAATAGGAATTTTAAGTATTTGAAGCTCTATGGACTTTAGTGAATTCGTAGAAACTTAAAAAAAAGAAAAAGTGTGTGTGTGTGTGTGATTTGTTGAATTATTTTGTAAATATTAGAGCAGAGTAAAAGTAGGACAGAAACAGCCGAATTCTAAATAACAAGAGTTCGTCTGCTCGCTTTATTTCTCACGGGAATTTAATTCACTACTTTTGACGTAGAAGGCACGCGTCTTATTGACTGTTTGAAAACTCTTTCAGATTATATTTCTTGATACAATGTTTGCGTATTGTATATAGATTTTAGAATATTATCACGAGCAGTTTGTGTGTTATGAATATATTTTTGTATAAACATTTGTAAATCAGCCGTAAAAGCTACCTTCTACCCATTAAATTCTAATCTAATCTGGTATTTAGATGTAAATAAATTACTCTCGGCAATAATAAAAATCCATTTATTTTCAAATGTAGACAAAAATAAACACGATATATAATTTCAAGTGTCGTGCGAAAGTGTAATTATTTAAAAGACATGCCCATGCATTTTTAATAGCATAAGCTGTAAATAATAAACAAAATAGTCGGTCCCACCAACTTGCTGTGAATACACGCGATGACCGTATTAATTTACAAAGTCGAAAGGGATATTAGAGTTAAAAGAACTTTTTAATTACTTTGTTTCCCTTGCGAGGATAGCGTAATAAAGTGAAGAATTTAATTCTGCGAACAAATTGGGTGGTAAAGATGGTGATGTAAAAGTTCGTTTCATACAATTTACCTTAGAATTATGTCTGATTTGATATATTTTTGTGAAATTTATTATACCTATTAAAATTATACTTAGGAAAAATTAAAAAAAAAATAAGAATGCAAACTGCAATCTAATAAAATAAAAGAGAAAAAGATGGATTTTCAATTTAACCAAATAATATACATTCACTACCGCCATTCCGTATGTTCTGATTTTTTCCATAAATTAATTATTGTAAAAACTAGAAGCTTTTGAAAAAGAAATTGCTCGATTTTATAGTCATTTTCAGACGTTCGTCATACAAACTGATGAGTAAAATTTTAAAAAGCAAAACGTACAGGCATAGCCAAAGTCTTTCTTATTCTACAACTGAAAGAAAATTAAAAATCGGTTCAGTTTTTGGAGGAGGAAACAGGGTACTACGAAGCGATGTATTGGTCTATTTTGCATAAGTCCTTTTCGTGTTTTATAACTCTTTCTTTGGAGCGCAACGCGATAGCAAACATTTCGGAAATATCTCCTTTTCAAATATATCGCCGACCGCATGTCTTCTTAATAGTTCATCGTCGTTCGTAGCCGTTAATCTTCCTTAAACTTATATTGATAATGTAATCATATGATCATTAACGTTTGTACATTTTTTACGAACATTACGACCTGTAATATAATTCACAGTCAAGGAAATCGTATAATTACTTGCAATTATAACTAAATTCGGTCTAATTATACCACAGCTTGGTCTATTTGGATTTTAAACAAACTTTAACTCGTGCCAATCTAGGCTTAATGTTAAAATCATTATTTGTTTCCTGTCCTAGCTCTTTTAAACTGATGTATTAATTCGTGTCGGCTAAAGCATCTGCTTCCTCATTAACTGTTTTATTTTATTCATTCTGTCGCTTAACTCGTAAGTGGACGTTTTCTATGTGACATTTGTAATTTTCCTTATCAATATAACACTTCTCGTTCCAAATTTTAGATGGATATTCCTATTAGTATTAGAGGGCAACATTATGTGTAGTTTTCTATATTCCTTGAAACGATTCCAAATATTTGCATTTGTACTTTCTAACTTCTTAGATATGAGATTATCGAATACAATGAGCGTCAGTGTTAGTAAACAATGGTAAACAAATTTTGTTCTAATTAACATTTTTATAACGTTACAATCTATGTTTGAGGTGCTTTAATATCTGCAGAGGCTTCGTCGGCTTTATTTTGTTTATACAAGTGTACCCAATTTGCTTCTCTACAAGTGTTGTTATCGTAAAGTTTTATGGAGGTTGTATCACAAGCAGTACTGAATTTTAATTATGATAAAGTCTCGTTTTAAGATCGTAAAGCCTGATTTAAATCTTCAGTTGTACGTACAGCTTAATTACCTGCAAATGGTCGTGTGTTTACAAGTATAATATTTTGTTTAATTACTTTTATATCTCATTATACTTGAGATTGTTTTTAGATTTTACTTAATCATTATTAATTACCAAAAAAATAATGCTTTAATTATTTTTGTTTCCAAAATTGTAAAATATTCATACGTTGATGAGTTATTGATTCGGTTATGACCTAACTTAGTCCGTTATAAAGTGCCTATGCGTGAATTCTTTTTAATTTTTTAAATATTGACATACATTCTACTTGAAATTTATTCACTAATACTTAAAATCCTTCAACAATAACTACTACAATTTAAACAAGTCCGGTCCAATTCTGAACTTATTTTGTCACCGACTACTTATTTATTGAAACGTCAAAAGAAATTCAACAACGAAAATAATAAGTCAGAAAATACGAAACAAATGTAGCTACGTATCCGATATAAATTTATATCGAGCTTTAAGCGAACGAAACTTAAACAATTCTCCAGCTTTTGTTTATTATAGAACCCCATTGTTATACCCATTGAATTTCTATCAGGCTTGACAAATTGAAACAAACTGGAAAGTCGAGTTCCGAAGTTGGCTCCCTTCGACGGGGATCCATTAATTTACTGTTACAACTTGAATTGAATCATCTGAACCTTTAGCTCGGTTGTAATTTTTGGGATATTTCAAATATATTTCTTAATTGTAAAGTTAGTAATTGAAAACGAATAAGTATATTTCGATTTAAAGTTGGATTGTCCTATATTTTGCTTGATTTGGATATCTTGATTGCAATGGATATTTATGAGAGTTATCCATTTATTGTTGTATGCCATTGTATTCATAAATATGTATAATAAAAAACAACGTGGCACAATAAGTTTATAAAGGGACTTTTGCAAATTAGGCATAAAAATGTTTTCGAAACAAAACTTAATAAATATATTAACAAATTATAACGAATGAAAATGTATATAGGAGATTTTATTTAATGGAAGTTTTTAATAAAATATACTATTTATATGATACAATGATTTTTTTTTATATGACATTCGATGTCTATAAAACTAAAATATAAGATGATCGAAACCTTTACGAGAACAATTTTTCCCCGCAAAATTATGAAGTATAATGAACCAGCGGGAAGTAAGTTAGCATTAAGCATTCACGTTTCCCGACCAGTCTCTGTCGAGGCCGTTAAAATTTCACTTGGCTAAGCAAAATTTTCTGTCCGCTGCAAAAATCTTCCCCTTTTAGAGTAGCGAGGGGAGCCCGGAGAATTCTTGCATAAAATTTACATCGAGCGGTCCATACAAATTACCATTTCACTTCTTGCTCTGATTAAATGTTGTAGAAAAAATATTGCTCTCTAAATGGAAGAGAAAATTCTCGGTTTTTTGACTCATTAAAATTGATGCTTTGTGTTTTTTTTTGGCTCTCGTCCGCCGACGGAGTTTTGCATGGCTTTAAGATCAGATCGGTTTAGACATAGGTAAGTACGAATTGTTTTTATTTTTATTTTTTTGGGCATTCTATTTATTATTAAAAATACCTCATAAGTTTACTCAACATCTGAGTTGTTTTTTTGTTTACTACCAATAATCTTAATTATTGTTTTATTGCTAAAAATGACGTAATAGAAACAAAAATGAATGTGCCTGAGATTCTTTAAAAAACTTTCACGATTTAACTAAAAATAATAGAAGAAAGGAAACTAGGAAAAACATCTATTGTCGACGTCTAAGTGTTCCTAAAGGGAATTGCCTCCTGATACCGGATGGTTGCCAGCAAAAATAGTCACTTTGGAGAGTCGAGAAGCCTTTTTTTTTTCCTTTTTGGCAACAGCCAGACGATTTTATAGCGACACTTAACCACAATCAACTCGATCATTAGCCGGTAAAGGCCTGCCAAATATTTCCACTCCGACTTGCTATGTTTTTCTCACCATTTGACACGAATCTTACTGTTAATCGGGCACCTTTATTGGATGATTTTCTCTTTGTTTTGCTTATTTCTTTATTTTTACTATAATTACAAAAATTATATTTGACACGGCATTACGAACTACTTATTTGGCATGGGCAATTATATATGTATTTATAATGGCTACATTTAATCTAGTTTGCTTCATACTCTAATGTAATATGATAAACATTTGTCTTTAGCGTCTTTAGACGTAATATTTCTAAAGTTGTAATTTAGCTATCGTGTATTTATTGCCATTTTAGTATATTTACGATTGTGCTTTCTATATCTATTAATGGTTTTTCTTAATTTATTTCAAAATAATACGTCTAGATACTAGATTATTAGCTATTTTAATTTATTTAGCCGCACCACACACCGCGACATTATAATATTATAGAATGTATGAGTTGTTTTTTATTTTAGATATAAATAAATGAAAAATTACGATGTTAGGTACGTAATTTTATATTTTATTGTATGTTATATTGTTTCAATTGCTTACTTTTGCGTAATATTTGTTATGTATAATGTTACGTTAATAATAATTAATAAATCTTTACAATTAAGATTACATGATTTTTTTTTTCAGTGCTATAGTAAAAATTGTCACTTGATTAATGTTACTCAGATCGACTTAATTGAAACTACTTCACACGCTAAAGCGTTAGTTTGAACATACGTTTATTTTAAAATTTATTACCCTTTTAAAATGTGTAATAAATATTTATCTATTTATCACTCGGAGCGTATGACATCAAAGCTCTTAAATTTTAAAGAATTAACATAAGCATTTGATAAGGATGCTAAATGTAGAAAGAAGAAGATATTTTTTAAACGTTACATATCGTATTACTATATTACTAGCTATGTGCCCGCGGCTGTGCCCGCATTACATATATTCTTCACTGCGTTTTATTTTTTTTTATAAGGATCCCTAATTATTTTCCTAAATTTTTTTAGTACTATAATGAAGTAAAAATGCTTCTCATAAATTCAAAAATTGCCCGTAAAACTGTGAATTGATTCGGATTTTATTCAATTATAATCAGTTTTATTTTTTTTAGCGAGAACTCTAATTATTTTCGTAAATCAAAAATAACCTAAGTTACGCGGAGTAACTTTAGTTTACTACCAGAAAAAAGACTCGTTAAAACAGGTTCAGCCGTACTGGAGATTACCTGGAATAAACTGACAGTCAGACAAAAAAAAATTTCGTAGGTCTCCTATACCTACATTCATATAGTATTTGGTAAAAAATTGTTATTTTAACATTACAAACAGACATTTCAATTTTGTTTATGTATTAGTATAGATTTTATGTCTATGGGGAATATGTTAATGCACGTTGTTATGTTTGAATCTATGTCTTAATTATACAAAAACGTAAAAAAAAAACACATGAAAAAATACGTATCAAATCGCAAACGAAAAGTTTCGACGCGAGAACCCGATTTTTAGGTCCGACTTTATTAAAAGTCACCGCTTTTGGTGCGCACTTCAAAAAGTAATATAATATACTTTCGTGTCGGCCGAATAAACGTTTCAATATTCGCGGCCTTCATTAATCACAGTAATTGACAGTTAGGGGGACGTGGAGGGAGTGGGGATAACTTACCCCGTGTTCCTCCCACCTAACTTATGTATCGGTTTTGTGTTTTTGTGTCGGCTACCGCGCTAACAGCGCTGGATCGCTTTGATTTTTTTTGGATTGACTTTGTTATTTGTTTATTGTTTGTTGGGATCAACAAGTTATTTAAAAAAACAGAGGTTACATGAGTTTTCTTATTATATAATTTTTACGTTTATTACAATCTCAAACGTTTGTGATGTCTCAAACTAATTTACTAAGTTTTGATTCACAACTAACTTTGATATAAACCTTTGAATGGTTAAAACTAGTCTAGTCTAGACATTAAATGGTGTTAAGCTAAGTCTACCCCAATCACAGTCTACATGCGCCTTAAATAATTGACAAACTCATTAATGGATATGCCAATCGTTTTGTTTAGGAGGAGTTGAAAATGTTTATAACAACTCCGTGTCATTAATAGTTTCTTTATACTCGTTTTATTCAAAACAAGCTGTGAACCACGACTTCGCTCACAAATTCATTTTACAATTTTAGGAAATATTAAATGAGTTTTTTTTATTTTTTATTTAATTACCAATAAAACATATTACAATAAATATGGGAACGGTTGCCGCCACCATCGGTGAGATTTCTAGCTCCTTTCACAACCGCATCGCTTAGGCTAGATTGCCCCAAAACTGCTTCTTGGGCTATTTACAGGCCCTTTTTTTTTGACGGGGGGAAATGCATTTATGCACTACCCTTACCCATTGCATTAGTGAGACCGAAGTCCCTCAATGCAATGAATAAGGGGGCACGGAGGGACGTCTCCGTGCCAGTGTGGGACTCACCCGGGCGAGAGTCGCCCGGAAATACCCACTAAAACCCCCCGGGGCCGTCCGCCGCATTTGGGATGGGGGCGACACGGGGTGGCTTTCGCAGTCACCGCGTCGCCCCCTGCGGCTAACCCACCGGGCCTCGTCCGTGCAATGGCCCAATGGGGATGGGGGAGAATACTTCTCCACCCCACCTCTTCGCCTGATCCCCCGAAGGGAAGCATGACCCATCGGTCAACATTCCGGGGGGCAGGATATACTTCCTGCCCTAGGTTACTCCTATACACAACTAATTTCAAATTACATTACGTGATTAATAAAGTACCTAACTCCTAATTCCTAAGATCCGGGACTATAGAGAGTTCATATCATAAATGCGTACGGTAAATTCCTTGACATATTACTTTTTCGCCTTCCTTGCTTATACTGTATAAAAACTCTAGTGATGTCACACATTCCGATTATTTTTTGTCATAAATTACCACCATGATTCAGAGATTTAAAAAAAAAACATTAAAATACTTTTACTATTAAATCAGCGAACCGACTATTCGCATGATTTTTATTCATACCACGACTACAAATAGCACCGATAAATTTATGAAAACTATACCTAATTAATACATTATGATTATTATATAGTCATTTCTATTATGCAATTTGTTTTTATGCAATAAACATTTAAGTGATATATATATTGTTTTCGCGTTTATTTTTTATTCAATATAATAACACTGTTTAGTAATGAAGTTATGAGAACAATTATCGTCGTAATTTTAATACTAGAAGTAAAGACAAGTTGTCCGTCCCACGCTTTAGGTTAAGTAAGTGTAATAAAAGCTTTATAGGTAATAGTATTCGGTTTTACAATAAGATCCCAAGTAACATTACCGATTTACCTGACAATAAGTTCAAGTATTATGTCAAGCAAGTTTTAATCTCAAAAGGTTATTACAGGGTGGATCATTACGTGAACGATAGTGATGTCTGGAAATAACCCACATCTCTGTGCTTCCACTAAAAACTACGATTTGTATAGTTTTTATATGACAAAAAAAATGATATATATTATACTTATGAAAAAAAAAGAACCAGATCGAGTTTCTCCCCTGCGCTCTTCTCGACTGGGTTGTTTTCCGAACCGGTGGTAGTGTTTTAGACGTTCATAAGCGCCTTCTTAGGGCCTAAATTGAATAAATAAATTTTGATTTTGATTTTTGATTTTTGATTATACTATAAAATACTGATTGTTTTGTTAAATACTAAACTAACATTAATTATTACCCGTGGCAAACTGTTTAAGTAATTATAAGTAAATATTGCTTACTTTAACGGCTCCAAATGTCGAAACACTAGAATAATTATCTTATATTTTAAGGAACGGATGGGATATTAACGAAATCGCGGTAAAAACCAGAACATCCCTACTTGTTTACAGTAAACTTTCGGGATCGTTTCGGAGTAAATTTTATTAACATTCGAAGCTCGATAAAAACTTACTGTCTCTAACGTCGACTTTTTCCCCGACAACCATTTCCGCTTATGTATTTCTTTCTTTATATAAATATAAAATAAGTATAAATCATGCGTGCGTGTGTATGTGCCTAAACTCCTCCTAAACGGCTGATCTGATTTTAATTAAATTTTTTGTGTCTATTCCTGAGGATTCGAGAATGGTTTACAATTTGGTCCAATTTAATTTTGTACATATGAAACACGATCGAAGTCGCGGGCACAGCTAATATATGTATATAACTTACACGTAAACTCATACATTGGATGTAAATATTTTATCTCCTTGAATGATATGTTTTGATACGACACGAAGAAGTTTTGATAGTTATTTCGAAACGGAATAAGGAGAATAAAATTATTATTATGTGGGGGGGGGGGGGGGGGGGGGGGGGGGTATGTTTTTGTGATATCAAAAAAAGGCTTTGTTAATATTGATTGAGTTGTACTTTATTTTGTACACAAAAGAGAAAGAAAGTATACTATGAAAGTATACTTCATCCAAAGATTTTGTGAAAAAGTCGCTAGTAAGTAAGAAAAAAAAACATGACTTTTAAATGTTAGAAACAAGGGAAAATGTTGAACTATACATACATACGTACGTATAATTTTTTTCCTGTGTAGTCTATACTTACATAGTATAGAATATATTGGTATTTACTGTATTTATTATTTATTTCTATCATCATCTGCTTTTAAAATTCTCAATCAAGATTAATTTCTTCACGCCGCGTTGCATCTGTTGGCACATTCAGATCGATCTATTGCCAAAAATGATTTTATCATCGTAACCGTTCAAAATAATTTAAGTATATACATTTTAAAATGTTGGAAATTCTAAAGTTTGAGGTTATTTATTCATCGACCATATAGTATTCGAATATCGAAGGTTGAAAATATTTCAATCGAAACTCGGACACGGCTGTAAACCGTAAAATTTAATTAGAAACTTTGTTAATGCACGTGGTTAAATCCCAAACATGTTTTAAAAGCCACGAAATCTCGCATAAGTGTACACGAGGTCGGTGGCTTGTTACCTTTATATTGTTTATTATAGATTAACTGAATTACGTAGGTACTTAAATAATTTCATTATTGTATATTTATAGTTTAATTGTTTCGTATGAGAAAGAACATTCAAAGATTAAATATTTAAAAAGATTTCTTGAATGAGTAAAAAAATAGACAATTTCGATAATTATAATTGTGTGCGAATATGGGGTGATATTAGACACTTGGTTTTACTTACAGCAAAACCCACATTTTTTCTCTACGAAATGTTGCTCGTGACTGACGATTACTTTGAATAAGCGTCTAATGTGGCCGGTGCACTTTTTCCCATAGAACATTCGTAATACATGTTCGATGGTTTTTGATTGACGAAATGCGTCCCGTATAATATACGTCTATGGCTATCTATTTATAAATATCTACTACAATGTATTTATAAAAGAACATAAAAATCTTGCAGGTTTTGCATGAGGTTATTTTTCTAATTAGTAAATAGTAAAAAGAATTACATGCTCAGAATATATAGTTGATTTTCAGATTATGCCCACACTCGTTTTTTATGAAATTATCTTAAAGTCGTAAAAGACACGCGGACGGCGGACGATCGAACTGACCGGACTTATCAGTTGCCTTGTTTGATTTTGTTTGAGTGTGATTATTGAAGCACGCGAAAAAAAAATGGAAGTATCTATTGATTCAAATAAACATACAGACATACCGATATTGCTAGCTATAGTATACTAGTTGTGGCCAGCAATCATTGCAATGCCATGGAAAAAAGAAGAAAGAGAGTTTCTCGTACGCACGCAGAACAGCTCGCCAATAAAATCATAGTGCATAGAGAACAAAAATTCTTCCATTGATGTAAAATAATTATATAACATGTGGATTTTATGGAAGCATTAACGTTGCTGTTACAGCGGTAGCGACGCCCGCACTGTACCCACAAGGCGACTGATAACATCGGTCGTCTGCCGTACCATGTAGTGGTCCAGTTCGCGCGTCTGTTAGGGGAATTTAACTTAAAGATGTGTTCTTTGAAAGACGTATTATTACTTATGTATGACATAGATTGTGTAATAAAATCATTATTTGACCGAAGTATTAAGCAAAACGTTGCGAAATAAGACCCGTAAAGTATAAGAAGGCCTCGTTTCGCTTGCGCCTACGCAGCCAGACCTCGACCGAGGCTGCCACGCGCAAGACTTGTAAATCCATTCGATTTTCATTCAAAACATGATCCGAGTAGAGTCTATATCTCCTCGTTAAATATATAAATAATTATAATTTATAATTTGTCCGTATATTTTGCAGTTTTACTAGTATGGTATTATAAGGTAATTTGTAAATTGATGTTGTCTTAAGACTATGTTATTATTTTAACAGTCTTGTTATAAATGGAATGTTTGTAGACTTTCGACTGTTTATGTAGCAAGTCCCGATTTATTTAAGGAATTACATTTTTAAAAGGTGTTTTTTGTATGAGATGACTACGAGAGAGCTCTTATTTAGGAAATGTCAATAAAACAATTTTTTTAGTTATAATGTTTATTCTGATATATAAACATCGTTATTTACTTCTCTCTACTTTTACAACTATCGTCAATTTGTGTGTCAGTAAAATGAATAAAAAAACATTATATACGTAATAAATGCCAGTGAAGTTACCAGGGTTTCATAAAATTCAAGGTATAGTTAATTAGGAACGTGGGTGGGCAGGACTAGTTTCATGACTCAATATAACGTCGAACGTAGTCATTACGCTATGATAGAGGTTTTGTGTGATACCAGGGCTCCAAGGTTTATTTATGCACGAATTAATTTGCCCCACTGATATGCCCTTCATTTGTTTCGCATTATTTACACTAAGATCGGAATTAAGGCCGAAGGCAGACAATTAATTTGCTTATCGATGTTTCGAACAATGATTATATTTATATTACTGATAGAGGTAAATTTTTATTCAATTGCCATAATGCCTATGTAAATGGTTTTATTTTTTTATTTCATACAATGACGGACTTAACGGATCGGGCATTCATTTAATCTTTGGGATCACCCAAAGACCCCTGAAGACCCTTCATCAGAAGTGTCGGTGCAAAAACATCCTGCCCCCCGGACTGTCGACCAGTATGGTCGTGCCTCCTTCAGAGGCGGGCTAAGATGTGGGGGGGGGGGGGGGAAAGTATTCTCCTCCATCCCTACCGAGCCATTGCACGGACGAGGCCTGGTGGGTTCGCCGCAGGGGGCGACGCGGTGCTTGCGAAAGCCACCCCGTGTCGCCCCCATCCCAAATGCGGCGGTCGGCCCCGGGGGGTTTTAGTGGGTATTTCCGGGCGCTTCACGCCCGGGCGAGTCCCACACTGGCACGGAGCTCGTCCCTGCGTGCCCCCTTACCTATTGCATTGCACTCACTAATGCAATAGGTAAGGGTAGTGCGTAAATGCAATTCCCCCCGTCAAAAAAAAAGGGTCGGTGCAAAAAGCATAATTTAATATTAAGTACATTTATAAAATATCTAACATTTTTTTTAAAATTAGTTTTGATATTGCAACTTTTACTTTTAATAATATCAAATTTTTTAGGTACGTAGTCACTGCTAACTGTATTAACCCTTTCGAGTTATTACTAACTAGCTGTGTGCTCGCGGCTGCGCGCGCATTTAATATATTCTTCACAGCTTTTAAACCTTTTTGTACGGAACCCTAAGTATTTTCGAAATATTAAAAACATCTGCCGTTTGGTGAACCAGCCGCAAAGTAGCAAAGATTGAAATGATCTTAAGGTAAAAAAATCAAAAATAGTAGAGTAAATTGAGACTGTAATAGTTAAGAAAACCTGTAATAAAAAAAGAGGAATTATAGAAAAAATAGAAGAGAATAATAAAAGTAGGGGTGTTCAAAAATTATTTAAATAAAATTAACAAGCTCTCGGGTTACGCCTGAGGAGTGGAAGGGGATTATAAATAATATATAAAAAAAGTAACACAATATATACTAAAACCGATTTTATGTTTTTTTTTTGTCTTAAACCAATATAAATTATTGAACCCGATAAGTGGTGACATCCGGTTGTGAATCCCAAATATAAAGGATGCAAAATTTCCTGTGAATAATACAAAGTAAACCACCCCATATATCTTGGTTTGTGGGATGCAAGTTGACACGAGGCCAAATCAAAACAGCTTTTAGGTTTCGTTCTGGGCATGTTCTATTTAACAGATTTGGGTATATAATGTGGAGAGTAGACTCACCCAAATGTGAAGGTTGTGGAAAAGTCGAAGGCGCTCAGCATCTGTTGGTGGAATGTACCTGAAATGCGGGGGCTAGAAGTTGTTTGGTTTTGATCTTAGGGTTATGTTATTTGAGAGTTATAAGTCGGCTCTCACCAAGGCAGCGGAGGTGATCAACCCGGCGGAGTTAGGGATAGTCGGTCTGAAGGTGTGGCCCACAGTTACCGGGGCCAGAATAATTGAGATTTCTGGCGCCGAGGGGGCTGGTCAGGCAGATACTCTGGCCGTTAAAATAAGAGAGGTGCTGGCTGAGGTCACCAGGCCAGTGAAGAGGGCCGACATTCGTATCGTCGGTTTGGACGACATAGTCGATGAGCCCAAACTGGTGACTGCGGTGGCCATCAATGGTCAGTGCCGACCTGACCAAGTGAAGGTTGATCAGATTAGGTCTGGGTGGGGAGGAGGCTCGGCGCATGTGTCATTGCCGGTGGAGGCGGCCAAGAGGCTTGCGGACGCAGGGAAGAGGCATGTCCCATGGTGTTCTAACAGAACCGATGTCCGATTCTGTTAGTATGCTATGGAACTTTATTATTACAAGTAGTAAGTTAAGAGATAGTTTAATTTAGTTGTTTTTTTCATTTTTATTATTTTTATTGTTATTTTTGTAAGGTATATGAGTATGCTCCGATAGGGCTGGCATACACTTATGTGTAAAAGCCCTGTTTAAATAAATGAAAAAAAAAATGTCGTCTGTCTGCCATGAACAAGAATATGCAATGATTTGGCATAAATGCCACTTGTAATAATGTTATATTAAAATAATGCATGATTATAAATAGTCCGATGGAGAAAGGAGGTTTCGGAATTGAGTATGCATAGGGTTAAAAATAGTCCTATATTCACCTATATATCTGCCACCGAGTGCCACTCATGCTAGCTACGCCACTGGGTATATTTATTTATAAAGACTAGACTAAATTATAAATTCATAGTGCTATAATAACCCTGTATAGTCCAACATAATATAGTAATTATCTGTTACTAATAACGTAACTACAATTTTTATTTACATTTGGAAAATAATTTAATTACGGTTATAAGTTGTCATCGTTTGACACCACACCATCCCATTACATGTTCTACCGCCATATTGTTAACCACAGAAACGTAAATATAGCTCCTTCAAACACGTATAATATATTCTGCAATGAAACGAATTTCCTTTGTAACAGTTTGTGTCTAGACAGCGGATCATACTACTAAAATAACGCCTGTTATTCTGTCTAATACTTAACCTAGAACTTTAAGACTACTGAATTGATTTATACGATTCTTTCTTTAATCTATACATGCGTTCTTCGGTTAGGTTTTGTTGTATATTTAGTTAATAAGACTATATTATATGCAAACAAAACTTCTAGTAACGTATCTCTTAATTATATAATAGTATACTTAAATTATCCTGGTATGGACATGTGATGCGCAGGGAGAAAGAGAATGTTGTAAGAAAGGTATTGGATATGAATGTGGACGGTTACATGGGAAGGGGAAGACCAAAGAAAAGATGGATGGACTGTGTGAAAGATGATATGTGTAGAAAAGGAGTGAATGCGGAGATGACAACAAATAGAGAAGAATGGAAGAGGAAGACATGTTGCGCCGACCCCAAATAAAAATGGGAAAAGGGTAGGGAGATGATGATATACTTAATTAACTGATCTATTTGCATTGATATGATTCCAGGAAAAAGTAAAGGGGATAAATATAATATCATTTGTGTAGTGAGCTATCTGCTTTCATGCATTAAACCAACACCACACAACGGGTGTATTTAAACTCCGATCTAACAATAACAATCTACACTTAAGTCTTGACGGCTTAACAGATGACAGTTTAATTATTACTCGACCTAAAGTATCGCGTAATGCGGAAGATTAAAAAAAACCACACGCAGAAAGTTTCCTGTCTCGTGATTGGCGCAGAGCGTTTTCAAATAATAGTAACGTTTTGTACAAACACAACACGACGGCAGGTGCACGCAACGCAAGGTAATTCTATTCGAGATTTTTATCTGTTCAATGGACGTTTATATTATTACGAAATGAGTTTAAAAAAATACGATACTGTGAAGGTTAGACCGGGTTAAGGTGCTTCTTTAGTAGACAAGGTAGAGATTAATTATACGTTATATTATTTTTTTGTTTTTTTTTTACCTAAAATTACTTTTCTTTCAAAAAATGTATTTACAGCGATTTTTTCAAGAACGTGGTACCTATCTCTAAACACTCATTTAAAGTGTCCTTTAATTGCAGTTATTTCCTACTATAATTTAGAATTACTATTTGTCAGCCAGTGTTAAATTAAGGGATAAAAATCATATAAGTGATATTTTCTTTATACAAGAAAAACGTTCCTCGTAAAATCCATAGAAATAAAATCATCGTCATTTTTAATTAAATCGTTTAAGTTGCAAATAAATTACTTAAAATTTAAGATATATTTGTGTAAAGTTCTGACTAGAGTTATTTTTATAATGGCAGTATTGATGAATCTAGTGAAATTAAAGGCGCACGGTAAAAAGGAAACAGGACCTTTCTCCAGTAGTGGGATAGAAAAGAGGCTATGAAACTAAATGCATTAAGTAGTATAACCCTAATAATAAGCGAGTTATTAGGTACTTAGTATAAACTCGCTAACTGTAATCTAATATGTCCGAACCCGAAACTCACAATGCACAGTGCGTGATTTAGTTAATGAAGATCCTATGAAAAATGTTGTATTTAGTTAAATTATAAGTAACAAGTGTGCTAGAGACCGATTATTTTACGTTATAATAGTAATTTAACATTTACTTTTTGTTGCTTTTTTTGTTAGTCGTGTTTTAACACATTCGATTCAAGCGTTTGATATGAGATAATCAAAATATTTATTTAACTGAAAAATGTTAATATTGTTTAGTTGAAATAGCAGTGATATATTTATGAACAACATGTGTATCCTTTCCTGTCACCTGTTTTCAATTTCACACAAATAACAAGAAATTCTGGTAAATCGCAACACTAAATTATTCTAAGACATACCATAATTAAACATAGACTTAGTAATTGGACTGGTTTGTCCCAGCTAGATAACAGACATAAAAATAGGGAATTGATGATGTAACTCGTGCATTTGTGCATGCATGCATGTATTTTAATCTGACTCCACTGGTCAGATTGTACAAGTAAACTGGTGATTTCTGATTGACCATATTTATCCGATAAACACCACTTATTGCTTATCGTTTAAAATTAACGTCGCTTTCCGTAACAAATGTTTCATTTTAAGGGTCAAAACATTTACGTATACAAAAACTTGTTAAAATGGAGAACACATTCGAGCCGATACTCGAAGCGTTATCAACGGGCATTCGATCTATCGGCCGAGGCCAGAAATAACTTCCTTTTAGAATCGAAAGAAAAAAAAAACTAACAAGGTCGCATTATGAGGAAATGGTACGTACACTATATTTATAAGTATATGGCCTTCGTATACTAATCGTTAAGTGAAAGCGTTACACAGCCCCGGGGTTCGCTTGGTAACGGATATCATGTTACTTTTGCTTCTAATAGGGGGCGTACTAGTCCTTGCAAATAGAGTAATGATTAAATAAAGCAAAATTACTAATAACTAATTTGCCATTTTAATCTAATTAATAATCACCCTGATCGATCGAAAACACTATGAAACCTGGACATAACTATGCGCCAATAGGTCGAGTATGTACGAGCGTTTTTTTTTTTTTATATTTACTTTTGAATATTTCTATCAAAATCCGATAGCGATTGTAATCTTAAAACAACATTAGAAAGGTGGACTTTTTGTAAGGGCTTCAGAAGCTGTGCTCAAAATCGTTCGACTTTAAAATAAATCAAAACACATCTTCACACTTCTTTTATCACGCGCAATGACCCTTACCACAGACTATGTTATAAAATACAAAACAACGTAAAAGAATTTTATAATTTTTTTCTGTTATGGATATCAAATTGTTTCTGGAACGTATATTCTACACGCTGCGTTCGTATACCTATGCATTGATGTTAAGCATTCCGAGTTACATCACATTATAATTTGTTCAGAAATGCGGCAACTCGGTTCCGAATACAAATAAAACAGAAAAGAAAAACATGAATCGTCTCGATACCGTTCATTATTAATGAGTGAATCGAGTGAAAGTCACATTTAAACAAGGGTTTTTATTAAGTTAAATGGGTACATTTAAAAATTTATGTGACTATAATTGGTAGTTAAGCGGATAAGTTTTAACGTATTAGATGCATCGGATGCAATTAAATTCAATTATATAGCTCCAATGAACCCTAATTGGAGTTAGGGAATGATACACGACAGATGATGGGTAAGTTTTTACCGTAAGATTTACTCATTATCTTATTTACATTGGGAGAGTAATCGTCAGGAGATTAATTGATCGGGTAATTATTTTGTATATTTTTAATTCATAAATTCTATAACTTTACATTAGTAGGTATTCTCGTAGATTAGTTTTAATTATTTTACTAGAAATTTAACGTGATTTAATCGTGTGAAATATACTAGAACAATGCTTGAGATATCGAAGAAGATTGAACTAGAATTACAGGTTTCACGAAAATACATTGGCGAACGTTTCAGCGATACCGTTTGATGAAAAAAAAAACTTGATGTCATCTTCAAACGTTTATCGAGTAAAATATATATATATATATATATATAGTTTGTTATAGATAAATAAAAAGATTACTTAACCGACGTTATAAATTCTTTCACCTGTAGAAAGCTATCAGCGATTAACATAGGCGAAGTTAAAACAAAAGAATATCGTGCTAGCTAGACTATGAGACAAAATAAAATCACACAAAATAATGAAGTATGTATAGGTTTATAGATTTTAGACTTTCACGTAGCTAATAATCTGAGCGATGTTACAAAGTCATGCCTTCTCGGAATATGATCCCTTGAGCTGGACCATTCACTAATGATTGTTAACGCCCCAATGCACCGCGTTTCACATATCGATTGGTAACGGGCACGTCTACGGCGATACCATCGGATCGAGAACGTTCCCTGGAGCTTTAATATGGACAGAAATCTTTTTTATATGTCATTAGATCAATGCCCTGTAATAACGATGTTTATTGACTATTGTCTCGTCTAAAAATTGACCATAAATAAGACTGACCATTCAAAGCAAAATTAAAAACCGATCAAAATAAGGAACTTATAAAGGCATAAGAGATGCTCTTTGTATAATAAATTAATTTATATTTTAATTTTCTACATTTAGGTTTATTTGGTTATTATTAAGTATTTAAATCGTCTGTGGACGTGTCAGACGTCATAAAAAAACTTGAGCGGTTGAATAATTCAAAGTTTTTCCATGTAGTACTTATATCAACAAAAATCGCCAATAAAGAATAACAACCAAATAACCAAAATATATCGTGAAATTCGAATAAAATTTACAGTTATCTAATTATAATAGAGAAGTTATAAATCTCTGGGGTATTATTTTTAATACTATCGAATGTAATAACTGTAGCGCCTCCATTAATCTGACATTTAAGCTGACAAGTCTTTAATAGTGATGTACGTTTTATAATACCCGATAAACCGAACCTTCAATTAGTGATCAATGTATAATCTTATTATTAACGGGTAAAAAAATAATATATCGGTGAAGCAGTGTATCCTATTGCATAAAAAATTGTTAATTTTTCAAATAAATAAAAAAAATCACATGTTTTTTATTTTACTTTTTGTACAAAGAATTTACGGTATATTTAATAGAATTTTAGTAGAGACTGTATGGAAATTTAAAAGTAATATGATATCAATAATAAGTATATATTATAAACCTTTCAAATACTGTTATTTGAACAAAAAAAAAATTATAAATAAATTTTACATCGTTATAATACTTCAGATCTATTTTACATTTATAACGCGATACGACGTAAAATTAATGAGCTTCGTTTAAAACGAAATTCGTATTAAAATAACGCGAAACACGTAGCTTAGACGCCCACGGAGAGACCACTTACCATATAAGGTTCAAATTTAAGCTGGACATTGTCAGATTTCGTAAGTTGTTTTAAATATAATTAATATTATTAAATCCTATAAGCAAGGAGGCTTAAATAAAGACGACGGCGCGGTCTTAATATAAATTGTTTGATTCCTAATGATCTTCAATTATTCTTTATAATTATTATAACAGTTTATATTTATATGATTTTATTTTGAAACTATAGTTATATTTGTGATTAGATTTTAGTATGTAATTGATTACATTAACAATATACTTTGAGTACAGTTACAGATGACATGAACTACAATGAGAGAGATAAACAATCTCTTCTTCAAATTTCATTCTTTAAATAATTTTCTTGGATGTTTGGGTTAGCAGTTCATTGCGTAAACTTTATTACTTTCTGAATTGGTTAGAGGACTCGATGTCAATCATGATCTCTGAAACAACAATTCGTCAACTGTGTTTTATACGGCTTTCGACTACTTGAAGCTACTAGAGATACTTACGTATGATCCATAGTTTGGTACTTAGTATCTTTAATATTAACTCCACTGTGACCAAAAATATTCCAGATCTTGCGTACATTTGATACTTCTACACCCTCGCAATTCTATGCTCGGCTGGTTCCCTCCTGCCACCCCGGAGGAAGTGGTTACCCCGGCGACGTTTTCCGTTCAGGCTGGTACTCAGATGATTTATAAAGAGCCCAAAATATTTTGATCGAGTCAAATTGTTCAGTAAAACAATGTCAAATTTATGCGCTGTTTGATATTTTAATCTACATGGCGGTAAGATATTTTCTAATAACCGGCAGGTAATCTACTACCTTCAGAAGGTACATAAGTCACTTGCAGGCAAAACACCCCAGCCTCTAGACAGGATCCCGTTAGTGTAGCCGAAATCGGCCAGGGTACTCAAAATAAAATACCCTCAAGTTGTAAAGTCTGGGGTCACTTAATATTAAATGAGATTGTGTTCAAAGTGTTTAATGCAATCAGAATATTATTAAAAATCACCGTCACAACAATTACATATAAAATGTCGTCCCTGCTATTCGAAGCTGATATCAAAACGCTACAAGCTAAATTAAATCACTGTCGGGTGATGGGTATTAGACCCGGTGTCCTGTTTTTATAATGAATTATATTTCACTGTTTTCTCAGAAGTCCTATAGAGTGACATATTTAATTAAAAAATGTGGAAAGCAAACATACATCTATAATTTTGAAAGCAACTTATTAAGAATTTGTGTTACATTTAATCGCTGTGTTTTTACACGATATCAACAGATTTATGTATTTTACCATTCATATGCGTGATTATATTAACAAGCATTGTTCGAAAATTACCAATGTATACCGGGAGGTTCACCCCCCTTATGAAACTGGCTACGTACCTGCGCTTGTTACTTAAAATTATAGCGATACTCAACGAAAACAGAATATACGCGAGCTAATAATATAAAATTTCGCTTCGTTTACTTTATCTTTGTTTAGGTTTATTATTGATATTGCTCGTTGTGTCGTGAAAATCGCCTCCCATTTACCCCTCATGGTATATGAAAATTACTTTTCTTTTTGGAAACTGAATTTAATGAGTTTTTTTTTGTGTACCTAAATATTTCCCAAAAAAAAAAACGATATTATGTTATATATTTTGTAAATATTATTCTAATTAAATTTACGCTTAAGGGCAATGATCTGCAGCTCTATAGCAGATTCAAGTGAGGTCAATCCATAATTACTTCTTCTAAGAACAAAGTTGGAATATATCGTTTGTCAGTTAAACGATCTACTAACTTCTGTTATATCTTTAAAAATACAGTTTTTGGAAATATAAACAGATAAAGATGTTTTACTATATATATTTCTCCTTCTTCATCAGAAATGCGTATAGTGCGAGCGATGACGCCAATGATGACGTCGAATTTGTGACAACTTTTTTTTTCACCCTAGCAGTCCTGTGAATATATTACTATTACAGTCGTCAAATTACCATTAGTTTTCGAACTAATGCAAGTACTTTTCTCTCTCTCTCTCTCTGTATGTATACTATCAGTGAGCCCGCGGCTCCACCCGCGTTTCCTACGTTGTTTAGGTGCGAGTCTAAAAGCATATAACCAATCATTTATAACTAACCTAAAATACACATGAATTAAGAAAAATGAGAGCCTTTTGTTTTTAATAGCGGAAAATTGAAAAAAATGAGCTAGGGTCGATGGATTCCAAAAAATAAATGCATGGCCTAATCTATGAAAAATTCCGCGTCGAATGATAGTAGTCCCATCCCGATTTGTTCAGTGGTTTTGAGGTGATGGTGCGTCAAAAAGACCTCATTTTCCCTTTAAATATATATGTAGATATATATTGCATAGACTCATTGCATTCCACAAGTACTTTTATTATGATCATAAACTCGCAACGATAGACTGGACCATGATGTTTTAAAACAATTTTTATGTGTTATATTTATCGCCATGGCTTTTTAATTTTATGGCCCACACCATTATCGTAATATTGTTATTTTTAATGTTTTATTTGTATGATGTATTTTTATTATACTTCAAGACGTTAGGTAGGTGAGGGGATAAGTCAGCGACGGAGATTAGGCAAAAAAAAATCGTTTACGGTTCTGGCTAGTAGATAGGTAGAACTCCATTGTTATTTAGTCAATTATTTAAACGATTGGAATAACTACGGGCACGTGCATCTTTTCTCATCTTTCAACTACTAGCTTCCCTAACCAGTGTTTCAAGGGAACTTTAACATCTAGAACATTTAATCAGCAATAAAAAATATTAAGATCATTAAGAGGATATGCGGTCGGAAAAGTAGGTATTTCAGAAATTTATTGTTATCGCGTTGCGCCTCAAAGAAAGAATAGGGATAACTGCAGCTCGGGATGATTTACCGTATGCAAAATAGACAAAAACATCACTTCGTAGTACCCCGTTTCCTCCTCCAAAACTGAGCTGATTTTTAATTTTCTTTCAGTATTTAGAATAATAAAGACTTTGGCTATGATTTTTAAAATTGTATCCATCAAATTTGTTTGACGAAAGTTTGAAAAAGACGGTAAAAATCGAGCATTTATTTCATTTTCAGAGGCGCCTAATTTCTAAAATAAGTAATTTATGGAAGAAATCAAAACATACGGACATAGCGGTGGTGGATATCTATTATTTGTAATAAAAATATTTACCATAATGCTATTATCCAGGGTGGAAACAGGGGGACTACGTTTGTATGGAATGCCGCTAGGATATCCTCTTAATCGGGATGAAAATTATCAAACCTTGTTTTCAGTTGGGCCACAGCGTGTAAAATATGTCGCGTAGAAACATTTTGACAACGAATTTGTATATACAGAGATACTGGATATGTTTAATGTTTAAACACAATATCACTTGTTAATTGATAATATGTCAAAGGCGTTAGTTAATCTTAGAAACACTAGATTTCAAGTGATCTGCGTATATGTATATACTTGGCTAGACATCTGAATCTTGGGGCCGGCAGCTACCTAGGAGAACAATGCTATGGTTTCATTCCGAAGTCTTTTTCATTGAATATCTAGATTCAAATTCACGACCATTCAACAAAAGAACGTAAATATTGAACTCTATCAATATAGAACTAGAAACTTTTCAAGCTCGTTTCGAGTAATTCGATGTTATCTTAAACTATGTTCCATATATTTGTCTCTCTTGCACACTGGTTGATTCTGAGATATGACGCGCTTTAGCCAGCTTTTTATTTTCATGAATTCATTAAGAGGACCACCATCGACAGTCAGACAATGGTCGTCGTTATTATCAAATTACACCGCAGTTAATTAATGTCAACTGCGTTCCATTAATTTTCATGTTACACATTTATAAAATGAGATTTAATAAATGGACATTACTCTGTTTGGGTGATATTAAATTTTTGCATTTCACCATAGATTCATGCAACAAAGGAGATATTATATTCTTACTTTCTTTGTAACGTACCGAATGGATGTTTCTTTTCTATTACGCTCTGCTAAATTGCACGATTCGTAGCTCGATAAATACGCCGTTTCGGCGTTATAGGCGATCAAAGAGACTTCGGGTGCGATTTACTTTTTTTAAATACGTCCCTGTTACGTTTGCAGAGGCTTTATTAAATATCCGACATGAATTTTTGTGCGTTAATAAAATGTTTTTATTAAGATTTTATGTATGTTATTACTTTTTTTTTTTAAATGCTTTCTATATATTTTTATGTTAATGAACATAATGTTTTGTTTATGATGTTAATATTTGCTTCAATGTAAGTACCAAAACGTTAGAAAACTAAAGATTTAGATTTTGTTATTTGTAGATCCCTAAAGGATCTATTGATTTTATTAAATACTAGCTATGTGTCTTCGGCTTCACCTTCGTCTACTATATTTTTCACTGCGTAATATAGTGTTTAATTTTTTTTATACGGGACCCTAAGTATTTTCCACATTTTTTTTGCTACTAACATTAAGCAAAGATATTTCTCACAAATTCAAATACCTGCCAGTAAAATTGTGCATTGAAACGGATTTTATTCCAATTTTTATGAGTTTTAATTTTTTTACACGCATCCCAAATTATTTTCGAAAAAATAAAGTAGTAAACAAAGTTACGCGGAGTAATTTAAGCTATCAAACAAAAATAAAACCGTCAAATTCGGTCCAGTCGTTCCAGAGATTAGCCGTTACTAACAAAATGACAAAAAAAAATGCATTTTTGGGTATAGGAATCGTATAAAACATCATATGGATTTAGTAAAAAAGATCTTAATTCAATTTTACATATTAACGACAACAAAAATTGATTTCCTTTGAACGATTCTTATGTACATCGCGCTATGGTTGTGTTTTCTTCCATTATACATATATGTTTCCAAACAGTCTGCGCTTCAATTTTATTTATTGATATAGATAAATATGAACGAGTATTTTAGGTAAGTAATTTCTTTAGTAAACTATATTAATGCAATGACTTTTTACATAAAATGATCTTCTGCTGTATCCATAATATTTGCTTATAATAAATTATCAATTTGTAATAAAATTTGACTTATACGTACACATTTTTAGTTTATAAATTAACTATGATTATACTTTTTAAAAGAAATAATAATTTTCGAATCACTTCAACTATCAATTTCACACCAATAAATTAAAAGTTAAATCTTCCAATTACAAACTGACTCGCCATTTTTTAGAGTGCGCCATATTTAATTTATAATGACGTCACGTAACCCTAACTTATTTATCGTGTCATTAACTCTCGTTTACCTTTTAAAATTAACCGCTCAACATTGTTATGATGTAACGAACAGACGAAAACCCCTTTCATATTCACAGTATTAGTATTTATAAGGAGATTTTGATTGAAATTTGAATATGGCTTAAACAGATAAGTAAAGTGTTACATTACTGAATTGTAAATGTGAAATGGGTTTATTGATAAGTCGCCTGTGACTCGGAGCTAGAAGTGTTGTCACAGGTAAGTGACTAACTGTCAACGGTACGCTAATATATTTGATTATTTTCCTTTTTAATTGAGATATTCGAGAAATATTTTAAGGATATTTCATTAAGTCTGACGTTTAAAACACCTTTCATACAAGGCTCTAAGTAAAATGACGGCACTTTATTGGAACTTTTCAAGGAGTATTTGAGACATCTCATAATTCAGGCGCCGTATAATTATTTTCAGCACTCTTCAATTGTGAACAATAACCAAACAACATTGAAAAAAAAAAACGCCATCAATAAAATTATGAATTAAAAACATTAATTGTGACACCATGGTTAATATGCAGTGAGTAATACATAATGTCTAGGTTAAGTAAGTTAAGTTTAAGTTAAACATAAGTTTGTATAAAAGATAGGAAAGACAAAAGAAAAGATAAAAAGAAAGACAAAAAATAGAGACAAAAGAAATAAAAAAAAAAGGGAAGACATAAGAGGTTAAAGAACCAGTCTGACAAAGAAAAAAAAAGGGGATTTGGGGGGAATTGTTGTATTTTATTTAAAACCGTTGATGCCAAAGTCCCTGATCATGTCAGGGGGCCTTTTTATAAACAAAAAAAAAAAATATGCAGTGTGTCAGCTGCTTTAGTTTATCTGTGGCGATATCGTCAGAGTTGACGCACGCGGAAACAAATCAAGTCGGAACAGTACACTCTCGTATAAATTGTTTCGCATTGATTCCATACATTTTTCATTAGGCATAATCGAATTTTAATATCTGGATCGTAAACGTGGCGAATGAATAATGGACAGACAGCGTAGACATTCCTATTATTTTTAAATAGGTTTTTTTTTGAAATGTTTTCTTTCAAAGAAACTTTAGGATAATATTTCTTTTTAATTTCTTACATACAAATTAGACGCATGCTCAATGCTATATTTCCTATAAAGCTATATTGTAAAAAAAGAATATCGGTTAATAATCTGATGAGAAAATATATTGGAACTATTTATATAAATCAGCATTTAGTCATTTGGTTCGACTTTTCTAATTCTCACTCTTAGGTCTCCGTGATTCTTTATTACAAATTCCTCGTTCATCCACTCAATCAACCGAAAGGCGTCCACTGCTGGTCTTCGATCTCCCCCAATAATCTCCACAACGACCGGGCTTGCGCCATCCTCATCCACCGGATTCCCGCAACCTTCACCAGATCGCTGGTCCACCTTGTTGGAGGCCTGACCTACCCCTAGATACCTAGAACCTATACCTAGAACCCCTTGCCTTTATCGGCATAATTGCTTGTAAAAAAATAAATCGATATCCTATACTGCTCTTACTATGCAAAAAATACTCACACACACACACATATATATATAAGAAAATATGTATAAATAAAACATAATATATCATTAATTCACTGGACAGATTTTCGCTTAAAAATTTGGGTGGCGATTTAAAAAATTGGCCGGTCGTTCAACCTACGTCCGATGCAAAACAATGCTCAGTTTTTCACAGAGTTCTTTGACGTTTGCACACAAATCATTTTACCGTTAGCACAACAAAAAAATAAATAATAACAAAAAAATTAAATAAATGACGTATTTATTTATGTTGTTTCAGGTAAGAAATGAAACATCACATACTCGGTATTTACGAACGCTGTGCGGGTAAGTATTAGGTTAAAGTCATCATCATCATCATCTCCCTACCCTTTTCCCATTTTTATTTGTGGTCGGCGCAACATGTCTTCCTCTTCCATTCCTCTCTATTTGTTGTCATCTCCGCATTCACTCCTTTTCTACACATATCATCTTTCACACAGTCCATCCATCTTTTCTTTGGTCTTCCCCTTCCCATGTAACCGTCCACATTCATATCCAATACCTTTCTTACAACATTCTCTTTCTCCCTGCGCATCACATGCCCATACCAGGATAAACGACCGCCTCTTAACTTGTCTGTTATTGGCGCCACTTTCAAACTTCCTCTAATATATTCATTCCTAATCCTGTCCATTCTTGTTCCACACATCCATCTCAACATTCGCATCTCAGCTGCATGTAATCTTCTTTCGTCCGTCACCTTTATGGGGGTAACATTCATTCATTTATTTCTTATATTAGGTTAAAGTATAATAATTTATTATGAAATAAGTGAATCGAATCGAAGCTATGATGGCACAGTTGGCAGTACGGCCGGATTCCCCGTCAATGGACGGCGGACCACCTATCCAACTCTAAAATTAGTCTGAACTTTCAGTGAAGCAAAACATCGTGAGGAAATAAGCGATAGGCGTTTTCTAATAATGCCCGCCTGGGTAGCACCCTCAAGTTTGAAAGCCTGTCGCCAAAAATCAATAGGTGTGTTCTGGCTGCATCATTTGAGATCCAGTATCTTCTAGGCTTAGTGTGTTTTTCTAGATCACACGTCACTTAACATAAAGTAAGATTATTGTCAAAGGAATCAACCTATAGAGCCTAAAGAAAAACTTTATCCTGTACATTATCGAATATAATCAAATATATATAGATTAAACTATATCTACGATTTGGAAAAAAAAAAATAATCATGCGTAAATAAGTTCTAATGATCGTCATAAAGACAGGTGGTTATTAAGTATTCACGATACAAGTTCAATTTAATGTCATTTACATAAGAGGACGTCTTTTTTTATAAGATTTAAAAGTGTTTATATCATATCGTTTCCGACGATCTTAGTTACGGAGTGGTCGGTGGACGCATGATATGTTATTCCAAAAATTTGTAAAAATAAGCACTTATTTGTCGACTATGGTGTAAAACTATCAAGAGGAGGTGATTACGTCAATGTCACGCACGCTAGAATCGTTGCTTCGCCTTGGAAAGAAAACGTAAAAT
This sequence comes from Samia ricini, assembly GCA_014132275.2. Lineage (NCBI taxonomy): Eukaryota > Metazoa > Arthropoda > Insecta > Lepidoptera > Saturniidae > Samia > Samia ricini. The sequence goes on from AP028169.1 coordinate 1,042,745, forward strand.
AAAGTTACGAATTCGACATAAAAATAATACTCGTTCCATTAGAATACGTAATTTATTTAAACCATTATAGCTAGTCATTTGAATCAGTCGAGTTATATAAAGTAATTTTAATTTTTCATAAACTGCTTAATCGATTATGAAAATTCCTTTACCCGTAGAAAGCTGCGTTATATGTGAATAACATAGCTACATATTTTTTTTGTTACAAAAGAACGATAAAGAAGGATAAACTGGCCCGAAGCAGACATTGGAGGATAACATAATGAAAGCATGGCATAATTATGGCACATCATAATGATGTCTTATTTGTATTGGTCAGTTGTTACTACTATCAAATTGAATACCAACATAAAGATTTAAACTAAAATTTTCATAATATTCATAGTGAGTTTTACTGACTTTAAATGTATAGGTGTGTTCATTTTTATTCTTTGATTATTTGACTTAGTTTATTCGAGTGCGTTATGAGAGAAAATGGCGAGTAAAAGGTCTCTTATAGAAACCATGTATCTTGCATGTAGTCTGCAAGTGCAAAGCAAGCCGCCCGTCCCACGTATATCAGGCACGCTATTAATATTCACAATATGTATGGTGATCATTGTGATATAATCCGTCGGATGTTTATAACGTCGATATCGCATTGATAACGGGGTCATTCAACCGGCGTATTAGATGCTGCTGGGGTTATATGAACGGACGATAAAAATTCTTGTTTGTTTTGACTGGCTAAAGCGACGAAGGCCGCTTGATTTAATTCGTTCTTAATGACAGACTTCATCGTTCAACTGTGCTTTATGACGTTAAATTTAATTAGGGGTTTTCTTTAACGTATACTTTTAAACGATAACCAAATAATATCACCTGATTAACCGTCGCTTAATATTTAAATCGTACGCGTGGCAGTGTGAAATTCTTAACGATTAAAAAAAAAAAACTTGCATTTTAAAACTGCCTCGGTAGCGCAGTTGTATTACTACATACGACTGCCGTTCTGAGGTCTCGGGTTCGATCCCCGGGTCGGGTCAAGTGATATTGGGTTTTTTCTACTCAGTATCATCCCGGAGTTTGGAATTTGTGCCCGATGTGGCGACAGGCTCGCCCCCTGTCACATCTGGGACGGAACTAAGCTCGGCGAAATGTGGGTGGTGTAGTTCGCTACTTCACCTCTGCCTAACCCTTCGGGGAAAACAGGCGTGAGCATATGTATATATGTTTAAAAAAATATGTATATATTTTTCCTTATTCAAACACGTAGTTTTGGTAAACTGCTGGACCGATTCCAATGCAGTTTTCACATTAATACATCACACTGCCTCACAGAAAGGATGTTGTTAACCACCAATTTGTGTTGTCTCAATGCCGAATACTTTATAAAAACTGTATTGAGTATTTTAGAGATAATATAAAATACATCGATTTTTTATTTGTGTATGCCTGCTTTAAATATTCTAGCGACTCTTGGGGTTTAGCCGCGTGACGGTGTGCAGGAAAAAACGGTAACTTTTGTGTCATAAATACAGTGAAACACCGCGGTGATTAACCTTTGAACTCGAATTCGTCTTGGTTTCTATGTACACATAGCAATGTGACTTTAGTGTATTTTTTTTGTCGTGTAACCAGATCCACGAAGGTCAGTGATGATACGCGAAGATTCTTAAAACGTTGATACTATATACTTCAACTAGCTGTGTGCCCGCGACTGCGTCCGCTTTTCATATATTCTTCACTGCGTTTTAATTTTCTTATACGGAACCCTAATTATTTTCATTTTTTTTTTTTTGGTTCTAAGATAAATTGAAAGTATTTCTCATAAATTCAAGCACTTGCCCGTAAAATTGTGCATTGATTCGGATTGTTTTTTTAATATTTTTACGCAGAACCCTAATTATATTCGAAAATTAAAAGTACTCTAAGTTACCAGGAATAACTTCAGCTATCTACCAAAAAAAGTTTCGGAAAAATAGGTCCAGCTGTTCTGGAGATTACCCATTACAAACAGACAGACAAAAATTGAAAAAAAAAATATTTTTGGCATAGGTATCGTATATACAGTCATATTCTATTTAGTAAAAAAATAATAATTTTGACATTACAAACAGACACTTCGATTTTATTTATTAGTACAGATATATAGATATGGATGACGTATTCACACGTGTCAATTTAGTAGCAGACACACTAGTTATTGATACGTGCTCACATTCATATGTTATTTTAATTTTTAGTAATCTTAGTAACCTAACCTTTAAATGTCCCAGTGCCCAGGGTGAAGGCATCGACCAGATTACCAGATACTGAGTTGTTTATGGCGTATTGGTGCTTACAATATGTCCTTACGGAATTGTGGAACTAAGCGAATATTCCAGAAAATGTTTTGAATGTTACCGTGCGATATTTGCCTAATTAATATGTCGATTACCCATAAAAATGAGACAATAGGAAAACAATAGAAAAGTGGCGTAAACGGCAACTTAGTGCTCAAGGGGTTAAATACAATTTATTAGATATATGTTCGCGAATAACGTACTATCTGTCCATATGTTACGTGCGATTTAACTTTGCCGCTCTGAAACCGAGGCAGGACGGCGGCTGTACAAGTGTACTCCCGAAGAAAACATTAGCGTAACAGGAACAGTCGTAAGAAGTAGAGTGAACGAGATGTGAATATATACAAACGTAAAGGAGTGACTGAGAAAGCGAAGCGCATACACAATTCTGTTTTGGTGATACAACTCAGACATTAGTTTGCATACTTCAGAGCGGCACATTTAAAATGCGCGTACTATTTAAGCCAATACTCAAATCGGTAATCGACTAATAGGAAATTTCACTAACCTCATCAACTTAACAAGCGATACGCGTGAAACTAAAACCGTAGTTTATTATAAAGCATCAATTACTGAGTTTTTCAACCGGGTCGTTGTACCCAGCTGACCTGGCGAATCCTTAATCCAAGATCAATAAACGGCTACGAAGCACATCGTTTGCATTCGGGTCGTATGAATTTTCATCATATTTTTATACTGAATAATGACGTATGAAGTCATAGGCAAACGGCTACTTTCAGAAGACTATAACTAACTGTCATCGTGGTATAAGTTACCATGTCGGCTAAACGTAGCTTCTGTGTTTAGATTATTTATATACAGTTTATGCTAAGACCTTGACTACAACCTCACCTAATCTTAAATGACGATGTGGTCCAGTATGGTAAACACACTAACCACCCTAGAACTAAGGACTCTTTGGCAACAGGTTTTCAAATTTGAGGCCAGTAGTAGTGCTCAGGTTTTCCTTCACGATGTTTTCCTTCACCGAAAGTTCAGGCTTATGGAGAATTGGAAAGCTGGGTTCGAACCTGCATCCATTGACGTGGAACCGAACATCGTTACACATCGTTGAACATCCGAGCAAATTGAATCATCATCAATTTTTAAATAAATATTGTATCCAGTTAGCAAACATATTTTCTAGGATATCTCTAATAGAATCTAATATTGAAAATAATACATAAATAATAAAAAACACATAACACATAATGATCGTGTGCGAAATCAAAATCGGTATAGCACTAGAATGGTTACAAGCGCGAAATAATTACGTAGGTATCGCAGATGAAGTTCGACGACCCCATTATCTCTGTCACGGTTTTAACGTATCGATATGAATGTAGTTCGCAGCTGTTCGAACGCGGTACAAGCGGAGAGAGATAGCGATAAACGTTCTAATTACGTATTTACAAATGATACGCTTCCATAATTTCTTAAATAATTGACCCCCGACTTTATTACACGTACGCGTAGCTAATAGTAACTGGTAATATGGACATTTATTTCATCATCTTCTTTACCTGGTCCAGCATTAAGTAGGGTCAGCACAAAAAGTCTTCTTCTTTTTTTCTCCTCTGTCAGCTGTTATCTCGCAATCTTTTATGCACATCATTCTTTATACAATCCATTCGCTTCTTCGATCTTCGATTACGTATCCAATTACTACGTTAACCTATTACTCTTTAACTTCTCTGTCATTGGTGCTATTTTCAAGCTTCTTCTGATATTCCCTTTTCTAAACTTATTCATTCTAGTTATACCACACATATACATATTTTATCAAAATCAAAATCAAAATTTATTTATTCAATTTAGGCCCTAAGAAGGCGCTTATGAACGTCTAAAACACTACCACCGGTTCGGAAAACAACCCAGTCGAGAAGAGCGCAGGCAAGAAACTCGATCTGGTTCTTTTTTTTTTCATAAATATAATATATATAATTTTTTATGTCATATAAAAAACTATACAAATCGTAGTTTTTAGTGGAAGCACAGAGATGTGGGTTATTTCCAGACATCACCATCGTTCACGTAATGATCCACCCTGTAATAACCTTTTGAGATTAAAACTTCATCATAACCATTACATCTATTAATTATTAATTTATAATAATACGCTATTCCTAGAGCAACTGGCTGTCATGATGCTCTTGGGACACAAATATTATATGCTTGACATAAGTTTTTCAACTTCAAAGTTGTTGCTAGCCTAGCGGGCATTAGAAGATGCCCAACCACTTCGTAGTCAATATATGTATATCTACACAAATATTTATAACATACATATATGGGTTACTCAATTTTCTTAGCATGCTATAATCCAAAAAAATATATGATATTTTCTCTGAAATTAAAAGTACTTTTACGAAATATTTTTTTAATGATTATGTAAAATCGAATAAATTCGAAAAACGTTTCCAGATTTACTTGAATTATTGTGGCTATCTATCACTTGGACACAAAATACTAAAACAAAAACTATCGTCCATCAGACGATTTGAAAATGAATCGTTTATTTTTATTACTTGACTAGAAGCACGGGTAAAGTACGCGATGATATAACACAGTGAAACGACGACTAATTAAGATCATGATACCTATTCCTGTCGTCTTGTTTTTTTTTAACAATTTGTTTATTTAAATAAAATAAAATTACACGACAACAAAAAACGCCACGCTCTCCGCTACCGCTCATACCTTGTCGTACAATATAATTTAAAGCGCTGATGATTTCGTCCAGACTGTAATAATGCCTACGTGATTCGCGTAATGACTGTCTCTCTCTCCTCTACGCAGTTATTTTTTTCAGCAACTTTTTTTTTGTCGGATCATCTTAAAATTGTATTGAGTTTTGTCACGAGCGTCTAAGAATAGTTCATTGATTTAAGACGCATTTTTTTTAGTTATGTGTCGTTGACTTTCTGTTCTAAATTTTGTTAGGAACTGATAAAACGAGTTCTTTTTAAAAACGTCAATATTAAAGTTAATAATCAGTCTATCCTCCTCATATATGATATATATCAATTTGAATTCATCCTTAAAATGTCTTCGTTATTTATTTATTATAAAACAACCACTTCTAATTTACAGTAGAAAAGCTAGTTTAAGTCATGTAAATAACTAAATTATGATTTCAAAGGTTTTTGCAAGTAATGGCAGCAATAATTCAATGCTAGTATAAACTAAAGAGTGCTCAAGTTAGTCATGCTGAAATATTTGCCTAGTTTTTTTAACGGAAAATATTATAACCAGCTGATGGAAGGCAGCATCCTCTGAGAACCACAAACACCTACTGCGATGTCCAACTCGCCTGCAAAGCATGCCGGTTATGGCAAATTTTTAGGGAAGACCTAGTTCCAGCAGTGGACGTCTTTCGGTTGAATCGATCGAATTAATGTAATATTGTATCTTTATTTACTAAGCGACACATATTTATATACACTAAACATATTCATGAGTGCGCATAAATTAAAATTTTAGTAACATACGCCACAGTTCTCACACACGAAGTTCTGCAAAGTAATTATCAATGAAACACAATTATAGTAAAAACACATAAAAAGTCTATCATTTTTCATGTTGGGATTTATGCCCTTGCCCTTGTAATGTTTTTTTTTTACGTATAATCATTACGATATTTGGTCTACTGTTATACGAGAATCTGTATATTTTTAGACCAGGATAGAATTAATGTGTTTAGAGTGAACTGATATGCCCAATGTATATACATTATAAGTATTAAGGCCGTATGTATGGCACATTAATTTACAAATAATATGTATTGTAACGTTGAAAATTACTGAACCGATTTGTATGTAGTTTTCGGATGTACACATAACAGGACAGGAAGATTTAGGTTACATAAAGCAAAGCCATGCATTTTAATTACGGGGGCTTAAAGATAAGTTAAGTTGGTGGGGGTGATTGTTTGTGGTGTTTATTTTTGACTCATTTTTTTTATAAAATAAATATTTACTTTGCAGACTTTGTAAAAAAAACGTGTACGTGTTTTATCATGAGGAGGGGAAGTAAGTGTTTTGCTGACGAGAGTTAGTGGGGAGTCAAAAAATGAAAATTATACCCCGAATTAGTTCTTTGAACTGTGACGCAGTGATATTTTTAGTTTTTAGTATACTATTACTATTCGATTCCGGTATTATTAATCCGTCCTTTCGATTGACCGGCATCGGCTGGTGCGCGCTGATAAATCCGTATCGTACGAGTAATACGCGCCGGGATGAACGTCATCCGGCCGGTACCTACCTACGGAATGCGACCGGATATTTTTAATCCTATTTTAATTTAGCCTTTCAGTGCGTATCGGTATCCACTTTACACGTTTGATATACGCGTCGCGCTGTCGGAATTAAAAATATTCACGCATGGATATTTTTTCGATTTGCCTTATATAACTTTAAACCACTGAACACATTTACGTGATTGTTTTGTTTTAATAATAAATATTCCCTCTATGGAGGTTTTAGTTTACATTGGTTAATAAATGATATAAGAGTGTAAAATTAGTCTACACTAATATATATATATAATAGTTTTGTATGTAACGAATAGTAAAATAGTAATGAATATGAATGTGGAAGGATGGAAAAGTAGAGGAAGGCCAAAGAAAGTGTGGATGGAGTGTGTAAGAAATGACATGAAAGAAAAAGGAGTGAATGAAGAGATGACGGCTGATAGGGACGTATGGAAGAAGAAAATATCTGCGCCGACCCCAAGTGAGTTGGGAAAAGGCAGGAGAATGATGAGTTTTGTATGTAACGCATAGACTTAAAAACTACTGGACCGATTTGGTATGGAGATATTTTGAAATCCAGGAAGTGACATAGGATAGTTTTTATTCCGAAAATCCCACGGAAACGGGAACTACTTGGGTAAAATTAATGCACCTATTGTCTAGAAATCTTTTACTATATATTTGATACAGGATACCAATAAATAAATAGTAATATCAAATGACACTTCTGGTAAAATTTGCTTACTCTATGAGACAATTTACGCGATATTCAGAGAGCTCGTTCAGTCGATCATTAGTCGTTTTCAATGTGCGCCCCACATACGGCCCGACCGATAGCGCCAGATAACCTAGGTCTTCTTATCATTGCTCTAAATGTCTATTCACTTTCCAAATGCCTTACAAATAAGCTGACATTAACATGATTTGTTACCCAATTATCGTTGAGAATAACAAGATGTTATAAAAAAGTAATTGAAAGCGTTAACAATATTTAATTTCATATAATATTTTTTATGCTTTATAATTATTTTGCGTTGACTTCATTCTAACCGTTTCCTTTTCTACCAATGTAACAAAATATACTTACTAAAGTCTTCAGCGATTATAGAGTTAAAATAATTAACGAACATACAGACACCCAATTTTATGTACTAACTAGAATCTATAAAAATGTATAATAACTCTATATAAGTCACCGGTTTGAAATGATTTAAATAAGTTCTTTATATTTCTAGGCTTAGCATTATTTAACTCTATACAGAATTTAAAATTAACAACTCAAATAAAAAGTTGGTAAATAAACAAGATCGTTAGCGTGACATAGTAATGAAGCCAGTAAATAGTTATTACTTATAAAAATACATTCTATAATAGTTTTTAGGTATATCTTTTAGATATGAAAGTATTTTATTAAATGTTTCATTAATTTTTTATAATACTTTGGCGATCGGTTCTACAGTTCATTCTACGATTGATATCGGGTAAATTACCGGAATTCTGATAGCTCTAGCTTATCACCAGACTAAATCCTATCATAGCCTTATCAATTACGAACTGTCTTGTCGTCGATTTTGTCCTATTTTGCCTCTCGACCAGACTTCATTAATCCCGCGTCACTCTCGACACGCATTGCTTTGATAACGACATGTTATGCATAATTATTTTGTGTGTTATAGAACTAATAATGTGTTAATTGAATGTAAAATTTAAATAATTTTATATTGTTTATGACGAAAGGGTTTCAGTTTTTGTTACATTTAAAGTTTATATATATATATATCGTTAAAACATAATATTCCCTCGACGATCCTAACTCATAAAATGTGATTTAAACTTCATCTCAACTTACTAATCAAACTTTTAAACATTTACTTGATATTCGAAGAGACATAAATGTCACGACAATTACAAAAAACTTGGTAAAAGGTGTAAAAAAGTTGTGCAAATTACTCACTTTTGCAATGAACGCAATCCAAGATTACGGGTGCATAAATCATCCGATCGAATGTCCTTTAAAATCCAAATTGACAATCCATTTGTTGGGGATTGTAGATAATAAATAAAACACACGGACACACACTCGTACAGGCAGTAATGTAGCGTAAATAATCAAACGAGCGTCACCCAGTGTATACAATATTCTCAATATAACACCCAAAATGGGAAACGATATTCGGAGCTGGCAGGATTTCAAGACACCACTTGAAAACTGTGTACCGAGCCCAGCTTATTGCTTGTTCATTTGTTTAAACAATATTATTGTTTACATGTATTATAAATATGAAAAGAAAATGATATTTGTCGTGTATTATTTTACACTAGTTTTACCTGCGATTTTACTTACATACACAACTGCTTTTTTTTTTCGAAATAAGATTGCACCGATTCAACTGTACTGTTTTTGAACTTGTTTGTATTGCTTTTTTTCAACTTAATTAACCATTTGTCATATATTTCAACACAGTATAAAACGAAAGCGCTTTCCGCGTTTATCTGCCTGTTTATCTGCTAACTCCGTCTGGACGACGCGAGATTTTAGAATGCCATTTTTGCCATCAGTTAAATATTTTTTCAAGGATGGTTTGTGTATATAATTCCCTTTAATAAAGCTTGTGTGTAATTCGAAAAAGACAATTTTCATAGACTATATCGTAAGGGATAGATCAAAATGATGTACGTGATAATTTTGGTTTTTCAATAATCCTAAAAAATGACTCACAATTGCACAGTTTCTCTTCTTTATATACGGAATAGGCTCAGTGCTTTGGCCATAATCTCACCTGATGTTAAGTGACGATGTGGTCCAGGATGGTAAACACACTAAGCCTAGAGGTACTGATTCTCAAGTGATTATGCCGGAACGTACCTGTTGGTATTTGGCGACAGGTTTTCAAACTTGAGGGTGGTAACTACCTAGGCGGTCATCATTTGATAATGCCCTACCAACATACTATGATTTCGTAACTATGTTTTCTTTCACAGAAAGCTCAGGCCGATTTTAAAGTCGGATAGGTGGGGATGGAACCCGCGTCGATTGAGGCGAAATCCGGCCACACTACTCGCTGCGCCATTATCGCTTCCGCTTTGGTCCCGATTATAAATTCAACATGTATAAAATTGAGAGCAGAGGATAGTATATTTAAAAATAGTCAGAGAATGTGTCTATTGTTTTAATTCCTGGAAAAAAATCCTGTAAATCTGTATCAAGAGTTACTCGATTCATAAGCCAACGGATAGACAGATAGACGTTGCCTTGAATGATAGGACTAATGTTTAAAGCAAATAAATATTATAATCATACCATATATTATTTACAAAATAACACGTAACAATTAAAATCATAAAAATGATAAATAAATATGATAATTTGTCTTAAATATTCGCTTGGAATAATTTTTAAAATTTATTCTTACAGATAAAGAACAAAAAAAAAAAATACCTCACACAAACAAAAACAGCATTTTTGCGCAATTAAAATGCTCATGTGATTTTATATTATATAAATATTTATGCATGCATGCACGCGTCCAACGATGCTATCGTATCCCCTCATTATTAACTTAATTACCCCTATTATTCTTAATAATTATTTATTATACAAATGAAAAATGATATACGAGTTTAAAAATACATGTATAATTAATATTTAAATTTAGTTTTCAACATCATAGTCTGTCGGCAAAAATTTTCTAAAATTATTTTTGTTATTACTTCCCAATTAAGAAATGGTTATTTGTAAGGGAGCACAGGATTTCAATTTCTGCCTTCATATTTTTCAGGAGTTATGTTCCTTCTAATTTTGAATTATAAATTGTTGTGATGGCGGAGTGGGTAGTGGGATTCCGAGTCTGCCGCGTCTTTCGGTGCCGCCATTTTACGTGGTAGGGCATTTTCTAATAATGCCCGCCATGCCAAGTTTGAAAACCTGTCGCCAAATACTAACGGGTGTGTTCCTGCTTCATCACTGGAGAACCGGAACCTAGGTTTAGTGTGTTTATCACATTGGACCACATCTTCACTTAACACCAAGTGAGATCGTGGTCAGAGAATTGCGCCTATAACGTGTAAATAAAAACAAAATCTAACTCTGGTATTACGAATGCAAGTATTATCCATCATCTCCAAGTAACAATATTATCATCGTGGTAATACCAAACTGTTTCATTTGTAGTTGAGGATGGTGACTGTCAACGGCAGCTAGTTTTTTTCTACTTCCACTTACCAGCAATTAAATTGTACTAGTTACGAAAACAGTCTCTGTCTGTCCAAGCTATAACTTTAAGCTTGAAGGTCATAACAATCTGATCGTATGATTCATTTAGCATTACCAACTAAAGATCGTATTACCAGACGGACGATGCTATCTTTAGTTCATGCACTTATGTTAATTATTAAAGTTTTTCTTCTCTCAGTTCAACACGTTCGTGAATTTTATAAATGCAGTTTTATTTAAGACAACCGTATATCGAGATATTTAGTTACGAAATTTTTAGTTTAGTTTAGAAAGTTTTAGAATTAACTTTGTATAAATTTTGTAGACAAACAATGTATTTTTAAGGTGTACTTTGAACATGTGTGAGGCTGACAAGAATTAGACTTTAATAAAATTACCGTTTATTGTTGAACGTTTCTTAGGCTTAGACAATATAGGCCACAATAAAGAGTCGGCAACGCGTTGGATTTGCCTTTTTGCTAATTTCGCATATAAATAGTTTATTACATAGAATTAACACAATCAGACAGGCAGTAGTCGCACGCGGACTGTAGCCATTTCTAGTTGGCTTACGTCTTTCTTTATTTGCTGGTGATTATGTGATTTCGTATATATATATAATTTGTGGCTTCAATGTTAAACGAGTTTTTGTATGAAACTGTAACTCTTAGCACTATTACTCTATGATTTATTTTAAAAGTCAATTGATTGAAAATGTACAATATACAATCTTTAAAAATGTACATCAACGACTACAACACGTCCATTACTGGCTTTTAAAGGCATCACTACAAGCGGATTACGTTCAGACGCTATCAATATAACAAATACACTTTAAAATGTCCGTTACGATACTATCGGCTATTATTTGAACGAGTCGGAAAGGGAATTTTATAATGTTCGAAATAAATATTCCCTTTTACATTTCAAACAAAATACAGCTGGGTACAATTTTCTATTACGAAATGCTTTACTCTGTCTACCCATAATTTAATATTACACGAACTCGGTACGAGATAGCGTTAGGGTTGCGCTATACTTTTGTATTATATTCATGTTTGTGATATAATATTTTTTTATGTTTTTTTTTTCTTTGAATAAAAATAGTGTAGAAATATACGATATAAATATCATTACTGAGTAACCAGTACTACTAGTTTGGTAGGTTTAGGTTAATTTTTTAGATATATCTCACGCATACAATGTCAAGAAAATAATCGTAGAACATTTTTTTAAATATAAGTGACAGTGTCTACCGTCGCATTGAAATTTGCCAGCAAACAACTAACGCTGTTCCACCACTTTCATTAGAAAATCAGGGCTTTCAAGCTTAATTTCGGTGTAGATTGTAACGAAGAAAAAAAGATATAGTTTATATTAATTACATTCTAGATTTAGAATATGTTCATATTTAAAATTTTAATTTGAAAAAGCTTACTTTTGCTAGCATTGAACAACCTTATCTTGTTTTGTCTAGGCTCGCAGGTTTACTAGAATTATTGCAAGAGTGACTGGCACAGAGGGCGTTGCGGACGCCCGACTATGACTATAATTCATTTTATTAACCTAAGTTAGATGCCATTTGACATTATTTTGTCTTTTCTATTTACCTACTTGTCTGTGTAGCCGTTTCGTTTTTTTCTCTCTTTCGCTTATGAACTCTCGTAAAAATAACACGTGACTAAAGTCGTTTGAAGGAGAGTTTCGAATTTATAGTTTGCAAAGGACAAGATTTATGTGACATTTTAAGTGCACGGTTTTGATTGTAAATTATTACGTTTGATTGTACGATTTTATAGTTGATCTCTTTAATGTTTCTTTTATTTGAATCTCATTTAACTTGTTTATGAAACTCATCGATGGCCACTTATTAACGTTTCAACAGGGTCTTGTAAATTGTGGTAGCCCTACACAGCCGGGTTTGTCAGGAGCTTTACTCGGATTGCGAGAGTGAATAATTTTGGTAGAGAGGGCGCTACGGACGCCACCGACTGCAATTTATTCATTAAACAACGATGGATGATGCATTAGATATAATTCGGTCTTTTGTGTTAGGAGTTTCGCGGAGTCAATTATACTTGCGGTCGTCTTTACGGCATACTCTTCTCAAGGGATGGGAACAACGAGGCTAAAATATGGTTATATCGATATAAAATATATATTTAGAAAGCAACTTCCTTTAATAGTATTCGTTCAGTAGTATCTCAATGTGTCGTTAATTAATACATCAAATTGTCCGACTCCTTGATATTGTGTTCAATTTTTAAAATTATTTATTTTGTATGTATATATTTCGATAGTAACTAACACAGTGACTCGCTGCGCTCCATCGTCTCGTGATCTGATTGTGTATAATATTGATTTTTTTGCTGACATATTTTATTTATTATAATATTTCGTTTATTGCTGTTGATTTTTCTAAGTAATCAAATAACTTTCTTCTATAAACATATAACCTTGCAGGCCAATGATTTTGTTTTTGATTTCCTTCATTATTTATAGGAATAATTTGTGACGTAATAAGAACTGTTTCTCTTTAGTAACAATTATAAAATATATCCTAATATCGCTTTAAAATAGGAATAATTTAAAACGAGGCTAGGTTTATTAAATAAGCGATATTAATTTAGTAAAAAACAAATTGTAACATTATTCCTATTTATGTGCGACCTAATTTGATAAATTTGATTGTAGCCGGTATATGAGTCAATATCGTGTTACTGTGAACATATTGTTAATGTTTGACTAGATTACATTTCTGGTTTTATTTGCAAATATATAATACAGTAGGAAATAATGAGTTTGAGCGTTGACTATACAAGTACTCTATTGATGTGGGTAAGTATTTGATTAACATATACTGGACCTCCAACAGCCCAAGAAGTGCTATAGGAGAATATCTTGCATTGTCCAACGTTTACTAACATTTCATGGTACAAACTAATATACATAAACCACGCGCAAAGTACATTGATTCTGTAAGCGATCTCTGTTACGTAACCTGATAGGTTTAGCGAATAACACATTTTAAACTGAACACTTTAAACTCATTGAAAGTTCCAAATTTGTCAACAAACGGGGGGTAAAACTCTGTCCGTAGATATTTATTGTAAGGCATAAGCTTGTTCGTGAACTCGTACTACTAGAATCGTTGAGAAACGTAAAATCGAAAGATAGTGTTGATTGTTAATAAAAATTAAAACAATTAAAACGGGTTTTATCGATAAAATTCGAAATTGTTGTCACATCACTAAACATAATTGTGTTGTCAATTATACTTGTTATACGATAGATACGTTCGAGGAACCAGTGTGCCACGTTTATAAGAAACAATCCTAATGCAACTCTTAGTGTTGATATATGTCAGCTTTATTTTTTATACACCGTGTGAATCTGTTTTAGTTAAATGTTTGATCGCAATCTGATTTCATATTAAGTGATAATCCTATTATATAAATCGGACTCAGTGAAATAAGTCTAAAAAAACAGCACGCTCCCTTAAATTATTTGGAAGGTTTTAATGCATTATATTATGTACAATCTTTTATCTGTGACGTGGAATATAATTAATTAAATAACAACGCAAACGTCACGAGTAGAATGATGCCCGCAAATCCCGCAAAACCCTCCACGTGTAGACTAGACCGATCATATATAAGTATTATATAGCTAGTACCTACATAGTAATAGTACACATTGGCTCATTATCAGAGCTAGATAGGCGTACGAAAAATATTTACTTTGAGCAAGTTCGTTCACACGGCAACCTTGTTATCAAACGTATACGAAGATCGTAAAAAAATTACGAGTTTTATTTTTAGAAAATTAAAAACACAAACAGACACATACAGACGAGAGGCAGCGATCGCATCGTATGAATCACGTCTTCGAGTTAAACAAACAATCGTAATATATTATATGGGTTTTATGCATCACCATACCTGTCGAAACAGATAACGTCAACATAGATTTATTATATACATAGTTAGAAGCGCTTCTAGAAAATACTGCGACCGCGAAAAAAGCGTCGACATATTTGTGATTACGTTAAACAAAAACCAAGAAGCGTGCAAGAGAACGCGAATGTGTTCATAATAATGAGAGAAAGAAATGGCAGTATTTTCGCTCAGCACGCGCGTCAAAGGCGAATCTAACGATTTAAATCTAATAACTCAAATAAATCTATTTGTATTTGTTTTTGTTGTTCCTTAAAAATAGTTTAACGATTAGTAGATTCGGAATTATGTAAGATACGCTATCAATTTCATTCTCTAATTGGTCAGCCCCAATTATAGTATAATGAAATACGATATACCAAGTCCCATTGGAACAGTTTATGAGCCGAGCCGGCTGTTCATTAACGTACCTTTGCCCAGCAGCAGGGAATATTATATTTTTGTTTCATGTTTGTAAATAACTTATCATGTATAGGCTAAATTCTACTTTTAATTTTGTATCACTTCCAACGATAAGTTGTAATTCTTATTATAAAATATTAAGTCTCCCTGTCTGTTTATTAGGATGCTTTTAACTCGAGAACCATGGAACCTAACTTAGATGATTCTTATTTGGAATCATAGATATATTCTCTGATCATGTTTTTATAAATATTTTGATACATTAGGCATTATATATATATAGTTATGTATTCAACTGGGAAATTTAAACTGATAGAAACTAAACAATGTTGTTTTCCTTAGTATTCTAAGGATTCTTAGATATTTCTAAATAAGAGTAAAAAATCTTTAACCTGCAGTTAAGAACGTAACTTAATAAATCTGTTTATAAATTGTATCTCCGATAGGGGAAACGATGAATGAACGGTGAATGATCGTCATAATTTTAATATTAGAAGTAAATACAAGTTGTCCGTCCCACGCTTTAGGTTAAGTAAGTGTAATAAAAGCTTTATAGGTAATAGTATTCGGTTTTACAATAAGATCCCAAGTAACATTACCGATTTACCTGACAATAAGTTCAAGTATTATGTCAAGCAAGTTTTAATCTCAAAAGGTTATTACAGTGTGGATCATTACGTGAACGATAGTGATGTCTGGAATTAACTCACATCTCTGTGCTTCCACTAACATTATTAAGACAGCGATTGTATAGTTTTTTATATGACAAAAAAAAATGTTATATATTTATAAAAAAAAAAAATAGAACCAGATCGAGTTTCTTGCCGGCTCTTCTCGACTGGGTTGTTTTCCGAACCGGTGGTAGTGTTTAGACGTTCATAAGCGCCTTCTTAGGGCCTAAATTGAATAAATAAATTTTGATTTTGATTTTGATTTTGATACCTGTATAGATGATATCGATGGGTAGTTTGTACAAACTATCTTTAACTATCTTATATAACTATCGCATAGTCAGCCAAGCTAATATTGCTCTTTACGTAAGCAGTTTTATAGTATATTTGTCATTTGAATTTTTGTCCATGTCTCATTGCCATAGATCATTATTATTTACCACTAGATTCGTTTCTTAAAACTTCTCTAAAACCTTTTACGTGCACAGTATTATATTTTTCGCCGTGTGCTTTATTTTATTTCCCGTCAAATTACACCGACGCATCTGTTGCAGACGGAATTCACGCTTTTATTGGATTATTATTGCCAAATGAAAACTCGTTCTTATATGCCTTTAGTTTACTTTTATTTATTAATATAAACTGCGGCTTTTACGTATAAAAATAGTATCTTATAAACTATAAATATTTTAGAAATTACTAAATAAAAAAGACCTATATTACAATTTTGTGACCCGTTATACATTTATGCTAATAAATATAATGGAAGTGTCTGTTTGTAATAACAAAAATTTTTTTTTAGTAAATATATTTGAATGTGTATACGATACATATACCTAAAATACATTTTTTTAAATTTTTGTCTGTCTTTTTCCGGGTAACCTCCGGAACGGCTGGACGCATTTTGACGGGACTTTATTTTGGTAGATAGCTGAAGCTACTCCGCGTAACTTAAATTAATTTTCGGAAATTATTATAGCTGAAGCGTATAAAAATAAAAACTCATAAAAAAATTGAATGAAATCGGATTCAATGCACAATTTTACGGGCGAGTGTTTGAATTTATGAGAAATATTTTTACTTTATATTAGTACTAAAAAAAGGCAAATAATTAGGGTTCCGAATAAAAATGAAAACGAGAAACGAAGATGAAGATATGAAACGCAGGAGCAGCCGCGGGCACACAAGTTATAGTGCTCTGCTTGTGCGAGTCATCATTTTCCAACTGTGTACGTTAGTAAGAATTAAATTCAATGAAGTCCCTTTAGATCAAAACAGCAAAATATATATTTACCAGCACTCGTGTACATGAGTAAGAACTGAAAATAATAGAACCACAAATTTCGTTCAACCTGTAATAGTAAAATTTCGATATTTCTAATGGTATTTCGGGTAAATTAGAGTTTAGGAAAATTGGCTTCAAAATACGGTGCCACTGTTCGTATATAAAGCCCATACCGTTTCATCTATGTTCCATAACTTTTAACTACTTTTATATTTGAATGTTTTATTTTTAAGTTAATTTTTTTAAACACAGTTCGCCAACGCTTCGGTGATACTTTTTGTGTTGTCCATATGCCATAGTTTTAGTTGTCCGTAACCATTTAACTTTAGATGGACGATACGCCTGTTTGCTATTCTCTGCCTTAAAAAAAATGATTTTGTTTTTTTTTTTCAAATTTAAGTAGTGAAAAAAAAAAATGGTGTTACTCGTTTTTGATCTATGAATATTCGCTATGAGATTCTTTATTGAATTACACAGTGCAAATTTTAACGTGATTATTAACATTTCGAATGAAACATTTAATCAAACATTTGAAATATGAATAAAAACGTGTAAATATAAAAATACTGTTGAATAAAAATAACAATGGCTGTAAAAGATCTTAACGAATACTTTGACCAAATAGAACGCAGAAAGTTCCACTCCACAACTCGGGTCTTGTCGCAGATGTTGTTTGAGTTTCTCGACGATACTCTATTAAAAATATATCGAGTTTTTAAAAGCCGTTGCCATAGATTACACATAGAGACAGATGGGTCATTCGACCTTGTGATTACCCAATAAATAATTAAATTTTTTAAACATAACATAACCTCACGCCTGATATCACTGAAGAGTTAGACATAGGTGAAATAGCGAACTACGCCACTCACATTTCGCTGAGCTTAGTTCCATCCCAGATGTGACAGGTGGCGAGTCTGTCCTCATATCGGGCATAAATTCCAGACTCCGGGCTGATACTGAGTAGAATAATCAAATAGCATTTGACCCGACCCGGGTGTCGAACCTTTTTTTTTTTTTTGACGGGGGGAAATGCATTTACGCACTACCCTTACCTATTGTATTAGTGGGACCGAAGTCTCCCAATACAATAGGTAAGGGGCACGGAGTGACGAGTTCCGTGCCAGTGTGGGACTCACCCGGGCGTGAAGCGCCCGGAAATACCCACTAAAACCCCCCGGGGCCGTCCGCTGCATTTGGGATGGGGGCGACACGGGGGTGGTGAACCTGAGACTTAAAAACGACAGTCGTACCGTAATACGACTGTATCACCGAAGCAGTTCATTTTTTAAGAGTCTGGTTAAAGGATTTTGTGAGATAATACTAAATACTTTTCTTTCGAGTTAATTTGCTTTGTGTTTGTTATGTAACGTTTGGAAAATATTATTTCTTTCAAAAGTTTTAGAATTTTGTTAGGAATAAAGAAGCTGTTCTCTATAGACTGTAGTATGTGAGTGTGTCGAACCGCGAAACAGTCCTAGTCTCGTATTTGTTTGGCAAGTTCGCCTTTCCGAACGGGCAACACTTTTTAGACTATTCGAGCGCGGGTAGAAAAGTCGTGTACTACAGAAAGATTTTCAACTTTTAAACGTGTAACTTCCCAAACCCGGTTTGCTTGTTCATCGATGAATCTTTTGCTAAATTTACTTTTAGATGTTTCCGTATTTTAAAAATAGAGTAAACAGTTGTGTAAATAATTTTAGCTTTGTTTAAAAATGTGATATGATGTAGATTGTGTAGATCTCGGTATGCTGACTATACATTGTCACCGATTAACCGTATCGTTAGTTAATAGTTACAGCTTTAAAAGTTCAATCTACATCTAAACCTCAGAATTCTAACTGAAAAGACATCCATCAATAAATTAGGGCATATGAATTAGAGTAGAGTTTAGTATATTTGAAATGTTAACAACAAAAGTAATGTATACATTGAAGGGTTTGTTTGTCGACCTGTCTGCTTGTCTGTCTCTCTTTGTAATTGAAGTTATAACAGGAGCCAACAGCGCGCCGCTCCCGTCGAAATTATGACTTGGTATATCAACTTTAACAAAACTTAAATTCACTTGATGAAAGTCAACTACGAAGATTCCGAGTTTCGGTAAACTTTATTATAAATTGTTAGAGAAACGAAGCTAATTTATGAGAGAAAACCGTCCGGAATCGTCGAAAGCAAAAATGTCATGGTCCCGACGGGCGAATGAAACCGTAAACGTGTTGTTGCTTTGTGTGTAGCTAAATGAAATGCCATCCGGTTCTACGGAAATAAATTTATTTTATGAATTTCATTTCAGTTTTTTTTTTTTTGTCTTCCTTTCTTCTCTCTTTTGTACAGACCGTCTCTTGCTGTTTGTTGGTTTTGTAAGATGTGAAGGAAAGCTTAGAACACATTATTGAGCATTGTGTTTGACCAAGTATATGATATATTTTTACATAAATATACGCCACCATATCATCATCATCATTCTCCTGCCTTTTCCCAACTCACTTGGGGTCGGCGCAGTATGTTTTCTTCTTCCATACGTCCCTATCAGCCGTCATCTCTTCATTCACTCCTTTTTCTTTCATATCATTTCTTACACACTCCATCCACACTTTCTTTGGCCTTCCTCTACTTTTCCATCCTTCCACATTCATATTCATTACTATTTTACCCACATGCGCTTCCTCTCTTCTCATAACATGTCCATACCACGACAAACGAGAACCTTTCAACTTTTCTACCATTGACGCAACTTTCAAACTCCCTCTAATATATTCATTCCTTATTTTACGCCACCATATATCCGTTTTTAAAAAAAAATTACTGAAAATTTTAACACGTTGCTAACAAATATCAATAATTATTTAACTATTCTATAAACAATAAATCGTATAAGTTTCCTGATTCTCAACACTATATAATCAAACAACGCTTCATTGGCTAAGAAATGAACAAGGATAGATAGTCCCGAACCGTATTTGATTTCGTAACAAAGACCTATCCAGATAATAGGATATACGGTTACAGTCACGAAGCCGAATCCGCATCTCTTGTCTAGACTGAACTTAAGGTATTTTGTATTTCGACGAACGTTTCAGAACTCCGAACCCCGCCTTCCGTGTTACGCGACCTTCTAATATTGCTATTGAAATTTGCAGAAGCGAGTTCGCTTTGTATTAAATTTACGTCGAATTGTGGCAGCCCAAGAGATATATAAACGTGTCTTGAATCTGTTTACTATTTTGTACTATGATTTTTATTTAAAGTTATGTTTACTAAAAAGATCGAAGCTATCGTATATAGTATTTATCATCATTACCTTAAATTTATCTGTAGTCAAGCCTGTAGAGAACATACATTTCCGTACCATTTTGTAAGTATCTTTGCGTTTATAGTTTTAGAGTACAATTTCGGTTGTCATTGTTTTTTTTTCTCCTTTTCATTTGTCGAGCACCATTGTATTCCGGGGTCCGTGACGATCCGATCGGCACAATCGGTCACGGTTTATCTCAAGCTTATCACTTCCTACGTGACCTAATAGCGTTTTAGCCGGACCGTTTTGTTAGTCGGATGATCTGGAGGTGTGTTAATTCAAAGTTTTGCTTTACGGATTTATCTAGAACGTTTAATATCTTCAAGCTTTACTATTCCAAGTCCTAAGTCTTAACAATTAAATACTATAGATATAAATATTCTTCTAGTATCTAGTAATAGCTTAGTGAGAGAAAAAACGGAACTATCGTATGGAATGTAAGTAAAATTGCTGAAACCTCATGGAGATCATCATCCCCTTTCCATTCCTCACCATTGAGACATTTAGATAGTATAAAATTTACAGGACATTCGACTTCACTTCACTATTATCAATCTTACTACTTAATTTGTTGTCAATCCTAAAGTATATTTACCCAACACTGACTGAACAATCACAAGGTTTTCCTTCTGAGAAATTTAAAACTTTCTTATTAAGTATATCTCGGCAAAATAGCCCTAAATAGAATCTCCTTGTAGTCGATGTGAAATGCCCGAAGCTACGGAAATTAAATAACTTCGATGGGACGCGAGACTTAATTTTCAGATGTAGAGATACGTTAGATGAAAGTAAATCTGATTCTAGGAAATTAATTATCTGGGTATTTTCAGTCTTAATATCGTTAGGAAATTTTATCGAAATTTAAATATTCTTTTAGAAAAATAAATGTTTACTTAAATAAGAAAAGATTGAATAATACATTAAGACCCCTCTAAGATTTTGTAGATTTTTTTTTCTATAACTCCAGTAAGTAGAAGTTCCGTGAACGCAAACTGTTATGGAAAAATAATATCACTTCACGTGATAACCAAAAACATTTTAAAGCAAAACTCGATACATTTTTATTCTTTTTCTTAATTAATGACAATTCTGTGTAATTAATTTGTTAATTTTTTTATGGCCGCTATTTTGCCAGAACCATCCAGGAAGTTATTGTGATACCTATTATATCTAGTACACATCACTTATGCAGAATAGCGCTAGTTTTGTTCTGTCAAATACCTCTAAAATTAAATGATATAGAGTCAGATAACGCAGACATATTATCAAATACAAAAAACGACCTTACGACAAAAGGTAATCGCGTCAGAAACTCCAATTTATTTTGGAAACCTTTATCTTTTTATATCAATTCACTTTTTTCTGTATTTAGTCTACAGATGTTGTTCATAATGCAAAATTTTGTATGCATTGTTTTGGGACTGTTACAAATAAAAAATAGGCAGCCATGGGAACTGCCGAAAGAAGTGAAAACGCGAATCTTCGAATATCACAATTTGTTAATTGAAACTTTTAATATAACCTTAACAAACGATTGTTTGTCTTTTTACATCTATTGGCGCTCCGAGCAAGAATTAGGTACATTTTCACATACTTTATTCATAATCAAAACATATGATAAGCGGCATATGTATAAATTGATCTCTGAGCACCAACACTTGAAC
The DNA here is from genome assembly GCA_014132275.2 of Samia ricini. NCBI lineage: Eukaryota > Metazoa > Arthropoda > Insecta > Lepidoptera > Saturniidae > Samia > Samia ricini. The sequence continues at coordinate 1,064,813 of AP028169.1, forward strand.
GCCATCTTATACTTGACATACTGTAGCATGTTGACGGCTGACGTCATAGTATTATTAGTTACGCGAATCTATAAATTTTTCCCGTGCCGAGAATCGCTCAACATCGCTAAAGTTATCACTTCAAAAAAATGATGTAGTCACGTGTCTATTTGTAGGAACAAGTAATACGGTATAATGTTTATTAGTTATAAGCATTCGTAAACAGAGAAAAGTTGGCAGCATCCACCGGCCGCGGTGGCGTGCCTTCAACTAGCAGTATTAACTTCGCGGTGAACTTTGGGAATTAGCGAAACACGAACCGCGGGGATGTTTGTTCAGAACTCACGTTAATCTTGGGAGAGGTGTCTGCGTTAACTACATTACAAATAGCGTTACCACTGTCCGTAGGGATGGGCAAATTTTACGGTCGCATATCGATTTTTGCTCTTTCTTTGCCGTTTTTTAAAATCATACTTAAACCAATTTTATTTTACGGTTTATTGTTATTAGCATGACTTTTACTACAGACCGAGAACTCGCTTCATTATAACACAACAAATAAATAGCACAGTATAAATATATTTTTACTGTGTCTGTAGCCCGGAGAACTACGAATGCTCATTTTATAGCACTATCAAATAGAAAAATCTAACTACCCACTACTAATAAAACAAATTATAAACAATCGTTCTTCGTTGTAAGTTAAAAGTTGACTTGATCAAAATTATGAAAGTATCTGAATAATACGAAGCATTTATTTATATTACCTGTACGTATTATTTGTAATAAAGATAACGTACATATCTTTGTAACGTATGTAATTATTTATTAAAAGTTAAAATTTAAACGGAGATTATATCGTAAAAAGTAAATTTTCGTAATGCATCGGATATTATAAAAGCTAAAAAACTATGACAGAGTACCGAAACGTTTTATGTGCGTATAAATCCTGTTAATCGTGAAACATTTCTCCGTGTTGACGACGATGAAAGACAACGAGCGGCAAGCACTATCCGACCGTCATTTGTTTTAGCATTCATAAACTTTGTTTTTACGATAACTCATGTTTCAGTGGAAGCTTTGTCGCCTTTGAATATGCTAAATTGGTCGGATTAAACTTGCAAGAGCTCATCTTTTGACGGTGTTATTATAATTTTCTTTGGATTCTTGCAAACGGATACGAACCACTTAGTATCTTAATTTTAGGAAATTTAAGTAATGTTATAACCGCTGTTCATCAATGATTACCATTAATCGATAGATAAATCACTAATATTGTAATACTACATACACTTTAGATCTGGTCTGATATTATTCTAGCTAAACCTATACCGATACATAAATATAGTTTTCAAAAGGATCCTTGCAGAACCTTGCGTGTGATGTGTGAGATTATGATATGCGGCGTATGTGTGGCGAGCTCACGAAATGTCTCTCTCATAATAATTAACAATCCCCTATAAGATTTAAAATCAAAATCAAAATTTATTTATTCAATTTAGGCCCTAAGAAGGCGCTTATGAACGTCTAAAACACTAGCACCGGTTCGGAAAACAATTCAGTCGAGAAGAGCCGGCAAGAAACTCGATCTGGTTCTTTTTTTTTCATAAATATAATATATATTATTTTTTTTTTGTCATATAAAAAAAAACTATACAAATCGTAGTTTTTAGTGGAAGCACAGAGATGTGGGTTATTTCCAGACATCACTATCGTTCACGTAATGATCCACCCTGTAATAACCTTTTGAGATTAAAACTTGCTTGACATAATACTTGAACTTATTGTCAGGTAACTCGGTAATGTTACTCGGCATCTTATTGTAAAACCGAATACTATTACCTATAAAGCTTTTATTACACTTACTTAACCTAAAGCGTGGTTCCGGCCAACTTGTCTTTACTTCTAGTATTAAAATTATGACGATCATTCACTTGATCTATTATCTAGATTATAGTTTGATACTAATGTGAAGTAAAATTACATACATGTTTAATACCAGATTTACAACTATTGTAAATCTTTAGAAGTATAGCTAAAGTTAGCTGGAGTGAAGATGATGGACAAAATCAGGAATAGTATGATAAGGGAATGCTGTGGTGTGGTAGAGAGGATGTGGTGACCAAAATAGAGAAAGGTATGCTTAGTTTGTTTTTTTGCATGTAGAGAGGTTGGATGAGAGAAGATTAACGAAACAAATTTATAAGGCTAGGGTGAATGGGCAAGTCGGTAAGGGTCGACCTAGGCGAACATATCTAGACCAAATCGATCACGTGTTAAATAAAGGCCAGGTGAAAAGTACTCTTAACCGACGAGCGTGTATGAAAGCGCTCATGAAAGTAGAGGAAGCGAAAGAGGTGTGTTAAAATCGTAGCAAGTGGAAGGACGTAATCTCTGCCTACAGGAGAAAGGCGTGAGATATGTATGTATGTATGTAAATCTGTATTTTATAACATCCATAAATTATCCTTTCATAAATTAAACTGTGTTTTTAGCTAAAAGGGTTAAAAGAAACGTATAAAATACAAAAGAACCTCGTAACTCAGAATCGATACATATAAACAAAGATGGCGGTGCATCGCACTCGTAAAGTGCGCTACATTGAAAAATTTCTACATAAAATATATAGAAGATAGAGAGGTACTGCAACAATGCATCTTATTAAATTGAATACACTTTGGGGATGTCGTAAATTTAAAGTATATTAAAAATTATGTCCACTCTATAGGATATTTGTGTTATAAATTGTTGGCAAAATGTCTCTACTCTACCTACGACTAAGGCTCCGTATACACGATCGTTTGCTCGTATATCAAAATTATTTAAGAACGCGAAATGAGATTTAATTTTACGTTTTACACTAGTATGCGATAGATGGCGCGCTGTTACACGGGGTACATTTGAAGGGCACGCTTCTCAACAACTAGGCGTGTACGCACACAAACGTTTTTTTTTTTTTTTTTTTTTTTTAATATTGTTAACTCGTTGTTTGAATTAACTATAGTTTGTGGATAGTGATGCAATTCGTATTGAATATTGCAGCTCTTTTATGCTTTGAAAACAATGGAAATTAAACAGTTGTTCTTTCACTTTGTACATTTCTACGTAAACTGAATACTAGAAGGCTCGGGTGTTCTGTGAAATTGATATAATAAACTGTGCCGAATTGTTCAAAAATTGTATCCAACGAACCTTTTTATACTATATATTTGGTGGCGCAGTTGTTAAAACGCCGCATTAGATATGGAATTTTATCTTTACGATGTAAAATTTTTAATGACTTTCTCATAATAAATCAACATGTTATAGCAAATAGAATCATATGCCCACATTCAACTGCAACCAGAAATTATATTCGGACCCTCGACATTTCGAGCTGGTACCTATGATATACGGTCCAAAGAGCTAGAAGCATTATTGTTTAGAAATACAAAATTCAACTAATGTTTTTTTTATTTGACGTTTTCTGTTGTTTTCATCTGATGGCTTGTATAAAAGTTGCTATTTTAATTCCAGTCATCGAGACATTATTTATATGCTGCGAATAGTGTACAATACTCTATCGTCTCAACGTATGATTACTATGATATTAAAAGGAGAATTACCTTTCAAATGGCCCATAACAAACGTGATAAAGCGAAGTCATTATAGGTTCAACTCGAGTCCCAACCGGCTCAGTCGATATGCGCGCAAACCAATACCAGATTCAATAAACATTTGCGCGGTCGGGCATAAAAAAAACTGCCTATTTGTAGTCGACTCGCATCGTCCTGTTAGTAGGACGTGATCGGCACATTATTGATCAACTAGTTTCGAGATATGCTATAAGTTGATACTCTGTTTTGTGCCTACGGTCGTTTTGTCTCCGAGAGACAGTTTCGTCTAATTCTACAAGAAACACGACGACTGAATTTAATTAAAGAATGAGATCAATTAGAAATAGAACATTGATTGAAAAAATATATCGAAATTAATCTACCATGTAAATGTTTTTCTTCTTTTTTAACTCTACCGTGTTTTAAAAACATCAATATGTATTAACTTTTAGGTGACGTAAAATAATAAATAATTTAGATAAATTCAATCCCGGTCACATGATACATATGCCGAAGAACCAATAACCGATGTTGCAGACCAGTTCTCGAGTGGAGACCACGTTTGGGAAAACGTAATGTGGGACGCCCTCCTGTTAGACGAAGCGATGACATTGGAAAATCGGCTAGAAACGGTTGGATGCGTACGGCCGAGGATCGACCGCAATGCTATGACTTGGTAGAGGCCAATGTCCAGCAGTGGACTAACACGGGCTGAAGAAGAAATGCAAAATGACTTATATACCTACAAAATTGTACCATTGTCCGTATAAATATTAATTAAATTCGTGACTAATTTCAAATGAAAATCATCAAGTGGAAAGTAATTTCAGATATAAGAATGAATGTTCAAGTCTGATTATTATTTAAATTGCCCTTATGATTTAGTTTTTTGCCTCTTTTGTAATTTTATTTTTAATAAGTATTTTTGAAAGACAATTCATATTCAGTTTTGAGAATTGTTACATAAATCCATTGTTCGCAGAGGATGTTACTATCCATCGTTTTTTAGACAATAGCAGACGTGAATTGGTGAAAATAGTTAAGTTAGAAAGAAATGGGTCTAATAAGATAAATCTATTTAAAATTAAATTTATTAATCATTAAGACTCAGTAATTCAAAAAGGATTTTGGGTTCCATAAAAGAGTGGTTTCCATTTATCCAAATCCAACTCAGTTTTTTTTGTTTATTATCAGTTTGAAACAGCTGCTGGTTAAGTCGACGCCCAGTTTTTTCGTCTGAGGTATGCCCTTTTGGGTGCCAGATTACTCTGTATTGACTGTAGGTAACCAAGCCAGAGAAGTCTGTAAGATTTTGTCGGATTCGATCACCGACTTCCCAATCTCGGCATTCATTCAGATAGATCTAACATCTTAAACGCAATTTAAAATTAATTTATTTTTAATCCTAATGTTGTTTAACAAAACTATGAAAATATTATTGTTAGCTTAGTTTTTAGTGTGTCGCTCCTACATTATTTTTATATTCAATGGCGGGCTTTATACCGAGCGGCGCACCAACAGAATACATTATGTTCAGGAAGTCACGACTGGTCCAGTATCCAATTTATCATCCAAAATCATAAATTCTACCATGTAATGACATTTTGCATCCGCCATTTTCATATGTATATGTTTATTTTCGTTTTTTTTTTTTTATGTAATAAATCACTCAATTCTCCTTAACGGGCTAAAACAGAAATACATAAGTGGTTCAGAATTCTGTTCTGATGTTTATCTACACCACTTACTAACTAGAAATATTATTCTAAGTAAGATCTTTTTATCGTTTGATATTTTCACTTCAATTCGACTCGATCACTGTCCTTGAATATCACAGCGAGCAACACTTGTTTTGGATGGTAACTTACGTAGCCATCCCTTATGCTTACCCTAGTAGAGTCATGGCTACGATGGTAAATATTTAGTACGAAGTGTACAATAAATACGGAGGATGACCGAGCCCACAGTAGTAGTTACAGGCGTCTTGAATTCGATATTATCGAAGCGCTAAAGAAATAATCGCTGTTTATGCAAATAGCGGATATACAGACAGGAAGATGTTGTTTATTATGACATTTAAATAATAAGATGTAACTTCATTTAAACTTAAACTTACCTTAAACTAGACTATCTAAGCAACAACCCGTTTTTGCTTATACTTGTATGTGTAGGATATTTAGAGCATATTTCATCATTGGAGTTTTTTTGTGAAACGCTAACTCTTCTGAATTGAACTAAGGAAACACACGGAAGCCAAGTTTTACATAAGTGCATAATGTAATATTTGATTCTCAACTTTAGCCTTTTCTTTACATATATGTACAGCGGACACATTTTAAATAAAATGATCTTACTTGTTTAACCTTTAGCTTCTTTACTCGCCAACTGGATATTAAATTAATGTTTATTTATAACATTAAAGTTCATTATACTTTAAAAGTAAAAAAAAAAAAAAAACCCTCATGAATCATATTTTCGCTAGACTCGTTGGGTTTATTTAAAGGGTAAATAGATAGTGAATGCACATTAAAGTTAATTTTATTTAGATGCAAATTAATAAAAACTTATCTATCTAATATACTAATGTTTGTCAGGTAATATCTAAAAAAAATGCAGTTATACGCCAAACCAATCATCAGATCATTAACTCTCTAAAGACACATCTGACAACAGTCGGTATTTCTTATTCTGTCATCCGTTGAGACAGAGTGATTAGTAAAATGCCATTTTAAAGCATACTATACTTCATATGGTACCATCCAAAGGCAAGTAATTAGTACAATGCTATCAATAGACACAGTGATTAATATAATGCCATCTAATAACACACTCCGATTTATAAATAAACAAATATAATTGAACAAATTTTTTGTATATTAAGTGAAGGGAACGCAATCTATTTTACTTGAAAATAAACATAGAACCGTCCTCTCTTCTTGAAATAAAGCGTAACCGTAGACGAAATGCCGTAAAACGTTGCAATAGAGCTGCCATTTTACGTCTGACATTTGAATATTTAACATCGACCTTAACTAAAAAGTCAAGTTAAAGATAACAATACCCGTTGTTCGTGGGAGTGCATAGTATCTTTTAACTCGGAGTATTAAAAAGTTTCGTAATTTTGATTGACGGAACCTCCTTTATATGATTTTATATTCAAAAAATCAACGTCTCTTTATTGTGGCCTTTGAAAAAGAGACGCATTTCAATTCGATTTGTATATATATTAAATAGTTTTAACAAGAAATCTCAGCACCACATATCTATAAGAATATGTTTTAATTTAGTTACAGTATTCTAAGGAACACGATCGTCTTAGTGGTCGAATTCATTTTCTGTCCATCCTCGTTACTTTATAGAAAGTATTTACTTACCGCAACAAAATGTTATGCTGTACTGAAACCTAGTCAAAGTCAAAAAAGTCCAAGATTTGTATAAATATGAATAAATTAATCAATTAATTGTTCCTCAAGGTATATACCATTTAACGAACAGACGTTCAGACTGAATGAAACATTTTGGAAACAAGAAACATTTTATGATTATTTTAAACATTTTTGAATCAGAATTCGAACAGTTAAGTTTGAAACATAAAAAAACTTATCTCGAACTTAATTGTATGCGTACTACATATACACAAACTTATTACTAATGTTATATTTTTATCTCGTTTTTTATATTTTTATGCGAAGGTTCATTATAAAGAAATATATAAAATATTTTAATTAACAAAAAAAAAAAGGTCTTACAGAAACGAGTATTTTTTCAGCATTATATTATACTGGTATTCGAGAGTTATTTTTTGCTTGAATTTGTTCAAGTATTTGTAAATTTTTAACTAAATATAATAAATATCTCTCCAGATACTAGATATATTAATTTAATTAATATATTATTATAAATCGGTTATGAGTCTCTAATGACTACTTATGGGCGACAGATATACAGATAAATATTGCTTGTTATTACATTACTCGTTCAATTATTTGGGATGACAAAAAAATAATCTTAATTAATTTCACTGTAATATTTCGCGATTAACAAGAATTCGATATCGAAATATAAAGAATAATATTTATACATAAAAGTGATTGCTAAAAAACACAGAAAAAATGCATACGTGATGTTATATTATGATATAATGGAACCTTGGCCCGGTTGTCTCGCTTGCCGATTTTAAATAAAATGTTTAAAAACTTCAGTACGAAAGAGCGTCGTACCAAGAAAAAATGTATTATCTTATTGCTACTGTGGCGATTTGTGTCACGTAATTTTGATACTTGTAAACCTGTGGACTGCTTGTTAAGTTGGTACTTTGTATAAAGGTACCATACCATATATTCATTCGACAGTATTATCAATATAATTCTTTAAAAGTATTAAATAAATACAAAAATTGATAGGTAACTTTTAAAGGTAACGTAATAACACTATTTAAAATATATGCTTCAAAACTTATAATAATTATCCACAATTAAAATCTTAATATAGATTAAGATGGATGTTCTCCAACAATTTGCGAAGCCATTAAAATGTTAATCGAATAATCTCACAATTAAAATACACGACTTGTTAATTATTATGAGTGTTATAGATCATAACGAAGCTAGGTCAACTTCTTGTGCAAAACCAGACATGTAAATGTTTTTAATTCCCTTAGTATTACTGTAAAACTAATTAGCATTATGCATTTCTGATGTAAATCATCTTTTATTATAAGATTGTATAAGATACATTTTATCATATTAAGTTTATATCTACAATTAAATAAGTTTATACAGATTGAAACAAAACGTATTTTTACAATAAACTTACCTTTTGGTGAGAAATAAATATGATGTAATTATAGAATTTTGTTCAAGCGAAATGTGATATAATGTTCATCTATAGACGATAAGAAGGAACTTAGACTGAAACTGAAAAGTAAGCAGTTAAAGGATTTATCTAAGCGAAAAGAATTGAACTTAATCATCTCCCTACCCTTTTCCCATTTTTATTTGGGGTCGGCGCAACATGCCTTCCTCTTCCATTCCTCTCTATTTGTTGTCATCTCCGCATTCACTCCTTTTCTAAACATATCATCTTTCACACAGTCCATCCATCTTTTCTTTGGTCTTCCCCTTCCCATGTAACCGTCCACATTCATATCCAATACCTTTCTTACAACATTCTCTTTCTCCCTGCGCATCACATGTCCATACCAGGATAAACGACCGCCTCTTAACTTGTCTGTTATTGGCGCCACTTTGAAACTTCCTCTAATATATTCATTCCTAATCCTGTCCATTCTTGTTACCCCACACATCCATCTCAACATTCGCATCTCAGCTGCATGTAATCTTCATGTAAGAATTGAACTTAATATTTTCAATAAAATTTGAAATCAAATAAAACCTTTACATTTAAATAATTTCAGACATAATAAAATTTAGTAATCAATATTCAAATCGCAAATGAAACAGAATATAAAAACACAGGAGACGTGACTATAATACGGAATACTCAATAAGTGCCCACATACACATATAGTACACACACATCTAAATGATATTTATAGAACAATAATTGGACAAAGTCAAACATGTATCACATTTTGAGACAATTTATCTACTATATTCTTTCATTAATTACTACATAATATTAAATTTTGTGTGATATTCGCGTGTGTGTATAACAGAATGCGTGTGTGAGCGATAGATTAAATAGCGCTTAAGATTGTTTGATATAAATTTTGGTAAATTTGTTATATTAATACTTGTTAATTGTAACCTATGATTCCCATCAAACTTTAACACGAATAGATTTTAGTCCTTAAAGCATTATAATAGAAAGGCATTAAATGAGCGTCCAGTGTCAGAGACCTCTTGAAAACGTCTATTTTGACCCGTTTTCGTCGTAATCACCCATTCATAATACGAGCGCCTCGTGAATTTAAATTGATCTGACCTATATGCATGTGTGTAAACGTGATTGTACGTGTTCTGCCCCGGCATAGATTAAGATAGTTCGGATATTATTTGCAGACTGGATTTTATTCGGCGTTATTCGTAAATTATTGTTACGAAATGGTCGGTTATCGGTCGTAACCGGATGCTTTTATTTTTTAATCATATATATTTCTCACATATATTTTTAATTATTTTATTACATAACACGGATATTGCAGTTTCGGTTTCCAGGCTAACATTAATAGCCAATTAATTACATAATCTATACTTAAATGCTTACAAGGCTAATAACACATATCTACTGGTACTAAGTAATCTGTATAACAGATAATTAATTGATAATGAATTATTATAAAATTAGAATAAGCATAATTGAAAATTTGGATACACAGTATACCCTCTACAGTTTATTTAATCTATGACCGCACATACTCGCATATACAAATAGGTCGATATCCATTTGTACGTTTGTGTACTAATTTGGAATCGCCAAACACAGTGTCAGATTATTGTTTCAACGTACAATAGTTATAGTTTTTGATGATTTATGATCAATTTTAATGAATACATAGTTTTGACAACTACCTATTATTGGATGACCTAAAACGGATTTCATGCGTACTTTTTGTGGAAAGTACAATAATTCAAAAATCTCGAGAAAGTTGAGTAAGAAAAGTAACTTCTTTATTGCTAAACTTTATTTTTAATAACATCATTTTTACAGTAACCAATTTGAAAATGAAAAAAAAACAATTTATTTCTGAACCAAAACAGGTTATAATTATAATTGCAATTATAAAAGTATAATCTATAAGCGGTCACGAACAGTAACAATGCCGTGTCAAATTAATAATCGTTATACGGAACGAGACAGAGTCCACCTTTATTAAAAACCAACCCCTCATTGCCGAAGCAATACCATCCCTTCCAGAATAGAGATTGGAAAATTTTCCACGACATCTTGCACATTATTAACTTAAGAAAAAAATCTCTTACATTTATTTACCTAATATCATTTCTTGTATCTATTTAGATCGTTTCTTATAAATCTATACTATTTCTTATAAACCATATGAGTATATTGTATGTAAAAAAAATCTCGAAATCGATTCTTATTCTTACTTATTTATGTTTGTGCGGACTGGCTGGTGAACTAAGATATGAGGAAACCTGGATTACTTGGAAATATTTGTAATTCCGCTATCTAAGAGGAAAAATCGGAACTGCATATTTTGAAGTTTAAAATTACTTATACTTCTTGCGTTGGCTTTGGAAATAAATTCGCTTAGTGTTGAACATTTCTGCACTTATCTCCTCTTGTATAGAATATTGACTGACTAATTTTTTTTGTTTATTTTTATACGGTATAGGTTCGGTGGTTTGACCGCAATTTCACCTGACGATGTGATCCAGGATGGTGAATACACTAAGCCTAGATTCTGGCTCTCAAGTGGGTGGTAGGCGGACATTATTTCAAAATGTCCTACCACCATGCTATGGTTTCCTTACCATATTTTCCTTCACCGAAAGCTCAGGCTGATTTTAGTGTTGGACAGGTGGGTTTGAACCCGCGTCCATTGACGCGGAATCCGAACGCACTATCCACTGCGCCATCATCGTTTATTTATCAGCAAATTACAGCTTGTATTATAACGAAGATGACTATTGAGAGAGTTTGGATTCACAGTCGCCGTGCCACATTGACAAGTAGCAGTAATCAGCAGGGGAATTTGGCATACCAATAAATGCAAAGGCTTTATTATTAATACAGATTTACGATGATCGCTGTAAACGCCTCGAATTTTACACTTTATAATTCTCTTTTGATTTACATTAATTTCAGTCGTAGCAAAGACAAACTTAGTATTAGCGTCTTTAATTAAGACCCCGGTATCCGAAAAAGTTTCATTTCGTCCACTGTGAGTCATTATTTTCAAACAAAAGGCGCGAGGGATGTGTAAAGGCCTCGTTTGGCCTCATCTGGCTTCAGTTGGCCCGTTACAATGGTCCCGTAATCGGCTAGTCCAGACTCATTGTTTCCTCGTAGTAGAGGCCCCCGACGTCTTCATTTTAATATTTTACGCCTGAAAGGGAATTTTTCTGTTATTATGTTTTGCTTTTTTTTTATCTCTTCGACTTATATAATTTCACGTTCAGTGAAGCGGATATTTTGTTATTATTATTAATGAGAAGCGGTATTGTTGTCGAATTTAACATCAATGTAAGTAGGTTTGAATCCACCTTTTTTATTCCATAACAAATCTGAGCTTGCAATGAAGGAAAACTTTGCAATGAAACCATCGACCTATGATAAGGTATTTGTAAAGCTTGAAAATTCTATAGGCAAGCAATTGTAGGTATGTATTCCGGCGGTAACATTTGAGAGCCCGTACCTCTAGATTTAGAGTGTTAGATCACACTGAACATTAGACAGACCGGTCAAAGTACGGACTCCGTATAAATAAGAAATTAAAATAAGTAAATTTTTAACATAATTTTGTAACACCATAGTTTATATTCATGTCGCGCGTACATCAATTTAGTTATATTAGTAATTAGGTATAATCTTTCAAAATGGCAGAGAATTTCTACGTTCATAAGTGTGTTGACCTTTAATGATATCATTCAATTGACTACAGTTTATTTGTTACATTAAAACAATTCTAAATATCCGGTGTTTATTATGGTTTCCTATAGGAAGTTTTAAGTCTTAATTAATCATCTCTGGCAACATATAAGAGGCTTGACGACCTCGGACTGCGAAAATAACGCAATCGACTGCTAAATGTGCGATTTGTAACGCGGAACCCAGCGCCATTGCGACCTTGGTTCTTATAATATAACCTAACTCGATACCGGTTTCGTACTATGGAAAGGGTTAGAGTCAAGTGTTTCTAAAACTTTTAGATCTCTTGTAAGTACCCCTATTTCCTTTTTGGTATTTCCTCTCGCACTTCTAAAAGTAAGCAGTGGATATATATAGTTACTAGCTGTGTACCACCGGCTTCGCCCGCGTTTTATATATTCTTCACAATTTTTTTTAATACTGAACCCTGTTTTTTTAGTAGGTACTAAGATAAAGTAATAATATTTCTCCTAAATTAAAGCACTTGACCGTAAAACTGATTGTTGAATCGGATTTTATTCAGTTTTATATGAGTTTTAATTTTTTTAAGCGGAACCCTAATTATTTTCGAAAATTAAAAGTACCCTCAATTACCCGGAGTAACTTCACTATCTACCAAAATGAGTCCCGTCGAAATTCGTCCAGCAGTTTCGGATTTTACCCGGAACAAACAGACAGACAAAAAAATTTAAAATTGTATTTTTGTTATAAGTATCGTATATAAATTTAGTAAAAAAAAATAATTTGACATTGTAATACAATTCAATTTTATTTATTAGTGTGTATTATTATTTCGATAGAAGATACGCGCACTATCCAGCGCACATATATGTTTACAAACAGATATTTTCTCGATTAAGTATACCTTTAATCCTCATAGAAGTTTTGCATTTTATCAAACAATGTTTATGAATATAAATAAAATATATGTGTGTGGTGTGGTAGAGGATGTAGTGGCAAGGAATGCTTAATTGGTATGGACATGTAGAGAGGATGGAGGAAAGGAGGCAAGTTTTAATCTCAAAAGGTTATTACAGGGTGGATCATTACGTGAACGATAGTGATGTCTGGAATTAACCCACATCTCTGTGCTTCCACTAACATTATTAAGACTACGATTTGTATAGTTTTAAATGTGACAAAAAAAAATGATATTTATAAAAAAAAAGAACCAGATCGAGTTTCTCGCCAGCGCTCTTCTCGACTGGGTTGTTTTCCGAACCGGTGGTAGTGTTTTAGACGTTCATAAGCGCCTTCTTAGGGCCTAAATTGAATAAATAAATTTTGATTTTGATTTTGATGAAACAAATTTACAAGGAGAGTGTGACTGGACAAGTTGTGACTGGGTAAGGGTCGTCCTAGGCGAATGTATCTCGAACAGATTGAGGACGTTCTGGAGAAAGGTGAGGTCAAAAGTTCCCGTAACCGAAGAGCGTGTATGAAGGCGCTCGTGAAAGTAGAAGAAGCGAAAGACGTATGTCAGGATCGTAGCAAGTGGAAGAACATGGTCTCTGCCTATCCGTATGGGAGAGAGGCGTGACGTTATATATGTATGTACGTAATTATAATATATGAACCATATTCGTGTAATTTTTTTTTGCATATTTTGTTCTGCAACCTTCAACTTATAATAAGCGTTACAACTCAGTTTTTCCCATAAAAAATAAAAATATACCGGTTTTGTATATATTACAAAACATTTAACGTTTTTCAAACCGACAATAGCCATAATAAAAGTTTTAAATGAAATATTAAAAAAAAAAAACCTACCATTTAACAATAACAGTAGAATTACAGTATTTTTTATTCACGGAAATAATATAAATAAAGGATACTTTAATAGTACCTAAAAATTAGACAAATAAATTTAAAATGTAACCGGATTGGAACATTAAAAAAAAATTAATAGCGAATAATTTAAAAACATAGGTACATGATAAAATATATTTTACCGCGATACTTTTGGTACATTTTCTATTAATTAAATCATTTACCACCATAATAAAGCACTCGGGCATTTTATATGTAATAATAAAATATCAACTGTCCTGTTGTTGAAAAACTGTCGCGAAACAACGAAATAACGTTGTTAGAAAACGTCATACATTTATAAAGTATGTTATATAATCGCGTAATTGTTCAGATAAATTTTAGTCCTTTATTTTTATCTACTGGACCGATTTATTTTGATTTGTTTTTATTTTTGTTATATTTTTTATAACATTGCGAAGGTCTAATTTTATTTTAAAGAAACTAAATCAAAAGTTTAACAAATAAACACGAGTTATATAGACACTAACTTATAGAATATTGGCATTTATTAACACGAAAAAAAAAACTCTAGTAAAAACTTTATTGCGATTTATTATTTAATATACTTAAATGCATTTTTACGTATATATGTAGCCCAGGCAAAACCGGGTAGGTAGGCTGCGAGAATTTTTATAAAGTTTGTTAAATTAAATTAACAGTTTTACATACATATATATGAAATCAATTTTAAGGGTATATTAACTAACTAACACTTCCTAATAAGCCAAGGGTAATTCATCCCACACGTGTATTTGATGGCGTTTACATAGCCTTCTATTTATAAATATATGTATGTATGATTATTATTACACGCGCGTACAGCATTCGTTATGTGCCGATGCAGGCTGTCGGGCCGACTTTACAAGGGCGACCGGTTCGCTTCCTGGTCCATACAATCCAGGACGAGGAACTGCGATGTGTTACATCTGTTGTTAATTAAACATATAGTTTTATATGTTAAAGATATCATTTAAAAAGTTCGGTAGGAAGATTCAACGAGGATAACGGTCTTGGGATATGCACGTTTATTTATATCCTTACTAAAAATAATTTAGTAAATCATGTTTTCCTGCCTCATTGATCTTCTATACATTGTCACTTGCAATTGACGGTGTATTTTGAAATTCGAAATCGTTTGCTGAGTATAGAATTTTCAATAATATAATAAATGTTTATAAATAACTTGTTTAAAAAACCTTTGTAACTCTCTGAATAATAACCAATAAAAAAAATGTAAACTTGACATGTTTTTTTTTCACTAAACTATATTTCGATATCAACAAAAACAAAATAAAGAAAACAAATGTAAATCATAACCTTTGCAATATAGTAAATAACAGAACAAGTTCTTGAACTCCCCCGTACCCTGTAATTTAATTTCACGAAAGACTTTCGAATTTAAAAAATTTACAACATTGTTTATCGAGTTTTTTAGTAAACAGATTTATAAAAGCAACAATTAAAAAAATAACAACGATAAAGTAAAATTTGTTCTCGTCATACTGTATATTATGGCCTCTTAAAATCTGTGTATCCTTTAATCTTTCATCTTATAAACGTCATCGTAAAAGCAATAATGATAATTTTTAAAAAAACTGCTCTCGCCGTAAGTGCTACCTACTACTCATTCAACACGCAAACTTTATTGTGACTTCGAATGAATTTACTATGGAAATGAATCGTAAATCTCGACTCGATTAAATCGTCCCACTTCCTCGGATTGAGTCTAACTTATATTTATTTATTTGAAAATTGTCAATTGTCAAATTATTAAGTAATAGAATATACGAGAGACCTATACCAAAAATATTTTTTTATTTTTTATTTTTGTCGTCTGTTCCGGTGTAATCTCCAGAACGGTTGAATCGATTTTGATGGGATTTTTTTGATAGATAGGTGAAGTGACTTCGCTTAACTTAGGCTACTACTTTAATTGTAAAAAAACTAAAACTTATTCATGCACAGTTTTACTGACAGGTATTTTATTTTGTGAGAATTTTTTGCTTAATGTTAGTACCAGAAAAAAAATTCTGGAAAATAATTAGGGATCCGTATAGAATAATTTAAATGCAGTGAAGAATACATGAAACGCTGGTGCAGCCGCGGACTCACAACTAGTTATAATAATAATATGTAATGTTTCGAATGATATAAAACGGTAAACTTAACAATTTTCATTTGCGAAATTAATTTTATTTTATTAAATTGTTGTAAATCAGCTGTCCTTTAAGAAAATTGCTATTCAGTAACTCCTTTTTTTATTACGAGCTTTTTGTTATTATTCATTATACTTGGTTGCTAGTCAGTAATTACTGAGCCTTCGAGCTTGGTTCCTATGTATTATTAATCACAAATAGGCATTGGTCAATTTGTATATTGAAATCTGTCCTGGCTTTTTCTATTTTAATCATATTGGGCAGTCGTCTTTAAACTTAGATTTATTAACCCAAGAGAAATATTAAGATTCTCTCATCTTACAAATAATTTCCAAAGTATGGTGTTACTATAAGAACATTTATTGAATATCCAAATGTGCTTCCTAATATGAGTCATCTTACTTAATGTCCTTAGATTTTTTTTTTAATTCTTCTCCAAAGATATATAGATACTTAAGTAACTGATAAGTTACTATTTACGAGCGCTAAGTAGAAAGGTTACGTCGGCATCTTAATAGTTTAATTTTGGAAAATAAGCAACGACCCTAGCGTAAACGAAAAATAAATAAAATTGTTGGTCAAGGAAAAAGAAACTTTAGACAAGAAGTTATAAGTCAATTGACGGAAAGACACGAAGTGTTGCATTTTGTTACACGTTAACATATACGGTTAAATTAAAAGATAAAAAAAAAAAACACAACATAGCAACATAAATCAAATTAGTCACGAAAAGCCCCGAAATAGCTTCGTGATTGATAGATAACCGTTGCAATGTACAAGTTAGCCAAAACAAATTGTCCAAGCAAAAACTATATAATAATATTGGTGTGCCCACTAACCTGAATACATTTGTGTGTAGTGTAAATATCATACGGTGGTAAAGGTACACGCGAGGGTCGCGTGACCAGCGATAGATAGCATGTATCAAATTAATTCTACGTATTTACTAATTCTATTATAACACTAGAAGTATATTGAGTATCAGTGTTCCTTTATTTATGATGGTCTTATACAATTACTTAATATCGTTGTTACGATTGATTGTTTAAGTTGCGCAACTAATCGCCCGATTTACAATCGAAACCCGTTATAAAAGTGCCTTGTGCCAAAATAATTGTAACTATATTAAAATAAGGAATTGTATTATTTCTAGTGTTTCAAAATCACCAGAACGTCATATGTAGTGATTAGGATTATGTCTTTCTCTGGAAAGAAAGAAATATTCTATCTGTCAAGGTTGATTAAACATTTATATTTTGTCCTAAAAAAAATCCACACGTTTTTGAGAAAACTTTTGGACTAGGTTAGAAAAGAAAAAAAACTAGAAACAAGCCAACACAAAATCACAAAACTAACTTTGAGGATTTTATAATCGATTTAACATTTCATGTAGAATTAAAAAAAAAAGTTGCGCCACAATTTCTCTAACGTATATCACGATTTAAACATTCAATTTGACTCACTGTAAAATATGAACTATAGTTAGTAGCAAAAAAAAAACTTGCCAACGTCTATAAAGTTCACCTTGAGATCACAGTGAGCGACTCAATTTGGCCACGACATCTAACAGACCCTTTTTTTTGCCCTGAACATAAATACGTTTTAGCCGAATTAAATTTAATGATTGGTTCCTTAAGTAAGTAACTGAGCCAAGTAGACTTTAAATTAATAAAATGTGAGTAAAATTATTAAATAGCAAGTGGATTTTAGTAAAAAAAAATCACTACAAAAATATCACTATATTTTTAATAATGCGTCTTAATTGCGTCTCTTGCGATATAAATACGAGTATGAAGCTAGTAAAGTACTTTAAAACCTTTAATAAAATTTAAGTCACAACTTAGGTTAGTCAACAACAAGTTGGTACCTACGTCAGTATCTATGAAAAATGTTTAATGTTGGACACACTTGATAACAATAATTCATGTGGGTATTCGTTTTTCGCAAAATTACCTTGAAAACCACGCATTTGATATGAGTACAAAAGATTTTTTTGTAGTAATGTGCCTTTTTATATTAATTCAAGAGAGACAATATTATCGCGAATGTTTTTTAATTCAATGCAAATAATTGAACAAATAAACAATTGGTTTTATTTTTTATGAACGAATGAAATAGATAATTAACACACACACATTATTACAGTGAGCTCTTCTGAAAATATTTTTCTACATCTTGTAAATCCGGCATAAATCGATGCGATTTCTGCACTACGTGCAAAGTCATGCACAAACTTAACAGTTATAAATAAAACTGTATTGGGTAAATATACCTATCGACAAGTATCATGTAGCTCTCTTAAACATAAAGGGTCGGGCGGTTAACTCCATAACTTACGTTATTTAATTGCGACCCTCCATACGGCCTCTCATTACATCCGCCATTGAAACCGAATCCCCAGCGAGGAAAAGATATCGAGCCCATACGATCCGGTGTCCTCAGGCGCGCTTCCTATATTCTGATAACGACTTCCTTCATCTTCATTCGGCCTTCTGCGGCCATCTTCCTAACATGCGAACAAGACGCGGAAATGTTCATAGTACACGAAAATGTTTCAAAATTAAATTCAATTTATACCTCGGATGTTATGTCCATTAATTTAACTTTACGCCGATTTTTACGAAAGAGCATATTGTTCCTCTTTACGTAGACGAATCTCATTGGATTATATATTTAAATAAGTATAAATGTTACGTTTTTGTATTTTTCATTTAGTTGGCTGCTTATAGCTAGAGAACTACTGAACTAATTTTCATTTTTTTTAAATTATGCATATATTATCAGGGAATATTTCGTTACATAAGATAAAAAAATCACTGTCAGTACCATCTTTTGATTTCTTTATTTTAAGCATAGAATATTTTAAAGATAAGATAATTCTAAGGTTTGGAAATTAGTAAATGTGAGTGAAGCCACACAGGCAAAGCTAGCGTTTTATGTGCCACTTATCCTAGTACAAGGAAAATTTTCTCGATTTCTCTCTATGAATTTTACCCAGCACGAAAATCCTTTAATCTTTGTAAAACAGTTCAACGTCAGATAAGTCCGAACGAGCGTGCCCTTATCGTGTCACGTTGTCTAATAAAACTTTTCCACCATTGAATACAATTATAATTTTGTTTGTTTCTTTTTTTTTTAATAATATTCCTATGATAACAATATCATTAGTAGTAAGGACAGATGCCTGTGTTGCATCACGCGCATACAAATCGGATCCGTAACTTGGTACAGTGGACATGACTGAAATTTTAATATCCGCCACAATTAAACCGATAACAATGATTTTATAAACTGATCACTTTGTATTGTCCATGTCAGTACGTATTGTAGTATCATTTAGTAAGTTAATTTAATTTGGTTTACAATAGGAATCATTGCCACTTTTAGTTTTGATTTATGGGTTTATTAGATGTTTGCTTAATTACACTTACGTATTTTAAAGAAGCAAGCGAATTGCCAATATATAGACGTTCTGTTTCAAAGCATGCAGGAGATTTACCTAAAATATTTTTAGAAAAGATTCTTAATGGGATATAATTTGTTGATATGTAAATGAAGGTTATCTGTACTCATGAGTTTTCCACTTTCTGGATATCACTAGAAAACCATTTGAATGTATGTCTACGTACAAACTAATCGAATAGTAAACCCAAGAAAGGATGCTACATATCATTACGACGTTCTGTAGGAATTGAATAGTTCTAATGTTATCATTACAATTAAAAGATCAATTTTTATCTTGATGTGATACGCAAATTCACATGCAATGTTGCATGGACTAGCTAGTGCTACATAAAACTACATTGCAAATTATCTCTTACACTTATGCTATTTTGTCAATAATATATGTAATCTAATTGGGTTGTTTTCTTTTGTCCCCAGACCAAGAAAAACAACCCCAACCACATCAAGAGGCCTATGAACGCTTTCATGGTGTGGTCACAAATAGAACGCAGAAAAATATGCGAACAAACACCAGACATGCATAACGCTGAAATATCCAAAAACCTCGGCCGCGTCTGGAAAACTTTAAATGATGAAGAACGCCAACCATTCATCGACGAGGCGGAGAGATTGCGGCAGCTACATATGAGGGAATACCCCGACTACAAATACAGGCCTCGTAAGAAAACCGCTAAATCAGATAGAAGCGGAGTAAGGACTGGTTCTGTCCAAAAACCAAAACGTAAACAGAGAGCTGATTCGAATAATAATAGAGGTGTTTCCAGGCGACGAAGACCGGCCCCTTCTGTTCCTAGCGTGCCAGTGGAAACGCCTGCTCCTCCTCCGTTGCCAGCCTCCCCTGCAGGAGCACCGGACTCTCCGGAATCAGCCTGTCTGTACGACGACCACAACAGGCGTGAACAATCAGATCTCACGGACCTGTACTCCATCACCGACCTTTTACCCCTCTCACCTAACTGTGAGGTTGACTTGGAAACGTTAACGACGGACATAGATTCGTTTGAAACAGCCTCATCGTCTTCAGGGTCACACTTCGAGTTCTCGTGCACGCCGGACGTGTCGGACATGCTGAGTGAGATCGGCGTGGCTGGTGACTGGGACGACCACACGTTTTCCTCGTACCTGACGTCGTCTTAGAGCGGTGTATGGGTCGCCTCGGCCGCAGCTGGCCGATTCCACTGATCTCAAGCGGTCGGCCTAGGGGCCGTCCCACGGAGGCCGATGACGCGGCGACCGCTCGCCGCCCCGCCTAGAGAGTGCCTATCCAAAATAACGTGTCGACATTTGGATTCAATGTACAAAGTTATTTAATAAGTATCGAGGGTGAGAATTGATTTCAACAACAGACCGTTTCGATCGCGTTCACTTTAAGTTCGATTTATGTTTGTTTCCACGTCTAAACGTTGATCCTTGAATGCTGGATTTTTTAAGGCTGTGAGTCGGTTCTCGTTTTTGCTTTATTTTATTTTTTAATTACTTTCGACACACATTGGAGGTGATTCCCAAA
Source organism: Samia ricini (assembly GCA_014132275.2). NCBI lineage: Eukaryota > Metazoa > Arthropoda > Insecta > Lepidoptera > Saturniidae > Samia > Samia ricini. The sequence goes on from AP028169.1 coordinate 1,085,902, forward strand.
CGGCACGTCTCTGACGCATCTCAGTAAATAATATATCCGTCTACTCTCCGTCGTCTGATTGATGCAAACGGTCTTCGCAAGCATCGCGTTATCGCGCCCGTATTGTGTACGTTAAACGACTTGGCTTCTATTGCATTCGATAAGTTTGCATTATTCAATCACACGCCTATTTTTATTATTTTAACATGTGTAATTTTAAGACGAAAGTCTTTTTTAATTTTAAATGATTTTTTGAAACCGTCTATAGATGGACGTATCTTTAATAGAAAGTTAAGACTAGATTGTAGTCAAGTTTTCTTGCGTTCTATTTTACTGTACGTAAGTTTTCACTTATATTCTTTAATGCACGCTTAGATGATAAAGGTATATATATATACAATTTTATTTTTGGAAGCTAATCGATATGTAATAAGCTAATTTCGAGATGCGAATATTTCGTTTTGGTGCGTATGTATCGGCCCTTACTATTTGCATTCGGTTCGATTCGCGCGTATTCAGTGATCATTATCTCTGTCACTGTTGTCTTCTTTTTCGTTACTGAAATATGCGCGATTCGTACCATTAACTGTCTTATTTTTATTTCGGAAAGGGTTCGATGAAACGTATGTGATTTGGACAAGTCGGTTTTGCTGTATCGTTAGGATTCGTGTAAGTAGAGTTAATCTCTTCAGTGGTAATATATGAAGTTATATAACAGAGAGATGACACTTATGGATCGATAGAATGGGACACTATCTCGTTTACTTTTGTTATCTTCGCGCTAATGTCTATAAACATCTAAAGAAGGATACATATCAATAATCGTACATTGTATCGCGGGACGGTGAGATATATATTATTGAAGTTATAATATGATTAAAAAGAGTTAAGTTTCAATAAATATTTTGCTATTTCATACTCTGTGATTTACTTTATGGATTTTCTAAATTATAAGGTCCTAGTGGAGACTGAATACGCATAGAATAGTTTTAGCATCGCTAGCTTCTCTGATTATATTTTTGTTTTTATAATTTCAAAAATATAAACTGGTCACGATAACTATATATTACGAAAAATATATTAATGTGTAACTATTTTTGATATTCTGCATCACTGTGGATATTGGGATATTGTAAAATAAAAATAATTATTAAATAGAAACAATTCTAATTCGTAGTGTTTCAGATATGTTTTGAAACGTGAATAGCGTAAGAATATAAACATATAGTCGAGACAGAAACTAAATTTTATGTAGATAAATGAATATATTGATACCGAGCGGCCCGCGATCCACAGTGAAGTAAAAATTGAAAGCAACTGTATAAAATAAATGGAGGTAGTAAGTAAATATTTGCTAAATTTCTGTCAATTCATTGAAAATGGTGTTAGTTAGCTAGGGAGCGTTCTTCGGATAGATGCTGCTCCGTTCATTAAGATAGAATCTTCTAAACGATTACCGGTTTTCTAATTGTGAAATTGCAAGTATTTCTAACGAAATATAAAACAAAACGACCTAAAAAAAAAAAAAAAAAGAATTTGTGTCCCTTGATAATAAATGGGTTCGTTTTACTCTAATTGATAAGAAAGAAAATGCTTTACTTATAATAATCACTCTATTCTTATAAATTGTATATGTAAAATAAAACCACGTAGTAATGAAACGTAAAATAGTAAGTGTCTACGAAAACCAATTATATGATAAAGAAAAAAAAAAAAATATGCATAAAGTAATACGTTATCTATATATATTACTATTAATATTATTGTATTGCGAATCTATCGTCTTGTGCGCTGTAGACTATGTTGAAATTATAATATGTAAGATGGATGAAAAAAAAAAAAACGATATTGTGCCTAATACAAAATAATTCTTGAAACTTTTTCATAATGATTGTATTTAGTGATGCTCAAGTTAAACATTTTAAGCGCGTAGTGGTTTTAGATGCTGTTGAAAAATTGTAACTTTTACATTTTCGTTCGATGCCAGACATGCATTTTTTTTTTAAATCCTTCTGCTTTGTCTACTTTTGTTTGAAACATGAAATCTGAAATTCGATAAAAATGTCTGTGTTCTCTTTTGAAATATCGTAACAACTATTATATTATATCTATCAGCGTTATGTGTAAAACTTCTGAGTCGTAGACGACCAATCCTATCGGATTTCATGTATGCAATATCTATTTCGTCTTTCCCTCCGTAACTGCAAACTTTAGTAATAAAACGTATTTCTTTCTCTCCTCCCTGTGACTTTTGAAGTTAGCTTCCTTATCGCTAATATATTTGAATATACACCCGAAGTTTGTCCAGTATTCGATTATACATGTTTCTGTTTAGTAGTGTGCTGCTTTTTTTCTTCTATAAGAAAGAATTACGTATTCAACGATTGAAAGCAATAAAATTGAAATTATATGGATAGTTACAACGCTCAAATTAGTGTTTACATGTGTACTCTGTGTAGACGTTTTCTATTTATACCTTGTAAATTAAAAGTTTTACTTTAATGACTAAATACGAGACTTTTATAAAATATATCAAGATTGAATCAGTTACATTTCTCTATAATTTCATTTAAGTCATTAGCGCAATATAATTTGTTAATTTCCGACCAAAAAATTTGAATATAATATCCTTCTCTGTTGCAGCTGAATATGTTGTAATTTTTATAAGTGGGTGATTAAATTTAATCGCCAAAAACTATTTTAAATGCAACATCGAATTTAGAAGTAATAATGTTAGCGCTTCATGTTGTGACTCTTCTTTAAAATTTGGAATCATCAGGGTTATTAATCGTTTCGTTTAGAATTATTATAATGTCCCGTTCGTAAAATGCCTTCCTTACGGAGCTATAATTCTTTGCTAAGTACTTCTCACCTTCATGACAATGAAGGTTTCTACCTTAATATTAATAATGATTGTAAATATATAATTGAACAAAAAATGTTTATAATGAAGTCAAAAAGCGATACTGTGAGGAAATATTAGACGGTAGCGATTGTAATGTCTTACAAAAGATATTTTAGAGGACGTAGTTATTTGTTTTAGGGTACATATATACTTATATATACATATAAAATGTGAAAATAAAAAAAAAACATGTTGTCTACGACATTATTAATGTGGCTCGCATGCAATCTAAACTTAGGAACTTGCTTGACACCATGTATAGAGTACATTTTTCCCTTGATGTAAGGCGGCAAGTAATACACGTCTGTTATTAATTACTTCATGAATATTATATGTAAATAAAACAATGTGATTCAATTTAAAATGTTAGTGATTATTCACAGAACTGAAAAGTTGAATATTGTCGTTATATTGTTTGAGGTAAAAAAAAAAAAAATTAATGATATCTTAATGATTATGTATTATATGTATCTACTGTTGATTTAATTCGTAAGTACCTTCTATCTGTAAGATTTCGTTAAAAATATACTCTATTATATTCATTGAAAATACACAACGAACATTTCAGTTTTGTTTTTAGTCCGTCTCTAACCAGCACTGTTTGTATTTATACATATATAAATAGAATATTGTAATCGGTGTCTATAAAAATGTAAACAGTAAGAGTTACCCGTTGGATTTATCTTTGAAATGGTTAACTCCGACATTTATATCGACGATGTACGTTAAGTTATTCAAGTCAAAGATGATTCTGACAAACAAAAAATTGTAGTGAAAAATAAAAAAACATAATAATAGTGTTAATAATAAAGTGATTATTGAATTCGTTGTTGCGGTAGCTATGTCATAAATATATTGGTACATTTACTTAATGATAAATTTAATAATAACAATTAATGGGTTAACGACAACTTCGCACAATCTCAGCAAGGAACTAATATTAGTAAACGATAATAATTATAATATATTCATAATAATTAATTAAGCGAACAAGTTTACCGTAGTCGACGTGTTAGTGATTCGTATTGATTTTCATTTGATTTCAATTACTTTGTCTTCGATGTAAGGGTTCTTTTTGTACCATTGTGATACCATTCTTGGCTGACCATTTAACTAAAGTGTAAATCAACTTTCAAAACGGGAGGAGAACGATAACCAATAAGGTATTATAAACTATAAAATCAGTCGTTTCAATACCTACTACTCCATTAACTGATTTATTATCGCGGTTACCGAAATTGGTATGACAATTTGTTAGATTTAAAAACAAAGTCCTCTAATATTGTTTGATTTGATCTATTGTAAATACATTCAGAGGTTATTTTTATGTTGTCTTTAGTAACGGAAATATATTTGAAAAAAAAAATGGTCCATTAAATTTTATCAGATAATTGTTAAGGATCTAGAGTTGATCGTGTATACCTATTATTAATGATTACTTTGTAACATTTACTTGTGCTTTTAACTGGAGATAATATGCCAAATTTGTGAACATTAGAAACCGGATAGACCTTAAACATGCGACTGATGTTTCTTCGAGTACTCGCTTCATTGTAGGTTCTTTAGCAATTTGTATATATATATATATAGACAGATTTGTGGCGCGACATCTGTTTTAGAATTTTTTTCGGGAAGCGTTTACCTTCCGAACCAATCTAGTCTATGAGAGTTTTCGGACAATCTATAAATGACCTATGTACGCTATGTTCGCTGGTTTATCGCCTCTCAACCGCCTGGTGTATCTGATTTACCTGATATATTTTATTATAATTCAATTTATACCAAAAAAAAATACGACGCTCTGAATAACAGTTACCGATGGATCTCTGTATACGTGACGCTAATAAATAAATACACTGGGATTTGGAGCATCAAATACCTTTTGAAACGATTAAGTTTTCAATAGTTATTGGTCTGTAATTTGTATATATATTTATATATCTTATGTATTTATTAATATATATATGTATTAGTAGAGATTTGCTTTAAGAAAGAAAAAAAATGTGGTTCATTCGATGTGAATTGAAGAATTTTTGAAGACCCTTATTGGGTTTTGTATTTTATTTTAAAATAAAAATAATGAAAAAAACAAAAATTTTGGTAAAAAAAAAAAATCATAATGAATATTTGTCCAGCGTTAGATTAGGTTTTTATTTTTCATTGTAATAAGTTTTTTTTTATGAGGATGATATAAGTTTAACATAATTACTTTTCATCCTCGTACTATGATGTATAAATTATTAATTCATATTATATTTTTAAGGTATTATAAATACATATAATGTATGATGTAGTTTTTTAAATGTTAAGTATGAATAACAATTCTAGATACGGATAAAAAAAAGAGTTCGTGTACATTTTATAACGTACTTTGTTTCAACAATGAATATACATATATATTATTATATGGTAAAAATAAACATCCAGTTTTTAAAAAATATACATCCGATTTTTATTTGACAGAAACCCTTGAAAAAAAAAATCGAGTCTATAATTTCAAAAACAAAAAATCCCATATTTGTTGGTTTTAACAAATACAGTATCCTATGTAACCGCCAATCGCAGCATCACTATTGATTACTAATTTGTTTTATAGCTGTTTTTGAAATTAGTAGACTCAATTATTAATTTATATTTATAATCGATGACCGAGCTGTTATAAGACTGAACAAAATTATAAAAATTAGATATAAAAAATAGATATATAGAAAATACATAAATATCATATTCGAATTATTTTTATTATAAGTAAATCAAAACCATCATAATATAAAACTTAAATTTACTTGAAATTGGGCTTTTATATTAATAAGCCTGATTAAGTTGTGAGGTTATTCAGTTCGAAATATTAAAACCATTTGAATGCATTGGCAAAATGATCGAAATCAAAAATCAGTTACGGGGAACGCAAATTAATTGATTACTGAAAAAATCTATTACATTTAGCAAGTACTTTAATAATGGTACAATTGCTAAAGGTAATATTTAAAATCCATTTTAATAGGCAAGTTATAAAGGTATCATAATCGAAGTAATTAACAATATTGTTATGAGACATTATTATCATGCTTAGTCAAGATTTATAGGGACTTGAAATCTTTACATTAAAATCATATGAAATGAACTAAGGTGGCATAGGTAATTCAAATGAAACAGCAACAGAAAACAAAACAGCATTTATTAGATAGCTATACCTTTTTTTTTTGTCGAGAGGAAATGCATTTACGCACTACCCTTACCTATTGTATTAGTGAGACCGAAGTCCCCCAATACAATAGGTAAGGGGGCACGGAGGGACGAACTCCGTGCCAGTGTGGGACTCACCCGGGCGTGAAGCGCCCGGAAATACCCACTAAAACCCCCCGGGGCCGTCCGCCGCATTTGGGACGGGGGCGACACGGTAGATACCTATCAAAATCAAAATTTATTTATTCAATTTAGGCCCTAAGAAGGCGCTTATGAACGTCTAAAAACACTACCACCGGTTCGGAAAACAACCCAGTCGAGAAGAGCGCAGGCAAGAAACTCGATCTGGTTCTTTTTTTATAAATAATATACATCATTTTTTTTGTCATATAAAAAACTATACAAATCGTAGTTTTAATAATGTTAGTGGAAGCGCAGAGATGTGGGTTAATTCCAGACATCACTATCGTTCACTATACGTAACCGCTCTGCATGAATAAGAAAAGAAAATTTGATTAAAAAACTACTTGACTAAAGTATTTAAAAGTGCTTTTTTGGGATATGGATCCAGACACTTCCAGAACAAATTTACCAATAATATAAATAGTTCAAATCATCGCTTAAGAGACTACTGACTGATTCAGACAGAGCTCAGTGTAAAACAGTACCAAAATCTCAAAATGCATAAATATAAAAATGGTATTTACATGCTGAATTTAGAAGACAAACTTTTGCAACAATAAGTGTCTAATAAAATCAATAAAGGTTGACTGACCCAAGTCATTCAGCCCTACTTAATAATTCAGATTGATTTATATATATACGTACCCTATCGTAGAATAAATCTAAATAAAGCATTCGCTGAGGGAAATCCTCATGTTTGTGATATTGTATTCAAAGCACTGAGCCTGTTACAATATAAAAAGAAAAATTGAAACTTATTTCCTGACTTCACAATCCATATAAAATACTCTTAACAGAATGATTGCCAATTAAATGACAATAGAGTTGATAAACATGACTTATTGTTTACATTCATTTTTAAACTATAACCTAACAAACTTAAGTTTTAAGTTTTAACTTACGACTTAAGGCGTTTCGTTAACCCGATATCAAAGTCAAAGTGACCGTAACCGTAAAGTACCGTGAAAGTAACCGTCTTCAAATCAAATATACATTTTTTTACAAAGTATACAGTGAGTACTTTGACCACAATCTCACCTGATGTTAATTAACGATGTGGTCCAGGATGGTAAACACACTAAGCCTACAGGTACTGGTTCTCAAGTGATGCTGCTGGAACACACCTATTGATATTTGAAGACAGATTTTTAAACTTCAGGGAGATAGCTATTTAGATGGCATTATTAGAAAATGCTTCACCAAAAGCTCCGGATGATTTTAGAGTTAGGTAGGTGGACTCGAACCAGCGTCCATTGACGCGTAATCCGACCGCACTATCCACTGCTCCATCATCACTTTATATAAGTTACTACTGAGTTTTTGTATGTTAATAGTGTTGTTATATAATCAGAGAATAAAAAACAAACAACAAAGAAAACAAAAACAAGAAATTACAAAAAAAAAACAAACAAAAACAACAGAATCCACAATTCCAGCAGACTGCGCACACACTATGCATGTACAAATTGAAATCGACTCCGCACGGTTTGGTCGTTCCACCTACTCGTTTTTGAATCACGTACCGCGAACGAAACCGGGTTGAATGCTAACGACGGACCGTACGATTCAGGATGCGCTGTTATCTCTACACTGTGTGTTGCAGAACGAACGTTTTGTTTCCTTCTTCCTACGTTAATCCAACAAGTTCCGTGTTCCGGCATCCGCTTCGATTGATGACGGGTGAAGGATTGCAACTAATAGCACTCACTACCTACCGTCAACATTACCGATAACGTATCCTCAATTGTATTCCAGCATCCGTTGACGTCAGACGTGCGTTATCACAGAGCTCGACATACGTATAAGAATTCTTTTTGTTACTAAACATATTCATCTTATTTATCAAACAACGACTTAGTTTTTTATGTTTCTATTGAGAATGTATCTTGAATTTTAGTATCATCATCATCTCAAACGAAAGACGTCAAGCGCTGGACATAGGTCTCCCACAAAGATCGCCAAGACGACCGGTCTGCGTCACCTATATCCAGCGGATTCCGCGACCTCGTCGTTTTATCTTGTTGAGCGACTGTCCACGCTGCGTCTTCTATTACATGGTAGTACGTAGTAAATATAAAAATAAAATAAAAACTTTGAAGTAAAATATATTTAAATTAATTAACTTTACTGTAGAGCCAAAGCAAGCGGAGAAACTGACTAAATATCAATGTTTGACGAAGTTAATCTATCGAATATTTTTGATATTGACAATAAAGATTTTAAATACATTTAAATATATTTAATTTATTGTTAAATTTGCACAGTCATACACAGTCTGTCCGCTACTGCCACTAATAATCAAGAATCATTGAACTGATTTGTTTAATCATTGATATCTCCTCTGGTCAGGTTTTAGTAAACACAGTTAAATTTATTAATTTAGATATGGAAAGAGTATGATGGTATAGTGAATAAAATCCAAACCTAAATAATAATTATATTAACAGCCATTTAATGAGTTATTGTGAACAATATAAATGTATAAATGCAAGCGGTATCGTGGGTACATGCTAGTATGTAATATGATCGTAAATTCACGGTGTTTCAAACCTGCCTCAGTTCAAAACTACTCTACCAATTTTCATTGAATACACAAACTAAAACGCGAGTGTGGTCTATGGTGTAAATCGTCACAATTTTCCATAGAGACTGAACAGTAACCATAAACTCAGGGTTAAAGAACAGCTTACATCTATTTCATCAGCTACCAGCTAGATTACATCCATTTCATACAACTGAAAGTTTGAACGTGCTTAATCTCTGGAACCACCCTGGAACCACCTGTCCGTCCTGGAAGCTTCTAAGCATTATAAATTCACGCTATGACTCTAGGGAGTGGCAGTAAGCATAAACCCCAACCAATCTGGCAAGTACTCGAAGCGAAAACGATAGTATGAGATAGGTAAGTACAGTACGTGGCCGAATTATTAGGACCAGTATGTAATATATTTTTATATTAGTTCGCCTGAATTCATTTCATAATTAATTTCAAGTCTCGTATTTATTCGTTGGAATTTGTTATTATGATCATGAAAACTACAAGACGCGTAGGAAGATTGCTTATTTTTTACTCAAATTATTTGTTAGAGTTATTATTTCACCATAATCCCTATTTAAAATGTAAAGAAAAGAAACTGCTCCTAATTTTTTGAAAAGGTTATCTCAATCGATAATAAGAAAGACAAAATGAACAAAAACGACTAACGAAGAAAGAGACATTTGTCATGAAATATTATATACAAAATAACGTGTCTGTTATAACTCGAAAACCAATGAAGCGATTAACATGACTCTCTTTAACATCGTAGATATATTATCTGAACAGGTATATATTTTATCAACATATATTTTGTTACGTTAAATAATATTTATATACTTAATAGGGAAAGCAATCTTCTGATTACTTAGTAACAGAATTACTCACTACTGAATAATAGAAAAAGAAACTCACAAAAATATAACCATATTACCGTGTTCCTTCTTACATCCTTATTCTTACATAATATACAAGGCAACATTTATCTGCCTGTCTACCCGTTAATATACGCATAGTCACGGGCATACAGCTAGTATATTTATAGTTTACAAAAAAAAAAATAGAACTGGTTCTAATAATCTGACCAGCCACTGTACAATCCTAATCTAACGGAGGTGAAATTCATTCTGTGCAGTAGACGTTACGAATCTTACGTACCTCTCTCCCTAGATTTTCTAACATGAAATCTCTATTGCTTATATTTTAACGTCCCTATCCAGTCCGCTTTGAGTTGTCGCGAAGGCTGAATCTCGATGCACATCCAACACGACGGCCTTGCATTATGCATGAGGAACATAAAACCGCCCCCGACACGGACCAGGATTAATTCAGATGTTAGCATCCATCTATATAGAGAGATATCTGCGTGGAATTCGAACCGGCTTTAACTACCTCATTCATTGTGCATTTGCCAAGTTTCATTTCTTTCTCTGCCACTGCTGACTGGATAGGATTGTCTGTATTTTGTTTTACGATAATTACAAGCAATGGTTATTACATAAAGTGTTAAGAGTTTATTAAATTGTTTTATTTTTACGTTATGAGGACATACCTCATATCCATCCATCCATCCATTAGCAGCATCAAAACATTATTCTCCTATGACTATTCAAAACTATATTACGCAGTGAAGAATATATGAAACGCGGGCGTAGCCGCGGACACACAGCTAGTATATAAAATGTTATGAGCAAACGACTGCAACTATCTGAAGTCGCAATTGTATTTGATAGGTATTTTCGCAAAACGTTTTGCATCCCCTCTCTGTTTGTTCACAATAATTCAGCACGAAGAATTGTTGGCAATCTATTGTTACGTGCGTCCGAAACTTGTATGATTATTCATGAGGTCGGGATATCAGCCGTGGGAATGCCCGGATACGGTACGAAATTAATGCAATTCTATCTCATGTTATTTCTCAAGAACCGATACACAACTTAGGGTGGAAACCTTAATGTTTGTTTAATTACTTACATTATAAATATGTATCTTTATGATATAATTAATCAGTTACGAGAGAAGTAGGGGAGAAGCGATGACGGGTTTGTTTGTAGTGTGACCGGATACCGCGTCGATGGACGTAGGTTTGAAACAACCTATCCAATTCTTCAATATGATTAAGCTTTTGGCAAAGAAGAACATCGTGAGGAAATTGGTAATTTATAATAATGTGTAGTTACTACTTGCAAGTTTGAAAACCTGTCATCAGACACCAACTGGTCTGTTCCGGCAGAATCACTTGAAATCCAGTATTTCTTAGGTTCTTAAATTTACCAACCAAGACTCAGTCATTTAACAGCAGATGAGAATGTAGTCAAACCTAAACAATATAAAACAAAATAAATTACTATTATTTAGTGAGATTTCATGAGAACCTCTTAGATAGTTCGGGGTCGTTCCAGTATTACGTAAGCAAAGTTTTCTTCGTTTTTTACCAGCTCTCTCTCCCCATTCCCTCTTGTCAGCTATAATAGGCAAAGCTCTTACCATGCTCACATTTATGTCAGCATTGAATTTGTAATTTTGAGCAAAAAGACGAAGATATTGTTGATAACTTGTTGATATAATTCCACAGCTTATTGGTTTATCTTGTTAAGTTTTTAATTAAGTAGTGTGTCCCGCAGCGCGCCAACAAGGTACAACCGGAATACTAGCGCTGCTCTAACATAATTGAAGTTTCAGTGCAGCAATTAAGCCGAGGTTGGACCTTGTCTGCATAAGCAAAACACTTTGTTTATGTTTTAATAATTATGTGCAAGTTAAATATTATTCTATTCTATTACTAAGCAAATATTGCTTATGTTTAGCTCCACCATTTAGGACACCATGTCCCTCATCTCATCACTTTTTTTATACGATATAGGCTCAGTGCTTTGACCACAATTTTACCTAATGGATGACATGATCCAGGATGGTAAACACACTAAGTCTAGATCTGGTTCTCAAGCGATGCTGCCGGAACACACCTAGTGGTATTTGGCGACAGGTTTTCAAACTCGAGGGTGGTAGCTACCCAGGGGCGCATCATTAGAAAATAACATATCATCATCAAAAACACGCAAACCATAACCTATTGACGCCTACGTTATATTTTAACGATCGCTTTTGCCCTGAAATATCATTAACTTTATTTTTAGTAGTGAGTTCACCTTCCCAAAGAAACCCCTACGTCAACGTGCCATCGAAATATTTTAGATAATATACGTTTATAAACGGATATCGCACCGGATTACAGGCCGTTTCGGTCACTGTGACGCAGTTAATACTCTGATATCTCGTTGCAATCCGTTATCTATTGATAGTGACATATCTACCTACTTACATCGGTTATTGCAGACTGGCTGTCTTCTGAATTATCCTTTGGATCGGTTCCTTCATGTTCCAGAAAATGTTTAAAAAGGATATGAACAATTTAATTATTAATCCATCAGTGTCGAATGAAAAGACAATTACGAAGCTTACTGGTTAGGTACAGACGTAACTGATTTATCTAGGTAAAAATTGCTTTATTCAGTATGATTTTTATTACGTGTAATGATTTTTTGTATTACGTTCATATTAATTCTATGTAAGTATGAATGACCTTTGTTGACCTTTGCCTTTTTTTAATTCACGAAGACTTGATTACTTGATTGATATCCTTTTAAATATTTTAAGAATTTAATTTTATTTATTGGTGAGAAATTGGTTTTCATATTTGACATTGATTGGTAAGTACAGTACAGTCTTAAAACAGCGGTGATCAGTAATCCTCAATTGTGACATGTCGAAGTGAGTCACTATGACCAAATCAACAGTCACCGCATGGCGGTCATGACTTGATCGGTCATAGAAGCCATACCGACTCGAAAATACTTTTAATGAATCAGAACTAATTAATAAAGTTCGTATTTAACCGAAAAATGGATTAATTTATTCGCAATTCAAGTTTTTCAAATTCATTCCGAACGTTGGTGTGATATTTTTTTGTTTAAAAGTGTGCCTAATAGAATTTGTACTGAAAAATTAATATGGAATACGTATTTGTATGCAAACCGTGAGGTGCCAGTTAAGAATGGAACCACCTATAACTTCCCGTGGGTGTCGTCTACTAGAGGATAAACCAGGGGATGGGCTGAACCAAATACCAACTGAGATTGCCAAGCGTGGTGATTATGGCAATCCTTCTCTTAAGGCAGACCTATGTCCAGCAGTGGACATCTTTCGTTTGAATGGGTGGATGGATAGAATGTAAAACATATTATTTTTTTATTTAGTATAACCCGTGATCATAGCCATTATTGCACTTTTTAAATTGATAATACTTTAAGGTTTTCAGTAGCACGAAATAAAAAAAAATAAAAAAATTGTTTTTTTAAGTCAAAATTTCTTTAGTTGAGATTGCAAACTTTCAACAAGTTCTTTCCAGTGCCGAAATATTTGTCCTAAATATCATATGCAATATAAGTTTTATCGGTAAGTTTCCTTTAAGAAAGTATAATTCGTCTCTGATAGGTATGGTAAATGGTCATCATAGATCATCATCATCATCATCTCCCTACCCTTTTCCCATTTTTATTTGGGGTCGGCGCAACATGTCTTCCTCTTCCATTCCTCTCTATTTGTTGTCATCTCCGCATTCACTCCTTTTCTACACATATCATCTTTCACACAGTCCATCCATCTTTTCTTTGGTCTTCCCCTTCCCATGTAACCGTCCACATTCATATCCAATACCTTTCTTACAACATTCTCTTTCTCCCTGCGCATCACATGTCCATACCAGGACAAACGACCGCCTCTTAACTTGTCTGTTATTGGCGCCACTTTTAAACTTCCTCTAATATATTCATTCCTAATCCTGTCCATTCTTGTTCCCCCACACATCCATCTCAACATTCGCATCTCAGCTGCATGTAGTCTTCTTTCGTCCGTCACCTTTATGGGGTAACATTTTGATCCATACAAGACGACAGGTCGTATTATGTTCTTGTAAATCTTCCCCTTTAATTTAAATAGTCATTATAGATATTAGCTGATAAATGGTAAATGTTGCTACATATCACTTGCAATTACTGTAAATAGAAAATCAATGATTGTTTCCAGAGTGCAAGCGTCAGACAAGATTAGACAACCTATAATAGAAAAAAAAGCAAAACCTAACGCCAATTTTTACATCATTAATTCATCATGTTGTGAAATTTTTCATAGATAACAAACAGCATAATCCTTCTGAGGTCAATGACATATACGCAAATCGACAAGGTCGTCTGGGTGTCAAACGATTCTAGATTATATTCCTATTTGTTTTAGATTGTTTATCGCTTTAGATTAATAAAAGTATATACGTTAAATTATTGTACTGTGTTAATCACACCTACCTATGGAAATGATACCTACATGTGGAAATGATACACGCTTACGCCAATAAATACCCCGGCCCTCCTCCGCTAGAAGCTCAGGACGTATTCCGATCCCCAACCGACTCTACGATCTATATATATATATATATATATATATATATATGTATACATATGTATCGATATTGAATTAAATATCGATTCATACTCTCGATATATCGAATCTACCGATATTATTGAATAATCTGATATTTCATCCGATATATATCGAACTAAATAAAAAATACACTATTTCTTCCTGAATTTAATTTAGCTATATCATATTTGCTAACCCGCCTCGGGTGTCAAAAATTCAACAATAATTTGATCTGATGGGCTTGAATTGAGCATACAATATATCGAAAAGATCGATATATCGCATAGTCGATACTGTGCATCGATATGCAACGTTACGATATTTCATATCAAAAACAATATGAATTATTTTATAGACGAACATCCCTAGGAGGCTCCTGTGGACGCGGCCAATGCGATACAGTAATACTTTCATGCACTAGCATACGATATTCTCACGTGGGGGTAGGCAGAGAGTACGTCGTTTCACTTGCTACGATCTTGACACACCTGTTTCGTTTCTTCTACTTTCATGAGCGCTTTCATACATGATCGTCGGTTATGGGTACTTTTCACCTTTTTTTTTTTTTTGACGGGGGGAAATGCATTTACGCACTCACCTTACCTATTGTATTAGTGGGACCTGAGTCCCTCCAATACAATAGGTAAGGGGGCACAGAGTGACGAGTTCCGTGCCAGTGTGGGACTCAAACCCGGGCGAGAAGCGCCCGGGAATACCCACTAAAAACCCCCCGGGGCCGTCCGCCGCATTTGAGATAGGGGGCGATACGGGGTTGCAAGGCATGTCGCCGCGTCGCCCCCTGCGGCAAACCCACCAGGCCCGTCTGTGTAATGGCCCAGCGGGGGTGGGGGAGAACTTCTCTACCCCACCTCTTCGCCCGCCTCTGAAAGAGGCATTACCTTCCGGAGGGAAGAGGAGTGATCACTGCGACCGCAGTAATCACCTCTCCCCTCCCCCCAAAAAAAGTGGGCTTTCGCCCAGCCGCCCAGTCAGACTATTAGCCGGCAGTCAGAAGGACTGCCGTTGCCCAGAGTACACCACGAGGAGATTGTCTGACACCGCACCCCATGGGTACTTTTCACCTGGCCTTTATTATTTTAAGACGTTTTCTATTCGGTAGACATACGTTCGCCTAGCTCGACCCTTACCGAGGCCCTGTCACCATCACCTTGTAAATTTTTTTTTTCAACCTCCTATCGTCCATCCTTTCCAGGTACCAACTAGCATACTTCGCTTTACATTGCACTTCATACTCCTTCACACTACACGCAGATATGTGGGTTCTGTAAAGGACCCTGGGATCCGTAGTCTTCCTTAACCACATTAGGTTTAGCGCTGGACAAGTTCCGTAGATTGATTCGTCGTAAGCAGCCTAAGCCGTGGTCCTTACCACTATGGTGCTCTTGTGCTAGCTACCACTGTCCCGGCTGAAAGCCTGAAGCGTGCGCCTCAAAAATTCGGTGAAGCCATCTACCTTTCAGGCATTTAAACAGTTTGAAAAAAAAAAACGACACACGTTTACAGGAATCGAATAAGGTAACGATTTTCTTTGATAGTAATGTTTCTTCTACTCTTTGCTCACATCACCCATAAACACCCGATCCGCAGCAATAGATATTTCTGATGTACGAGTAATCTTACATCTTTACCTTAGATATAAGTATTATATGTAAAACAAAACTTGTTTTTTTTTTTTTTTTTTATTATCTTTATTTAATTTAGGGACTTGGGTTCACCAAAAACATGTCAGTCCCATCGTAACCTAAACTTAAAACTAACAATTTTGGCTTCTACACTTGCAGGCAAAGCCAAAATTTCATGAAAAAACTTGTGGTAGACTCAGCGCTTTAAAAACAATCTCGTCTGACGTTAAGTGTTGAAGTAATCCAGAATAGTACACACACTAAGGCCCCATGCTGCCGGAACAAACCTATTACTGTTTAGCGACAGGTGTTTAAACTGAGGGTGGGCATTATTAGCAAACACCCTACCACTGTGCTATGGTTTCCTCGCGATATTTTCCTTTACGGAAAGCTAAGGCATGTTATAGAGTTGGATAGGTAGGTTCGAAGCTGCTGACCATCGATGCGGAATCCGATCACACTATCAACTGAGCCTTGTTAAGCTTACATAATCGACGAATTTCAAACTTAAGGGTAAGTAAACAGATTTGCATTATTATATGCCCTACCACGGGCTTTACCTTGAGTTTTATCACGTTGTTTTTACTTCATGAAATAACATCGGCTTGATGATAACTGACGATCACGAAACCGCGTTTCATTTTAACACTGACCCACATAATGCACTAGTACCTAATTACACATCAATTATGTTACACAGAGCGAGGCGTGTATGTAACATTGAAAATTCACGCGATAGAACGAAGGGCGCATGGAATTAACCAGAAATCTGCTTCAGCATGTAAGTAAATAACTTGATGTGCATACATAGTGACTCACTTTCAGATAAACTACAAGGCTATGTTATGTTACGAATGTTAATCGCTTATGATAGGGACTTGGGACAATTTCTGACCGGTTCGGTAATTCGAGTATTTTTTTTATTTACTATATGAGCTGAGTTCTTTGACCACAATCTCACATGATATTAACTGACGATGTGGTCTAGGAATGGTAAGCACACTAAGCCTAGAGGTACTGGTTCTCAAATGATGCTGCCGGAACACACCTACAGGTGTTTAGCGACAGGTTTTCCAAACTTGAGCTTGATAGCTACCCAGGTGGGCATTATTAGAAAAAGCCCTACAATCATGGTATGGTTTCTTCACGTTTTCCTTCACCGAAAGCTCAGACTGCAGAAAATATTAGTAAACATAGAGTCGACGTTCATCTCATTCTCCTGCCTTTTCCCAACTCACTTGGAGTCGGCGCAGTATGTTTTCTTCTTCCATACGTCCCTATCAGCCGTTATCTCTTCATTCACTCCTTTTTCTTTCATGTCATTTCTTACACACTCCATCCACACTTTCTTTGTCCTTCCTCTACTTTTCCATCCTTCCACATTCATATTCATTACTATTTTACCCACATGCGCTTCCTCTCTTCTCATAACATGTCCATACCACGACAAACGAGAACCTTTCAACTTTTCTACCATTGACGCAACTCTCAAACTCCCTCTACAAACATAGAGTCGACGTTATAGAAAATATTAGAAGTCCACAGTTTAAGCGATCGGTTAATGCAACGAGCGTCGGGTGTAACACGCGAACTGTGAGTTCTGAATCACAGAACGCTTCCTACATAATTTATAATTTCATAGAGCTTGTGGTCGATCGCGGTACATAATCTGGGTTAATTGTTTCATGCTATGTACATGTATATGATTCACGGTCGTATCGTTGTTTTCGTTGTGTTACCTTGTTATTATTTAACTTAGTTTTATAACTACGTTCATACATCGTGTAATAAAAACATGATCAGATCTGTAAAGTGACTGCAAGTATCCGATGATACGTGCAGTACGATCATAAAGCAATGGTGATCGTCGAGGATAGATTCCGTCAACAGTCATTGCCGTCATGATTCTACGCTTGTTTAAATAAAATTATTATTGCAGGATGTAGTGGCAATGACAGGGTAAGGAATGCTTAATTCGTTCACGCACGTGGATGAAAAGGGATTAACGACAAAAATTACAAGATACTAAAAATTGTCAAAGGAGTTTGAAGTCTGACACGTGTACTTTTTACACACGCTCGTTTTTTATTTTCAGATTTAATCAATTAACTGGTCAAGGATAACATTAAAAAAGGATTTCAAATTTAAATGACTTAAAATATATTAAACTTTAATAGAAGTGATTAATTATAGCATGTGATTTTACATTTAGGACATCAAAATTAAAACAGTTTTATTTATATGGATGCAAATTAATTACCGTTATCCATAATGGATAGCTAAAGTGTATATTAGTCATACTTACTTTTATTATAATAGACAATCCTCGCCCGCAACTTTGCTTGCGCTTGTCCTTTCGTCATAATTATTTATTCAATTACACTTCTTAAATATATATTCTATGATTACATACATGCATGTAATTATTCTCTATCGACTTGTTTTATATGCTACTAGCTGTGCGCCCGCGGCTGCGCCCGCGTTTTATATGTTTTTCACTGCGTTTTAATTTTTTTATACGGAATCCTAATTATTATCCTAAAAAAAATTTTTAGTACTAGGTTAAGGTAAATATATTTCTCATAAATTCAAGCACTTGCCCGTAGTAGTGTGCATTGAATCGGATATTAAACAATTTTTTTACGCGGAGCCCTAATTATTTTCGAAAATTAAAAGTACTCTTATTTACCCGGGATAACCAAAAAAGTCAGGCCGAAATCTTCCCAGCCGTTCCGCTGATGACCCGGAATAAGCATTTTTGGTATATATATCGTATGTAATAATACATTCATATCTATTTAGTAAAAAAAAAATCACATTTCAAACAGACACTTCAATTTTATTTATATATTATATTGACGTGAAGACAATTAATTGGTTTCTATCTAAACGATTTCTTTTTCTGAACTGTACTGTTGTGTTTCGCTTTGAACACAATTTCATCTGATGACGTGAGGATGTGGATTGTAAACTTAATTCTATAGGTACTGTCTCTCAAGTGATGTTGCTAGCACACACCAATGTGTGTTTGGCGACATGTTTTCAACCTTGAGGATTGTAGCTACCCGGACAGACACTATTATAAAATGCCCTATCACCATGGTTTTCTCACGTTGTTTTCCTTTATCCGAAACACAAGCTTGTCATAGAGTAGGATTGTTCAAATTAACGTGTATTATTAACAGACGCCATCAATTTCGAAGAGAGCGACTCGCAAGTGTATATATCAGAAACGACAGCCCCGACAAAATCACCTATCACGTTCGCATAAACAAGCCCAGGGGCTGATAGTACAATCGGTGATACTGAGGTCGAAGTGATAACGGTCAACGAACCCAGATTAATCTTATCACTGTGTCACCTTTAGTTTTGTTTATTGGGTAACTAATTCGTTTATTGTGTTTTTATTAGAAATTAATGTTTCACTTGCGTGTGTGGAGAATCATCTAGAATTTAATGCGCTCATAATTGGAGGTCTAAATGTTCACAGACAGTGCGATTTCAAAGGAGTTTCCTACCGTAAACGATTCGGGTGTGAATTGAGCCGTGTGCTGCGCTTCTCCCAATTTATAAGGGGTAATTTTAAAAGTAATTTTAAACGCAGTGGAAATGAGAAGTCTGAGAAGTATAGCTGGAGTGAAGACGATTGACAAAGTCAGGAATAGTATGATAAGGGAACGCTGTGGTGTGGTAGAGGATGTGGTGACTAAAATAGAGAAAGGTATGCTTAGTTGGTTTGGGCATGTAGAGAGGATGGATGAGAGAAGATTAACGAAATTAATTTATAAGGCGAGGGTGAATGGGCAAGTCGGTAAGGGTCGACCTAGGCGAATGTATCTAGACCAAATCAATCATGTCTTAAATGAAGGCCATGTAAAAAGTACCCATAACCGACGAGCATGTATGAAAGCGCTCATGAAAGTAGAGGAAGCGAAAGAGGTATGCCAAGATCGTAGCAAGTGGAAGGACGTAATCTCTGCCTACCCCCACGGGAGAAAGGCGTGATGATATGTATGTATGTAATTTTAAAAGTGAATAAAGAGCCAATAGAGTCGCAGTCGCCGATAAGCTTTTTTGTATAAAAAACTTATGCTGCCTGAAACTAAATTAGCTGAGACATAGGACTATCTTCAAAAACTTTAAACAAACTCATCTAATGGCATGTTTATTTTAACAAACTAAAATCTAAAAGATCCATCCATCGATGTCATGTTGGCCCAGGACGTCTCTCCGTTTTTAGATATACATTGGGTGATTCCAGAATGTGAGAAGTCTAAGATTGAAGTTATTTTTCTGATAGTTATAGTCTATATCAACAGGGTGGTCTCTACTGCTTTTCGTTCATGAAATTTCTCTGAAAGGGTGTTTTTAATACTATCACCACAATCTCACTTGCAGGTAAGATTCTTTTATATTAAGAAATGGGACCCACATACTGAACTCACTATAGTTTACTCTTTACATCCAACAAATAAATTCCAACCACAATGCACAACATAATGCACGGCTTATTGTACCTCGTATTAGGTTCTTAGCTAAAAAAATCTTTAACTTGCTTGTAATTGGTGTAAATCCATGTAAAACTATGCTATATGCGTTCTGATATTGAAAAAAAAACTCTAATATAAACCGTCTGTACGTATTCTTTTATGCCTTGATGATAGCGGTAATGAGCTCCCGACCTACCCGCGCCCTTAGCTTACCCTACAGCTGACAACCCTGAATTTTTGGAGTCCTTTCGGCGTGGTTTAAAATCACTGTAATTTAAAACGTATCAATTTTTTTTGTTGTATTTATTTATATATTATAAGTACTTAGTAAACATGTGAAGATTTTGGAGTTTCACTGCGTGATCGAATCAAGAATGAGGAGATCCGCAGGAGAACCAAAGTAGCCCAAAATTACCCGAAGAATTGCTAAACTTAAGTGACAGTCAGCTGACATTGGTCGTAGAACCGATGCCCGATGGAGCCAACGGGTTCTTGAATGGCTACCACGCACCGGAAGACGTAGCGTGGATAGGCCTCCCACAAGGTGGACCGACGACCTAAGGTCGCGGAAATTCGCTGGATGCGGGTGACTCAAGAAAGTCACCGTGGAGAGCTTTGGAGGAGACCTATGTCCAGTAGTGGACGTCTCTCGGTTGAATGGATGGATGGATGTGAAGATTTTTGCCCTATTTTTTGTAAATCACCGTCCGAATCTATCTACGAAATGTTGAATAATAAATTCATACCAGAGAATGAAATAAAATGTAGTCATGCCACTAAGTTAATATTAAGTACGTTATTAAATTATCGTTTTAAAAAATAGACAAACTTCTGCAAAAGCATTCTTTTAAATAGATAAAAAAATATCAAATAATTTATTTATAAATCCCATTTAATTTTTTTGAAGCGATGATTGCTCACCGATAGTGCTTGTGACTGTACATCGTCGATGGACGTAGGTTCAAGTTCGCATATTTATATAATTCTGCAATAAACTAGAACTTTTTCGGCGAAAAAAAGTTTTTGAGCATGGATATTCATTCGCTATCACACTCAAGTTTGAAAATTTGTCATCAAACACCTAAAGATGTCAATATTTAAAAAGAAAATACACCATAACACTAAGAATTTGAACTATCTCTCAAATTATTACTAGTAAAATTATTTTAAAATCTATACGGAACCCTTTATATGTCATGTCATTAATGTATCAGTAGAGAATTCTGTATACGATATACAAGAGACGGGAGCACGAGCGAACCCGCTAAGTACTGTTTTTAATTTTTGAGAGGGCTTTCGCAATAAGGGCTCCGCGGCAAAGGGTAACGTTTGCTTACTTAACAAAACTATAGAAATACTCGTGTGAATGGAACAGAAATAGTAAAATATTAGGGGATAACCTTCACTATGTATTCCCAAAATTTTAACTGTTGAGGCATACGAGCGGCGTTTATTCCATACAAGCGTACGCCCCTGTTTCTTCCCTGGTTAATAACATTGAAATAAATAATTGTAAATCATATATATTCACTACCGGCGGCTGACTGCTATTTTTTCCATAAATCAATTATTATAGAAACCACGAGCCCTAAAAAATGAGAAAAAATAACAGATATAAAAATAGGGGTTTGCGTAAAGAAATTAAAACTCATGTAATTGTGAATAAAGTCCGATGCAATGCACAGTTTTTACTGGCACTTAAAAATTGTGATAAATATACACTTGCTTAATGTTAGAACAAAGCAAAAAATTGCAAAACAATTAGGGTTACGTATAAAAAAATTAAAAACTATATCACGCAATGAAAAATATATGAAAAGAGTGCGATGCCGCGGGCGCACGGTTAGTTTCAAATATAATTTGGTTTTTTTTTTTTAATCAGTTACAACCATTATCAGTACTCCTTGATATATGTATACTTCCCGTGTACAAAGTTTTATACAAAATCGATGAAGCCTGTTTTCGAGTTAAATCCGAACATATACAGAGACAGACAAAAAACAATTTTAATGTTTATTTCGAGATAAATATCGACTAAAATGTATTTTAATATATTATATATCTATGATAATATTTGTAATAAGATTTAATTTACAGACAAAACACATATAATTTAATTAATATTTGTGAAGAAAATCTTTAATTATACGCAACTAAAGCCACGTGCATTGCTTGTCTATTATACTTTCTATATTCATATTTCGTCTCGAGTGTTGGTCTCCGGCGATTCTATTACGGGAAGGGGGGAGGTTGGATTAATTATATCTGAACGAAAGGTCTCCCGATAAAGGTTCGTTAATCTCGTCGTGATAACATCGCGACTTCTATCTCTCGGCAGTTTTGCCCGATTATACGGAGCGGGGCAATGACATTTGTATCGTTTCGTTTGTTTGTCTCTTCCCATGTCGCGTACCTTTAATGATGCCGTGACAGAAAATAGCATGACGCTGTCTTATACCGTCGCGCCCCCTCTACGACACCGCTTCCGATTCCCTTGTGTGTGTTCTCTGTGTGAGCGAGTGTACTGCATATAAGTTTATTTAAAAAAAAGGAATAAATATCAAACACAATTAGCAACCAGACACTCCTTCCACCGTTTCATCTATACTAATAAATAAAATTGAAGTGTCTGTGTAACATCAAAATAACATTTTTTAGTAAATACATATGATTGTATATACGATATCTGTACCAAAAATAAAATTTAAAATGTTTTTGTCTGTCTGTCCGTTTCCAGAACGGCTGGACCGATTTTCACGGGACTTTTTTTGGCAGATAGCTCAAGTTACTCCGCGTACTTAAGCTACTTAAAATAAAACTCATGAAATTGTGAATTTAATTCGATTGAGCACACTTTTGCTGGCAGATATTTGAATATGTTAGAAATATCTATGCTTAATGCATTTTGGAAAATAACTAGGGATAATTAAAAAAAAACATATTACGCAGGGAAGAATATATGAAACACGAGCGCAGCCGCGGGCACAAAGCTAGTCACAAATAAACAAAGCATACATAGACTATCTCGTCCCAATTGATACTCAACTATAACTAATACTAGAATACTAGAGCGGTCCCTAAGTGTAAATCACGAATGTTGGCCTCATACGAATTCACATGTTCGCCACTCGACTATGAACATCGAGAAGACTAAATACATTCCCTTTTCGCTTCGCCAGTCTGCTGCTCCACCTCCTTCGTCATTTATTAAGGTCCATAACTGTGATCTCTCCTACACAGTACAATGTAATACACACCCTTATATTAAAAAAGTAAGTCAACTTAAATATCTGGACATAACTCTGGATGAACGTATGACATGGTCACCACACATCAATCTTCTTACCTCCAGAGTGATGAAGCTGATACGGGTTTTTAGAAAACTGCGACGTGTTACAAATCCTGATATATTAAAACTAATTTATGTAGCCATATGTCAGTCTATAATTACTTATTGTATTTCGGTTTGAGTAGGGGCCCATAAATACATTTGTTAACTTTAGAAGGAGCTCAGAGATAAATTTTAAAGTTATTTAAAACCATTTCGCTACCCAACCCATAAACGTCATACTTGTGCCAAATTGTACGTCAACTTTTTACAGCTAATTCATTTATTAGACAACATTCCAGGGTCGTGTTTATCCTTGGGGGGGCAAGAAGTATATCTTGCCCCCCCGGTTGGTCGACTTACCTAAGTCGTACCTCTTTCGAGAGGTGGGCGAAGAGGTGGGGTGGAAAAGTATTCTCCCTCATCCCCACTGGGCCATTGCACGGACGAGGCCCGGTGGGTTCGCTGCAGGGGGCGACGCGGTGACTGCGAAAGTTACCCCGTGTCGCCCCCATCCCAAATGCGGTGGACGGCCCCGGGGGGTTTTAGTGGGTATTCCCGGGCGGCTCGCGCCCGGGTTTGAGTCCCACACTGGCACGGAACTCGTCCCTCCGTGCCCCCTTACCCATTGCATTGGGGGACCTCGGTCTCACTAATGCAATGGGTAAGGGTAGTGCGTAAATGCATTTCCAACCGTCAAAAAAAAAAAAAGGGTCGTGTTTGTCCTGGAACTAGTTACAGTTAAACGAAGAAATGATTTAGTATTCAAAAACCAAATGTTCCGGACGAATTACATAAATCAGCCATTTCTTTTTCTAGCATCACATTTATATAAAAAAAAAAAAAAATAAAAGAATTATATATCAACTCGTATATCTTAAAATTAAAACTAAAAAAACTGGTTATTTATTCTTAATTATGAAGCTACAGAACGACCTGGTGAAGGTCGTGGGAATATGCTGGATACGGGTGGCGCAAGACCGGTCATAGTGGAGATTTTTGGGGGTGACCTATGTCCAGCAGTGGACTTTTTTCGGTTGAATGGATGGATGAAGTTGTAAAATCACATATTTCGTATTTCATAACGAGGATACCATATTCTTTTGCTGAAATTTAATAATTACTTTTAACTTAAATGAAACGTCTCCGTCTTCGTCTATTTATTCGTAAGTTAGTTTTCAAGAACGTGATGCCAAGTGAAATTATGCGTATCCTTACATATTTATAAATGGAAACATCTATTTGTTCGTTAATGCACTAACTACTTAGTCGATCCATATGTTTTTTTTTTGTAAATCATAGATATATTATTGTTATCGTCGCATTTGTCATATTGCCTGAGAATGGTCTGTCAAAGAAAGTGAAAAATGTAGAAACGGAAATCTACCCCATCATGTTGCTTACAATCTATGAACAAAAGATGTTATAATTCAAAATAGTTTCTTCCCTGATTTTCACCAGGTTTTTTTGTTAAGTAGCTCATAAAAAATAAAGTGGAATTAAAAATTAAATTCGTTTCCTTATATGTTCAATAATGATTAGGTTCGAATTTCGGTTAATAGGTTATCAAAGATCGTGAGTTAAAAATACTATAAAGGGTTCTTTGAATCGATAGCGATCAGCTATATTGATCGTCCTGGGTTCGAATCATCCAATGACTTGGGAGTTCTTTTGTAAAGTAAAATCATCATCTATCTAAGTATCTAATTCTTCCTCGTTCCTTCTTCATCTTCGATAACTTAATGCATATTCGTAAACATTTAGACAAGCTAGATCTAGTGAATGATCGTCATAATTTTAATACTAGAAGTAAAGACAAGTTGGCCGTCCCACGCTTTAGGTTAAGTAAGTGTAATAAAAGCTTTATAGGTAATAGTATTCGGTTTTACAATAAGATCCCAAGTAACATTACCGATTTACCTGACAATAAGTTCAAGTATTATGTCAAGCAAGTTTTAATCTCAAAAGGATATTACAGGATGGAGCATTACGTGAACGATAGTGATGTCTGGAAATAACCCACATCTCTCTGCTTCCACTAACATTATTAAAACTACGATTTGTATAGTTTTTTATATGACAAAAAAAATGATATATATATTATATTTATGAAAAAAAAAAGAACCAGATCGAGTTTCTTGCCTGCGCTCTTCTCGACTGGGTTGTTTTCCGAACCGGTGGTAGTGTTTTAGACGTTCATAAGCGCCTTCTTAGGGCCTAAATTGAATAAATAAATTTTGATTTGATTTGATTTGACTCGTTATCAAACGATACGTGTTAGAAATAGATGACAGAAGATGTTAATCAAACATAGTGTCGCATGTACGCGAAAAAGCTATCCTTTTATTTTTTATGTGCTCAAATTACGCGCATGATGTCGCAAAGTTTCTATCCATATGCCTCGATCTATCCATTTATAATGATGGTTACAGATATTTTTTCATTAAAGTTTTTATGGATCGCTTATGATTTTTACACATTGTACAGAGATCTTCTTGATAATGGCAAATTATAAGAACAGTCTCTATTGGCCCCTAACACGAAATATTGTCTAAATTAAACACTAAAGCGTGCCTTTCTGAAATATCCAACACAAATGATTGTAATTTCTGTCCATCGCCGAAATTACCTCGATGGGCTTTTCCGTTATTTTTTCCGTATCGGAAAATGCTGATGACATTCATATGTCACGCGAAAGTGTCGATTTGTCGAATGACAGGCCATAAAGAAAATGCCTTTTCGATATAATCTAGGAAAATTTCTGTGTTTTAGTATAGGGTACTGACCGTTCGGATGGGTTTTACATTATATTTTTGTAGATATCAAACAAGAGTAGATTAAAATTATTATTATAAGGGAGTATAGATTGGACAGAGACTTCAGACTACAAAAACATTCGCGTTTTTATCGACTAAGGGCTCCTTAAGGGCTTTTACACCTTCATGGAACTTTTGTGGCTAGCGCTGCTGAGAAAGACAACCAACACAATATTAAGTCACAACGGTGATTACGCAAACGTATCGTTTTCTTGTTAATTTTAACTAAATATATTACCTATTCACATTAGGAGGAGAGGTGAGGGGTGAGGGGGAACAATTTAAAAGTTTCGCTTACTGTTACTGACAAGAGGGACAATTGTCAAAAGTGTCCAAAATTTTGCTGACATAATACTTGGATGGTACTGAAATTCAAAATAACCTATCATCAGCCAAACGATAAACGTCCACTGTTGATATATAGGACTTCCCAAATACGGGGGGAGAATTGCCATAGTCGGCACGCTTGGCAGGCGTGTTGGCGATCGCAGTAGGTGTTTATGGTACTCAGAGGATACTGCTGCCTATCCCCTGGTTTATCCCTTAGTCGCCTTTTACGACACCTACGGGAAGATGTGGGGTGATACTATTCTTAGCCGGCACCACACGGCCTACCGGCACCACACGGCCTACCGGCACCACACGGCATACCGGCACCACACGGCCTACCGGCACCACACGGCCTACCGGCACCACACGGCCTACCGGCACCACATGGCCTTTTTTTTTTTTTTTTTCGAGGGGAATGCATTTACGCACTAGCCGTCCAGCCAGATCTGATAGGGACCCCCCCTTCCAGGTCTGGTTGAAAGGAAACGAAGATGTGTGACAGTCTCTCGCACGAAAGCGCGAGAGACTGTCACACAGGATTAGTGTGGGACTCGCAGCGATAAGCGCCGTTGGTCACTACCCACTAAACCCCCCGGTACCTCCCACCACCTAGTAGGAGCAAACACGGGATCGCTATGCATGCACCGCGACCACATGGCCTACCGGCACCACACGGCCTACCGGCACCACACGGCCTACCGGCACCACACGGCCTACCGGCACCACACGGCCTACCGGCACCACACGGCCTACCGGCACCACACGGCCTACCGGCACCACACGGCCTACCGGCACCACACGGCATACCGGCCCACACGGCCTACCGGCACCACACGGCATACCGGCCCACACGGCCTACCGGCACCACACGGCCTACCGGCACCACACGGCCTACCGGCACCACACGGCCTACCGGCACCACACGGCCTACCGGCACCACACGGCCTACCGGCACCACACGGCCTACCGGCACCACACGGCCTACCGGCACCACACGGCCTACCGGCACCACACGGGCCTATGTGTCTATTTGTAATGTCAATATTATTTTTTTTACTAAATAGATATGAATGGTATCTCGAATAGTAATCTTCAACATTTTTATTCCTGCATTTCGTGTAATTTAACTCGAAGCAGAGTGTTAAGTAATTAAGTATACTATATCCGCTTTATTTCTCTAACCGTCCTAATAAATATGATTGCTTTAATTCAAATAATGGGCTATTTTATGTGGATAATTTATGAGTTTTTGATGACAAATTGAATCATTAAGCTTCTTTTTATGAAACATTATCGTTATTGGTCAACAACTTATGTCATTCATTTTATATTTCTATGATTACTATCATATTTTTCCCTATATTATTTACAAGCAATTATCGTTTTTTTCACGCTATATAGAAACTAAAATATGATTTTCTACATAAACCAGTAGATTGTTTTAATTGATAATGCTTTTCAATTAGCCATAGGTTTGTTGAAAATTTAACAAAATTCTAAATAAAAAAGTTATTACTGTAATAATCTATTATCGAAAACATTTTAAAACCAGCGACAATGTCTCAGTACCGTATGTCATCACAGGCAACTCACATCTCGATGGACGTGGGTTCGAACCCACCCATCCAACTCTGTAACATAGACTGAGTTTTCGGTTTTGAGCGTTTTAAAACCTGTCGCCAAGCACCAGTAGGTACGTTCCGGCAGTATTACTTGAGAGCCAGTCTCTCTAAGCTTAGTTTGTTTACCATCCTGGACTACATCGTTAGTTATCATCAGTTAAAATTGAGCTCTAAACGGTAAACGTAAGCAATAAACAAAAAGATCCTTATAACACATTCTAGTGTCATTTAGCTTAACATTTGCTTAAATGTATAAATTTAATTAAAGCATAGAAAAAAAAAAAAACCGTGAAATATAGAAGTGACCTGGCGAGTAAGTCCTTATTTACTTTTTAAAGGACAACTCCCTCCAGGCGAGACGTCTATTCAATGAGACACGTATAAATATTGAGACTAGAAGGTAACGTTATTTGTATTTAAAAGGTCCTTCGGTTCTGCAAGCAAGGTCTTCCTCTACTATGCATTCTAGATGACTAGATCTCTGTGAAAAATTCGTTTTCAAGTAATTTAGAAATGCATCTTTTCCAACTGATATTTTTAGAATGTAAGGAAAATGTAAATATAATTATAGATCGGTATTCAAATCTAAAACAGATGCTAGTTAATTTAAAAAAGTTAAATAATTTAGTCAATATACAATCACAAAATTTTTGCATCGTTTAATTATATCAACGGTAGAATTCTAAAGTGAAAAAAATGACTACGAGTTTAATTCGAGTTCTCATGGTAATGAGTTACGCCGACCCAACCCTTGCGTAGGGACATAGGTATGAATAAATAAACACCGTCAATCAAATAGGGTCTTCCCTTCGTCCTACTTTCAGATGGAATAATAATTCGGATCTCATGTGCTTTCAGGATAGTTGGAGCTACTTCGTATAACAAAATAAAACTGCATTTAAATGTTGGTCAGGATATGGCTATCAATATTCATTACATTACGAGGTGTTAACGCTTTCGCGGCCACTATGGACGTGGTGAAAGACATGTTATTTGGTTATATACTTTGTTACATAATTAATAAATATTAGTAATATAAATTAGAGAGAGTTTGAAAGTTGCGCCGGGGGTAGAAAAGATGAAAGGTTCCCGTTTGTCATGGTATGGGCTTGTAATGAGAAGAGAGAAAACGCATGTGGGTAAAATAGTAATAAATATGAATGTGGAAGAATGGAAAAGTAGAGGAAGATCAAAGAAAGTGTGGATGGAGTGTGTAAGGAATGATATGAAAGAAAACATGGTGAATGAAGAGATGACGGCTGATTGGGACGTATGGAAGAAGAAAACATACTGCGCCGACAAAAAGTAAGTTTGGATGATAATAAGATGACATGAGCCATTAGAATGTTGATATTTTATTACACAATATGGAATAAGTTATGAGGATAATGATTGAATTTAGTAGCCAATATTTTGCTCAATTATTTAAGAAAAATAATAATGTGAAAGAGTTGTGTGCCCGCGGCTGCGCCCGCGGTTCATTTATTTTTCACTGCGTAATATAGTTTTTAATTTTTTTCTACGGACCCCTAATTTTATTCCAAAAAAATTTTAGCAATGATATTCCTCGCAAATTC
This sequence comes from Samia ricini, assembly GCA_014132275.2. Classification (NCBI taxonomy): domain Eukaryota; kingdom Metazoa; phylum Arthropoda; class Insecta; order Lepidoptera; family Saturniidae; genus Samia; species Samia ricini. Next base: position 1,115,972 of record AP028169.1, read on the forward strand.
AAATACCTGCCAGTAAAACTGTGCATTGAATAAGATTTTATTCGTATTTTTATAAGTTTTAATTTTTTTACGCGGAACAAAACAAAAGCAATGGTACCCTAAATTAAGAGGAGTAACTTCAGCTATCTACCAAAGAAGACTCCGTTAAAATCGACCCAGGTGTTCCTGAGATTAGCCGGAACGAACAGACGGACAACATTTTTAAAAATTGTATTTTTGTTATACGTATCGAGTAAACATTCATATGAATTTAGTTAAAAAATGTTATTTTGACATTACAAACAGACATTTCAGTTTTATATTTTAAGATAAAAAATAGATAATGGGCATGGGTATAGGTAATTGTTTTTTCCAAGGAAAGCCGCGGGCATAACTAATATAATATACTAGTCGCTAAGAAGACGCAATAAAAGTTAAATATTTAAATGGAAAGAGTGGAGTAGATAACTGTATAACGGAGATGTGCGCGGAGAGGTCTGTCTTTAGATTTAATTAAAAACGGTTTTGTAGCTGAAATGGTTCGCGCGGCGTACTTGATTAACTCGACGTTTCGGGGTTCCGCTCGTAAAAAAAACTCAGCTAAAACGTCGAACGCACTTCAACGTGTTTTAAGGCCGCGGCTACACGGGACAGCTTTGATTTGTTCCAGATTTTATAGTGAACAACGTAGATTTCAATGTCATGATATGACAATTTTCGCTTTATTCTATAGCATGGTAAAATTATTTTATTTGATACTAGGTACATTGAAATCTCGAAGACTACGGCTACCATCAAGATTGTAAATATGACTCTAGTCACTGCAGTTGTCTTTTTTCTACACGGTATAGGCTCAGTGCTTTGACCACAATCTCACCCGCTCTTAAGTGACGACGTGGTCCAGGATGGTAACACACACTAAGCCTCTGGTACTGGTTCTCAAGTGTTGCTGCCGGAACCCACCTATTGGTATTTGGCGACAGGTTTTCTAACTTGAGGTTGGTCGCTACCCAGGCGGGCATTATTTTATTTATTTTTAGTATTGTATGGTTTTCTCACGATATTTTCTTTCACCGAAAGCTCAGGCTGATTTTAAAGTTGGATAGGAGGACTTGGACCTTTTTTTTTTTTTTTTTTTGACGGGGGGAAATGCATTTACGCACTACCCTTACCTATTGTATTAGTGAGACCAAAGTCACCCAATACAATAGGTAAGGGGGCACGGAGTGACGAGCTCCGTGCCAGTGTGGGACTCGCCCGGGCGTGAGACGCCCGGAAATACCCAGTAAAACCCCCGGGGCCGTCCGCTGCATTTGGGATGGGGGCGATACGGGGTTGCCAGGCATGTCGCCGCGTCGCCCCCTGCAGCGAACCCACCGGGCCTCGTCGTGCAGGAGGACTTGGACCTGCGTCCATTGACGCAAAATCCATCCGCACTATCAGCAAGTCATATTAGTTCAGCAATATGGCAGTACAGCTAATGGTAGCAAGCAGTAAGTGCTTTAATTGATCAGGCAACGGCAACCGTTAATAACATATTCTACCAGCAATGACTCTTCACATTTAATTTGAAAAATCCAATATCGTACCACATCTGCATTGTAAAGGTGTGTGAAATTCTAAAGTTTGTAAATTTTATATGTGCATCTTTGATAAGATGAACCGTAAAAAAAAAAATGTTATTTCCGTTATCCTATTGTTTATAAAGAAACAAAAACATTTATTTGTGTATTTTGACACATTTGAAGCCCAGTCACATAATATATGCGTTTAACGTTAGGTTTGTAAAATCACATTTCACATGTGTATCATAAATAACAGTTTACCAATGCGATCAATACTTTCGTTTTCTTAAATCGAATAACAACGCCTTCAGCATAAATATAAAGGCACTAACATTGACAACACAGTATACGTACCAACTCCTAAACCCACACATGCAAATTGTCTTAAAACCAACAACAAGATACTAATGCATTTAGTGTATATCCGGGGAGAAATATACAATGACAAAAGCAAATCAAATAAACTTATTATAAGCTATAGGGAAATTAGGAAATAGTCAGTACCGTCGCGAAGATATTAAAACATAAATAAATGCTAGGCAAAAGAAAGAAATGAGAAGATAAACGCTCCATACATTCTTATTAGTCCAATAAAGGTAAGGGATCATTATTTAGGGCGAGTTAAAAATTGTCATTTCGAATTTTTAAGTGTACTCCTACCCTAATATAATATTAGAAGCGGTGTCAAAACAATTTTCCAAGGATGGTTTACGATCAATTCAAACGAAAGTGCCCTCGATCTGGTGCGTTCAAATGTCGTCACCATTTTTTTTTTTAAATATGTGTTTTTTTATTTAGCCCCGAATATGTCAAAACTTTGCAGATGAGAAATTCAGTTAATGGCAGAGCTAGAAATTTAGGTTGAATCCTGAAGCCATAATAACGAATATGGTAAAACCTATAACGAAAACTCCTTTATCTAACAGTGGGATGTAGGTACATAAAAATATATGTTTACAGTCCGTTCACCATTAAAAGTCTCCCCGTTCAGGAGTCGGTAGCTCTGACTACTCAGGTTGCATATTTCCCCATATTATGCCTCCCAAAAATTAGGGTAGATAGAGAAGTTTGGATAAAATATGACATAAGATTAATTATGAGTGACTAAAATTAGTCATTTAATTTAAGTGAATAATAGTTTGATGGTCGAGTATTAAAACGAAATATTTGACTTTTACATTTGATAGATATTTGACACACTTTTAAACTAAAAAAATCTCTCAAGGCTTATTTTACATAGGAAACAACATTAAATAAATATCTGCAAATCATGTAAATGTTCATAAGTCAGTTTCAAGTGTGTAGCCATTACTCACCTAACTTTAATATTTAATAACCACTGAAGAGTGAACACGAATATTAATATTACGTTAGTGTTCGTCAAAGAAAATGTCATTTTCTATGAATTATGCGAGTAAAATTTACCTGGACTATTAAATAGGGTAAATTTTATTCGAAAAACTGAACTGTCATAATAAATTAATGCTACAAATAAAAAAAATCTGTTCAAAAGATACTTTATTTTATGATAAAAAAATCTTACAATCTGAATGATCTAAAGGACCGTCACTATCACTAGTCAAGTTCAAACTTTCATTTTTTATGTACTTGTGTCTCCAAAGTATTATATCATATCTCTATATAAATAACTTCCATTTTGAACTACATTTTATTCTATTTGAATTCGATGAATCTTTCTAGAGATTTTGTTTCTCGTAGTCATCCAAATATACAGTCTTTCTCTTGGTATCTTTTTCCCAGGGTTCTAATTTTATTGGGAAGTAGCCGCAGCAACGACCGCTACCTTCATAATTCTAATAATGGATTTATCGGAAATATCTGCCACACACAAAATAAACATTAGCAGGTAACTATAATTACATAATGTAATTATTGCACAGATAGCGAGAAGTAGCATATTAATTTGAAATATGACAAGTATTGTCCGGTGGAATACAAACATCTCTAAAGTTTATTTTCCCCTTCCGTCCCTATAGCTTTTTTCTTACTACTTTCTGGATAAATAGTAATTATCGTACCTATATACCTAATACAAAATATAAACCAAGAAAATGAAATATATTTGTTAAATTAAATGGTATTAAATATAAACGTATGGCAACTCGATTTTACTAACCGTTCATCTTAACACATAAGACTGTAGACGATTTAACGGAATAATCGTATAATTGTTTGCATTTTCCCTTTCACAAAAAGCACGAATCTTCAATACAATTTCTCTTGCATTACTTGAAAACGTCTGTGGCATGAATAAAGCATTAAAAATCCTTATCTCGACTCTAAATTTATAGCACTTATATGACAGAATCGATTGACTTTCTAATGACGGTCTGTAGTACCAACATATAGCAAAGGGAGCCAAGGGATAAGTTATAGTGGACTATATATAAAATCACTCGAATATAGATTGTTCCATTCAAATGTAAGAAAAAAGAGTTTATTATTAAGAAGGAAATGCTGTAACTTATTATAATTCTTTTAATATTCTAAAAAAAAAACAAGTCTCGGAATTTTGTGAAAGTCTAACTGGGATGTGAGCACTATATTTTCTATAATAACTTATATACTATTTAGATACAGTATATTTGGGCTTTGTTAATTATAATGTGTTAATATAATTTGATTTAGATGACGAATTAAATGTATATTATATATTGAATGCAAAAAATCATGAATTAAATATATCTGTGTCTCTTTTATCTGTTAAATAAATCAAATCAAAATCAAAATTTATTTATTCAGTTTAGGCCCTAAGAAGGCGCTTATGAACGTCTAAAACACTACCACCGGTTCGGAAAACAACCAAGTCGAGAAGAGCCGGCAAGAAACTCGATCTGGTTATTTTTTTTTTCATAAATATAATATATATATCATTTTTTTTTGTCATATAAAAATCTATACAAATCGTAGTTTTTAGTGGAACCACAGAGATGTGGGTTATTTCCAGACATCACTATCGTTCACGTAATGATCCACCCTGTAATAACCTTTTGAGATTAAAACTTGCTTGACATAATACTTGAACTTATTGTCAGGTAAATCGGTAATGTTACTTGGGATCTTATTGTAAAACCGAATGCTATTACCTATAAAGCTGTTATTACACTTACTTAACCTAAAGCGTGGGACGGCCAACTTGTCTTTACTTCTAGTATTAAAATTATGACGATCATTCACTAGATCTAGCTTGTCTAAATTTTTACGAATATGCATTAAGTTATCGAAGATGTATTGCGAGGGCAAAGTTAAGATATCATATTCTTGAAACTTGATCTTTAAAGATTCGCGAGGTCCCATATTATATATTGCTCGAACAGCTCTCTTTTTTAACGTAAAAATGGTGTCTACCTCTGCTGCTGTACCCCACAACAAAATACCGTAAGACATTAACCTGTGAAAGTAAGCAAAGTAGACTAACCTAGCAGTAGCAATATCCGTCAACTGGCGAATTTTTCGAACCGCAAAAGCAGCGGAACTAAGCCTTCCTGCCAAAGTTTTAATATGCGGACCCCATTGTAAATAAAACAACATAATTCATTATTAAAGATATCGAGTATTAAAATGAAATATGAAAATGAAGTTTTATAAAAAACAAATGAATCCACTTCAAAATATAATTCAAAATAAAGAGGCGATTAAAATATAATAACACTTACTAAGTAACTTGCCTATAAATATTCATGTTACCCATTTCTCATATTCTTAACTGACGTCATTGTGGAATTAATCTAACTAAATTTTTTGTCGCTTAATTTTGTTTTTTATTTAAGTTTATTACAAACTTTTTGTGCAATAAAGACCTCAAAGCGATCAAGAACTATATGAAACGGTCGTGAAAATTCATTTATGCGATTTTAAGCAATTGCAAACAATAAGGAAACAGAGAGAACCGTTTTTTGCAAGTCGGTTAAAAATAACAGTCGATAAAAAATATATGATATGTTGAAATAACGTTATTTTATCGTTAAAACGTATACAGACTGGTTACTTTGACATTAAAATAAAAAGAAAAAGGAAAAAAAAACTTTTCAAACGGATCGAACGCGTCATTCTTTTCTAGCAGATAGGTTTGTCATTTTCGAATCTTCCAAATGAAATATTTATTATAACATGTACAATTTTATGTAATTCTTATAGTGCAATTGTTGCTTAATGTTATTATAATTGTGTTTGTTTGGGTATAATTGTAGAAATGATTATTTTCTGCAACCGTTCTGGAAACGGGTTTTTTTGTTTTTGTTGAACTCTATCGATTTGTTTGATGTCTTTCTGCGGGAGGCGGGACTTATGTCATTCATTTTCTATGGTGTTTGTGTGTCTTTTATCGAATTATATATATATTAGGACGTGATTGTTTTGTCCGTATAGATTGTCCCATAAATTGTTGCGTAAAGGACTCCACACTGCAATCTCTCTATACTCCATGCGTAATTGTTGGACGTATAGAAATTTGAAAGGCTTGCGATACTATATTAGAGTTTTGTGTGTGTTTTTGGTTGTTGTCTTACTTTTGCTTTGTCTTGTCAGATCGTATTATCTACCATGTAATTTTGTTTACCGTATGCGCTGTACAAAATGGCGATACCATTTCTATTCTTACTTCACGAGTATTTATAATATTAACGAGCAATATATTTGCGTCAACAGAACCGTCGTTAGGGGAAGTCTGCGATGTTTCGTAAATTCTCCACTCGACGCCATTGTCGCTAGTTACGATATAAATTGTTGGTAGCCAAAATCTATTATTATGTAAACTAGGCGACCGTAGATGTAGGTACTGTGTGCACTTTTTGCGCTTTTCCCGTCGGTATAAACATGCCCCGCGTCGCTGTTGCATCGTCCTCCATGTGCGACCACAGAATAAAAATATACACCAAAAATTGAGAAAATTTTATTTGATGTTACAAAAACAATTAAAAATTACTCAGAGCTTCCAGTTATTTACATCTTAAATGAGTTTTAAAAGATTATCTAGTTATTTTTGTTTTCGATTTTTATTTTTTTACAGCCCTTTTGATAAATATTTTTTTTAACATTTCAATTTTTTTTATTTTCGTTCTTGAAACAAACTTTATTGCTGAATAAACTATACTCTAATATACTAAACTCATTTTAAATATGTCGCCCGTCATAAACTAAAAGTAATTAGAAACGTTTGCTTGGATTTTTATTGTTTGATCTAAAAATAATCTCTCTCTTTCTTTCTCTTTTCATTAGTCCGTAACAGTTTTATTTTTTTAGTAAATAAAATACTAATAAATAAAATTGGAGTGTCTGTAATGTCAAAATTTTTTTTTTTACAATAATGTATATAATATATTAGATTATTATACGATACCTATACCAAAAATACATTTTTTTGAATTTTAAACAGACAGGTTTGTTTCGGACGGCTGGACGGATTTGGACGAGACTTTTTTGGTAGAAATCTGAAGTTACTCCGGGTACGTTTAATTTTTGAAAAAAATTACGAGTTCCGCGTAACAAAATAATCTTAAAAATTGAATAAAATACGATTCAATGCACGGTTTTACGGGGAAGTGCTTGAATTTATGAGAAATATTGTTACTTTATTTTAGTACTAAAAAAAAATTAGGGTTCGGTTTAAAAAAATAAAACAAGTGAAGAATATATATACAGCTAAATATATCAATAAAAAAACCACGGTTTAAAATTAGTTAGTTCAAAAATATATTCGATTCATATACTGGCGAAATTAAACTATCATTTGTATACTGTGGCACGAAAGTGGAATACTCTCGTTATACAATCTGAGATAAAGTTAAAAATATTATCGCCGTAGTACCGGTTCGAACCGGATGCGTCTAGCTCCCGAGCGAATAAAATGCACTAATACATTTGGAAAACAACACTTCAATTTCCCTTCGATCGTGTCTCGAGATCGCGAGCTATTCGATTCTCTTATAACTCAGTTGAATCTTCTATATCGAATTCACAGGAACGGTTTATTTGATTTTGTTCCTTCCGATTGTTATTTGTTTAGTAACCTATTTTAAGTATTATAATAAATGTTTTTAAATTAGCTAATTTGTAAAAGTATTTTGTTTAGTTTGAGACTTGCATACACTTGCATAACATAATGGCTTCTGTAAGCGACATAAAGAATTTTATTTTCACTTAGCCTCCGTACGTTAAACTATGGTCAATTCCACGGAGTTTAAGCCTCAAACAGAATCCCAAGCTGAAATCCACACAACTTTGACGTTCTTGTGCTATCTACCATTCCCCTAACGAAACACCTTAAGCGGTTACCCCAAAAACTCGGTTAAGCAATCAAGGTTCCCCCTTGCAAACAGTTTAGATGCATAGAAGTGAGGAAATAAAGACTAAGGAAGATAGTAATAAAGACTCTATGGCTGAACGCGATGTATCTCTATCACACAGAAAGTTCTATGATTTAATCCACTTATTTATTCCAAAGAGGGATAGAAAGGTTGATAAATAAAATAATTACAATTAATTTCTTAAATTAAAATGAGATTTATATTATCCAAATAACTTGACTTCAGAATTAACGAATTGGTAAACAAAACAATTGATAAGCCACAAAAAAGTAAACAAAAACTCGGATTATGTCTAAGATCTAGGGGGACAATAAAAAAAAAAAAAAAAATTCTATTCCTTCTCGACGTTCGTAACTTCAATTTTTAAATGTTCCTTCTTAAACGGCCACCATTAAAAACCATTAAAAAGTCATGTTAGCAGAGCACACGCCTAAGATATAATATAAAATTGACAGTTGACATAAATATAAACTAATAGAAAACCTTCGTGGTTTCTTAATGAATTTAATTAATAAATAAAATGAAGATTTATTAATAATATAATAAATATTACAAAAACAAATTGTATTAAAACCAATCATTACAACTTGCATTTATCATCTTTGACTTACTTTAGACTTCTTCTTCTTCTAACTTAGAATAAAGCACATATCCATCTAATGCCAGGTCCTTTTCAATTTACGTCGAAGTATTTTCCAATTTGTACCTCTCTTAATAAGGTGTATTTCGTTTTGCTAACCCAACTCCTTCGTAAATATATGATAGTGGGTCTCCAACTGTTATAATACAAAACGTTTGAATTTTGACTTCCCAGTATATTAATTCTACTTAGTTATATATTGATATCTTTGTTTCTTCTTGTTTTTTGAAAGTATTAATACATACATAGGAAAAAATCTTATTTATCGTATATAAAAAAAGGATTATAAATATGGCTAAAAAATGAATAAAGAATTGTGAAGAGATATTTGAAATTCCAAATTACAATGAATTTATTGTTTTTTCTCTTCATAATTCCCCTAATCTCTCTTCTAATAAAGAAATATCTGTTATTATTTAATGTTATCCTAACTCATACGATCGTTTAACAAACGAATCGGGTTGCTTTAAAAACCGGATATTCCCGTCAAATAGCATGAGTACCGTTTTCCGTATAATTCGAATCGGATGCAGTGCTTTGAACCGGTATTTAACCGGAACACATCCAGCTCTCCGGATGAACCGTAGCGTCTAGTATGCGATATCATAATCTCGGACTAGTATAAAAGAATTATTAGAAATTTCTCGCTGTGTAAAGTATTGGATGAGTTTAGCTACTGTTTGTGAAGAGTAGATTTGATAAATTCTTTGTTCGTTTTTTATTATTATTATTCGGAAAGGAGATATGCAGGTTTAAACAGTCCTGTATCACTGCGACCTAGTCAGATCTATTGTGATCGCCCCTATATTGCTAAAGCTCACTGCCTAGACCTACAACCTGAATATACTGTATGATCTTTTTGGCAGAGAGCGTCTGTACCTCCTCCGGGAGCAACACATGCTTACCCAGAATTCGGTTACGTATGGGTATTAATGGATCACATTCACACAAGATGTGCTTTGGTGTTTCGTCTGCTATTTCATAGAACCTGCACTCTCTTGTGTTCTGGACACCGATGTTGTGCATATGCTTGCTCAAACAATAGTCCTCAGTTAGTGCTCTCACTAATACTCGTAGCTGATTCCTACTGAGCATCAGGGCTTCTTCAGCTTTGCGCTGAGTGAATGCTCTGATGAGCTTCGTTCGGGTAACCTTAAGCCACTCTGAACAAATTTAACTTTGTATGTCATTTTTGGTCCATGAAACTACTTTTGCGTCTGCATACCCGACATTAAAGTGTTATTAGATTTAGAAGATTATGTTGATGTTATGATGGCACAGTTGATGTTGTGGATTCTTATTTTAGCTCTATAATTAGTCTGAGCTTTCGGTGAAGGAAAACATCGCGAGGAATCCATAGCTGTGGTGGTGAGGAATCCGTGGTAGACCATTTTCTAATTATGTCCGTCTGGGTAGCTACCATCCTCAAGCTTGGTAACTTTTTTTTTTTTTTCGAAGGGAATGCATTTACGCACTTGCTCTCCAGCCAGACCTGATAGGGACATACCCTTCCAGGACTGGCTAAACCCCTCGGTACCTCCCGCGACCTTATTGGAGCAACATGGGATCGAACAGAGCATGCACCGCGAATACTCCAGCAGCCGCCAAGAGAGAAAGCTTGGTAACCTATCACCAAACATCAATAGGTGTATTCATGCAGCAATACTTGAGACCTAGCTTTAGGTTTAGTGAGTATACCAACCGAGATTACATCATCACTTAACATCAGATGAGATTGTAAATTGAGATTGTCTATACACTAAAAAAATCAAATTATGATAATCTGATTCTCTTCATTCTTCTGCTTTGCTATAAAGTAGAAAATAATATCTATACTAATAAGTGTGAGAGATTAGTATATGGTATATCATAGAAATAAACATGTAAGATGTGATGAAATTATAAACTATTTTAGAGAAATAAAACGAGAGTTGAATTTTACAAATAACTGAGCTGAAGTTGCCGTGGAATATAGAAAATTCAGTTCGCTAAGAAGTAGCGGAGCAGGCTTTGAGTTCCAAGTGAGACCGGCTTAGGCGGTCGCTGATTGCGCTCACATTGTTTAAGCTGCTCCCTCGCAGACTCGTGTCCCCAAGCGTGCTATAACGTTGCCTTCTACTAATAGCTTGTCGCATTGTTTCGTATTAGCGTTTTTGTTTTTATATATACTGCGAATTGTAATGTCTTTTTCCACTACACATCCGTATTACCGTTTCTGGAGGTGATTTGCAAGAAAACACGCCCACGTCTAAAGGAGTTCCTATAGTTTTCTGAGAAAACTAGGTTTTAGTATTGAACTAGCGATTGTATTTATAATGGTTATAGTTTATTAAGATCATTTCGCTATAAATAATTTTATTGTAAACGATTTATGTTTACATTCAACGCGTGTAAATCTTGCCAGCTGATTGTGATTTTTGTTATAAGATTTGTAGAGGAAATCGACGACATAACAAACAATCAAAGCCGCTATATTGAATTGAAAAGCTGTCATACGCCGAGCGTGAAGTGAAATACTCGAGACCAATTGTTCGTCGGTTTTTCTAGCATTCGTGTTTAGATTCTTGAAAGGAAAATTTTCCATTTTCGCATGTAAAACAAAATTTTCTCGCATTTTCGTTTGGATTCGCAGCGAGTCGGGCGTTGACGGGATTTGTTTCGGGTGACCATGATGTCGCTGCCGATGTTTAAATTATTATCCCTTTTATTTAAAAGCTATTGTTGAGAATCCAACCTTTATACCTTTTTTGTCTGAGTAAATAACCTTTTTTATTTTTTTTGTGTAGTTTTTACTTATAAAACAAATGTATTTTAATTTAAGAATTCAATGTATTGTCAATAAAAACATAGTAAAATACACTCATAGAAGATACACCGAATATCGCCTTTTTTTCCTGTTTTCCATCATAATATTTGCCCAATCTTCACCTAAAACTGAGCTAATCCGCAACAGCTATATTATAACCTTTAATATATTTTGGTAGTTTTATTAGTAATTATAATAAGAAGGCATTACCAGATATAATATATTTTATAAAGATTGATCTAAGTATAATTTCTATTTAATTTTTTTAGATAAAGACTGTTAATTATAAAAAGGTTTGCTGATAGCAATCCTCTCGCCATCTATTCAGAAAAGTCACATATTTCGTCGGCTAAAGTGTTCAAATTTTAATTTGTTTAGTGTGAACGCTTAGATATTTCTCGTCTCTTCTTAAAGTTTTATAAAAAAAACAATCAATTTTTGAACTATTCACTTGAATTTATCTGGTATATTAAGAGCGATTGTTTTCTGAAATAAAAAATATTTAATACAGCTTCTAATAAGAATGTAGTTGAGTTAAAAGTTATTTGCGTTCTATTTTCTAAAACTGTCCTATAACTTACCTGATAATATGGTCACCGAACGATCGCTAGCGAATAGTTTCGTCTGTCAGACGGCTTTGAAGGGGATTTATTATTTTTATTATTGTTTCGCGTACACGAGCGGCGCCTGCCTTATTTCACGGCTTAAGTTATGACTCTGACCGGAAGAAATACAGAATTACGCCAAAAGGGGCGTTATTAAAACCTTTTTTCATGGTACGCTCCTTTGTGCTCTCATATTGTCGAGTTTACAAAGAATCAAGGTGGCTGTACCGGCGGGCTTTGCGCATTCCCTCTTATTTCGAGATGGATGTTGAATTTCTTTGAAGATTAAAGGTAGTTTTTTTTTTTTGCAACGTTACATTATTAGACACTGTTCATATTAGGGTAGAAATACGAAGATACCAAGGTCTTTAATATCAATTTATTTAATGAAAATTGTACGTTATAATACAAATAACATGTAATCCATAAAATAATAAATATGTATGATCTTTGTTGAATTTCAGATCTTAGTATATGGCAATGATTTTAAATTCTCAATAGTAGACCATTTCTACCATTCCATATATTCCATTTCCTTGGTGTTGATTTAAAAAAAACTTAGACTTCCTGTTGCTAAATCGTCGAATTAAGTGTTGCTAATAATTATTGTAAATATTTTGGATGTAATTTTTTCTTATCAGTAGCATTCGATGTAAATTTACGTTTAAATATAAATATTATATATTTATAAGGTTTTACTCTTAGTGTAACTTTGGGCAATAATAAAACAACTTAATTGGGTTTCCCTGTAAGACGAAAGAAACAATATTTAAAGCCCTTTATTTTCAATTGTATTTTTTTTTTACAACTCACTCTTATATCTATTTTAAATATGTCATTTAAATGTCATCTTTACTGATGACAAGGCATAGACAAAAATAAAGAAAATTCTTTACATATATATTGCGTTAGACTATATTAAATTTCTATTATATTTTTTTTTTATTTTTAAAATCTAATACATCTGTTTTTTTTTAATTTGATTCCTTAACTTAAAAAATGTTCAAAAATGTTTATAGTTTGATCAAATCTTTCTGTTGACACGAAACACTCTAAACTATACAAATTATTTGATATGTTACTTATATTATTTACCCGTACATTATTGAGAAATTTCAAAAAATATTATCCTCTAATTCGAGTTCTATATTTGCAGCATAAAAGTTCCCAAAATTCTAAACTACCACGATGAAAATGCTAATCGAAGCGTGGCTGTACTTAAATTTACAGAGGTTCGGGTCAATAGCAAGTCGAGCTAGTTTGAATTTTAATAAAGCTGTAGCCGGGTCGCTGCCTGTTCTGAAACTTGGCGCTCGCGCGCTTCAGACTTCTCCTACAAACTTCGGCTTAAATTGGCCACTGAAATAACAGCGGTCTTTAAAATTATGAGGTGGCTTTTAATTTTTTTTTAACTCTAACCCCAAAGGTTGCATATCATAAGGACGAATGGTTATATTTTTCGTTTAGGCGCAAACCTAAAACATTTTCATTGTTATTTTCTTAAAGAGTTGGTTTAATTTATTCAGTAAATAAAATTATAACAATGCCACAAAATATAAGGATTAGTAAAAATATTTTAGATTGTATATTCTATTTTGTTATTTATTTATACAATCACCAATAAGGTATAAAATATGTTTAGCTTATTAAATATTACATTTTTATTACATTACATGTTAAATGTAACCTTTAACGGAATTATTTATGTTTGCAAAAACTATTTATGTGACAATAACATTCACTTTTTCTAAGTAGATGTAATAGTTACCAAAAATATTAAAAAATAAACTGAACTTAAACAATAACTAAAATTTAAAAATTACCAGGTGCAATGACTAGAGATAGAAACTAAATTAATATAAAAAGTTAATAATTACTTTTAACATCAAAGTCTCATCAATATCGAAGATGAATTAGAAGGAGATTTTTCATTTTTGTAATGCCTAATTCAGTTTTTAATTCCCTTAATTAAACATATATTCCTGTGGCGCTTTCCATCAATTAGTAATCGAGTAGTGCCTTTGAGCAGCTGACAATATCTAAATATATTATTGAAGTATAATTGTCCAGTTTATTGTATTATCAGTAATATAGTATGGGTGTAGACTATATGCCAAATGATATACTGTGTTAATTCTTTACATAGGTTTCTGTGAAGCGATATAGAGTGAGTTTTTTTTTTTTCGATGTGCAAAACATTTTTCAACATAAATATCTGTGGAGATACGGTATTCGTTTGAAACTATCCATTTCAAAATGGACCGAATGTTTTTAATTCGCGGTACTGGAATGTGAAAAACGAAGCTTTAAAATTTGCTCTCGCATCCCCTCCTCTTCCCCACGCCGCCACATTGTTGTCCTCGCTGAAACAGTAGAGAGGCAAAAACTTTACGTCTACTAAATAATTGGAAATTGCTTGAATGACGATACTGCGTAGTTTGGAGTAGCGGCCGCCCTACTCTGTGTGCTTTATGAAACGTACGGAGCTTGTTCAGATGAATTTATTTTATGAAATATATAACGGAACCCTTTGTCGGTTGAAACTTTATCATAATGAGGATCTCGGTGAATACTGCCGTGATATATATCCGGCTTATTTTTATTTTCACTCACTCACAAACGTCACGTAGAGAATAATTAACAATTAGTTCAATTCATATTATCAAAACGTTTTATCATAGTATTTTCTTCTAAAATGTTTTATTTATTTACATTAAGGATTGACAAGAGTAACACAATATAAAACAGCTAACGATAAATTTAAGGTTACAAAATTATTGAGTCGCTAATTAAATTCAACCACAGCAAGAATCAATACATATCCAAATTAAAATATAATAAAAAAAAAAAAATTATAAATAAGAGATGAAAAAATATCGCACCGAAGAAAACATGAATTATATTTTAAAGTAGAACAAATCATACCTAAAATAACCAATAATATTAAATTATAAGTAAAAAAACAAAGCCGAATCGAGCATGCGAATAGATCATTTTTTACACGGCATAGGCTCAGTGCTTTGATGCTTTTGATCTCACTTGATTTTGAGTTACGATCTGATCCAGGATTGTAAATACACTAAGCCTAGAGATACTAGCTGTACTGGATTATTTGTTTAAACTTAGACTGCGAGTAAGGATATAATTATGTCAATGGTGTCGTCTTTTTAACTGAAACTTAAGTTTCGTTCACGTAAAGACATTTTTAATGTCTTCAATTTAGTTCTATAGTAACTCGAAAACTACATTCAAATTGCTGTCTTTTAACATGGAATTTTTCTGATTTGATTCTCACAAATGGTGATATTGGTGTAGTGCTTTGTACCAACAGAATAATTCCAAGAACGCCGTGTAAAGGCTTAGAGGGCAACTAAAAAAAGGACGTATTTTTTAATTGCTTTGATAAAATCGGCGAGACAGCCGACCGATTAGAAGACATAATATTTCAAAGATAAAACTATAATAGTAGGTCATGCTGTAATCCCTATGTAACGCGACGATAGATATCGGCGAAAGTTAACACAGTCAAATAATGTTTGCCCCTGATAAAAACAGAAATTGTAAAAAAAAAAAACATAAGCATGTGGTACGTAAGTGTCCTTGGAGAGAAAGTTCGTTGTACGATACCAGAGGAACGCTACCGCGTTGGTACAAGTGATGAGCGCTCAGCGGGTCAAAGGAATTTAACACGTGCTGTAATTTGTTTATACCTAATTAAAAGCTTTAATATTGTAACTTATGTTCACTATATCCTACTTTATATCTGATATTTCCTTTTATAAAAGTATCCTCTGTCTTTTCATTAATTGGCATATAACTTGAGAAATACTAAATCGATTTACGTGTTTTTTTTTTTCAAAAGCATAGTCACATTCTCTGTTTAATTTTAGTGTACTTTTTATATCAGAATAATTTTACTAACCTACCAAATTTTTAGAAAATAAATTAACATACGCCTAATTTTTTTTACCCAAAAAGTAAACATATTTTTTAATTTTATTTATTTATAAGAGAAATCAACAGCTCCTAATTAAATACTCAGTTTAATAACTATTAGCAAATTGGATTAGGCAAAGACGATTTACAAATTTACTTACAAAGATAAACAGTAAACTCTAAACGTAATACCTACAATAAATTAAATTACATTATACTATAAAACAGAACTATATCAGAAAAATACATCCTATTACATTAAAAAAAAGAGAAAACAATGAAATAAAAATAATAAGAATATTCGCATCAAAACTACTTATAAGAAATAATAGTTTACGTAATTGTTGTCTGGTGTGCACGTATGTGTCATTGTATACATGAGTATGTATAGTATATTTATGTATGTGTGTGAGAGAACGTGTTTGTAATATGTTATACATTATTAAAGGAAGATTGAATCTTTCTCTTAAATGCTGCTCTTAAAAAAATGTCTGCATTAACTGCTTTTATATTATATAGGTGTAAACATCTATGTATACATCTTCGATAACTTAATGCATATTCGTAAAAATTTAGACAAGCTCGATCTAGTGAATGATCGTCATAATTTTAATACTAGAAGTAAAGACAAGTTGTCCGTCCCACGCTTTAGGTTAAGTAAGTGTAATAAAAGCTTTATAGGTAATAGTATTCGGTTTTACAATAAGATCCTAAGTAACATTACCGATTTACCTGACAATAAGTTCAAGTATTATGTCAAGCAAGTTTTAATCTCAAAAGGTTATTACAGGGTGGATCATTACGTGAACGATGGTGATGTCTGGAATTAACCCACATCTTTGTGCTTCCACTAACATTATTAAAACTACGATTTGTATAGTTTTTTATATGACAAAAAAAAAATTATATATATTATATTTATGAAAAAAAAAGAACCAGATCGAGTCTCTTGCCGGCTCTTCTCGACTGGGTTGTTTTCCGAACCGGTGGTAGTGTTTTAGACGTTCATAAGCGCCTTCTTAGGGCCTAAATTGAATAAATAAATTTTGAATTTGATTTTGATGTAGTCATCGATGAATGACGGGCATAGTTGATTCCGGTTAGTTGCTCGTGGAAAAGTTGAGGATTGCGGGTACGTATTGGTGTTACCCACATATCTATCCGCTCTAACAAATATGAACAATCAATTTTATTATTAATTAAATTATACAAAAACATCAGATATTTGTTTCTAATAAAAAAAACATATGAATCATTTTATGTAAAAGTTATTAGTAGCCAATAAATATAAAATAAACAAACTCTCAACCAATTATTAAATCAAAATTTACACATTTCAACATAAATAGTGAATTAACATTTTATAACAGCAATTATTCACATAAAATTCAATACATTATGAACACTTAATCTTTTATTTATTGAAAATAACACAATTATCATACCATCCACTGATTTTAAATACCCATAAATAAGTTTTACTTATATTCTTTTAGATTTAAGAAAATACGGTTATTAATTATTTTTAAATATACTGGATTATGTTTACAACTTTTCAATTTATAGTTGTTCACATTTGTCATCGTATATTGCATGTTAAAGTCAACCATTTCAGGGTCTAGGAAATAAAATCGAATAATTTACTAATGTAATTATACGCGAGCAATATTTCAAAAATTACTATTGCTTCTTTCATCTCAAGCTCAAAGCATATTTCTTGCAGTTGATTTTCTTCTTTATTTAGTTTCATCCAATAATTTTCTCTCCCTGTCACATATATTTTCTGTTAAACAATACACGAAATTATGATAATCAAGAAAATTTCCGAATCTAGCCCCGTCACATACACTTGTAATTTTGACCTTATAAAATAGAAAATTATCATCGATCTTGCACAAACAACCTTCAGGAACAGCGCAACCCTGTGACTTGTACCATGGAGACAGATAGCGTCCACGATAAGTGATATCGCGGCCAACTGTCAAGGTGTGTACGCGCAGACTCGACGACGACTAACGTACGATAACGAAGTTTGTTTTCATTTTTATAATAATATATACGGCGATAGGGCGAAAGGATCTGGAAGGCAGTAAACAAGATATGCTTCTCTTGACGTTGTTCTGATATACACGCATCCCTTGCCTATAACCAAATATTGGAAAGTAAGTGATCTTATTTCTATCCAGGCATAATGTCTACGCTTCATCTGATGTTTAAATAAAGTACAGTCCAAGAACGATGAAGGTGGCCGATGCATGAAAGTCAATCAATAATCGGCATCAACGTACCTGATTATATCTAACACGGCTAAAGCCTATAGGTAGGTCTGGATATACCCTTGCTGATTCCGGAATGTGGTGCGCCTCGATATGACACAATACGTTGTTTTTCTCAAGTGTACGGTCTTCGCAATCCTGTCCATCTCTATTACCCTACCTACCACCTCGTTATTTTAAAACCTTTGCACAGAAATATAAACAATAATAAATCTCATAACTACTGGTACTTTTAAAAAGTTTTATTGGAGACTAGCTGCGCGCCTGCCGCGGCTGTGCCCGTGTTTCATTTATTTTTCATTGCGTAATATAGTTTTTTTTGCTACTAACATTAAGCGATATTTCTCATAAATTCAAAAAAATGCTTGTCAGCAAAACTGTGCATAATGAATCGGATTTTATCATGATTGTATCACAATTTCTTGAGTTATAATTTTTTTACGCGTAACTCTAATTATTTTCGAAAAACAAAAGTGCCCAAAGTTACGCGGGGTAACTTCAACTATCTAAAAAAAAGTCCCGTCAAATCTGTCCAGCCTTTCTAGAGATTACCATAAACAAACAGACGGACAGACAAAAAAATTTAAAATTATATTTTACATTGTCGTATACACTTTCATATCTTTTTAGTAAAAAAATCTATTTAAACATTACAAACAGACACTACAATTTGATTTATTAGTATAGATGAAATCATTTGTAATCAATTTATTAGACAATGTGTTATAAAAGCCTATCCGATTGACCAAATCGATTGCCTACAAAGTGCCGACATTGAATGTGCTTTGTCCCAAAACAATATTTGCAGAGCTTCGTCTTAATCCCGCTGTCTGACGGAGCCAATAAATATTTATTGCCCTCTAAACGTCCCGATGCAAGTATGAAACCAGGTACGGCTTAAATTATAAGCGTCAGAGATAAGCGGAAAACTCGTCATTATTTCGATGAGTCATTTCGGTTATTGACACTCGAATTATTATCGATTTTATAAACGAACATGTCTATTCTTAATCTATGTTTTTCTTTACTTATAAAAAATATTGATTTTCTATTATATGTTTATAGATAAATATATGGTTTTCAATAATTCACCGGCACACAAAAGAAATTAAGTAGAATGTGCATTTGACCGGACCTACTTAGGGTACGTATTTTGGTTCGCTAAATCCGTTTGAACCCTACACACCCTCGAAATTTCGAGAAAACTTCGAAAAACCGTAAAAATGATGAAAATCGGCAGTTTTAATGATAACAAAATTTTTTGGAACTAAACTAAGCGTGATTTTCAAGTATTTCGATCCGCTGAAAATGAATCGAAACTTTATTGAGACCACGAGCCGTTTTAAATGTAAAAAAAATCACACAAACCCTCCTAAATTCCGAAAAAAGTATTTTTTTTTTTTGTTTTTTTTTACTCTCGTTTTTGACTTTTGAAGACTTAATTGCTTGTGTCTCTAACCAGGGCACCTCCACGTGGTGACGGTGGGCAACAGAACCATCTGGCAGAGTCCCTGGGTTAACGGCGTGTATGCCGTCATGGCAGGTACAAGTGATAAGTACTTTACGATGCAGGGAGTCGGAGCTCCATAATTAAATAAAATTAATGGAAAAAAAATTCTTAAAAATATCTTTTTTTAAGTATTTATTTTATGTTAAATTAGTCAAATTAGCAAACATGTACGTAGAAAAGAGGAAGTAGGAAGGAAAATTTGTTTAAAAACTTAACCTTTATTACTCCTTTTCAATGGAATTAAATTAACATTATTTCAATATATTTAATAAATAGATACAGTAATTTGTTCAATGTTCATGGTAGATATAATAAAAAGACTTAAAACAATTATAACCATTAGATTTTATTTTAGACAGTATAGGCTCAGTGCTTTGACCACAATCTCACCTAATGTTAAGTGACGATGTTGGTAAACACACTAAACCTAGGTTCTGGTTCTCAAGCGATGATGCCGGAACACACCAATTGGTATTTGGCCAAAGGTTTTCAAACTTGAGAGTGGTAGCTACCCAGGCGGGCATCATTAGAAAATGCCCTACCGTCATGTTATGATTGCCTCACGATGTTTTCTTTCGCCGAAAGCTCAGGCCGATTTTAGAGTCGGACAGGTGGAGATCGAACTCGCGTCTATCGACGCGGAATCCGAGCGCGCTACCCACTTCGCCATCATCGCTTCAAATGATAATATCGCATAATCTGTTACAAGAAAAAGTACACGAAAAGACGACAGGCTTAAACATCTCATAAGAGTTACAATTTAACAATTTTTATATTTATTAGTTATGTAACGATTTTGTTAAAGGATAGAATTAAATACTAATTTATTATTACTGTTATAAAACATAAAAAAACATAAGCTCACGCCTGTTATCCCGAAGGGTTAGGCAGAGGTGAAATAGCGAACTACAGCACCCGCATTCCGACGAGCTTAGTTCCGTCCCAGATGTGACAGGGGGCGAGCCTGTCGCCATATCGGGCACAAATTCCAAACTCCGGGATGATACTGAGTAGAAAAACCCAACATCACTTTACGCGACCCGGGGATCGAACCCGAGACCTCAGAACGACAGTCGTACTGTAATACAACTGCGCCAACGAAGCAGTTATTATAATTTATTATATAAATATAGTTATTAATAATAAAAGCATATTGAGGTCACAGAATTGCTCTGAGATTTAGCTGTTATTCAGTGGTCTGTATCTCTTGGGACTTTAGCATGTGCTGAGCTGGACACCATTCGATCTGATGAGACTCGCAAGTGGGGTGATATATAGTTATCCTCATACTAATATATTTGTGCAGCTTTAAACTCAAAAATTTTTCTCCCTGTTACAACAGTAATTTTAACCTGCTATTTATTACTTATATAATAATGTACGTATGTGTATGTATATTTATATATATGTATGCATGCTCTATTTTTTTTTTTTTTTTTTTTACCTTTTTATCACTAGATAATTAATATTTTCATTATGTGATCTTATTTCTATCCAGGCATAATGTCTACGCTTCATCTGATGTTTAAATAAAGTACAGTCCAAGAACGATGAAGGTGGCCGATGCATGAAAGTCAATCAATAATCGGCATCAACGTACCTGATTATATCTAACACGGCTAAAGCCTCTAGGTAGGTCTGGATATACCCTTGCTGATTCCGGAATGTGGTGCGCCTCGATATGACACAATGCGTTGTTTTTCTCAAGTGTACGGTCTTCGCAATGTCCGTCTCTATTACCCTACCCTACCTACCTCGTTATTTTAAAACCTTTGCACAGAAATATAAAACAATAATAAATCTCATAACTACTGGTACTGTTAAAAAGTTTTATTGGAGACTAGCTGCGCGCCTGCCGCGGCTGTGCTCGTGTTTCATTTATTTTTCATTGCGTAATATAGTCTTTTGCTACTCTAACATTAAGCGATATTTCTCATAAATTCAAAAAATACTTGTCAGCAAAACTGTGCATATTGAATCGGATTTTATCATGATTGTATCACAATTTCTTGAGTTATAATTTTTTTACGCGTAACTCTAATTACGTTCCTCAAATAAAGTTACGACTAAGGACACGCACATTCGCAATCGCTGCGCACACAACATTCCTTCAGCATATATGCTGACTCGACACCTTTTGTACACACACACACACACACACACACACACACTTATTTTAATTTTGTCTTCTCTGTTTTTTTATTTTTTTATATAATTTTTTTCGTGATATTCTTTGTTCTCTGTTATTGATTGTATATTATGTGTGTAATAAATAAATTTCTTTTCTTTCTAAATAAATGCTATGTACAATCTATTCCTCTAATCCAAAAATAATCCTTAATTGATTATTAAACTTAACTAATAAGTCTATTTATTGTTGGTTTTGTTTCTTCATTGTACCAAACGCCCGAGATATAAAATCTATTTGTGCGGTACACCGTTGATTTGTCAATAGATTGCGTTGTAATTGTACGGAGCCCTTTCCAACGATGCTATCTCTGTAATAGGCGTAACTTGTTACTGGTTTCTGATTGACTTGTATTAATTATTATCTTTCATCGACATGAACGTCATACTAAAGGTCCAGAAGTAGACTGTTACGTTTACTTTATTATTAATTCTGCAACTATATAAAGGATATTCGTTTTGTAAGATAAAATGTTATTTCCACATAGCGTAAAGCAAAGTCGTTCCGCGCGTCTGTTTATTTATTTGCGGAATACTTCTAAATCACGAAACGGATTTTAATGCGGTTTTTACCTTCAATTTAGTACATTTATCGCGTATAAATATGTATTATAACAAAGCTTAATTGATCTTTTTTTGTGCATGTAAAAAAATTGTAATCAACTCGCCAAAAAGTCTATTTTCCTAAATTTTTATCTATTTCTTCGTCGTTTTACAAACACATGAGATTCACGCGAACGGAGACGCGTGCCCAACTAGTATTTAATTAACCCTTAATAGTGAGATGGTTTAATTATGAACTGTGCTGACTGCTTATTTGATTTCCGATTTAGTCACTCTTACTTCAATGAGAATAAATAAAAAAAAAAGTAAGTACGCCTTCTAATTCCAATATTACTAAAACTATGAGAAAACTGGTCTGAGTTACTAATTGACTTTAAAAACTTAATGAAACTTTACGGAAAAATATTAAAAGTTAACGACTTGCCTAAAAATTGAACTTCGTTTATTATATTTAAAAAAAACCCTTTTTTTTTTTTTTTGACGGGGGGAAATGCATTTACGCACTACCCTTACCTATTGTATTAGTGAGACCGAAGTCCCCCAATACAATAGGTAAGGGGGCACGGAGTGACGAGCTCCGTGAAAACCCCCCGGGGCCGTCCGCTAAATAGCCTCAATATATTTAAAAAAAACCTACCATTTTACTAATTATTCGACCTCAGAGCATATCTATAACATTATATATAGATACATATGTCTGTAATAAATTATAAACACGGCTCGCATATATGCATTGCGGTTTGTAATAAAATTATTCTAATTTCGTAATTACAGTCTGTCTAGACGTTGCATAACACGAGAACATTCATCAGCCGTCCGGTCCCTGAACCTGGGGACACATCGTTATTACCGCTCCCCACCTCCTCCCCTTATAAAACACTTTTATTTGTAATCTAATTTTGTTTTTTCATTGTTAATTTTTATATGTGTTCACGATACAATCGAAAATGAAGAGGTCCGCAGAAGGACCATATTTAAGTGGTAGTGATTTTCAAATGTGGCGACTACGTACCGGAAGGCCCCAACAAGATAGATTATCGGCCAGGTGAAGTTTGCGGGAATCCACTAGATGCGGGTGGCCATAGCCCATTGTGTGGTTTAGGGAAAAGGCAATGTGTGTCAAACAGTGATCGTCTTTCGGCTGATCCGATGATGTCCATAAAATTAAAACAATTTTATTTTAAAGTCATTTAATGTTAACATAAAAAAATTGGCGATTTGGACTATTTGCGCTGATTTATACTTTGCATATTTACGAATAAGCTTCGTAGAAATACTTTACGGATGTCTTTTGCTATATGTGAAGGCGAAAGGGTAGAAGTAATCACTGTTTTTAACATATATCTGCTAGCTCTATAAATTGATTAACATGAGATTATTAGAGCGGTGTTCGAGCCACATGCCCGAAGTTGTATAATCGACAACGGGTCACTGACTTTTCGAGTCGGTACAAGATAGTTTTGCTAGCTTCTGTCCCCGAATTATAACTAATTACTTATATAGCAAATCGTAAATTAAATTGTCAAATAGCTGATAAGCGAAATTTATTTATCCAAATAAATCCACCTTTTTATTTCAAGACTTGTCGATATTAATGATTCGATAGTTTTAAAGGTTTTTTCTTTTTTTTTTTTTTTTTTTAACTCAAAGCCAGGGAATAACATTAGCACAAATTTTAAATAAACTGGTCTGTTTGTCCTTTTTATTTTTGCGATTCTTTTTACTATTTCCCTATCGTGGCTTTACCCGTGATATCCTGAATTAATATATTCACTTAAGTATTTAATTTAACGCAAGAAGTGGAATGATATTTACTTAGTGTATAATTTAATTTAAAAAATTTATTAGTTTTTATGAGTAATAAGTTGATAATAACTATGATAGTACATATTTTATCAGTAATTTGAACTATATCGTTAAATTATCTACAACCTTTAAGTGACTTCCAGACTGTTAGTAATTTGTCTGCGTTGTGATTCTAAGCAATGTATAATTCATAACTTGCTGGTTTCTCATGTGTAGGTTGATGAGGGTCTACATTTTGATAACGTATCTGAAAAATATTATTAATTTTGTTAAATATCTAAATTACCGCAGACAGACGAGAATCTGTTTGATATCACTATGTTGCCATATTTTTTTTTCGGCTCACGTCTATTCATTTATGTAGCTCTGGATCGACACTGACTGATTCTAGAACACAACACAACAAAACATGGTTTTATGACACGTTTTTCACTATATGTATGGTGGTACCAGTCGAGCACGCAACTCCACGTGTCACTGCACAAATAAATCTCAAATAATACAAGAAATTTGAAGAATTTTAGTTTTATTATTAATATTAATTTTTTTTTTTTTTTGTTGACCTAGCTAATGCTGTTGACTGGAAGGGCCTTTACAGCTTCACTGAACTCTGGGGGCGAGTGCTGAAGGCACTCAGCCGCAATAAGGTGACTAGCTCAAGGGTTACCAAAGTGGTACGAACCTCGGCTTGGCCGTCACCTGAGTTATTCAAAACTCACTCGCGAGTTGTGTCCTAGCTATCCCTACATTTTTTATATTAATATATATAAAAAAAGGTTCCTTACAGGACCTATGTACCTGCATGTTATGTGCAAGAGTGTGTATGGAGTGTTTTGTGCGTGTGATTGCTCAATGCATGGGCAGTGTTACTGTATCGCGCTGGCGGCGACGTCAAGAGCCTCCCCAGTTGGGCAACGAGACACGTCTTGGGTCGCCGCCTGAGGTATCCAAAAGGTTCTAATATATAACGTATTAAAAACAAAATCTTAAAATACACTTTTATAATGTATTATAAACGCCTCCTCCGCATATATACGCCTCCTAAGCGTAGCCCTCCCTCATTACTGACAATTTTGTTTGTTCCTTGCAATGGTGAGCCACCCAAGGCCAGCACGCTCCCGAATAATATCTTCCTATCTTCTATCTTTGGCTACTTAGAGACAGACATTCGTTACTTTGCTCATCGATTGCTTTCCATTTTGTTTTTTTTTTACACGTAATAGTCTCAGTGCTTTGACCACAATCTCACCTGTTGTGACGATGTTGTCCAGAAAGATAAAACACACTAAGCCTGAGGTACTGGTTCTCAAATGATGCTGCCGGAACATACCTATTGGTATTTGGTGACATGTTCTCAATCTTGAAGGTGGTAGCTACCCAGGCGGGCATCATTAGGAAATACCCTACCTCCATGCTATGATTTCCTCACGATGTGTTCCTTCACCGAAAGCTCAGGCCGATTTTAGAGTCGGATAGGTGGGGATCGAACTCGTGCCGATTGACGCGGAATCCAACCACACTATCCGCTGCGCCTTGTTGCATATCAAAATTCTTATCCTTTTCATTGCTTTCGTTATTTTTATCTCGTAGATTTATTATGCCACAGATTGTTGACTCAAAGCAAACAGGTTATAAATCAAACAATTGTGGCCTAGTAGTAGGATTGGATTGTACTAGGAGTAAGATTGTAGAAGCATGATGTAAACTTATGACAAGCAAAAGAACATGCTAAAATAAAATAAAATACAGACAAAAGAGCACAAAAAACCATAAAGCAGTATCAAGGGCCCTGGTTACGCCAGGGGAGATGCCGGAGCTATTAAAAAAAAAAAAAAAAAAAACATGTATTAAAATGATAATTGGATGAAATTATTAATTTAAGAGTTTTTGTTACACTCGTGGCAATAATAAGCAATTGGGGCTAAGGACATTTATGACTGTCAACACTTTAATTAAAGAAAAATAAAAGATTCTCCACAATTTCGTATTATAAGACTAATTACTACGAACGACTAATATTATGTGCATAAATAAAAATTATTTGCTTGGGAACTGGAATATATTTTATTTATTAAAATGAGCTATAATAATTTAAAAAAAAAAAGAACTAGGTACCTAGATGTTTGTATAGATCGACCGTTTTCACTTATCAGCGGATGTCTGTGTAAAACTCTACATTATAATAATACCATTTTGTCGATATTTTGGCAATAAAATAATAAATTTTAACTGTTAAATTGGTGATTTGCGTTGTAATTATGAGATTGACCGATATTATAAAGTAATTTATATCTTCCTGTATCTGCGCGTTATATTTATATTTCACCTTTTTATCAGTTGCCATTTTTAACTGTCTATTTTTTTTCTGAATAGCAAATGTCGTGCATTTAAATATATTCGATACTAGATCGCGACCGCAGTTTTGATCATATATTATAACAGTAACAACAATCGTTGGGATATGTAATCTAATGTAAATCCTATCACGGGTACGCATTTTTTGTGAAAATTACATTCAAATCGGCTTAGCATTTGTCCGAAAAATTTACGATATTTCATATAACAGTGGTCAGGGTGTTTTACGAATGCTCTGCTTATCCCGTATCGTCCCCATCCCAAATGCGGTGGGCGGCTCCGGAGGGTTTTAGTGGGTATTTCCGGGCGCTTCACGCCCGGGCGAGTCCCACACTGGTGCGGAGACGTCCCTCCGCACCCCCTTACCCATTGTATTGAGGGACTTCGGTCTCACTAATGCAATGGATAAGGGTAGTGCGTAAATGCATTTCCCCCGTCAAAAAAAAAAAGGGTGTTTTACGAAAAGTCTCCAAATTATAGAAAATAAGAAAAAAATCTTTTATAACTATTATTGATACCATTAAAACTTATATATCAGATGCTGAACAAAATAAGAGGAAAATCAGTTGATAAGTAGAGTAGAGAATGTCTTATTTCTTTTATCTTTGCCTATTTAATATACAGATATACATTATTGATGTGTCTGAGATATACTGAATTCGTTTTATCAATTTATAGGATTTATTTATGCAATATCGTATTTAATGGGGTATAAATTTTGTTCTGACACCATTACCATAGATCTAAATTGATGTGGATACAAATCTAATAATCTCGACGGTAATCATTTAAATAATAATATAATTACAGTAGACTGCTGGAAAATTGTTAACGTATTAATGATTCAATTAAGTTTATTTACTTAGTGAATCATGTGAATAGTGTTTTTACAGCGGCTCTGTCTGTGAATTGCGATTTTTATTATTTACTAGTATTAATCTGCTACGATGTTAAAATATTGAAATGTTTAGCTAAAGCTACTTTTAATAATATTATCGCCATACTTCAGGCAGCGCCTTACAATATTGTATACCAACTTGCGGTTGTATCAAGGCTGTACTTCCGGCGGAGCCTCGCTCACCTGTCAAACGGAGTACTATATAAGACTCTGAAGAACCGAAACGCGGTCACTTGAGTTCTATTTTTTTAAAAAGAAACCTCCTGGTATTCCAATATAATATATAGTACCAGTGTCTTAATACATTGTTAAGGAACGTGCTTGTTGTGGTCTTGTCTTATCATTTTTCTGTATGGCGAAGACTGAGTGTTTAATGCTTAACCAGGATAAGGGTTACAAGAAAAAGAAAAGGTATAATAGACTCACGGCCAACACCTGGATCTCACACTCGCACTGTACCGCTGGGTGTTTTTTCTGACAGTTTTCTTGAATATTTTGTTTTCTTTCACGGAGCACTCGCGAGTTTCGGGTTTTTTTTGTTAACGGCACACACTACTACTTTTATTGGCTAGCGAGCGCCCGGGTAGCACGCGTTGCTATTGATGCATTATGGCCGCGAGATTTAAATGGGTAAAGGAAGGGATGTAAGGAACGGTTAAGCTTGTCCACTGAGTAAGTTTGCAGGTCGAAGATCACAATTTAGTTAAATGTCGGTCCTGAATACTTTCTAAAGAAAGGCCCCGCTCAAAAGTACCCGTAACCAAATAGCATGTATAAAATTGATCAATAAAATAGAAGAAGCGAAAGATTTGAGTCAGGATCGTAACAGGTGTAAGGATGTAGTCTCGAACCGATTTGGACGGAACGATATTTTGGTAAATTTTGCGTAACTTAGGGTACTTTGGATTTTCGAAAATAATTTAGAGTTCCACGTAAAAAATTAAAACTCGTGAAATTGTGAAGAAAATCCGATACAATGCACGGTTTCACTGGCAAGTGTTTGACTTTGTGGGAAATAGTTTTACAATAGATAAAATAATAATTTACGTTTTACTTTATCTTAACTTTATCTTAGTAATGAATAAAATTAAGGAAATAATAGGGTTCCGTATAAAAAAGTTAAAACGCAATGAAGTACGTATAACTTTAATATCTGTTTTGGTTCTTAACGGGACGTATCACCTCAACGTATAATAATATAAAAGATAACTAAAGTTTCATATGCAAAACCAAACATCAGAAAATAACATGAAATGTAAATAAAAAATATATTACGTACATAAGTGATAGAAAATACTTGATAGAAAGTACTTCAGTTAACTGAGTCTTTTAACTCGATCTTTATTGACACCGAAGCTTTGTATGAAATTAAAACTTTGGACACATATCAAGGACCGATAACTACACAATAATTACAGAAATTTAACCTCATTGCCCTGACCAGGATCTTATGACAAATTTATTTTCATCATATAACCACCAAAGTATTCACCATCTTGTGAAAATGGGGAAAATCGAAGTTTTCTAATACTTTGCAATAGTTTTATGAATTAATCAACCTTTTGACATACGTAAAAATTACGTTGAACACTGCATAGGCAGCGTTATCTATATTTAAATAGATTATGATTAATTAAAAAGATATACCTAATCAAATATTGGTAAAAAGTACTCATTTTAGGAAATTTGTGCGAGTTTTTTTATAGTTTTTTGAACTATAATTTATGTTATTTTTGGTTTATATAACAATAATTATTTCAAGAGGCTGATTTGGCAAAAAATTCGTGACGTGACGGGCATATATACTTCTCGGGAGGTCAATATACAAAAAGGTCATTTACCGCCAACAACGTACAGAATGTTCATATTAACTTCCCATTTTGGTCCGATTTGTATCTTTGACTATTCTACGTAAGTTAGGTTGTTTTTGTTTGAGTTAAATTGGTCTAGCTCTGTCAGTTATAAGAAATAAGATATATTGTTTCTTCTAAATCATATTATTTGAAGAATTAAGGTTTTTTTGAAGTAAGAACATTTTACCGCGTTGTCTCAAGGTGAACGTCTTCGGCCAGTGCGTGTTGTCAGTGATGACATACGGCACTGAAATATGGTCGCTTACAATGGACCTAATAACCAAAATCAAAATCAAAAACGTCTTTATTCAATTCAGGCCCTAAGAAGGCGCTTATGAACGTCTAAAACACAACCACCGGGTTCGGAAAAAAACCCAGCCGAGAAGAGCCGGCAAGAAACTCCGTCTGGTTCTTTTTTTTTATAAATATAATACATATCATTTTTTTTTCATATAAAAGCCATGGACTGAAATATTTAGTCCTATTTCCATATCCTTAAAGGAATCTGTCGAAACCTTTACCATAATATTCTCGGTATGTATGAAATCAGTCTATTTATAATAATGTACTTTTTTTATATTCTGCAAAATAATCTGCTTCAGGTCGACCATCTTGAAAGTTCAACTAATACGTAGAATAAAGCGGAAACTTATGAGTAGAGGAGACATAAGCCGCTTAAAATTTGCTCTCACTGAAACTTGCCAATCGAGTTTTGATATAAGCTAATTGCTACTGAAAACTTTGGTTAGATGAACCAAAAGATCTTTTTACAAATATATATAAAAGTGTTTGATACAACTTCATCATACCTTAGTCTATATTTCCACGTTAAAATCACCAGTAATCACAGATAACTTTCAGCTAATGTGTGCAAATAAATTTTTAGACAAATGTTACATTCATTTTCCGCGAACTTTTCCATGTGCAAGTCTGTTAATGAAATCTAAATTGCAGGTAAAAAAACAACTTAGGTGGACAACCCTAGTTTTGTAAATTATCGAGTTTAATGCATTTTTCGAAATTACTTTGAATCTATCTCTGATTTTATTGTATAGATATTTAAGTAAGGTGGTAAGTAATTCATGTAAAGCTTTCGTAAAACGTCTATTTTTAAGAGGATATACTAGCGACATTTATTCCTTACACACGTAGTTTGTAGAGTTTCCTCTTTGGATAATAGCATTATGGTAAATATTTTATAGCAAATAATATATATCTACCACGTTTTGATTTTTTCAATAAATTAATTATTTTAGAAACTAGAAGTCTATGAGAATGAAAAAATAAGCTGGATTTTTCACCGTCATTTTCAGACGTTCGTCAAACAAATTAAATGAATAAAATTAACGTAGAGGCATAGTCAATATCTTTCTTATTTTGTAACTGAAAAAAAAAGAAAAAAGTCGATTTAGTTTTAGAGGAGGAAACGGGGTGTTTTTGTCTGTTTTGCATACGGTAAATCAGGCCGCGCTGCAGTTGTCCCTATTCTTTCTTTGAGGCGCAACGCGATAGCTGAAGATTTCTGAAATACCTACTTTTCCGACAGCATGACCTCTTAAGAGATTTGTTAATTCGAAGCTTACGAATTGGGGTGGGTTATGACCCGAGACCCTGAGACCCTTTCCCCTGGGATCCACACGGCCTGGTAAACGACAAGTAACAACGTATATACCATGGTTAGAAATATATAGCAAATACACGCTGAGTGCGCTGAAGTGAGCAGTAAAAAAAAAGTTTTGATTTACCTCTTTCGTCCCTTCTTTCACTGTCTAAGTTTAAATTTAACTATAAGGGTGTATTTGGACTTAATTTTTTAAAAGTTATTGTAGTAATCTTTTAAATCTTAGATCCTTTTATTGTTTTTCTGATACAAATACTTCTCGTGTATAAAGTTCCATTAAAATCTGTAAAGCAGTTTTCGATCTGGACATACACACAGACAAACAGACATTTATTATTAATACAGATAATAATAATTTATTATTGGTATTACGGTAATTCTAGAAATGATACTGGTTCTAGAAAACTTACCAGTGTGTCCTGAGCTGCGGTACCTTTACAATATGATAGAAAAAAGTGGTAGAAATTGCTTAATTATGACCAAATAATGAATTTATTACAATGTCATACTTTGCGTTAAGCCTCAGGATTATCGTAGGATTTGCACCGAAGTAATCGACGTGTCATTTATTAGGTTTTCGTTGTATAGTATTTGATGAGATTCCTTAGTCAATTTTCCCCATATACATTTTTTTTTATAATGTACAGCACAGTGACTGTACTGGACCTGATGGTAAGTACAGTACAATCCAAAACAGCGGCGATTGACACTGAACAGAATTCAATACCAGTCACCGCTGTCGTGCTGGCCTGCTTAAGTACCTCTTCACGCCTCTTTTGAAGGACCCAATATCATATGAAGGAGGGAACACGCTGACAGGAAGACGGTTCCATAACCTCACAGTGCGATAAAAGTAAGAGTCAGCAAACTTTTTGGTTCTTGAAGTTATGGGTGTCACCGTGAAACCGTGACACCGAAGTCCCGCCCGCGTGGTCCTGTTATGGAATGGAGAGGAGGGGATCAGGTCAAAGAGCTCTTCAGAACACTCGCCATGATACAAGCGGTAAAATACGCTTAGAGAGGCAATGTCCCTGCGCAATTGAAGCGGTTCTATGGAGTTCACGGCCGAACCTGGGCCTTATAAAGAAGGTACAGCTGGTCGAGAAGGAAAAACCGTCGCACTCTGTTTAGGATTCCGAGTCTCCGAGATGTTGTGGAGATGACATGTTCGATGTGGTCCTTGAGGTTTAGGTCGCTCCGAATATCCATTCCCAGGATATTTAGTCTGTCACGCATTGCAAGCTGGATGTTCTGAAGAGTAGGGTTGGGTGAAAAGAGGGATTTTTACAGACATTTTTAGAGACATTACAAAACATGATAAAAAAGTAATATTTATTTTAAATGACCACAAGATTTCATATATTTTACATCCGTTCAACCGAAATACGTGCTCTGCTGGACAGAGGTTTCCGCCAAAAAAGGGGGGAGTCAGATAAAATAAAACAAAAATCATGTAAATCGTTTCAGTCGTTCTTAAATTATAAGAATAAAATTAACAGACATGCGGGCAGGTACGTCTTAGTTGTGGCAACCATTAAAATGTATTTATGAAACATATTTATTTGGCTTCGTAAGCATGTTAAAATTTTATAATTTGGCATTATCGCGAAGTTATTACTACAGATCTAAATTTTAATAACCGAAATGAACTAAAAATATCCATTCTTTTTTTACCTGCCTATTTATTTTATTACATTTTAAATTTTATGCTGATTTCTTTTTTTACTTTTAAGATTTGTTTTACTTTATAATTTATTACTTGCGAGTTTCCATACAATGATTTGAATTTGTTTAAGGCTCGTTAACTATTTTGATATATTGTTGTTAATAAAGGCTTATCTAACACTACACTTTTTTTAAAAAGACTTAAAACACACACTTTACCAAGATGTGTGTTCAATACATCACAGATCGCGCGCGGTGCACTCGATGTTATTCACTCGAGCATCGAACCCGCGTGTCCTTGGCCCCCGGGTCTTTGCCGCCGGCTAGCGCGGACGGTCCGACCGCAGAATTACTAATGCCTAGATGAGTCACACCTCGCTCCGTCCATACCTTTGACATTTCATTTGCGCGGTTCATGCGTTCCGCTCGTAACATTCTTTATGTCATTACGTTCTTATTAATATTAACTAGTACATCATTAATAATATTTCTAGTTTATTATTATTTATAGTAATCTCATGTGATGTTAAGTGACAACGTGATCAAGAAAAATAATAGATACGGTAAACATAGAAAAAACTGTCTTTTAAGTGATTAATAACGGTTAATATTCTAATTGTTTGTCAAGATCCCATGCCCTCCTTTTTTTGACAACGTAACCTCTAATGGTGATGACATATTTACCAAACTTTATATTATCGTATTCCTGCAACATTGAAATATATACTTTTTAAGAGCGTATATGATTTGCATTTTATTTTATACGTTTACAAATACCACGTCACATAGTTAAATAGGTTAACTACAATGAACAAAAAAACTTGAAAGCCGGTTTTGCCAATAATTAGTATTGTGTTGAAATTACACACGTCAAACTTCACCACCTTTTAGCTAATATTATATAAAACTCTTTAGTGATACGCATTTATCGCCAATTATTCAGAAATAAATCTTTATATAATGACACATCTAGTGACTTTTACGATGTTACAAGCCGGCTCTTATCTGCCCCAGAAATTATAAAAAATAGATAGTGCACTTTTAAGAGCAGACTATAAATTATCATTTTTTTTTGTCAATTATTTATTTAAATTAGACAGATTGAGAATTTATGGTGAAATCTATGATAGATCAGGGAGTCTTCAAATAAACACAAAATGGAAATCTCTGCACCGTTTTAGTGAAACCTGAAAAGGATTTACAGTACAAGCTTACATATATTTTAATATATTAACATGTCAATAAATGTAATTATTTACTTAATGATAGTTCCTTTTAGTATTTTAACGGAATGCGACAGAAAGTACGTGTGTTTTCCAAAGATTTTAATAACTCCATTACTTTTATTTATAAAACATCACAAAATTTAGTCGTATACCCTAAAACCTGATTTCTTGTAGATAAATGTGAACGTTTGTATATATTTATTCCTCGGTAACTGAAACGATTGGATTATTTTTAATTAGATTGATTTACGACAGGTTTTAATATTAAATTGGTCAACAAAATTGATAACAAACTACTTTTTTTTTTATATTTCTTAATAGCCACACCGAAATAACTATAATCTAAACTAAGCGAAGTGAAAATGCTACTTATCAAACAAACTAAATATTTTTTTTATATATTATATATTGATCTAAAAAGTATCTATATGTAAAAATTTACATATTTAGTGATGTTTGACTGGTAAGTTATTGAAAATCAAGTTTCTTTTTTTTAAACTAATATCATTTGTGGGAAGTGAGTGAGCTGAGTCTCTTTGTATCTGTGTGTTTTCTGCCTGGCGATATACAAAATGTTAATTGGCAAGCGAACACGGTCACTTCTAGAGGATCTTTTTGCATCACGACATCTGTTGAAAAGGTACTTTGTGGACGGTAGGTACCTACTCTTGTCGAATGGGCTGGTTCATATACTGCCTACGCTGTTTTTGAATAATGCACCTTTAAATATGCATTAATATTGTGATGATTGAAGTATTGTATACGTTCGAATTCTCAACAAAAATATTTTTGTGTTGTTTTTGATTTTTCAAATACGATTCTACGATTTTGTTTCCTTACGCCAGAAGTTCCTTTATTGAGAGAATTAATTTTAACACTACAGAAAACGAAATTAAGCAAACTAGATAGATAATAAAGGTAGTATAGCGAATCCTAGGTTAAATTGCGCTCAGGCGTTAACAATATATTTTATAACACTTATTTTTGGGAGTTTTGAAAGGTAGGGTTTTTGTGCCCTATCTAGACGCTTTAGCCGCTATAGGCTGGCATGATGATGCTGAGTTTATTTAGCATCAAATGGAGTGCAGTTATCTTGCCGAGATCTAATTAAAAAAAAGGAATAAATACCATTTGCTTTGGCAGGCAGCATGTTACGATCTGTGTAGCACGCATGGACGAGTCAAATGTCTTGGGCAGGCCGAGGCACAAGTCGTGACTTGTTCGATAACTCCGCGCCCCCCCGCGCCCTCCACGTTTCCCTCGTTGTGTTTCAATACCTACTAAATACCACCCGCTTGTTAACGCCTGATCAGAAGCGAACCAACTGCCGACAATACACCGGCTTATTTTTCATTCGTGTTACCTTTTAAGGTCACTTTTAAAGTACCGTTAAGTTAGGGTTATTTGTTTAGGACACTAATTATTATTAATGTATTTTTTTTTTTTAACTTGTGTAAATGTGTAAATTTTACAATCAATTTTGGGTCAATATTTTTGTCCTATGCAACTAGGGTGACACAGACCACGTATTATCGGACAAAAATTAAATCACTTGCGCTAGGCTCAGCCCTTTGACATAAATTTCATCTGATGTTAAAAGTTTTTTACTTCTTTATGTAATGGTATAAATATTGCTCTATCAATTTTGATTTTTATTATTAACATAATTACACTTTTACTCGGGTACAAGTTTGGTAATTTGCGATAGTTCTTACGAGTCTTCGCGTCTTACCGAGTTGTGACAGAATGAAAATCTTATGTTCGACTATGGATATAAATTTATTTATACATAGTTATGTGTGACTTAATTCATGGGCCCGATATAAACATAGTTTCTAAAATAATATGACAAGTTTCGAGATTGCTTCCTAATTTAAATTTATCAATGACCAGACAATTTCTAATTTGGTGATGAGACCTCACTGTTGCTACAGACTTGTCTGGACATGTCCTCGTGCGAATTAGCCACGCCCTTCAGAATGGAGACATGTCAATAATTATTATGTAAAAACATAACAACAGCTGATTCAATAGCGGAAATAATGGTAGATTGTGGAATCCGCGTATCGAATGCGAACTTCGATAATGGCCGGGACTGACGAATGCGTCATTGATCTGATGACGCCATATTGCAACATTTTAATGCTTTTATAATCACTGTGACCACATCCTGTTACTTTTGATAAGAATAATATAAGAGTAACAAGCTATATTCAAGGTATATATTTTTGATAAGAGTAACGCATTCAAAATATATATTTGGTCTTTTCCATAGTAAGCGATGATGGCTAAGTGGTAGCAAAATTTGCGGATTTAACAAACGTTAAACTTTTTGAATGGGTTCAAACAAGGCTGTCTGATTATGATCAAGTTAGACTTATTATCCTGGTATGGACATGTGATGCGCAGGGAGAAAGAGAATGTTGTAAGAAAGGTATTGGATATGAATGTGGACGGTTACATGGGAAGGGGAAGATCAAAGAAAAGATGGATGGACTGTGTGAAAGATGATATGTTTAGAAAAGGAGTGAATGCGGAGATGACATCAAATAGAGAGGAATGGAAGAGGAAGACATGTTGCGCCGACCGCAAATAAAAATGGGAAAAGGGGAAAAGGGGAGGGACATGATGATGATGATGATGATAGACTTTGATAAGACAAATATATCTGCGTCATATTTGAAGAAAAAATGTGTAATAAGCCTCTTAACACTTCACATATTAAGTCGTAGGTATCAAACATCCTCTAGTTCGTCAGAAGTATCGCAACTCGGACATACACTTTGACTGCTTACGTTAATCCCGTTTCAGATGTTTTTCCGTCTGATGGATTTAGTATAGAATTTTCTCTCTTTTCACTTTTGAGAATAACTTTTGCTTTGCAGTTTTGCTGTTTCTCGAGGCTTAGTGGGGAAGGAAAACGCTGTCTTTGGATGTTGAATTTGATTACTGTTATATTCGTATTTTGAGACCACTTTACAAGTACGCGAATACTGTCCTTCTGGTAGGTTAACAAACTCAGGGACTATTCCCTGAATTAGTGGGTTGACTCATATAATCAGGTTTACTATATTCGTCGCAGATATTGATGATTTGCTTTTATTTAATTCTGTCAATGACGAGAACTGATATAACATAAAATCTCTTATCTCATCGGTTTTTGTATAAATTTGAACTGCGTCAGCCGCTATCTTTTATGGTTTTGTCACGAGTTTGACAGGTTACATCGTGATGATTTGACTAAAAGCGATAGGTCTCATAGGTTTGTTTATCATCTCCTCTGTAGCATTGTTAAAAGTTTTTTGATACTTTGGGGTAGCTGATGTTGTTGGGATTGGAACAGTAAAGTCATCATACGACGTACTTGCCTCAATAACTCCCATCGTGTCTAACCCGATAATCAAACTTTCTATGTCAATAGAACTGACTGATGTTACGTCGAATCCAATGATGGTCTTAGAATCAATTTCGTATTCTGCTAAATCTGTAAAACCTTTCGATGCTCGGTAAAGTTACGGCTCGTCATCAATGGTTTCAGCTTCTATCTATTCGCATACTGAATAATAATTCTTCGAAGAAGAATAAATCTTCTTCTTTTGCCTCATTGCTGAATTATAAATGGTCTTGTAGTGTTTAGTACTTAGTTAATTTTGTTCAATTGTTCTCTTTAGCATTCGGCCTAGACAACTAGTTTCGTTTCTTTTTATATATACTTTTTAATAGTGAATAGGCTCAGCGCTTTGAGCACAATCTCACTTGATGTTAAGTAACGATATGACCCAAGATGATAAACACAATAAGACCGGGGATGATGATAATGATAATAATCATATAGGTACTGGATCTGACGTAATGTTACCGGAATAAACCATCGTCGTTTAGCGACAGGTGTTCAAACTTGAGGGTGACAACTACTCATGAGCGCATTATTAGAAAATGCTCTACGACCTACGATGTTATGTTTTCCTTATGATGTATTCCTTCATTGATGCAATATTTCTATTTTTTTACACATTTTTTTACTCTCAGTTACCACGTCTGTCGCTGGTCGTTTTGTCCGACCGCAAATCGTGGCCTCTACGAGACCGTATATTTTTTTATACGAGCAAAGGACCCCGCCCTCGCCGAGTTGGGGTTGAGAACTTCACTCGTCCAAGATTTACGATTGCAACATCCCGTGGGCACGTTTCGTTTGTCGAAAATAATGTATAATTTATGAAATAGTTTTAAAATATATTATTGCTTTAATCCTATACCTTTACATGTTCTAAATGCATGTATGTCCGTTAGTTGAACTCGAGAACTACTGAAATTATTTATATTGTTTTTGAAGTGCAAACTTATTTAGCTGGATTGAGCAACCGGCAATTCTCGGTAGAGGAAAAACTTATTGTTTCGCGTTACTGTTGCTATGATGTCAACCTTTAACATGCTACAGTATGGCAAGTATAAGATGACGTTAAAGTGCTGGCATTCAGAAAAATCATATGTTTTTTATTATTATTAATAAAACATATGCAAATGTAAATAGTTATCGCTTGGAGTGCCAATACATGTTAAAAACCAGTCAAATTTGCTAATAGTTTTAATTAAGAAGTTATGAAATTTAAACGTCAAAAAAAACAGTTTTCCAAAGTTTCAACATTTCACTTGCCTCGGCAGCCTCGGCATGGATGCCTAGATTTTTTTAATGCTCTCAGTGTCAGCCCTATGATACATAGAGCGAGAGATATGATCACTCTAGGGGCACCAAAATACCAAATGTGTGAATTCATTTCGAGCAAAAAAGTTTAGAAGTTTTGATTTTTTAAATAATTTAACAAGTTCATTTTTGTTAAAGTTTGTAATTACTATTTATTTATCATGTTGAAATACCATTGTTGATGGTATAAAAACGTTGACGCGGCAAAAGAGAATCTCATCTACCTTGATTATATCATGGCGAGTGTTCTGAAGAGCTCTTTGATCTGATCCCCTCCTCTCCATTCCATAACAGAACCACGCGGGCGGGACTTCGGTGTCACGGTTTCACGGTGACACCCATAACTTCAAGAACCACAAAGTTTGCTGACTCTTACTTTTGTCGCACTGTGAGGTTATGGAACCGTCTTCCTGTCAGCGTGTTCCCTCCTTTATATGATATTGGGTCCTTCAAAAGAGGCGTGAAGAGGTACTTAAGCAGGCCAGCATGAAAGCGGTGACTGGCATTGAATTCTGTTCAGTGTCAGTCGCCGCTGTTTTGGATTGTACTGTACTTACCATCAGGTCCAGTACAGTCACAGTGCTGTGCAATATAAAAAAAAAAAATTTAGAGCTTATGGCTGGCGCTAAGCATTTATAAGGCATGGTGAGGCTGTCTGAAACAAAAAACAAATAGATGCAATATGAAAGCGAGATTAGAACCCTAATTTAAAAATCAACATTCGTCAGGTAATTCGTAATTAGTATTACGCAAGCATGATGGCAGAGACCGCAGAAGATCTAAGTACGACGCTCGGTGACCTTAGCAGAACCTCCGAATGAGTTAGCCTTAAAATTAACATAGACAAGATGAAAGTCATGTCTAATGTCCATGTTGTGTCAACTCCTATAAAAATCGGTGACTCTACTCTCGAAATTGTTGACCAGCAGGTCATGCCTCTTCCAAGAGGCGGGCTAAGAGGTGGAGGGGAAGTATTCTCCTCCATCCCCACCGGGCCATTGCATGGATGAGGCCTGGTGGGTTCGCTGCAGGGGGCGACGCGGTGCCTGCGGAAGCCACCCCGTGTCGCTCCCATCCCAAATGCAGCGGACGGCCCCGGGGGATTTTAGTGAGCGCTTCACGCCCGGGCGAGTCCCACACTGACACGGAGTTCGTCCCTCCGTACCCCCTTACCCATTGCATTGGGGGACTTCGGTCTCACTAATGCAATAGGTAAGGGTAGTGCGTAAATGCATTTCCCCCCGTCAAAAAGAAAAAAAAAAGGTATATCCAACTTCGAGAAAAAGGTTAATCGTCGTTTCCAACTCGGCTGGGCCGCGTTCTCGAAGCTACGCAGAATCTTCTATTCCAAAATACCGCAGTATCTCAAGACCAACAAGGTGTACTGAGGACCCGGAGAAGGTCGCAGGATTCTGCTGGATGCTGGCGGCGCAAGACCAGTTGTCGTGGAGATCTTTGGGTTGACCTATATGGACGTCTTTTGGTTGAATGGAAGCACGATTTTAGACAACTATAACGCTCCCTACCTCCTATGATTAATAAGTAAAATTTAAAAAAACAAAAAAAAAAAGGGAAAAATAAATATTGCTCCCTTTGCCCATTTCATCAAAAAATAAGCAAAGTGTAGACCTTGAATTGTCCCTAAAACGTTATTGGCTGAAAGTCATCATAGTATAGTGTAGAGCGGCTTGATGTCCGTGCACATGTACAGTGGACATGAAAAGGTTTCTATAACGGCGCAAAGGTCAACGCTCGGGTCATCGGTCCGCGACTGTACCTACCCGCTGAGGTGAACGCTTCAACAAAATCTGTTTATGCTCAATAGGGCCTGAATTGATAATAAAATTAATTGTATACGCTTAAGGAGTAAGCAGAATATTTAATAACGCTCGCCGCCTGTTTTCATCGAACTAATATGGCTTTCGAGCGTTGTCGATTTTCTTTAAGAGTTTTGATAATTATCATAAAATAATTACAAGGTTGGTGTTCATATCAAGATTTAAATTTTCAATTGAAGCTATCCTAAATGGCAACATCTTGTCTATACGTTAGTATAATTGCAACTCTTATGTATGTATCTATAACACGATTTACGTGATTCTTTTTTTAATTAATGGATGTGATTCTTGACCAGCTTTTGTTGTATATAATGTTACATTAGATCATATGTGTAAATATTTATGTGTATGTGTCTAAATTTAATCAAAGAAAATAATTTTGATTAATATTTGTTATAAAATAATACAGTATATCTATATAAATAAATAAAATATGTCTGTTTGTAAAATCAAAATAACAGCTTTTTAGTAATTACATATGAATGAATGTATATACGATACTTTTACCAAAAAAAGAAGAAGTTTTTGTCTGTTTGTCCCGGCTAATCTCCGGAACGGCTGGAACGATTTTTAGAGGACTTTTTCAAATAGCTGAAACTAT
Organism: Samia ricini; assembly: GCA_014132275.2. Taxonomy (NCBI): domain Eukaryota; kingdom Metazoa; phylum Arthropoda; class Insecta; order Lepidoptera; family Saturniidae; genus Samia; species Samia ricini. The sequence continues at coordinate 1,156,931 of AP028169.1, forward strand.
AAGACGTAACTTAATCTGTCATTTATTTTTTCGAAAAAATTAGGGTTCCACGTAAAAAGTAATGTGAAATGAAATCGTGAGCAAAACTGATTTTACTGGCAAGGGAGAATTATCTTCGCTTTCCGTTACAAAAAAAAAATAATTATGGTTTGTACAAAAAAAATGGATTTATTGTTTTCCAATGATGATTTAAATCTATATCTCGCAGTAAATAAATGTACGAGATAGAAAATATAACACGCGAGCGGACCCGCGGGAACAGCTAGTTGTATGTAATAATTTACCATTAGCTATAGGAAATGAATTATAGAAGTTTTGGCACTAAATTCAATTTAAAGAAATTCTTACAGTAGCTTTCGTGCTAATCTGATTTGACGACGGTGACTACCACTAAATCCTTTAGGTCTCGATGGTAACTGTTGCACTTCTGGTACCTAAATATAAATAAACATATATAAAACATTTCAAGACACTTTTTTCTCCTTTGTTGATGAACTGATTTTTTACATGGTGTCCTTAAATATTGATTATAAGAAATAATAAGGTAAAATAGGAATGATCTTATTTTAAAAACATTCAAAGCCATCTCTATTATTTGCGATCCACTTAATATATGATGATTATTAATCCTTACATTTTTGGAACGTAAAAGACTTTTGTAACCCAAGTAGAAAATCCAAAAGTTATTAAAGGCAAATATCCATATCTCGGTTCTTCGTTGGTTTTATTTAATAAGGTGCCTTAAACGTTATATGAACTAATTTTATTGGTGTAGGTGGGAAAAAAAATTAGGACACGATTAACTAAAATGCTCAGAAGGCACCGCCCACCAGTGGAATAGGCTGTCAATACACGTTACACTTCCATAACACGGTCATACGGCGCTGATCAAACATTTGTACAAGCGTTCAGCAAACACCGGGTCCATTCAAAACGCATAATCAAACGGAAAACAATACATTCATTATTGTGAGGTTTTTTTTCTCTCTCTCTATTACTATGTAAAGTTCATTGACCGGGTCGATGGTCGTCGTGTTGTCTCTTGGACCATTGGATTTTGTATTGGTTTTTCTCTTCACACATTTTATGTAGACTCCAGGAGTGGCGCAAGATATGCTCCGGTTTCCAACCGTGGAAACTCTTGAATTCGCAGCCAGCGCGATGTTAAGTATACTGTCAAATGATGACATGAACGATTTACGTATATCATAGAGGAATATCTGATACGCCATCAATGGCTTAGGTGTGGACATGTGTCGCGAATGTCTGATGGGAGAAAGGTAAAATGCATCTCCTTTTCTGAATTTAACATAGCAAACGAAAAAGTGGTGGCCAATTTCTGAGTTATAACGATGTTTAGAAGAGACACTTGAATAAATGCAAAATCGAACCTTCACACTGGGAGTAACTTGCTGAAAATCGGACTGCATGGAGGGAATTTGTTCAGAGGAGAATGAACATGTTTGAAGATCAAAGAAAGCGAGCACAAGATTATAAGCGTGAACATCTTAAGAATGAAACATCCTTCAAATATAAAGTATAACTTTGCTGACGGTATCCTAACTTGCACTTTTTGCGCTCGTAAATTTACTGCAAAAATTGGGTACGTTAGTCATGTCCCATACACTTCAGCCCCTAAACAGAATCTAGTCGCTGTAGCCGAAATCGGCTAGGACGATTATATATACAGTCGTCATACAAAGTATAAAATTATTAAAAAAGACAAAAGAAAAGAAAAAAAAAGACTACTAAGGTAAGTATTTTGTTTATAAACAATAATTTTTAATGACTACGCAACAATAATATCGTATTATCAAAAACTCGCTCGAATATATCAATAGTTGTGATTTTCTCAATATGGATACAATTTGTAAGATAAAATAATGATTAAAGTTGCGAAACGCTTGTGTCACGAACGGGCCGCGGAGCATGATTAAACTTGCAAAAGCAAAATACAGCGGAGTAAAGGTTACCCCGTTGGCTAGAGTAGCGTTGTGCTCTATCGATTAAATAGTAATTTTTTACCGAGTTCATTTTTCTTTATATTCTGATACAACCCTCGACCTAAAGGGTGAAGAGCACCTTAAGTATATTTTTTGTCGTTTTTGTATTTATTTATAGGTTACCTACTTTAGAAAACTCGTATTGACAAAATAGTTACTCTATGCAGGTAGCCTCTATAACGTTGTTAAAACGTGTAACATGCCTAAATATTCTGTATGAAATATTTTTGTTGTATTAATATAGGTGAAGTCTACATAATTATTTAGGCGGTATTCCAGGGCCTTTTCCAGAAAATATCGAAGTAAGTTATGCATAACACTTTACAGCCAAAGCGAAGCTAAGTCAAAGTCATGTGAAATGAAAACATTTTAAGCTCAGAATGTAATTGTAAGATCAGAGTATATTAAATTAAATCAGGAATTTTCGAAGCTATTCGAACGCACTTCATTTAAGAATCTCTGAACCGAGGTTAATAATTTAAGGGTTACATTTTTAATTTAATTTTTTAATGGTAATATTTCTAAATGACTGATTATGTATGTCGAAGAACCGATAACCGATGGTGCAGACGAGTTTTCGAGTGGAGACCACGTTTGGGAAAACGTAGTGTGAGACGCCCATCTGGTAGATGGAGCGATGACATTGGGAAATTAGCTGGAAGTGGTTGGATGCGCACGGCCGATGATCGACTTACATGACGTGACTCGGTAGAGGCACATGTCCAGAGGTGGACTAACATACACCTATAAGGCTATAAAATTCGGCAATAAATTGCCAACACATATTCGTTCCAATGTGTTCAGCATTGGTGCCCAGACCCCAAGAGAGTCCAGGTTCTGTGTAACAAACGAAAACCAAAGCATCTTGTGTGAATGTGAATAATCAACCGAATTCTGGGTAAGCAGGCATTACTCCTGGAAGAAGTACAAACACTCTATGCCAAAAAGATCCTGGAGTGTATCCTGGTTGTAGATTTAGACAGTGACCTTTAATAATATAGGGACGATCAGAATAGATTTAACTAGGTGGGTGTGATATAGTACGGCATAGCCCTTTTTTAAATAATAATAAGAGGTAAAATTATAAATGTTTCCAAATAAACGACACTTTTCAAGGTTGGATTTCATACCCCCTTAGATCACGATCACCTGAACTGACACGTTTCAACTGGTTACGTTCCTGGATCGGGCAATGTACATTCTTGTTAAGTCAGTCAGCCCGACTGGATGGCTGTGAAAGAAGATAGTAAAAAAACGGTATAGTGAACTGTCAATGTGCATCGTATTCCGGGTTCAACCAGTTAATATCCAAATCTACTTAGAAGTCTTTCTCGTGGTATATTTAACCCGACATGATCATATCGACTGCCGATTGATTTTCAGCTATCGAGTGTCTTCATTATTTTTGGACATTGTTTAACATCAAATAAAGTGCATTTTATAGCAATAAGAAAACAAACTTCTGTATTGAAAAATTTGCAACACGGGTGCGATCCTACAGAAAAGTTATTAGATTATATCACTCATTTCACAAATTACAAACAACCCAGTGTAATTATTAGACGGAATAACTTTGTTCTGTAAATTAAATAAAAAAATGTCGATATTTCTAAATAACGTCTCAAGGCACATCACTAAAATTACACGGTACCGATCATTGTCAATTGGTTCGTGACCAAAATATAGGTATCCGCTTATTATCGTAATAATTTTATATAGGTAGAGGTGCACACAATCTCGGGAGACTGACTGCCTGACTCATTTTTACCAGTTCCAAGGTTTTCTTACGAGCGAGCCGTTTGAAATTAGGTCTAGTTATATCATTGGTTGTTAGCTAAGATGGTAACTGTGTTTTTTTTATTGACGCTTTACTGTATTCTGAAGATAGATAAGCATTGCTAAGTCAAGCTACACGCCTACTATTTTGAGAAATTAGCAAATATAGACATTTAGAACAACTTTTCAAATAAATATACAGTTACAATAGACGTATAAACGGTTTTAACTTTTATATAGCACTGATTGACGTATCGTTTCATTTAAAACATTAAGAAGGGATGCACCAACGAGAAATTTTACTAAAAGTAGGCATTTCATAAATCTTTTGCTATCGCGTTGCGCCCTAAAGATAGAGTTACAAAACGCCAAAGAGACAAATGCAGCTGATTTTACCAATGCAAAACAGACGAAAACATCACTTCGTAGTACCCCGTTTCTCCTTCAAAACTGAACTGATTTTTAAAATTCTTTCAGTTATAGAATAAGAAAGATTACACATACCTCTACATTTTTTTCAATTTTGTATTTATCAAATTTGTTTGACATCTGAAAATGACGGCGAAAATCAAGCCATTTTTTCATTTTTAAAGGCTTCTAGTTTCTACGGTAACTAATTTATGGAAAAATCAAAAAGAACGGGCATGGCAGTGGTGGATGTATATTACTTGCTGTAAAACTATTTTCCATAATGCTATTATCCAGAGAGGGAACAGGACTACGTTTGCCTGGGCTAAAGGCCGCTCGGATATCCTCTTAATATATAGAATTAAATAAAAATGTTAGTAAGACATGCTAGTAAGAAAGGATTGAACACTAATTTCGTTTTAACTTTTTTTTTAAATAGAAACATTACATTAAGTCATACAACAAAGTGTTGTGCAAAATGTGCGTTAATATACGTGTATATATATAATTGCTTTTGCTACCAAAACTTTTTGTTTTTGAGGGTCGTCACTGTATTGCTTATCAACGTCGGACCAGACACACTTGCTTATATCACTTTGTTTTGCTAAACCAAATTCTTGAACTACTAAATCATCACTAGTTACTTCTTGTATTTAATTATCGTAGATCCATAAATGCGTAGATATTTTTGTGTACCCTAAACTGGCTTCATTATTATACCTAGAAGATTAACGAGAAGAAGAAATAACCCTAATTCATCATCAGCTATAACCTTATTATTATTCTGGAAAGGGATATGCAGGCTAGACCAGACCTGCGTCACTGCGACCTAAAAAAATCTATTGAGATCGCCCCACATTATTTAAGCTCAATGCCTAGACCTACAGTCTAAATAGCCTGTAGGATCTTTTTGAATCTTTTTTAATTTCACAGAACCTAAACTCTCTTGTGCTCTGGAGACCAAAGTTGTGCATATGTTTGCTCAAACAACAGTGTCCAGTCAGTGTCCATCTTTAACTTTATCCTATAATAAGTAGGGTCGGCATAACATCCTTTCTTCTTCCACGTTCCTTTGTCATTTAAATCTTCTCTTCTTTATACCTACCACTCTTTACACAATCCACTTATACCGTCTATCATCTTCCCCTACTTCTATATCCATCCACCTTCATACTAAACAGTTTTCTAGTTACGTGACTTTAATTTCTCCTCATGTAATTTTTTTTATTTCTTTTTTTTTACACTGTATAGGCTCAGTGCTTTGACCCAAGCTCACCTGATGACATGGTCCAGGATGGTAAACACACTAAGCCTAGGTACCGGTTCTCAAGTGATACTGCCGGAACACACCTATTAGTATTTGGCGATAGGTTTTCGAACTTGAGAGTGGAGCTACCCAGGCGGGCATTGTTAGAAAATTCCCTACCACCATGCTGTGGTTTCCTTACGATGTTTTCAGTTTCAGCTCAGGTTTATTTTAGAGTTAGACAGTTGGGTTTGAACCCGCGTCCATTGTCGCGGAATCCGGCCGCACTGCGCTATCATAGCTTCAAACATGTCCATAGCTAACCTATTACTCCTTAGTGTGGTATGGAAATGTAATAAAATATCTCAAAATAAATATAAATACATTTAAAAAGATTTATTCGTACATTGTAGAGTTGTTGATTTCATAGACAAGGCTAAAAATATATTTAAATGGGAAAATATACCTACATAAAATTTGCCAACTTTAAAATAAAAGCGGCCAATACCTGCGCAGAATGTAAAAATTAAACTCAAAAATGAAACACCAAACAATTACCTTATTAAAGTAATTTTGTTCGAAATAGATGTAATAATTTATTTAATGTCAAATTTCCTCATATCTGTAATATTGCATTAATAATCAAAAGTATGTATTAAGAAATCCTTATTAATTTAAGATTAACATTGTGAAACTTTCGTCGTCTTCTGAGTCATTTATAATGATGAGGTCAACGACCCATATAACTCTATTGAATGTCGCAATAATTTCAGATTACTACGCAGTTTCGTCTCGTTATCACTTGTTTGTTATGTATCCGCAATAAATGACAAATTGTTTATTATTGGTTGTTTGTGCGATTTTTCTGTTTCATTACTTTTTTTATTGTAATAATCTTCCTGATATAACTGAACGCAGCGCGCCATGTATGGTAAAGAATAAAAATAATACCGTACAGTTGTTTTATTTCCTTTGTACGAAGGTTCTCTTACCTGTCCGGACATGTCCAACGCAAAAGGACACCTCTGTATTTATTATGACATTGGACGTTTTGTTATAAGGTATGTCTACATATGATTAGAAAGTGAAAACATGTTTATTCCTTAGTAAACGGTTTAACATTGCTAATTTTTATAAGTTTGATATAATAATTGTAAATCCAAAATAAAGGTACATTTTTTGAGGATTCCTGTACATCTACCTATTTTAATAGTCCACGTTCACGCCGTTTCGCGATCTTAGAAGGATATTTGGAGTTACAAAACACATTAAATGTTTATTTCCTTGACACAGTGTATCGTTTTAGTATTATTCAGTGACAAAAACATACAGACATTCACATTATTTTATATATATCTTATAAATAAATAGATAAAATGACACAAGTTTAGTTACTTTGAATTTTTTGATGTGCGCGTACAAATTGTAAATGTAAAAATTATTATAACGAAAGTAGGTATTTAGTTTTTCAGGTCCAAATTTCCAACAGAACATGTTTATCAATTTGTTTTTGTTTCAAAACAGACTTACATAAAAGCTATCCTTCCATAAAGTCGTTTCCAAAAACCTGAAAAATCATTTTACGTCACGAGAAGCAAACTTTGAAATGCTCTCGCCAAACACCAAGCACTGAGCCTGAACAGTTTAAAAAAATCCATAAAATGTACTATCCAGTTAATTTTTTTAAATCGTACTTGACGATGTAAGCGATGATGGCGCAGCGGGTAGTGCGGCCGGATTCCGCGTCAATCGATGCGGGTTCGATCCCCACCTATCCGACTCTAAAATCGGCCTGAGCTTTCGGTCAAGGAAAACATAGTGAGGAAACCATAGTATGGTGGTAGGGCATTTTTTAATGATGCCCGCCTGAGTAGCTACCACCCACAAGTTTGAAAACCTGTCGCCAAATACCAATTACTATCCTGGACCACATCATCATTTAACATCAGGTGAGATTGTGGTAAAAAAAAACTTATAGTAGTTTCAATTTAGTACTACTGTAATACTCTCTTTACTTGGAAGAATCATCGCTATTATCGAAAATTTAAAAAAAAATCTGTTTCCAAATCGTACACTAAAGATCTAAAAAAAAGTAAATGAAATGATAAAAAGAGGAGAAAAATGTCTTGGAATGTTTTATCTTTACCTATTTCTATATAGATTTAAATAAACCTTCTTTTTTTTTTTGTCGAGGGGAAATGCATATACGCACTACCCTTACCTATTGCATTAGTGAGACCGAAGTCCCCCAATGCAATAGGTAAGGGGGCACGGAGGGACGAACTCCGTGCCAGTGTGGGACTCGCCCGGGCGTGAAGCGCCCGGAAATACCCACTAAAACCCCCCGGGGCCGTCCGCCGCATTTGGGATGGGGGCGACACGGGGTGGCTTTCGCAAGCACCGCGTCGTAGATTTAAATAAACCTAACAAGTTATATAATATGCTGTTTAGTACTAAAAAGTATATTTTAATTAGTGCTAATGTTTTTGGTACCAAGTCTATAACCTAATGGCTGTAATATAGTAAGTAGGAATTTCCTTCACCTAAAGCTCAGACTGATTTTAGAGTTGGATTAATGGGTTTGAACCCGCGCCCTTTGACGCGAAATTCGACCGCACCACCAACTAAATCATCATCGCTTCAAAATGATATGCTCCATACAGGGTACATGGCTTCTGTAAGAGACCCTGAGATCCGCATTCTCTTCTAACCACAGTAGTTTAGCGCGGAATAAATTACGCAGTACTGTAGTTGGGGATGTATGACCCAATCGAAGGACCTTGAATTAATTCGATAGCTTTGTCGCCGATCCTAGGGCTTCCTACTCCTTATCAATTGTTCTGGCTCACCAAATAACCGCACCCAGTAGTAACAGTGTCGACTTACCTGGTGTGCCGATGCAGATACTTCGCCCTGCAATGATGCACAGCTCCGTCCACTGTAACTTCTTGATGTTGAGCGGCCGCTCTTTTCCGTAACCAATTTCACTATAGCTACTTTTAATATCCAAGCACGCACAAACGTTGGACACGTTTTGAGCTTAAAATAAGCCAAAATAATAGCCAAATCGATTTGATTATAAAATGTTCCGAGGAGACCGTGTCGAGTGATTGAAAAACCGTTGGCGAGAGGGGGGCGCCACCAAGCGTCGAAACACCGAAAACCACCGGGCACAGATTACATGGTGTTGCCTGAACAGTAGTCGTCGGCTACTCAAGCCGAGGTCCATACTACTTTTTGTGCCCTTGCGCTAGCTAGCACTCTTTCGGCTGAGAGCCTTAAGCACTCACCTAAAAAGATCGATGAAGTCGTCGACACCTTTTATGTCAACAGCATTCAGACAGATGGAAAGGGAACATTCAAAAACATACATTTTCATAATTTAGAATAAGAGAAAACAAAAGTAATTTTATTGTTACAAATTCGGTACGTCAAATCAGAAGTCACTGAAGCGAACAACTTTATTCAGCCTTCAAGCGGTTTACAAAAAGAAAGAAAAATTAACACTACCTGACTTTTTATGTCAACGGCCGGCCTGAGTCACCGTTGCCCGTTACCACTGACTAATAATTAATTAAAACCGATAATAATAATTACCGTTTAACGTAAAAATGAGCTTTATAACAAACGCATAAAGCCTTTATTTGTGTGACACTGTAAAAATCTTACCGTTAACACGTAAGAAGGATTCGCCGAAAATCTTGCCAAATTAGGATTCTGGTTTAGATGTACATATAACCGAGGTTTAAATTATATGTTTCGGGTCCCCGAACCACGAAAGACCTTTATGATTTCATTATCTTTAATTCGTGGGTTGAAGTAATAAATACGCTTAAAGTAGTTTTGACATTCGATATAGAACTTAATTGTTTTCTTGACCTTTTTTTATAATATAATATGTATTGCCATTTAGACATGTAAACTTTTGTTGTTTTTTTTTCACTACATAATTTTTCTTATTCAATATTAATGAATAGAACGTAAAACGTAACGAGGGTAGACGATAAAATATTGACACAATCCCTAAAGAACAGTTAACCTGTAAAGTTATCGGAGTGAACGGACGTTTCAATCGATCAGGATTAAAGCTATTATATTATTTAATTATATTACAGAAAACAGGAACTACTACAATCTAGGTGTTTTGAAATATGGAATGAAATATAGTAAATTCTATTTTATTATGAACTTATCTGGTTAATTGTAACATCCGAAGTGACCCGACTTCATTAACGATCGATACTTTCCAACCATAATATTTCTCTCACATATTATAAAACTAGTCTCTTTTTTTCTCTCATTCTGTTTATCTCTGTTAATTATATGATTGTTTTAAATCGTATGTATAATAAAAATACATTTATTATTAGATCCGCTGAGAATAAATCCGAGATATAGTAAGATAAAGAAACAATTATATATATAAATAGCACTTGCGTCCGGATGTATTTCTAACCTACTCCATAGAACGTATAAGTCATTAAAGGTACCATTTCAATGCACTTAATTGTGACTGTTAAATTCTCTATCAAGTACAATTTTGATAGTGTATTGAAATCAAGTATTGGACGACGCTTTCTGAAGAAATATTTTATGCAATGGGTAGCCTAGACGAAGACAGTGCCAAAAATTATCTGGATGTTATGAGTATGGAAACCAAGATTTGAAAACAAAACACGGAACTATGTATGGGGTGAAATTAATTTTCACGTATACGTAACAAATCTCTATTTTTTTTAAAAATGTATGAATGAGCATTTGTGGAATTTCATCGTAATTTATCGGGTGATATTGTGAGGTAGAGGCATATACTATCTTATCCGCGACAAGGTCGGATGCATTTTTGTGCGCTTAGTCGATCCGCATGTCTTATCGATTCACTCTGTACTTAACAGAATATTGCCTTTAATAAAAATCTCATTTTGAGTGGCTTCATGATAACGTTATTTGTTTGATATCCGTTAATTCATGTGTAATTCGGGGTGCGTTAAAGGAAATCATAATTATGGGAATTATTCTTATAAGATGTACTAAAAGTTAAAACTTTTTATCGTAAAGTCGATGAAGTTTAATTTTCACCGCGTGTAAGGTGTAAATACAAACATTTTTTAAACGGGTTAGTTTGCCAAATCAGCCATTAAGAGAAAAAGCATGAGAAATCCTTTCTTTTGTTAAATAGGCAACCATAACCAGTGTTAGTATTTTGACGTTCATAAGCGCCTTAGCAGAGCCTAAATTGAATAAAGTATTTTGGAATTTTTGAATTAAATTGTTTTAAATACTTGCGACTTGCGGTAGGTACACAATGAAAAATCAAAGCAATGACTCTTGATTAATAATCTAGACCGATCTGAAACCTTATCATAAAAAAAAATTGATATACTTAGATACGGAATAATTGTTTTTAACATTGAGAAATAATAATTCGGTAAATTCGTTCGTATTTACTGAGCGAAGTTATTAAGTACTAGGAGCTGGTAGAAACAGTTCAAATTCGATGGGACATTTAGATCATAAGAACCCTTTAAAAGTTCTCATGTGCAGTTTTTATTTGCAATAACCTTTCCAGAGATTAGTATAAAGTGCCTCTCCGTTTAAAAAATAACAAAGATGTACAATTATATAGTTTACGTCAAGTATTTTGTAGACGTCAGCAGGCAGATTGATTATAATTGATGACTTCACGATCCCTTATATCCTTGAAGGTGATTGCAGTTTGCAGTTAACTGTTATAAATGCACAGTTTATATAACAACCATTACAATAATTTCCATCGATTGTACTGAACATTTTCATGTCAAGGGCAGAGTAGATGCGGCGAGTGACCGGTGTTGCCAAGTGGTGGATACGAAATCATTCGGTTTATGTCTTGATTACAGAGATTACAGTACTAAGTTAACCCGTTGAAAAATAGGTTACTAATTACTGTAATGGAAATTCTTCTATGTCAGTGCGTGTTACCATGCACAATCTACGAATAAAGAACACAATACTATGATGTGATCACACGTGCTAAAAGCAGAAATATATGAAATGCTGTTACTTTTGCACCGACACTTGTACAAGTTCTATCACTATGGTTTCGTTAAAAGTACAATATGACTGTAAAACGTATAATAGGCTGAAAATAAATGATAATCCAAAAAAATTTAACTTTAAAATCTATTGTTAAGAACTTCCTGTCCCTGAAATTTTTGAACCATTTATTATAAATTTCCAGTATGACAAGATATTCTTGAACTCGTTAGCACGATAACTAGATCTGTTATTTATTTTTAAAATAAAAAAAAATGCATCATTAGATATAGTTTTGTTTCACTAAAGGTTACTACTCTCTTTCAGAATAATCTAATGTCTGTTATGGTGTTCATGTTATAGTGATAATACTAGTCGTTTTTGTTGTCATTAGTTCTAAAGAAAACATCCGTGTGTTTTTATTTATGATTTTGAAAACGTTACTAATACAAATTTGTTCATGCCTTAGATAAAATTTGTTCTTAATGTTGTGGTAAATAATGGTGGTAAGTCTGACAAAAAACCATGATGTTTAGGAGGCGAATTTTATTATCCTGGCCACCCTGTACAACTTAGTTAAAATATTATGTAGATATAGCTTTTAATAACAGAGTAACGACATACCTACCTCGCGGCGGGACATTAAGCGCGCTCTGCAATTATTAAAGTCGATTCGCACAGCATAATTCTTACATCACTATTATTCGAATAGTATATTACTACGATTGTTTACATCTGTTTTAGTTTTTGTCTCTACATTATAATATTATATAGTACACGTAGTTAAATTTTACATAAGAATTGTAAATTTTCTTTTCTATTTCCACCGAATAAGAAACGTGTATTGTCTCACAAGCTAGATCTAGTGAATGATCGTCATAATTTTAATATTAGAAGTAAAGACAAGGTGGCCGGAACCACGCTTTAGGTTAAGTAAGTGCAATAAAAGCTTTATAGGTAATAATAGTATTCGGTTTTACAATAAGATCCCAAGTAACATTACCGATTTACCTGACAATAAGTTCAAGTATTATGTCAAGCAAGTTTTAATCTCAAAAGGTTATTACAGGGTGGATCATTACGTGAACGAGAGTGATGTCTGAAAATAGCCCACATCTCTGTGCGCACCCACTAATATTATTAAAACTAAGATCTGTATAGTTTTTTATATGACAAAAAAAAAATGATATATAAAAATTATATTTATGAAAAAAAAAGAACCAGATCGAGTTTCTTGCTTGCGCTCTTCTCGACTGGGTTGTTTTCCGAACCGGTGGTAGTGTTTTAGACGTTCATAAGCGCCTTCTTAGGGCCTAAATTGAATAAATAAATTTTGATTTTGATTTTGATTTTGACTTTCGACTTTATATTTTAAACTTATTATCCTATAACAAGCGTAGAGAAAGAAGCAAAATGTGAGTTAAATTTTTATTGAAAATAGATTATCTATTTTTTTTTTATTTGAAGATATGAATTATTTTTTTTTTGTCTTATCGCTGTTTTTCAGGTTCTGTTGGATTCCCGTTCCCGTGATTAGAGACAACGACCCTCGTAACGTATAGTGACTTTATCTCGTACACTTTCTTTTATAACTTTATTTAGCGCAGTAAATCTCTCCGAATTTTTATGTTTTTGTATATGATTTTTAATAAAGCAAACATGTGTAATAATTAGCAAGAATTAAATACTATAATTTCGTGTATTTTAGTTTCTTAAAAGAATTATTAATAGTATCATTACATCTTACTGGACATTGATATATCGGTAACTGTTTAGTTCCCGCCAACTCGTCGTTTTGGTTTAACCGTTAAATGGAGTTATTTAGTTTTAATCACCAGTTCGACGTATTCGCTATTAAATTAATGCCAGATTAGAGATTGATATATTTACCTAATGTACACGTGTTAAATTATTTTACTCGTCTTTTTTTGTTCCGAATTTGGCAGTAATAACTGATTTAAAATCTAACTCGGAATAAAAAGAGTTTTAAAAAAATACGTTATAATAGCCTGCCGAACTAATTTTTAACTGTGGAGTGTTCATTTTATAGCCATGTAAAGTTCAGTGATTTGTTACATAATTTTAAAATTTCTAGTAAACCAACTTCATAAATGAACTGAAAAGTTAAAAACAATTGACAATCGATTTCCCCTTTTTAGTTTAGTTATTTTTCTTTTTTATCTTATAAAACTTTCTTTCTTACAAACACTTTTATACCAGCGTCTAGTATTTTTGCGTACAGTATTGTGGTGAACAAAAACGTAATTCAGGTAAATTACATAGAATGCAGTTCTACTGTACACCAAACAATATACGTAATATGTTTTATGTATAAAGACCTAGGTTTCAAGGATTCCTGGGTCAAGTAAAAATGTAATTAAGGAAAACAACAATATTTCAGTATGGTCTGATATATTACTTCATAAGTGATGGCTAGATCCTGTTTGGTGTCAGTGTAATCCAGAGGTTTTCAAGAAATGAGTTGTCGATGACGTTTACGTATCAGTTTTTACCCTTTTTTTTTTTTTGACGGGGGGAAATGCATTTACGCACTACCCTTACCTATTGTATTAGTGAGACCGAAGTCCCCCAATACAATAGATAAGGGGGCACGGAGGGAAGAGCTCCGCGCCAGTGTGGGACTCGCCCGGGCGTGAAGCGCCCGAAAATACCCACTAAAACCCCCCAGGGCCGTCCACTGCATTTGGGATGGAGGCGACACGGGGTGGCTTTGGCAAGCACCGCGTCGCCCCCTGCAGCGAACCCACCAGGCCTCGTCGTGCAATGGCCCAGCGGGGATGGGGGAGTATAAACTTCTCAACCCCACCACTTCGCCCACCTCTCGAAAGAGGTAAGACCTAGAGTGGTCTGCAATCCGGGGGGGGGCGAGATATAATCCTCGCCCCTCCATAAAATGGAAAAAGGTATAGATCAGTGGCGGGCAAAGAGATAGAGGAAGAAGGCATTTCACTATACCTACTGTAGACCAAACAATATACGTAATATGTTTTATGTATAAAGACCTAGGTTTCAAGGATTCCTGGGTCAAGTAAAAATGTAATTAAGGAAAACAACAATATTTCAGTATGGTCTGATATATTACTTCATAAGTGATGGCTTGATCCTGTTTGGTGTCAGTATTATCTAGGTTTTTCCAACAAATGAGTGATTTATCAGTCGATGACATTTACGTATCAGCTTTTACCCTAGACCGTGGGGAATTCATCTCTTTGGTGGTTTTGTTTGGAAGCTCGTTTTCATTACCTAGAAGGCCTTTAGTCGTTGACAACAAATTTTTACTCGGATTGTGAGTTTGGTTGTCTTTTTGAAGTGTTTATCGCTGATAATCATGCACAATGACTCTATTCTCGAAAAAACTATATTTATTAAGTAAGGCACAGAAAAACCTTTCGTACTAAAATCAATCAAATGTTTTAAAATACAACAATTTACAGTATTTAATTCTTTATTTTGTTCGTCTTGAAGCACGTTGGTCAGCACTCATAAAAATTGTTTATGTTTGGAATTTTTACTAAAACCCGAGTTTCGGAATCAATTTATATTTAATTCTTTTATAATTAATTCCTAAAAAACGCGCTATACGTAATAACATTTTTAGACACGAGTTACGAAATATAAAAAATGTTACCACACCTAAGGAATAACAGATACCACATTATTTTTTTTTTTTTTAAATATTTGTAAACAGACAGTAACATTTGATTTCATAAAATCGATATACAATTAACCTAACCAGGGGAGAAAAAAACATAACTTAACATAAGCTCACGCCTGTTATCCCCGAAGGGTTAGACAGAGGTGAAATAGCGAACTACACCACCCACATTTCGCCGAGCTTAGTTTCGTCCCAGATGTAACAGGGGGTGAGCCTGTCGCCATATCGGGCACAAATTCCAAACTCCAGGATGATATTGAGTAGAAAACCCAAGACCACTTGACCAGGGGAGAAGCTTGGCTTAAAGCGGACAGGATGTTATTTGATGTGCCACACTTTTCGGCTGCTAGTGTATTTAATAGAACAATAGCTACCGGTGGTGACTGCATTATACTATCTAAAAATAATTTAAACCTTAAAAACCGAAAAGATTATATTACATTTATTTATTATATTCATACAAACAATGTAGGTTATTTTAGTTAAAATGTTTAATTCCAAAAAGCGAGTGTTTGTTTGTGGTGATTTTAATATAAATATTTTAAGCTCGACACCAGAGGTAACTGTATTCATTTCGTTCATAAGATCATATATTTTTAATCTTTAATGAACCAACAAGAACTACGGCTCACACTGCGTCTTGTATAGACAATATTTTTACTAATTTTAAAACCATTGGCGGTGGTATAATATGTGGAATACGGTCCGATCACAAAGGTCAGCTCGTTAAAATTAGCTGTCATAGAACTAATGATGAATGTATGAAAACGACTAGATTTATATCCAAAAGTAGATTAGATAGTTTAAATAATAATATTCGCCAGCAATTGTCTACAAAGAACTTTAACAATCAAGATCCAAATAACGACTACGACACCTTGTTTAAGATTATAAGTAATGAATTTAATAAACAATGCCCAATAAAGGTTGCAGAAAAAAATGCATTCAATCAATGGGCAACTAAAGGAATAAGAAAAAGTAGAGAGTGTTTATATGAACTATATTATAGAAAATCACTAACTACTAATTCATCATTTCATGCTTATGTCAGGGAGTATTCAAAAACTTTTAAACATGTATGTATAGAAGCTAAAGCAAAATTTTTAGGAATAAAGTTCTCGTGTCTAAAAATAAGGCCAAAACCGTCTGGCATATCATAAATAAAGAAACAGGAAATAGTAAAATAAATAAAAATACATTTAATCTGAACGTTGACGGGGTACATATTTCAAACAGTTCAGAGGTAGCAACTGTTTTCAGGACTACTTCACTAACATACCTCTTGAAGTTACAAAACACAAGATAACCTCATCACCCCATGGTGCCGCATTATTCCTTAATAACGTAAGTGCCCCTATAAATTCAAAATTCTATTTTACACCTATTACTGCAGGTGACATATTAAAAGCCTTCAAGCAATTAAATTTAAAACATACTCAAGACATATGGGGAATATCGGTAATGGTTCTTTAATCCATGATTGTTAACATTTCACCATATTTGGCTAACATATTTAACGGATGTATAGCAACAGGCACTTTCCCTAATATAATGAAAATAAGTAAAGTGGTATCCTTATTTAAATCAGGTAACAGAAGTAGTCTAGAAAATTATAGACCAATTTCAGTACTTCCATCGATTAGTAAGATTTTCGAAAAGATTATGCTTAATCAGTTAGTTGAATACTTTAGAGTAGAAAAGATTTTAGATGGTCAGCAGTTTGTTTTCACGAAATCCAAATTTACCACAGACGCTGGTGCAACGTTAATAAGTCATATATTGGGAGCTTGGGAGATTTGGCAGGATGCAATAGGTGTATTCTGCGATCTCTCAAAGGCCTTTGACTGCGTTGATCACAGTACACTTATACTGAAACTAAAACATTATGGTGTTTCTGGAACCTCTGTCTCCTTCCTGGCTTCTTATTTAACAAACCGCTGTCAGAAAGTAAATGTAAATGGGGTTACCTCCAGTGAATCATTAGCTAGAATCGGTGTTCCGCAGGGGTCAATTTTGGGACCGTTTTTATTCCTTAAAAAGAACCAGATCGAGTTTCTTGCCGGCTCTACTCAACTGGGTTGTTTGTCGAACCGCTGGTAGTGTTTTTATCGTTCATAACCACCTTTTAAGGGACTAAATTGATTTTTTTTTTATTTTAATAAGTTCTATGTTGAATAATTTTATACAGTAATGGAACTTGAAAACATATTGTATAAAAAGGACATCCATACACTAGTAGATAAAACCACCATAATTAGTCATAGATTAAAGCGGGTTCCCTTCCGGGAACCTTATATATCCGAACCGATCTAAGAGCTTTACGCGTAGCAGATACAGAGCGGTATAATAATTCCGTTTTATTTTTATAATGCCTGTTTCTTTTTTACTTTTATTACTAGATATTTTTATAAAATTACACTATGTCAATTTAACATTATGTAATTTTATTTAAACTTCTCGGTAGGCCATCTGTTATCGTTTGGAGTATCACCGTAATTCCGTTACGGTCGGTAATCAATCGAATGAGGAAAAGTTTCATAAGAATTTACGATTTTTCCATACGAGATGAGAGTCACGTATAACAGTCGTCTCTCTAACATGACTCACTCTAGTCTTATGGAGCGATACCGTACTGGTGGGGAGGAATAATCATTTGAAATAATGATATCGTAACAAAACAATTGTTACGCGAACATATATGCATGTATTAAATATATGTTATCGTGAACTTGTAAACGGATAGTTGCGTAGCGGGTGCACGCCTGTTTGTTATTGTCACGTACTCTATCAAACAGATGGCTTCTATAAACGTCTATTTACAGTAGGTATATATTTTCTATTTGCGCTTTAAATAATATCTACAGATTAATTACGTGCAACATCTACCGCTCTATGTTTCAAGGTCAATGAATCTTACTATCTATAAGTCTCACTGGGATGTTCAAATCTCGCAAAACTTTGTAAAAGGTTTTACCAAAAAGTCGCCTTGATGTATTGAAAATTCAAGTAATTGTGGAGATGATTGAGGCGTTCATTTATGGTAGCATCGCGGCCCGGGATAATTGAAATATCCAGTCAAGATGCTAGCCGTGAAAACGGTAAATTATATATAAAAAAAACTATTTATTTTACAGTTTTATTAATGCACTAGAGATGTGTTTTTGAAATGTAAAATGTTGTAATTGCAAGAAAAAGTTGTTGGCTGGAAATATATTTTTGTTCTTTCTCCTCTATGATCCCATAAAATTACGAGAAACTTATCAATAGAAATCTCAGCTATAGGGAGTTGAGACGGCGTGTCGTCGAGCGTACAATTGTATTTACTAAGCCATTGAAATTTAGTTGGAGATTTTCTTTTACTCATCTCTGACCTTGAAAATTCGTCATTAAGTACCCGTAGGTGCGTTCCGGCAACTGAGTTCGAGATCACATTGTGTAAGATTGTAATCAAATTTGTAAGAAATACAAATAAAGAATAAAATCAAATTTATATATAGCCTTTCTTAGTATATGTAATTTATTTATAACTAGCTACGCTCGCGACTCCTTCTGCGTGGAAATTTCGTGTTTGTAAAGGGACGATTTTCAATATTATATTAAACTAAACCTACTGCGAGGTTTAAAGATCAAGTTTATATGTTACACCAAGGTAAAGATTGCTTCCATACCGAATTTCAGCACGGGATTCCGATAATCATAGAAATATGTTATACGAGTGGTTTTTTTAAAATATATTTATAACAGAGTGTTTGTTCCTTTACAGTAAGTACCATTATAATTGAAGATATAGACATAAACAATACTATTTAACCCATCTTCTCTTTCAAATAAGGTTTGAAATATATTTATTAATTTAGTAATATTATTAAAGGTAAACAATGACATGTCTTCTTAAGCTTTATATTAAATATTGGTTTAGATAATTACGTAAAGATAATTTCCTATTCCAGTAAGAGCGGGTGCATTTGCGACGCACACGCTTAGCCAACACTTGGCAAGCGGACAGACGTAACAGTTACTGTGATGAGTTGATGACAACTAATGTCTCATCGTTCCCCGTAGTTGCGTGTGTGCTAAAAATTACGCTTTCTAAGAAATTTCGAGCTCAAAGCCAAACGTTGCGTCGGAAATTCCCCTAGTTTTATGATTTACGTTAAATTACGTTATCATTTCAATTGTTTCAAGTCTACATGGTTGTATTACTCATTGCGTATTTTATATCTAATTAATACTAAAATCTACCAAGGAATTACACATCTGTGATTTAAAATAAGAATCACATAAATCGGTTTAAAGGTTTTCGAGCCAATTAAATGACATACAGACCTACAAAGAAACGTTGCCTTTTATAATTTATATATTTATTTTCAAAAGACAGGCACGTTACAAATGAAATAAATTGTCCTCTTAATTAAACATGTAGCAATTTATAAGGTCTCCGCTTCTAGGTTACATAAATTCAATGCAAATATATAATAGTAATACAGAATGGACTGAAATTTATACTAATCGGAAGAAATGAGGTAAAAATAATATTAATAAAATCTTGTTAATATAGTTTAACATTTAAAAAGGATGTGTTTGAGTGTAAGAAGACGCTCAAAACACGACAATATTTCCGCATCCAGTAGGTAAATGTTAATGTCAAATGAACATTATAAATATTTAGGGCAGCTTTTTAAAATATTATTTTTAACAATTTTTGAAGTAAAGATTTTATATACATATATATTTTAAAATTTCATTTATACTATTAGCTTTGTACCACGTATGTATTTTTCAATATAGATCAAGGTATTCTCAAACGATTGAAGGAACGAACGCGCCTTTGTGACTAAATTAAGACCTCTTTACCATCAATCATTCCACAGATGTCCATAAAATTAAAATCCACAATAAAATAGCGATATAAACCGGTGTAATGTTAATTTAACGTACGAATGAGATGCGCACGCTCGGATGTTAATATTCGTCACTTGGCCGGTGCATCGTCATAATTTGGTCGTAAATGCTGCGCAAGAGTCGTCGCCATTTTGTTACCAACATGGATGTAGCGAGGTACGACTAGATATGACACTTGAAGATATTTATTGTTAGTGAAATAAAAATTTAAAATATTAGTTTAATATTGCTGATATTTATTAGGGTTTTTAAGATTACCTCTGAAACTTATTAAAAATGTGACATCTAGTAAGACTTGCCTAAAATTTATTTCGGCCCAGGATAAAGTGCAGTTGTTAAGATTCAACAAAATGTCAAGAAAATAAAATCTTATCTATGGCTTAAAGCAACGGTTATGAAGATATTTTTTCACGTGGTAATCATGGTTTTATAATTAATTTAATAATAAATAAAATTTAAACAATGAGAATTTTTAATAATTAAGTATTAAGTAACCACAATTGGGGGGACGGGTTCGGAGGGGGGGAGTGGCTTCACTAAATGGTGATAACGTAACCAATGTTTACTTATTTACTTTTAATTAAATACATTTTGCTAAAAATTATGCTAATACTTACTCTAAAATGTCTGAAATTTTGCTTACGTAACACTTGAACGCTCCCATGCATTATGAATAAATATTTTTCTCACAAGATGAATGTTATAAAAATATATTTTAAACCGTGCCAGTGAAGATATCTATGAATTATTAATTTTATATAGACTGTAAATGTGAAACAAGTACGCTCGTGTCTTATCTATCGACTTTAATTCAACGTAGTGCGCGCCATTTTCAGTCGTATTTATTTATTTAAGAGCTCAGTTCGACGGCCGGGCGTCGCTCCACGTTGACCTTCACCCGAGCGCCGCCAAGGTCGTGCACAGCTTCCTGGAAACTGTGGATAGTTATGATTAATAGCTGATTGTCAGTCGGTCTGGCGTGATGGTTTCGCGTTTTTTTTTAAGTTATGTGGCACATAAAAATTGCGTTTACATTTATACTTGCATAGATTTACATAATATATAACATACTATAACTATGTATGTTGTTTTTATTTTATTTTCCATTGGATTTATTTCAAAGAGAATATTGAAAATAAGTTACATTTATGACTCATTACAACGAACGAAGATCTGAATAAAACATATATATATATGTATACATTATCGATGTGTACATTATTATCACATAACAAATTAACTTTAATCTTGAAAACATATGTTATATTATATAAATCATCATTCTCCTGCCTTTTCCCAACTCACTTGGGGTCGGCGCAGTATGTTTTCTTCTTCCATACGTTCCTATCAGCCGTCATCTCTTCATTCGCTCCTTTTTCTTTCATGTCATTTCTTACACACTCCATCCACACTTTCTTTGGCCTTCCTCTACTTTTCCATCCTTCCACATTCATATTCATTACTATTTACACAAATTTATAAGTATATAATTATATAAATACAGAATAAATTATTTATTACAAAATACATACGTAATATCCTGACATACGTCTTTCGCTTTTTCTACTTTCATGAGCGCTACCATACACGTACTTTGGCTACGGGTACTTTAAAACTAGTATTTTTTAGAACGTCTTCAATCTGATCAAGGTGCTTTTGCATAGGTCAACCTATACTTGCTTGTCCAGTCACCCTCGCATTGTAAATTTGTATCGTCAATCCTCTTTCATACATCGTCTCAACGTAACCAAACTAATTAAGCATCCTTTTCTCTATCTTTATCACTGCATCACGTGCCACAACACAACGTTTCCTTATCACACCATTCTTCACTTTACCCATAATTCTCAGCTACACTTCTTAGATATATCAGCTCTACAGTATTAATCTTGCTTACATGCTACTTCATACATAGTATCACGCCAATGTATGTATGGTGTGTATCTACATGCTACTTCTGCCAGACCTAGGACTTACTCATAATAGTCCCCCTTTTCTCTTGTCCCCCTTTTCTCTTTCTGGGTATCCCTCTCCTTTCTACGTCCTGTCGTTGGAGACAAGATGAGTGAAGGAGAGGGACCCAGAATTTTCTTCTTCAGTGGCGGGCTTCTTCCCCTATCCCTTTTTCCATTTATTGGGGGGCGAGGAGTATATCTCGCCCCCCGGATTGTAGACCACACTTGGTCTTACATCTTTCGAGAGGTGGGCGAAGAGGTGGGGTTGAGAAGTTTATACTCCCCCATCCCCGCTGGGCCATTGCACGACGAGGCCCGGTGGGTTCGCTGCAGGGGCGACGCGGTGCTTGCGAAAGCCACCCCGTGTCGCCCCCATCCCAAATGCAGCGGACGGCCCCGGGGGGTTTTAGTGGGTATTTCCGGGCGCTTCACGCCCGAGTGAGTCCCACACTGGCACGGAACTCGTCACTCCGTGCCCCCTTACCTATTGTATTGGGGAACTTCGGTCTCACTAATACAATAGGTAAGGGTAGTGCGTAAATGCATTTCCCCCCGTCAAAAAAAAAAAGGACACTCATAAGTAAAATCACACTCGGATTTACCAAACATACCAAAAAGGACACTTGTATATTTGTTTTAAATTATTATTATACATAACCTTGCATGTCTGTCTCTTTGTCTTTCTGTTTGCTTATTAAAAAAAGAAGTGAAATTATCGTAAAATGTAAATTAATTATACTGGAATATATTTGCCAATCAAATTTTTTTCTTCTAATTCCAATAATTTGTCTGAAGATATTGGAAAATAATTTACTAGAACAATAAATCCTCATTGAATGCAATTGTAAGAATACGAAGGTATATTTTTTGGAAAAATTAATCGAGGATCACTTATGAAATTTGAAATAAGGTAAAGATATTTTCATAAATCGGGCAACTGACACGATTCAAGGAAAATTTGTTATATTTTTTGTATAAAAACCTTGTAGTTTTAAAAAGATCATTAAATAATTCGCTCTTCTATAAATATTTACTTTACGATAAATCAACCGCATTGTTTTAAAAACTCCAAGTTCACACCAATGTAATGACACTAAGGTCGAGCAAAAAGGAGTTGATTGCTCTCATATTATAAATGACCGAGTATCCTTTTCATTCTCTACATCATATGCGATATCATATGAGCCCCTGAGCTTTCGATGACGGAAAACATCTTGAAAAAACCATAGCATGGTGGATAGGAAATTTTAAAATCACGTTTGCCTACCTCGTTGTCAGTAGACAACATTGAAAACCTTTCGCCATAACACCAATACGCGTGTCCCGACAACATCACTTGCGGCCCAATACTTCTAGGCTTAGAGCCAATTTTTTGATCCGTAGTCAAAGTTACTATATCCATTTGTCAATTTTACTATTACTATTACACAAACCAATGGTTATAATCACAATGCGTTTTTTATGACAAAATCTACTATGGTTAAATTCAGCAATAGTTATTTATGTTGCCAGTAAAATGAACTGTATAATAGAATACTTTTGATTAGGGTAATTTTTTTTGTATGTTCATTCCGATTAAAATGTGTCAGGGTCCATAATTCAAGTTGTCGAACAAACATTACAAAAAACAAAGGGTCGAGCTACTCTCGAACATGTGTGTCCATTATTATTTCTTGTGATAGTTTTTGTAATGATATTAGCTTTTTTTTTATTTCGTCTTGTCTAGAATATTCTTTGATTTTATAATTTAATTCTTGAATATAATATATTTTACAAACCAAATTAATATTTGTACGAACTTGATATACTATACATAATGGAATACTGAATTCTTATGAAAAACAAAATTCATAAACAAAAATATTACGAAAAAGATAATAAATAGCAATACGTTGTAATTATTTAACAAATTATTTTATATAAATTAATATTACATAATGAAGCTTCAAATTATCCACTTCAAATGTTACACAAAAGCAATGAAACAGCTGTTCGCACTAGAGTTAACCATCCGCCATCATCTTGCTAACCCGACTAGGCTGAATGGTTAATTTTTTAACAAATAGTCACATTTTTGACAAATGGTTAGCTTAACTATGCTTAAAAAACGCACCAGGGCATTATTTTAACCATTTGTTACAAATCTGACCATTTCTCGAGTTGACTACGGATCGAAAAATTGGCCCTTAGTGGGTTTACTATCCTGGACAACATCGTCACTTAACATCATGTCTATACAAAAACAATTCCATTTCAGAATACACGTTTTTAACGTTTACTCATAATTTTATCTCTCTATGTTAAGTGACGATGTGACCATAATTGATAGCACGTTTAGTTTAGAGGTACTAGCTCTTAAGTGATGCTGCCAGAGTGCACCTATATGTATTCGCGAACGGCAAGGACCCCGTGAGCAATTTTTTTTTTAATTATTCCGATGTTACGTAATTACGGGGAGAGGGGAGTTACCTTAATATTACCATTGCTTTGTCCACAAGTTTGAGGGCATAAATGTCCAAAATTTCGCTTAATACAATGGCTCCTCTATCTTTGCATATAGTAAATTTTATATATTTTTTGCTAAAGTCGAAAATTCGAGTTTTATATGCTTAAACACAATTAAGAAAAAAGTGGCTACCCCTTTTAAATATATAATTGTTAACCTTGAAATAGATACAAATGTAATAACACAATTAATTCGAACCCAAAACATCGATACATGTCACCCCACACCTATCAACAGCGTCGTAGTTTCCCGAATTTGTCATTTTGGCAAGTTTCCAATAATTGACGCATCGGTAAGTCTCTTTTCATGTTAAACAAGCGACAGCGATAATATTCTAACAGGAATTTTATAGAATTAATTATCTTTTAAATTATTTAAAATTTAATTCATATTTGAAAACTGTTTAAATTGTTTTACGTGTAGTGAAACGATTTTGAATAAGTTACATATAGAAAAGGCAACGTATGCTATTCTGACATCATCATCATCTCCCTACCCTTTTCCCATTGTTATTGGGGCTCGGCGCAACATGTCTTCCTCTTCCATTCCTCTCTATTTGTTGTCATCTCCGCATTCACTCCTTTTCTAAACATATCATCTTTCACACAGTCCATCCATCTTTTCTTTGGTCTTCCCCTTCCCATGTAACCGTCCACATTCATATCCAATACCTTTCTTATAACATTCTATTTCTCCCTGCGCATCACATGTCCATACCAGGATAAACGACCGCCTCTTAACTTGTCTGTTATTGGCGCCACTTTCAAACTTCCTCTAATATACTCATTCCTAATCCCGTCCATTCTTGTTACCCCACACATCCATCTCAACATTCGCATCTCAGCTGCATGTAATCTTCTTTCGTCCGTCACCTTTATGGGGTAACATTCTGATCCATACAACATTATCTACGACTATTCTGACAATTAGCTTGTAACTCGAAAACCACTAAACGAAAATACTAGTACTGAATGAAATTCAGTTTGAAGCGGTGGTAGCTCATTTAGTAGTGTGGTTGGATTCCGTGCCAATTGACGTGGGTTCGAACCAACCTATACA
Source organism: Samia ricini (assembly GCA_014132275.2). Taxonomy (NCBI): domain Eukaryota; kingdom Metazoa; phylum Arthropoda; class Insecta; order Lepidoptera; family Saturniidae; genus Samia; species Samia ricini. The sequence goes on from AP028169.1 coordinate 1,182,477, forward strand.
ATTTTTATTAAGAGTAGCAATAGGCGTGTTCCGGCAGCATCGTTTGAGAACCAATACCTTAGTGTGTTTTCTTCACTGTGCCCCTTAATATTAGGTGAGATTGCGGTCAAAGCCTATATATGAATATGAAGTGTAATAATAATAACTTCTACCAGTCGAGCACGTTGGTTTTATTGAGGTACAATAATTATAATAAATCGTACATTAAGGAAATACATGGATTTTAATGTTAAACAACAAACCTCGATTCTTTTCCCAAATTAATTATCTGACAATATGTCGTATCTGTCAGGAAAAACTTTAGTTGGCCATTAATAACCACCGAATTCTAAACTAATGCGTTCTGTACAAAATGGAACGCCACAAATATATAGACCATCCTTCCTCAGGTATTCGCTCAAGTCATCATGGGTACGAGCCTTCAGGTAAGTGTGAAGAGTCTTCGATTCTCCACTAAGTTTGGTGACTGGTATATGGTTGCCATTCGTGGCGGCTTGGCACCGATGGAGTAACCTTGAGCGTTCCCCATTAGAGACCACCGCGTAGTCACCTTGACCTGACTGTGAGCTCGCAAGGTCATTATCGCTTGGCGACCGCGACCATGTGTGGCCAGGGAATTAGCGACTCGCTATTAACAAGGGCACAGTAGCGATTTTCGTTTTGCAATTTGATTTCTGTCACTAAAAACGGAATGCCCATCTTTTGTGTTATTGTTTATTTATTTTAACTTATCTTCTGCGTGCGACTTTGCCCGCGTTTACTTTAGTATTTGATCCAGAGAAAAACTGCAAGTCAATAGTAGAAGACAGAAACATGTCATCGCAAAGTTTTTTCTAGGATCAAAGTTCTCTAGCACCGACATCTTTTTAATGTATCTCATAAAATTTAGCACAAGTATTAGTAACTGCCTTGGTGGCGCTGTTGTATTACCGTACGACTGTCAATCTGAGGTCTCGGGTTCGATCCTCGAGTCGGGTCAAGTGATATTGGGTTTTATACTCAGTATCATCCCGGAGCCTGGAATTTGTGCCCGATATGGCGACAGGCTCGCCCCCATGTCACATTTGGGACGAAAACTAACCTCGGCGAAATGGGGTGGTGTAGTTCGCTATTTCACCTCAGCCTAACCCTTTGGGCATAACAGTCGTGAGCTTATAATTAGTAAAATACTGACTTTTTCTACTTAAACAAAATATTAACTGGGATATACTACACCCTTTCTTAAACCTTCCTTGAATATTTTAGGTTAAAAATCGAGTCGTGGTTTAAAAGGAGTTAGCGAGTAAATAAACAGAAAGACACGGAAACCGGTTTTGTTGTAAGTACGTACAGAAATGTTTATTTTAACTTATAAACAAATCGCAGAAACTAATTTACTTGTAATAAATTAAAGTGTAAAAAAAGTTTTTTTTTTTTTTTTTTTATAATAAGTAACTTTGAATAGTAACAAAGCGTCAGGGAGACATGTAAAAAGTTATTTAATCTAGCCGTACTTATGAGCGAATCGACTTATAAATGCCAGTTGAGTAACCAGTAACGCGCGATTTCGTCCTATACGTTAGTGAACTGTGAGCTGTATGCTCTCCATAAAACTAAAACAAGTCGTAAAATTCAATTTGCGTTGATTTTGATTCGAGATGACTCAAATTTCACCGAAGTAAGGAGTAGCTTGTGATAGAAAGCAGAGTTTTAATTTCTGCAATAGATAGGTGAAGAAAAAAATGTTAATTAATTCATATTTGAAGTATGTAATAAGTATATAAATTACCATACTATCAAGAAAGACAAAATATTCAAAAAAAAAAATTAAATAGCAGAATATATAAGATTAAATAATCCAATCGAATAACTTAATTCATAATAAATAGGTTAATATTTTTTTAAAATATTTAGGTGTAATTTGTCAACCATTCCAAAATAACATTTTATGGAATTTATTCAAACTTTTGCTTGAATGTTTGAATTGAAGCTCAGAGTTGATGCCGTGAACTCTAGACATAAAAACTAATTATACTATTTATAACTTGATATATATCGAATGAAACGAAAATGTAATTTATACCGTATAAATAACAGGCATCCCGACTTGGAAACACTTAAAACGGCGTTTAACATTGAAAAGGTCACCTGTTTAACATTATTGTACGGTAAAGTTTTACAACCTTGGTTTTTTTATTCACACTATTTAATAGTGAAATAAAATTAACAATTACAGAATATTTAGGTTACGCTTTATTTTATATTTGAGGTTGTATATTTACATTTCCCATATCGTGCGTCTTTTTTTGTAGTCTGTCAAACCTATCCATTTACTGTCGCTAACCTTTTTTATTTATTCCTGGTTATCCTGATATAATTATGATTTGAACTTTAGTTATTCTGCCTGTAACAGGCAGCAATTGATTAATGCGTCATATCCATTTCTAGATATAAATGTAGAATTTATTTTACAACTGTCACCAATTGTATATTTTTTCTTCTCTCTATAATTTTGTCTTATCAGAATTAACAGAATTAAACTTACTTATTGAACGCCCTTGACATGGCAATTATAAATCTGTTTCAGACAGAAATAGTCATTTCTCTACTCTTTTCTCATTTTTATTTGACGATGATGCTATATGTCTTCTTTATTCATTCATCGCTGTGAGATCGTATTAACATTCACTCCTTTTCTAAGCATAAAATTTTTTTCACACAATCCATTCATCTTTTCTTTGTAAAATTTGTTTTGTTTACATTCATATCCAATACTTTTCTACGACGTACTCTTGCTCCCCGCGCATCACATGCTCATACCATAACAGATGCCTGCTCTTTAACTTCTCTGCCACTGGGGCAACTTTCAAACTTCCTCTAATATACTCATTCCTAATCTAATTGTCAAATGGCAAAATATATCAATATAATTGACGATGTCAACAGAATAAACTATCTATTAAAATATTATAATGGCCACACAATTTTATAATTTATTCTCGGAAAAATTATCAGCGTTACGCTGGGTGCTTTCGTTGCGCGTCGAAAACGCGGTGACAAATTAGTTTCGACTAATTTCCATCGAAGCACCGCTTTGATGTCGGTCAGGTATTTTTGGATTTTTTTTTCCTAAAAATCAATTACCTTTGCGCGCGGTAAATTGTCACCGAAATGTCGGCTCGGCTATGTTTATATAGATTTTTTTTTTATTGTTACAAATTTGTATAGCGGTCAAATCAAACGATATATTTCGGCAGATCGTGACTGCTTTTTTTAATACAGCTATTTCAACCTGCGTTATGATTTTTTTAAGTTGTTTAACATTTATACATGAACTTATGTTATTATTGAAATACTGTTTTACAATGAATAATGTTGTCATTTATATATTTTATTAATTGCCTGCGTACGTTTAATTCGTGGTTCGTTCATGCATATCAAGGAATCGTCTAATTAAGCTCTGATTGTCTCTTTTCAACCCATGGATTACTTTCAATCCACTCTCAAATGATTTTTTTTGTCTACACTTAGTCTGTTTTATAGACTTGTAAAGAGATTGATTAAGCGGTGAAAAAAGTGATTTTGTGTATTGCTTCTCATCGTTTAATGTCTATTCCTGTACGTATGTACTTTTATGCTTAACAATCTTCTACTGTAACAACTTTCTTCTCTCTTAATGGCATGACCACATCATACAAAGCCTCTAACGTCTATGATTAATATTCCCATGTATAATGTTATAAGCGTGCACATTTGTTCGTTTTCAAATGATTATACAAAATGCTGGTTTAATGGTAATATGGTCGAACCCAGAGTACAAGGACGTAGGTTTGAATCCACCAATCCCGTTCTATAATAGCCCTGAACTTTCGGTAAAAGAAACACAGTTATGAAACCATAGCATGGTGCTATGCCATTTTCTAATGCTCCGCCTGACCAGCTGCCATCTTCAAGTTTGAAAATTTATCGCTGAGTACATATATTTGTGATCCGGCAGAAACACTTTAGTATCAGTAACTCTAAGCTTAGTTTCTGTGCTGACCAATAGTAACATTAAAAATCAAATTTAACATAGAGATACATTCTCTTAAGGAAATTAATTTGTGTAACTATAACTCTTTTGTTGCTAATTGAAACGACAGATACCAAATTTTTAAAGTCGAAGTAAAGAATCAGCGTGTAAAATAAATACAATATTTACTATGCGACATTCATCACGCATTGTAATGTTGCCAAAATTTTAAATTTGTATAATTTGTAAATAACTAGTCGAATAATCATTTAGTACTTTATAATACATATTAATGTAGCCATATAGTTCTATGGATGGTTAAAAGATTCATTTAGTTATTCCTTTTTCTACCATTTTCTTTCGATTTTTATTATCTACTAGCTGTAGACGGTATGCGTTGCAATGCTACAATATTATTTACAGGGTAAAGGCTAACTGCTTTAACCGCAATCTCACCTGATGTTAAGTGACGATGTGGTCCAGGATAGTAAATACACTGGTTCTCAAGTGATGTTGCCGGAACACACTTATTGCTATTTGGAGCCAGGTTTTTCAAACTTGAGGGTGGTAGCGAGCATTATTAGAAAATGCCCTAACACCATGCTATGGTTCCTCACGATGTTTTTTCTTCACCGAAAGCTCAGGCTGATTTTAGAGTTGGATAGGTGGGCTGAAACCCGCGTCCATTGACGCGAAATAGGACCGCACTATCCACTGCGCTATCATCGCTTTTTATAACAAGGAAACTTCTCCAACGTACATACATACATTTTTATATATACAGAAGATATTCGAGAACTAAACTAACTATTTACATAGATAATATGAAGATGGCGCGATTACTATAAAAGACTCCGGAAGAATGTGGTAGAAAATTACGTTATTGCATGACGTCAGAATTATGCAAAAAAACCACGACAATTACCATGGTAATTTCTAGTATTTTAAATTCTTATTACAACTATAAATCTTGGACATATTTTTTATTACATTATAAATTATTTTTATGTTGTATTTATATTTCTCGAAGAGAGATAAATATACATGGTTGTTTAGTTTGAATAAAAAAAAATTATAACCGAATCGTGAGTGTATTTATTTGGAAAAAAAGAACGGTTATACCTGTTATATGATTTCGATATATTAATTTATATCTTAGTTTATTTATAACGTTGCCACCTACGTCATTTTCATGGGAGAGTGATGGCGTTACCTGTGCGTGGGTTTTGACTGATGGTTATAATGTGTGCATAACAAATGTAGCTGTAATTTACATTTTTTTTTTATAATTGGGATTTAACCAGGCAATTACTGTTTCAGTGGTAGAGTAGAATTTGGGTAAAGTCCCAGTCGTTTATTATAACATTGTTGCCAGAGGTTAAAAAACAAAAGATTTTTATGTTATTCTTGTTTGTCTTCAAATTTGAAAATTTGTCTCCAATTAGACAGTATCAGTAGACATTACTCTCAAAACCGATGTCCTATAGGGCCAACAGATTCTCGAATGGCTACCACGCACCGGAAGACGTAGCGTGGGTAGGCCCCCCATAAGTTGGACCGGCGACCTGGTGAAGGTCGCGGGACTCCGCTTGATGCCGGTGTTGCAAGACCGGTCGTCGTGGAGATCTGTGAAGGAGACCTATGTCCAGCAGTGGACGTCTTTCGGTTGAATGGATAGATAGATCTTTTAGCTTGCTTTTTCATTTATAATTAGGTGAGAAAGTGGTCCAGGCGGTTATCAATATAAAAAAAACCTTACAAATTCATTTTATTTCTTGGAGGTATTAAAAAAAATATATCTCAGGTAAAGTCGCGAGCACTAACTAATCTATAGGTAAAACCATACAAGAGGCGTAACGCATCAAGAATTCACAGACTACATCACAATTTAAAATAAACTAGTCTTGCGGCAAAAAATACCGTCTCGGATTCAATCAACAGCCATTGTTTTGGATCCGGTCGGCCATTAAAAGATGTAAAGCGCATAATTGAGCATTTTACGTACGTGTTCTGTTTGACTTATATCATGAATTTGTAGTACTATGACTCTTTAATGTCTCAATAGTGAGGAACGGACTGTTTCTCTTAAACTCGTTCATTCTACTGCGTCAACACGGGCCACTATAAATGAAACAGGCTACGACTTATTGCCACCATCTTTGAGATCGTCTATCCAATCATAAACTACTTGATTAATTTAATGTTTTAAAAATAGTATTGCTAAACAACGTTATTAAATTTCATTTTTATTTTTATATTGCAAAGAGTGGCAAATAAGCAGAGTCCAGGCGCACTGTCTTTTAAGTGATCCAGAAAACAAAGATTCTCGACAGATTTTTTTTTAAACTTGACGCTTGGTAGCTAGTCGGTTTAGAAAATGCGATATCAGTATATTTAATGAATGCATTCCTTCATCGAATGGATTTTAATAAAATAGTGTAAGTGGATTTGAAAACTACCTCTTTCGACACAGAATTCGACCCAACTACCACTGAAATATCATTGCTTCAACTAAGTCATTCATCTGTAATGCAAGACTAAAAAAACGTTTTTCAAATGTTGTCTGAGAACAGTCATATAGAATTGACACTTTGGCTGTTCAGCTGTTCCAATTTCATACTTTTTGAGTGGGAAAACTTTGCATAAGATATCCACTCTTGCCATGCAGCAAAAGATAAGCCATGTCAGATTCTTACTAGTTAAAACCCTATGGTGTTCCTCTATCATCTATTTGACCAGAAAGCCTCTCAGTAGCTCCCTTAATGAAGCAGTTGAATATCCCTCTAATAAACCGTTAGTAAGCGGTATTGAATACTAAAATGTCTTAACCCGCCTGTGCATTTAATTGCACAATAAAATGTTCATGAGGGACAAACGTCTTGAATCTTCCACGCAGCCACAACGTCGTATCTTCAGATATAACTGATAACAAAAACAAATATAGCATAGTATTAATGTAGTTTTACGTATAATCTATATTTTGAAGCAAAAACTCTGTACCTCTTTTTACAATAAATATGCGGACAAATGAGTATGAAATTTGGCACATTTACAGTTTTTTTGGAGAAATGTTGTTACCAATATTTTCATAAAACTTAACACTTCATATCGAATAATTCATTGTTTCCGTTCGTACTGCCGATGTTAATACATTATCAGTGACGTGTGTCTAACTAAATATTTAACTGGTAGACAGAATGTTCACTTTTGAGATGGTTTTATTTTAAACAATTGACGACGAAAAGCATTTTTTTTTAAATAAACTAAATAATTTAATGAATTATAATCGAATTCTGATCGTAGGCTAATAGAAATTAATTTAAATCAAACCTATATAAGGAATTTAACTATTTATATTCGCTTGGAGCTAATATTTAAGTGAACCCTAATAAATGTTGAAGATGATTGCGTGAGCGTAGTCCTTAAAAATTGACTACTGAAAAGCATGTAAGAAGTGCCCTCCTAAAGCGTCGTTCACGCACTTTACGATCCAATTGTCGATTTACGCCGGCAGAATGGTTCAATACTATAATCACTAGCGTGAAATTCGAGGCACGCAAATATTTAAGCCTATCATTTAATTAACCCTTAGGTAACGGCGTTGAGGAATACGAAGGAATTAATCAAGTTTTTTTTTAATTGAAATTTTTTTTCACACTTGATTTCAAGAATCAAGCACCGACAAAGTAAAGTAATCATTTTACAAAACTAAAAAGGAAAATAATCAAACAATAACCCGTTGTAATATGAAAAGAATAGGATTAGAATGTGTGAATTTGTAGTTTGAATTAATGATAATAAATAAATAACTAAGGACGTGAACCCTTCTAAATGGGTTGGATGGTTTAAAAAATAAAATAAATAATTATTAATAGGTAATTTCGAACAGGTACATACTCAAATGTAAAAGCGAAACGCAATGTTCGAGAAAGTGGAATATAAATTTCTTCCCATCAAAAAAGCTCGTGGCGAGTCCATAACTAACCGAATACAAACAAAAGTAAAAACCGAGCATCCGCCGGCATCGGTTGCGTTTTTATGTATTTCCACATGGTACCCACAAAGTGTTGCAACCCAAAACTCCACGTTACATCTTTATGACATTCGTAAATCAGAAGGAAACCATTAAAATCTGTGTAATGTAAGCGGCCGCACTCTTGATTGTAAAACTCTACTGATATATATAGCTATTTGATCCTTAATAGGTTCGCTCGTAAAATTGGATAGGTCGTTTCAAATCTAAACGTAAGAATAAGTTTGTTCATTTAAAAAATCATAAAACTGAAAAGTAAAGAAATGATTGAAGATTATATCGAAGGATGTTTGTTCCAAATTCAATGAGAGGTCTAATGAAGCTTAAATGATTTTAGTAAAGACAAAACATTTGTATTTTAAATAGCTGAATAGATTAGCACATCTAAAAGCATTTATATGCCACAGCGACTAACAGTAATTTTCAGTACGATTAATTACTTATTCCCCTTTCTGCTCGCACTTTCTCTTAAATCATCATTTGATAATAGTTAAGGTTATTTTTAGACCATTTCTTTGGTTTTTTAGTTCATTTGATTTTTAACCCTTAGAGCCCACTTGGGCATTTGAATTCTATTTAAAATATACATATGTAACCGGATTATATACACGTAACTCCTCAAATTTCAATGAAAGAAGTGAAATCTACACGAATCGATCAGTAAATCATAAAAAGTAATACGTGATACCAGACCGCACACCATTAAGAACATGATCGTGATTCCCGTTGCAGCGCTTTGTTATTGAGTTTTCATTATAGATAGTAGTTGTCGTTTAATAATGTTGAAAGGGCGTCAGCTTTGTCCCATAGACAATTTATTCCCAGATATTTAAAACCAAGGTGTGCCGCAAGTCTTTCCCTCATTGGTATGCTGCAGGCAAATTCCTTCAACACGTGTTATATATATATATATATTTAACTTTATGATATTAATTACAGTTTGATGAGTTGATTGTTTTTTTTTTGGTAAGATGTAAAACTCAACGGAAACCGTAGGTCCGGAATGGTATCTATAATAAGAATTCGGTTTCTGGTTATTATAAAGCCTTCTCTAGTAAAACAATAAAAAACAGTGACATTAAAAAATGATTTTCGAAAGGCAGAATATAAATAATCTTAACTTTGGTTAATTATTATGTTTCAATGAAAAATAATTCTTATTCGTAATGATGAAGGCCAACCTACAAAAAATTACCTGTTCACATTAAATGTTAATGAATTACCAAAATATATCGTCAGGCAAAATTATAAAATATCCGCCATAATGGTCGAGCTTGATTTCACAACCACCAAGGGAACTCAAAACAAGATTAAACGTTTTCTGGATAATTAGATGATAAAGCATTTTTCAGTTGTTAAGAGACAAAGCGGATGAGTGTGAATCGGACTTATTAGATCGTAAACCCAGTTACACGGCTCTCCCATAGAATAATCCTATTGGGCGTGAAATGTTGTTTCCCAAGTCATAAGAACGGGCGTTAAACAGAAATAAATCTCTGAGCGAGTAAGTTGTAATTAGTATTGAGATTTTTCATCCACCTTATTACAAATGATATATATTCTTTGACCAGATTTTAATGTATTATTAAATGACACCTACCCTCGGTAACGAAATCCCAAAAAGAGCACAGTAACAGGGATAATGATTCATTCATCCTTAGTTCGAAGTACTACTTGAAAGGCATTGAACTGCAGAGACAGGACGTTATTCGTGATCTGGGTATCTTTCTCGATTCTAGATTGCTTTTCGATACGCATATTGAGTATATAGTAAAAAAAGCTTTCAAGGCGCTTGGATTTGTGATGCGCAACGCTAAATACTTTAGTAACATAAAAACTTTAAAGATACTATATTGTGCTTATGTTCGTAGTAACTTGGAATATGCATCCCAGATCTGGAATCCTAGATATAATTTATACATAAATCGATTAGAAAGTATCCAAAGAAAATTCCTTAAATATCTCTGTTACCGCTTACACGATTCCTATGATCCTAATTGTTACGATGAACTTTGTAGGAAACATCATTTATTGCCTCTTGTCAAACGACGAGAGATTGCTGACATTACATATCTGCTCAAAATTGCGTCCAATAACGTTGATTGTCCCGAACTACTTTCCAACTTACGGTTAACCGTTCCAACCAAGTATTTACGTACGAATGTCCCCCTATCGCTTCCCACAGTTCCTACTAATTACCGACAAAATTCATTTTTATGGCGATCTAGTTACTCCTTCAATAGTCTGAGTGAGATTAGTGATTTAGATTTATTTAATACCACCACAAATACGGCGTCAACGTCCTTAAGTAGCCTGTTCTTTAATCGTGGCGGTTGTAAGTAGTTGTAATTAATTATAATCTTTCAGTTTTTTATTTTTTAATTTTTTTTTAGTTTTTAATTTTAGGTTCATGTAGTAATATGTTGTAATGTACTAGCAAACCACTTGATTTTTTAATTTGTTACTTAACGGCGAGGACCTGTAAATGGCTTTTTGTTTCTAATGTGGCTGTTAACTAACTTATGTAAGATATAGCTGTTGGTCTTCCAATAAATAAATAAATAAATAAATAAATAAATAAATAAATAAATAAATAAATAAATAAATAAATAAATAAATAAATAAATAAATAAATAAATAAATAAATAAATAAATAAATAAATAAATAAATAAATAAATAAATAAATAAATAAATAAATAAATAAATAAATAAATAAATAAATAAATAAATAAATAAATAAATAAAAATAAATAAATAAATAAATAAATAAATAAATAAATAAATTCTACGCCGATCACTGACGCGTGCTGACCTGTGAACGCAAATCAGTCTGTTGCTGGTCATTACGGAACGCAAGTACTGTGTATACTTAGTGTGTACGGAAATACTGCATTTCTTGGGATCCGGTATCACAAATTACTTTTTATTACTTACCAATTGATCGGCGTAGATTTCATTCTTTTGTTGAAATTCAATAGTTTATGTTACTTTACCTAGTATTAAGAAAAACATTAAGGGAATAATAATAAACGGAGTGTGAACATTTTCGGGTTTCTCTCAGAGATTAAATACTGTAAATAAGTGTAGAATAAACAAAATATTAATGCTATATTTGTTATACCGCTAAAAGTTTATGAAACGAGACGACGTAGGAAACTCAGTTTATTTAGCAAGAATAATTTTATTGTTTTATAGAATATATTATGTTGCACGTTTGCAAAATAGTAAAAATGGGCTTGTCGAATCTGAAAGTTGTGTAGTGTAGTAAATTGAAATAAAAAAAAATCTCTCGCCACATATCAAAATGATCGTGATTTATTTACGTAGACGTCACTACGATCTCACAGTTTCATCATATTGTCTTAGAATTTTCTGTCTTAATGGAGACTAAAACCACTTTCAGGTCTTTTTTTAAATACTATATCAGTGAAACGTTTCACCACAAAATCCCCTGATGATGTTATGTGATGATTTTCCTGAATGCCATGATGAGATGAATCAACTCATGATTATTGTAAGATTTAGACCTGAGCCGTCATCGCTAACACTTTACTGCGAATATTATGATCACAGGTTAAATTAAAACAGTGTGGAATATTAAATTCCATACATATAGTAATTATCTTCCTTTTCTTTGGCCCGCGATAGACCACTATTGAATATACGCTTCTCCCAAGTTGCGCCACTTCATTTGATGCTCGGCCCTGTGCTTTCAACCGTTTTCAGCTATATCATAATTCCAGCTAAAAGTTAGGCGTCCCTCACTATGTTTGCCTAAATATGATCTCCACAAAAAAAGTACCGAAAAGTCATAGAGAAATAAATAACAAAATGAAACAATCATGGCTCTGTTAGTGGTGTGGTTGAATTCCGCATGGATGGACGTAGGTTGAGAACCCACCTATCCAACTCTTCTATTCAACTGGTTGACCCAGTTAAGTGGTTTAAATAGCCAGTAAATAGTTCCCGTCACAGAGGCGGGGAAAAAAGAGAAAGCGTTTAAAAGGTGATATTTTGTAAGAACGATAATACGAGAATGCAGAGGAGTGATAGTTCTACCTATAAATGGTTCGAACATCAGATACACTACGCAATAAAAATACACTTAGCAATCAGAAACCCAGCATCAGTAACTTGGAAAGCTGTAGCCGCATGCTGACTAAGGGCGACTGCAAAGCGTTTTCTAAAAGCAATTTTTCTTTATAATATTTATAAAATATATAGAAATGCGTTGCTATTTTCTGATGGCGTGCTGAAAACTTAATTTCATATTATATTGTTTTTCTTCTTCTTCTTTTTAAATAAGCGCGCTGAAGAGGTCACATAACGGCATTTTCAGCCTCACAGTAAAACATTCAAATAACAGCCATCCTAAAGCATATCGTAAAAAATATTTAATTATAAAGTGTATCTAATAAATTTAAACTACTTAACTGGCTCAATCAGCTATAATGACTCGGAGCATTCGGTGAAGGAAAGAATTGTGATGGAACCACAGCGTGTTGGTAGAAAGTTTTCTAATACTGCACGTCGTCTGGGTTTCCTTTCAAGTTTGAAAATCCGTCACCAACAACAGATGCATTCTTAAGAGGTTAAAAGCTAGTATTTCTAGTCTTAGTTGTTTAACACTCGTTACTTAACATCATTGAGGGCTGCAACATAGATTTTTGATTTTGTGTGACTGTTTTATAAAATATTTATAATATAATATAATTTATATAAATATCTATTTTATAAACAAAGAAATCGAAAGAAAAATAGCAAACAGTTGGAAAAGGTATTGGGGCTTAAGGGAAGTAATGAAAGACAAAAACCTTCATATAGCAACAAAGAGCAAATTATTCAATGTTTGCATTCTACCAATCTTAATGTATGGAAGCCAAACATGGGCCATAACAAAAAACATAACCAATAGACTTGCTATTTGCCAACGAGCAATGGAGAGAAGCATGATAGGAGTAAAGAGGGGGGATAGAATAAGAAATGTCAACATTAGAAAAAAGACCAAGATACATGACGTAACCCTAAAAATAAAAAGGCTAAAATGGAAATGGTCGGGACACATGGTCAGAGGAAAGGACAAATGGAGCAAAATAATTACGCATTGGTACCCAAGGGAAGGTAAAAGGAAAAAGAGGCAGACAACAAAAAAGATGGGACGATGATATCAGGCAGGTTGCAGGCATAACATGGATTAGAGTAGCCAGGGAGAGATCAGAATGGAGTAGGTTGGAGGAGGCCTTTGCCAACTGGCAAACGGACTTACAGAAAGTTAAAAAGCACCAAATACACGAATAATTTTAATTTTGGTAAAAAGCATGTAAGCATTATTATAAAAAAAAAAAAAAAAACAAACATTGTATATCTGTTGTCCGAATAAAAGGCTTTATTTATTTATTTATTTATTTTTATTTATTTATTTACTTAACATCAGATAAGAATGCGGTCAAAGCGCTCTCAGCCAGTATAAACAAAATAAATAATGGCGCGATTTTTAAAGTATTTGATTACTCTGTGGGGTTAGGTCTACACTAAAACTCAATATTGTCAATAAAGGACGACGTGGACTACTCATTATTCAGACTCGTGTAAACAATGATGTGTCTCGAGTGTGTTTGTGGTATTTGTAATATTATTTTTGTTTTCCTCAATCGACCGGATATTGGGAATATTCTCGAACGGTTCGTTTCGTTTTTGTTTATCGCCACGGCTCGATTTTATTTCGAATAATGAATATTTTTCATACGATCATCGTTAAATTTTGCTAACATTTATTTATAAATGCTCCAAACTGAACTCGTATTTTGAACGCGGTTTCACTCGATCATTGTAATAATAAGGATGTTGACTGATTGTCTATTATTAGGTAGACCATAAATAATCCTGATTATGGAAAATCAGGAAGATTTGTATAGGATAATCACTTTAATTATACCCTATTGCACAATGGAATATGACGTCACAAATTACATGTTTCAGTGTAAGTTATACTCACTTTCATTTTGCGGGAAAAGAATAAAGTATTATTTTTAATCATATTTTTAAACTTATCTCTTGTTTAAAGACATACTAGTAAAATACCGAACTATATAAGATTAAAATTATAGCAGAATTTAATTTCAACATAATTGAACAAAAAAAGGAATTGAGAGAAATTGAAAAAGTAAGTCTGCAACGGTTGGTAGACATGTGCGACGATTTCATATTCAATATGGCAGATGCCCAATATGACTCATTTTACCTATTTTATAGTTCGCCACATATACTTACTTCGTCTGAGTTTTTGGCGGCATGTTGGTCTATCATGCTGTGACTGATTTTTATCTACTTACCGTATTTATTATGTAATATTGAAGGCCATGATAAGCATCTATAAAACTACTTATGAAAGTAGAAGAAGCAAAAAATGTGTGTCAGGATCGTAGCAGGTGCAAGAATGTAGACTGTAGACTCTGCCTTCTCTAGCGAAAGGATGATGGCGTAGTGGATAGTGCGGCCGGATTCCGCATTAGTGGACGCAGGTTAAAAACCTCCTATCCAACTCTAAAATCAACCTGAGCTTTTGGTGAAGTAAAACATCGTGAAGAAACCTTACCATGGTGGTAGGGGATTTCCTAATAATGCTCGTTTGGGCAGCTACCACACTCATGTTTGAAAACCTGTCGCCAAGTGACAATAGGTATGTTCCGTCATCATTACCTGAGAACCAGTACCTCTAGGCTTAGTGTGTTTACCATCTTGGACCACATCTTCACTTAACATCAGGTGAAATTGTGGTGAAAGCACTGAGCCTATATCCTGTAAAAAAAATATGGTAGAGAGTCGTGACGTTATATAATTTCGTCATTATGGTAAATAAAAGAGGTGTGATTGGTGCATTTTATGGAAGGTTTTAAAAAGATGTTTTTTTTTTTGGCTAGAGTATTGAAGATAAATATAAGATTAGAAAAATACTGTACCCACTTGACACTGGCAGATATGTGTATGTATTATAATTCAAGCATTCCTATGAAGTAAGAGGACGATATTTCAGTTTTCTTAAGTCAGGATATCCAATTAATTTGAAGCAATGCTTAGTTGGTAATGTGATTGAATTCCGTGTCGATGGACGCATGTTTAAATCCTCCTATCGAATTCTATAATGAGCCTGGTCTTTAGGTGAAGGTAAACATCGTGAGGAAATTATAGCATTGTATTTTCTAATAATGCTCGCCTAGGTAGGTTACGGCAGCACTAATTGAGATTTTTACCTTTAGGTTTCGTATGTTTATCATCCTGGACTATATCGTCACTTTATATCAGTGAGATTGGGATTATAGATCTAAACAGTATTAAATAATAAAGGAAATTATTTCTGCAGCCGATGGTGACTGAATCAACTACAAAAATATTGCAGGTAAGTTTAGCAATGGGGTGGAACTATACGTGTTTCTTGTGAAGCACCTTTTTCAGGCTGAAGTGCAAATACTGTTACGATTTTGGGAGTGAAATAAATGTAGGGATGGCTTAGAATAGACTGATTTGACATTTTATTTCTATTTAAGTTTAGAGTTTGATTGCAATTTAACCTTTTTTTTCTTTTTTTGACGGGGGGAAATGCATTTACGCACTACCCTTACCTATTGCATTAGTGAGACCGGAGTCCCCCAATGCAATAGGTAAGGGGGCAGGGAGGTACGACTCTGCGCCAGTGTGGGACTCGCCCGGACGTGAAGCATCCGGAAATACCCACTAAAACCCCCCGAGGCCGTCCGCCGCATTTGGGATGGGGGCGATACGGGATGGCTTTCGCAAGCACCGCGTCGCCCCCTGCGGCGAACCTACCGGGCCTCGTCCGTGCAATGGCCCAGTAGGGATGGGGGGGAATACTTCCCCACCCACCTCTTAGCCCACTTCTCACAGGAGAAGTATGACCATTGGTCAACAGTCCGGTGGGAATTGCAATTTAACCTGACTTTAAGAGAGTATATAATTTGAGACGGTAAGACTAATCTTATAGGTTCTAGCTCTTAAGTCATGGTGCAGGGATATACCTGTTAGTACTTGGTAACATGTGTTTAACAGTAATAGTCCATTAGAGGTAATCAATCAAGCATCCATTAAGAAATGTCATTTTAGTTTCATTGTAGGATTACATTGGAACCAAGCGTCTCATAATCAAACCACACCACCACTAAGCTTCCATCGCTTCGTTCAACGCAACTTTACGAATTATATGGATCCATTACTTTCGTGTTAAAATGACTGGCCGTTTCTTGGATGCCCTTACAGATTCTTGAAACACAGCTACAAATATATACGCCTAAGTAAATACGTAGGTATATAATTTTTTGTTTAGCAGAATACCGGATATTGTGAGTTTTCTTCGCCGAAATCTTATATTGTTTTCTCAGCATCGATTTATGCGAGATAATGTGTTCGTGTATTTTATTGATGCCAAATTTAGATTTAATGGAAACGTTATTTCAGGATTTAGCCCCGATTATGAAGTTACTCGGCTAGGGGTTACATATAAAAAAAATTACCATATGTTTGAAAGTGAAATAGAACGTCCTAATGATTTATTTTTGGACTAAAAAGGTTGGTATAAAACTAGCCTGCGGCTACGCCCGCGTTTCATATATTCTTCATTTCGTTTCATTTTTTTTACTCGGAACCCTAATTTTTTTTTAATACTAAGATTAAGTAAAAATATTTCCCATAAATTCAAGGATTTGCCCATAAAACCGTGCATAGAATCGGATTTTTATTGATTTTTTTTATGAGTTTATATTTTTTTACGTGGACCCCTAATTATTTTCGAAAATTAAAGATACCCTATGTTACTCACAGTAACTTCAGCTATCTACCAAAAAAAGCCCCGTCAAAATCCGTGCACCCGTTTCGGAGATTACTCGGAGCAAACAGACAGACAGACAAAAGTTTTAGAAATTGTATTTTTGGAATAGGTACTACTGTATATACATTCCTATCTATTTAGTAAAAACAATTTTGTCATTACAAACAGACACTCCAATTTTATTTATTTGTATGTACGTTTCTTTCTTGATAAAACTGTAGATAAACTTAGGCCTGTGTTAGATAAACTGCCTCGATGGCGCAGTTGTATTACGGTGCGACTGCCGTTCTGAGGTCTCGGGTTCGATCCCCGGGTCGGGTCAAGTGGTATTGGGTTTTTCTACTCAGTATCATCCCGGAGTTTCCCGCCGACATCCCGCACCTTTCAGATTCTTGTGTTTTATTAAAACACAAATATTCAGTTAAGTGAAATGCAGGGCCATATTTAGTTTTTATAAGATTCTTTTGTTTTTTTATTTTAATCGGATATAGTGGAATAACAAGCAATCATTGCTATGATAATAACAAAGAATTTCGTACTATAATTTTTTAATAACCTTGGTTAATTATGAATTAATAGTCGAATAGATATAATAATCGAGGTATAATAAATAGTCTTTCCAAATCTCTGAAACTTTTGATCACGTCCAGTTACTATTTTAACTATGACGATCCAAATTAAGATGACAATAATGGTTTGGTAGGAATAATGGATATTCAAGTGTGGTTGTCAGAAAATGTCCATATTCCCTTGCCTCGGATTTTGACTTTGAGGTTAACTAGGCGAGGATTAAAAAAAAGCTTATATAATTATGCTAAAGTTTGAGGACAAAGTTTTCCCTCTCCGAAGATCAAGCTTATTGTGTATTTGGTTAGCAAAGCGATCGAAGTGTTGTCTGATTGTTTTTGATGGTGATACCATTAAACATCATCGCATTAAAAAAAAAAAAAAACACATTCTCACTATTTTTTTTTTTTTATAATGCACAGCACAGTGACTGCACTGGACCTGATGGTAAGTACAGTACAATCCAAAACAGCGGCGACTGACACTGAACAGAATTCAATGCCAGTCACCGCTGTCATGCTGGCCTGCTTCACACCTCTTCACACCTCTTTTGAAGGACCCAATATCATATGAAGGAGGGAACACGCTGACAGGAAGACGGTTCCATAACCTTTTTTCTTTTTTTTTTTTGACGGGGGGAAAAAATGTGTTACCCACTCTGGGTTCGAACCTCCGTCCGACCTTTCAGTCGTACCGTCTATGAGACACGCGGATTAGTCCACCGGGCTAATCACACTCTCGGGCTAATCACACTCTCACGGTTCCATAACCTCACAGTACGACAAAAGTAAGAGTCAGCAAACTTTTTGGTTCTTGAAGTTATGGTTGTCACTGTGAAACCGTGACACCGAAGTCCCGCCCTCGTGGTTCTGTTATGGAATGGAGAGGAGGGGATCAGCTCAAAGAGCTCTTCAGAACACTCTTCAGAACACTTCAGAACAGAAAATACGCTTAGAGAAGCTATGTTTGGATTATGTAACTTGTAATTTACTAAATTATAAAGGGTATAACAGTTTTTGCCTTTATTTTTTACTTTTCAAGTGTTCTACATTTAAAATAGTGACCATAACTACATTACCTTTTGGCCCTTAAATACACAATTGTGGATTTATATGTGTATGACTAACAGTGTGCCCGCGTCTGTGCCCACATTTAATGAGTTCTTCACTGCGTTATAATTTTTTCATTCCCTTATTGTTTTCCTAAAAATGATTTAGCACTAAAATAAAGTAAAAATATTTCTTATAAATTCAAACACTTGCCCGTAAAACTATGCATTCAATCGGGTTTTGTTAAATTTTTATGAGTTTTAATTTTTATATGCGGACCGCTAATTATTTGCGAAAATCTAAAGTACCCTAAGTTACGAGGATTAGCTTCAGCTATCTACCGGAAAAATTCCCGTCAAAATCGGTGCAGCCCTTCCGGAGATTACCCGGAACAGACAGACAAAATTTTTTTAAATTGTTTTTTGTATTATTGTATCGTTATGCATTTATATCTATTTAGTAAAGTAAATTTGACATTGCAAACAGACAATTATTATAATTCAATTCACTTAAAAAAGTTTAATCTTTTTTAACTCGCACAAGTAGTAAGAAATTACTAACATTTTAAAATTCACAACTTCCTCTCTTAATCTCTAGTCGGTTCGCACGGAACGGCGTCTGTGTGCAAACATTTGCCTGCACATCCCAGCTGAGGTCAATTTAGACGAACGATAACTATAAAACGACTTATAAACTTTTACAAGCACAATGTAAAAGGTTCATAAAATTTTAATCCATAAAATTGAATTTCATTTAACAACGTAATTCGTAAAATACGATGATATACCTTTCTGCTTAAGGATAAGGCACTTTACATGCTTGAAAATAAAATTGAATTTTCTTTGCATTTACAACGATTATAGCATCGAATCCTAAATGACGTTTAAACAGAATTGACACAAGGAAAATTAGAATTTATGCCTCATGAAACAGAACACGTTTTTGAGTGCACATTTTAAGACTAAGTCCAGTGCACTTTGGCTGATGCACCTCGGAACAGACTGATTTATGACTATAATAAATATATGGGTGTTTAATGTTGAAGATTATCTATAGTGAGTTATAAAACGCTACACGTAAAATCTAGATGCTAATATGTTTTGTTTTTTTTTGTTGCAAACAAGTTTACTTACTTAGATTAATATAATTCCTGGACAGTCTCCACTTGGCTAAGTATTCCAGACTGTAATCAGGTGATTGTCTCTACAGAATTCAATTTTCTGGTCCAGTTAAACTTTTGTGAAGACGCAAACTTTGACTTTCATCGTTCTTAGTTGTTATAGTAAAGGAAACGTGTTTAGAGGTGTAGTATAATTTGGAACATGTTTCAGTTTCCAAGTCACGGAAGTTATGATAATACTGAGTGTAACAAAACTTTGGCCAGAATAGTTTTTGAGTTCTTTTATAGATCTGTACATTAATGTATAGACGGAGTTGACATTGACGCTCCAAAAGTAACATAGGTTATCGATATGAATGAACTTTTGTTCTCAAGAACAATCCAAGGCGGTAAGATACTTTTAGGAAATGATTTAAAACATAATAACGCAGCCGCTGTCAGGCGTAAGTTTACACAAAGCATTATCGATTCACCCCGGCGTCCTTTAACATAATAAACACCCAAGTACAAGAGATACGTGTAACGAAAATAAATTTTATGACTGGAAATCTGGTTTGATTTGAACGGAATGTTCATCGACTGCAAAATATACAAAATAATTGATACGATTTTCTCCAAATGCATTTATTGTAATTTCTTTTTGTACGGGCGATATTTACAAATAATTTAGTTGGCGTAACCATAAACCATTACACAGAGCCCTACGGATTTGGAGAAAGGCAACTTTTTTGCAATAAAACTAGCATAGTGCATTGTTTTAATAATTCAAAGCGATTAATAGCTTACAGTTAATAATTTTAATGAAGTAATGTTGTTAGACAGATAAGCAAAAAGATGGAGATGAAACATATAGGTACATTTAGTTTTATAAATATAGAAAGATGAAGTATAAAAATCGTCGGTTACCATTAAAACCATCCAGAAGTCGATGTTTAAAAATGTGTTTATGAACTGTAAATATGCCGTGTTCCCGATGATGCATTGAAGGTGATACCGAGATCACACGACCGATGTAAACCGACAACTCTATAAAATAAACAATGGCCTGTTTACGACGAACCGTTGCGTTCAGTTGGTTTAATAATTAATCGTTTATTGCACATTGCATTGCAACTATTTGTTTTTTATGAGTTTTATTTTGGGAATGTTATTTTTGTACATGATTTTGTTATTAACATATCTTGCAGATCCTACAAATCTGATTTGAGTACTATTGCGTCAAACTGCGTTAGAGAGAGACAGCGAAATTAAATTAAATACGTACAAGTTCAAAACGCTTTATGTTCTTAGTATATGTACTTACATAAAAACAACATCTATTTCTCGGTCCATTAATTAATATCCTTAAAAATCAACGATCACTGCACTGATTTACAATACTCTATTTTATTTCAATAGATATATGCTATAGTTAAGTTTACGCAAATATATTGTTGCATTAGGTTAATTTGTAATGGGGTGCGGTGTCAGACAACCTCCTCGTGGTGCACCCTGGGCAACGGCAGTCCTTCTGACTGCCGGCTAATAGTCTGACGGGCGGCTGGGCGAAAGCTCACTTTTTGGGGGTTTGGGGGGGGGAGAGAGGTGATTACTGCGGTCGCAGTGATCACTCCTCTTCCCTCCGGAAGGTAATGCCTCTTTCAGAGGCGGGCGAAGAGGTGGGGTAGAGAAGTTCTCCCCCACCCCCGCTGGGCCATTGCACAGACGGGCCTGGTGGGTTTGCCGCAGGGGGGCGACGCGGCGACATGCCTTGCAGCCCCGTATCGCCCCCTATCTCAAATGCGGCGGACGGCCCCGGGGGGTTTTAGTGGGTATTCCCGGGCGCTTCTCGCCCGGGTTTGAGCCCCACACTGACACGGAACTCGTCACTCCGTGCCCCCTTACCTATTGTATTGGAGGGACTCAGGTTCCACTAATACAATAGGTAAGGTGAGGGCGTATATGCATTTCTCCCCGTCAAAAAAAAAAAAAAGGTTAATTTGTAATATTTTAAAGGTATAATGCAATAAATACTTGGGAAGAATGAAGTTAAGATATGATAGTGAAACCGCGGCATGCAAGAATATAATTAAATGCGAAATTTTTAATATTCGAAGGTTCTCCAACGGAAACCAAATGAACAAATTGATTTTAAGATTAATACAGAATGTGCCAGACCAAGCATTTAGATGAAATAAACTGCATCGGCGTCATCGGTGTTAAGAAGTAGAAATTATATTAATTATACCTGAGTTCCGTCTGGTGCCGGCTGTTCCGTGTGGTGACGGCTAAGAATGGTACCATATTGTTCCCGTGTGTGTATAAATCAAGGGACAGGCAGCAGCATCCTCTGCACCACAAACACCTATTTTTTTTTTTTGACGGGGGGAAATGCATTTACGCACTACCCTTACCCATTGCATTAGTGAGACCGAAGTCCCCCAATACCCACTAAAACCCCCCGTGGCCGTCTGCCGCATTTGGAATGGGGGCGACACGGGGTGGCTTTCGCAGTCACCGCGTCGCCCCCTGCGGTTAACCCACCGGGCCTCGTCCGTGCAATGGCCCAATGGGGATGGGGGAGAATACTTCTCCACCCCGGACAGGCAGGATATACTTCCTGTCCCCCATAAACAGAAAAAGGAAGAAGGGACAGAGCGGAGGCGGGCCAAGAAGAAAGAGGACCACAAACACCAACCCGCCTGCCAAGCGTGGCGATTATGACAATTTCACCCTCTATGGTGGAGACCTTTATCCAGCAGTGGTCTCGTTCGGTTAAATCAAACCTTAAATAAAGTAGGGCCGAGCCACTTTGCAGTACGAAATTTAATAAAATGTTTTTTACATTATATTTAGTACAAAAAAATATTATTAAATAAAGCAAGGAAAAAGGAAACACCTGTGAATGGATTTTTTTTACACATTTAATAAATTTCATAATAATAAAACATTGTAATTATTTCAATTGAACATCATTCCATGATAATTAACATGCGGAATAGATATCATTTTCCTCATCAACAGACGGTTGTCGCCTTCCGCGAACAGTTAGCAGTAAAAACTGTATTTTATCTTTTACATTGAGTCACATTAGTAAATTAAAAATTCACTTGAAACTACTGTGAGTGATTTATACAGCTGAACCGTTTTACGTTTAAATCGTGTACTGTTATTATGTTAATAATAATGTCTAACATGGAATGTCACGTTCACAGTGAGGAGAATTAATTTAATTTACAGATCAGAGTTTATATTTGACTGTACTTTTCGAGACTTTAACTAACCGTATGTATACATAGGGGTTTGAATTTTATGTGACTTGTTTAATCTTCGTTGTTGTTTCTATTGTTCGTATAAGTATGCGAGTTGAAAATATCTTTGATCAGTTAATTTAATCATGTTTTTTTTTTGTTGTTTCAATTGAAACTGAATACAAGAAGACTTGATTAAATATCTGGAGAAATTTATTAACGAGTTTTCTGTATATCAAATTGTCTTTGCCCTATCCTCGTATATACGTGTTAAGTGCTTAGTATTGGTAGAGATTGATTAGTTTAAGAATTTTGTTAAGATAAAAAAAAATCTGACACCGTTCGATATTCTACATTATTAGTGTATAATTAAATTGTATTTTTATCCAACGGATCGAGTGTGGATTAGTGTGTTGCAATTTCATATAATCACGGACACCAAGCGAGTGATTAAATTCAATACAGGATACGGTGATTTTATTTATTCTCATTGGGTTTCGAGTTGCGGTTTCCGTACCAAAATTCTTTTTCGAACCGCCAAAGTCTGGAACATAATATGCCGATAAATTGGAACCATATCACGTGTCTTCTTAACAAAATCAAAGTTTTCTTTATATTTCCCTTTATTATCTATTTTTATAAGCAAAAATATTCCATAACAAAAATTTACATTTAAGCTTTGTTAAGACTATTAAGAAACTCAAAGCGTTAACAACGGTTCAGAAATTATTATCTGAGAAAAGCTCCTCTAAGAAATTTATTCAAGTTTATTAATCTTATTTTGTGTTTATTATTATTATCTTTGTGATGTTATTTATAATAAAACTCAGCAATAACGTTTTCTTATAACTTAACCTATTACGTAGCATCTTAGGATTAGAATCGGTTTTTGAAATATTTAGTGAAGAAAATTGTAAACAAATATTTAGTATGTAAAGATTTGTCTAAAGAGGGATCAGCTTCATTATTTGCTCACACTATAATAAAGCATATTCCGTAATGATAGACAGATAAGCCTTAATAATAAACATCAAGGCTTGAAAAAAACTAGATGAAAAAAAACACCGAGATTATAACTCTAGAAGCGTCAATAATTGTTATAAGAAATGATAGACAATAATGAACTCTGTTCATAAAATAAAATTAATATTACGCACATTCATTTATCCTCTTTGGACAGCTGTCGCTGATTCTGCGAATGTGTATACAAAAACTAAGCGCGTACGATTATTTTAATCTCCCACTATCAACTGCTACGTGCTTCGCTTGTTTCGAATTATTATATTTTCATAAAAATACCTAGAGGAAATTAGTGCAAAATGACACGAATTTTTATAACATTCAGTGTTACGTCAATATTTATATAAATTACTTGATCATCGTCTATATGAAATCAATAAAGTGGTCAATAACTTTAAATGACCAAACACTAACATCAAAAATTTGAAAAGGTCAAAGGGTCGTTAAGGAGAAATTAACGATACATCAGATCATTGGAATTGCGTATTGATTTGGTATGAAAATTAAAAAAAAAATCTCAACACAACTTTATTAAGTGTAAACTAATGGAGATTAATCTACAAACAATTGAGAAGAGCACTGTTTTTTTTTGTTGGCTGAAATTAACGTAATTGGAATGGAAAATTCCTATTTACCTTACCACATATATTTTGTAAATACATTTTAAAAGAAACGTTTACCGATGACTTTGTGGAAAGTTGAAAGCTAATTTCGTTTGAAATAATAATAATAAATCTCAGTAAACCGTATGCAATGTACACACGGACCGGTTAGTTTTTCGTTTTCAAACGACCGTTTCGGAGTAGTTGATTGTGAAAACTGTTGGCGGAAATTCGTCATTACTCAAGATTCCAAGCGTTGTTTCGCGGCCAAGAACGAATTTGTTTATTTTCACATATCACGTGTATATTTTAGTTAGAAAGACCTCTATTTTGTATATAAAACAGTTAATACATGTAAAAACACAACATAATTTACAACATTATATTTAAATAAATATTACCGATTTGCTCGGTATCTTTAGATTCCTTAGAACATTTTCAAATTACGCCATCTTTTAAGATGTATGACCGATGTCTTGACCGATTGAACAATCAATAAAAAAAACATTCATCTGTTAAGTTGATAAAAATAAATTATAACATTAACCTTACTGGCCCTTGAAGATGGTGGCGCAATGGTTGGTGCGGCCGGATTCCGCCTCAATGGACGCGGGTTCAGCCCACCTATCCAACTTTAAAATCAGCCTGAGCTTTCTGTGAAGAAAAAACATAACGAGAAAACCAAAGTATGGTGGTAGGTCATTTTCAAATAATGCCGCCTGGGTAGCTACCACCCTCAAGTTTGAAAACCTGTCGCCAAATACCAATAAGTGTGTTCCGGCAACATGCGACATCCGCAACTTGAGAACCAGTCTCTAGGCTCAGTTTATTTACCGTCTTAGACCACATTGTCATTTAATATTACATGAGATTGAGATCAAAGTACTGTACCTATACTGTGTGAAAAAAATAATCTTTTCAATTTATGAAAAAAGAAGGGATTTTACACTTTTCTCAAAAGCAATATTCTTAAATAACAGATTTTTTGGCATCGTAACAATATGCACGGGTATGGAATTATCTCTCTATATGTAATTATTTTTTAATTCCAATAGCATATTGACTCCACTTTATTTAGTGTTAAATAAGGTACAATACAAGAACGATGACAATAGCTGATAGATGAGAAGCTGTTGATAGTCAACATCATCACGCGGGCCTACATCTACCACAGGGTAAGTCTCTAGGTAGCCCTGAATGATCCCGGATAAGCTACGCGGCGAAAGTTGCCACTTAAAAATCAAAATCAAAAAATTCTTTATTCAATTTAGGCCTTAATAAGGCGATTATGAATTTCAAAACACTACCACCGGTTCAGAAACAACCCAGTCGAGAAGAAGCGGCAAAGAAATCGATCTGGTTCCTTTTTTTAATAAATAGAATAAATCCATTCATCCATCCATCCATCCATTCAACCGAAAGACATCCACTGCTGGACATAGGTCTTCCCAAAGATCTCCACGATGACCGGACTTGCGCCATCTGCATCCAACGGATTCCCTCGACCTTTACCAGGTCGTCGGTCCACCTTATAGGAGGCCTACCTACGCTACATCTTCCCAACTAGAATAGAATATATATCATTTTTGAAATAAATACTATACAAGTTATAGTCATAACCAATGTCAGTGCAAGAACAGAGATGTGTATTTCAGACGTCACTATCGTTCACGTAATAATCCACCCTGTAATAACCTTTTGAGATTAAGACTTGCTTGACATAATACTTGAACTTATTGTCAGGTAAATCGGTAATGTTACTTGGGATCTTATTGTAAAACTGAATACTGTTACTTATAAAGCGTGGGACGGCCAACTTGTCTTTATTTCTAATATTAAAACTTTACTATGATGGGGTTTTCACCAAGTGCATGACAATTGCAATCCAATCGCCCACGAAAACTTGTCTCCCCCTGGACATAAGTCTCCCCCAAGAAGGAGGGAGTTCTCATAATCGTCAGGCTGGGCAGGCGGTTTGGCGTTCGCAGACAACTAGCTTTACTAACAACTACCTAGTACTTAAAGGATACCTTCGTCGCCTTTTACGACACCCACGGGAAGATATGAAGTGGTACTATTTTTAGTCGGCACCACACCTTACCACCTGTAAAATAATTTATAATTTATGTACTAAAATACAGGTTGAAAGAGGATAAGGAGGTCAAATGCAATGTTAAAAGTTTAAAACAGTGATTCTCTAAGTTTCCCAGAGGTCTGATAAACGAAAACTGATTTTGGAAGTTGACGAGGTCTAAAACTCGACCCCTATTAAATAACACAAATTCTTATTTATTTATGTATAAGTTGTGTTACCAACTTGTTAAAAGAATGAGTAATATATTTTATAGAAAATATCATTGCTGTACTTTTAAAAAGATGACAAACTTAGCAAGTCAATAAGCGTCGACAACTTTTGACTGACAATAATTTGACTATGGAGGTCAAGGTATCATTTGGTTAAAGACTCTCTTGTCCAAAATAGTTTGGAAATTCCTGATTTAAGATATCTCAAATATAACCCCTCCTAGCGATTACAACTGCCTTAATAAGTATCTATATACTTTACAATACAGAATATTCATTTCTAACATGGTTGAATAAAAAAACGTATTATGATAAATTTTTGCGGCATAAGTTTCTACCAAAAATTCTCTTGTGTATTACCGCCATCTGTTATTACATAACCGAACTAGTATGAACCTTGACCGAGTGCTCGGGTCGTTGACCCGCCGCTTGCGAATCGTGCACGCGCATGTTATATAGAGACGCAATAGTTCGCGCCAAAACGTTTAATTGTTTTACAATCATTGATTTACGTCCATATGTTTGTATATTTTTATAACGTTCGTTTAGGTGCTGTTCAAGTAAGCAAGATTTTGAATATTTTGCCCCATCCTTTGCATGCATAGCATAGCGTAAGAGGACCACATAATTACGTAGCCATTGGTATAATTTTGAAGAAAACAAAACAAACATTAATAAGTAAATATTGTTCTCGTGAAAGACCCCTTATAATTAATTGTAGTTTTAATACTTTCTATTCAATTGTTTTTACAATGATTTTTAAAGTGAAATTAGCTCAGTATGGCATTGCGGTTTGGATATTTCTTTCAGGATGGCAACTTTATCTATCAGTTCGTTAGTACTTTTATAACTAAAAATCTACTAAAACTAAAATGAATATTTTCAGGTCGGATTTTAGTTTTATTTTGTAAATAATGTATAGTTTCAGTGGCTTGATCATATTCTCAACTAATGTTAATTATGACGATGTAGTATAATATGATAAACACGCTGAACCTAGAGGTACTGGCACCGGAACATATCTATAGATACTTTGCGACATATTTAGAAACTTGATAGTAATGAAACAGGAGTGTATTAAAAATTCTCTACCATCATCCTACGGTTTCGTCGCGATGTTTCCCTTCACCAAAAACTCAGTATTCGGAGCTACTTTCTTAGACATTTGTGTCAGACCACAGTAGTTATGAGCGCTTCTTTAACGTGGGAAGCATAAATAGCCAGAAAACGAAGGATAGAGATGCCAGATTCTTAATGACCAAAATCTCATGGTACTCTTTCCTCCACCTATTCGGCCAGGGAGTAGCTTTTTTTGCATTACCTCTACTGTTGTCGCTTCAAATCTATTTCTAATGCCAGTCCCGAAGATATTTATGGCTTGATTTATAGATTATCGTGTATTTTCCAAATAATTCTTATTATATATTAATCTAATGACGTATCTCGGCCAGATCTAAGACTTTCTATATAAAGGCCGCGGTTGAAAGAACCCGGAACCGAAGAACGTGTATGAAGGCGCTCATGATTGTAGAGTAAGCGAAAGGCGAGTGTCAGGATCGTAGCAGGTGGAAGAATATTCGACTCTCGCCCGGGTGACGACTCTCGCCCGGGTGACGACTCTCGCCCGGGTGACGACTCTCGCCCGGGTGAGTCCCACACTGGCACGGAGCTCGTCACTCCGGGGACTTCGATCCCCCAAATACAATAGATAAGGGTAGTGCGTAAATGCATTTCCCCCGTCAAAAAAAAAAAAAAAAAAAGGTGGAAGAATAATGCCTACTTTTATGGGAGAGAGGCGCGATACTGTGTAAGTATGTATATTCTTAAAAATACAAAGTTGTTTTTTTTAAAGTAACATCTCTTTAGGAGCGATAATATTATTATCGACTAACTTCCTTTTTCGGACGAATGTAACATTTTCAAACGGAAATGACGTTCAGTGAATATGCCTTTTTTAAATTTATATTATCGATAAATGCTACTCTAAACATTAATATCGAAATTTTTATTCTATGTAATATCTTTTTTTTATTATATTATACCTATGTGTGGAAATATCTAGAAAGTATGATGTTGAAAGGAGCAAACGGAACTTACCTTTATTATTATCCTTCGATTAAGCTGGTTCAGATATTATTTTCCACCTCACTTCACTTTATGAATGTTCTATATAATTAATTAATAACTAATGTGCACTTTTAAAACATACGAGAGACAGCGGCGGCGGTTGCGTGTTGGCGTTCCGTTTTTGAATAGGAAGAGGAAGGGATAATGAATACATAGACTAAATAGAGCGGGGCGTGTAGACAATATAGAGAAGATATAACTTAGAATAAGAAGAGAATATATACGATAATAGATGGCGTTAACATGTACGAATGAAAACCTCATAGAGGTTTTATTTTACGCATACATGTTTTATTCTAAAAATCGTTAATTTAATTAAAAATTTTTTGGCTCCACCAAACTGTAAATAATGCACAATTTACGATAGCTGAATTTATATTGGCAATTAGGAAAATCAAAGGCGAAACGCAGCGACGGATTTTTCACTACATATATTGTGGTTGCGATATTTTACGAGCGGTATTACCGCTCTGTAAATGTTCTCTACGCCAAATTCGGTGTTATATGTGGTGTATATTCTTAGTAATATGGGAGGTAATTGTGAAGACTTTTAACAAGGTTGCGACGCAACAGTCTTGAGAGATTTTCACAAACAAAATTATTATTATAAAGTCAATTATTACGCATTAATCCTGCGATCTGTTTATTTTAAACATTCAGGGTTCAGTATTGGAAAAGGAGTTAAATAAAAACGGATAAAGATTTGTTTCTTTGAATGTTGAAATGATTTAATTGTGTATTAATTAAAGCAAGTGATTAATAGATAAGACGTTTAATTAACAGCGTGAGAGATGTCAGTGACTCAATATATAGTCATAGTGACTCACGAACGCAATTTGAAATGAGTAATAAGATTTTACTGATTTTCGCTTTGGTAAGTTTATAAGATAGTAAGACGACAGTAATCACCGTTATTGAAGATTCACTGTTACATTCCACCATATAGCTACCATTAACCGCTTTTTAATCATCCCACAATCAGAGACGACTCGAGCTCTATATACTGGATTTAATTTACCGAACCAACATATTTAACTATTGTGCGTATTACCCTTAGCAAGCGGCCAGAATCGTGATCCGATTCCTATCTGACGAAGCTCTTGAACCCGGTATCAGCTTTATAAGGACACTTCATATACTTACAATTTTCAAATCGCACTTACGCAGTTACACGATATACGCAAGGTAAAGGGCTGCTATAAGGGATCTTTGTTACTTACCATAGTGTCAGTAGAACAAGCCGAGCTTTTTACCGTTTTCGGACCTTTATGCCAGCTGCAGTTAGGCGCCTAAATCACTCATTTTAAAGTTCGGCGAAGTTATCAAAGTCGTTCCGGTCAATAGCATTTAGTTACAAAAATGATATCCCTTATGGGATTCGAATAGACTACCTCTTTGATTATTACGGTCGCTCATAAATTTTACAACACTAAAGTTGTTGTGTTGTTTATATGCGAAAGAGCGTGAAAAATGTATTGTTACGTAGAATTTAATATACGGAACTCCGGAGTTCACATTTGATTTCGATCGCTAATATCCTTTTGCTCTTTTGAGTAGTAATGAGAATTTACGAGGTCACACACCCACTTTTGGGAGATGTGCCGCTTTCGCCCAAAAGTATACACGATCGCAAATTTTCGCTCAATGTTGCCAACACATCATACGTAAATATGTACCTAAATATTTTTTATTACATTCGCAGGAGCGTTTACACGTTTTTATTTGTGTGTGATGATATTTAATTCTGGTGTTTTTAATTTGCATCGCTTGCGATGATAAAATACTTGAGAGAATTGGGCTGCTCTCCTGTAAACATTACTAAAGGAGCGTGTAAGTGGGTGATCATAATCAGTATTTATTAATTAATTCGTTTATTAATGTTATTTTATTTGTGTAGCGTGTTGGCTATAAACTGACCTGATGTACCGCAACAAGGGTGACGTGAAGATGGAACTGGCTATCGAAAAAACTAGATCCTATCTCTCTCTTACCGACTTTCTTGCCGACAGTAGTTTTTACCGTTCGTATGTGCCTTTTTGGGTCGTAAGTTGAACAAAGTATTCTTCTTAATCTTTGATGGTAAGCCCATTAAGCCTAAGAGTAATTGCTCCGAAATTATCTTACCGGAATACGCTGTTACTTACTAGAAGATATTCTACAACCATAGCTAGTTGATTAACTTACAATTACTGAAAATGACACAGCCCTCTCTGTGCTTCTACTGAAATATATTTGTTCAGGCAACACCATGTAATCTGTGCCCGGTGGTTTTCGGTGTTTCGACGCTTGGTGGCGCCCCGCTCTCGCCAACGGTTTTTTCAATCACGCGACACGGTCTCTTCGGAACATTTTACAATAAAATCGACTTGGATATTATTTTGGCTTATTTTAAGCTCAAAACGTGTTCAACGTTTTTGCGTGCTTGGATATTAAAAGTAGCTATAGTGAAATTGGTTACGGAAAAGAGCGGCCGCTCAACATCAAGAAGACACAGTGGACGGAGCTGTGCATCATGGTAGGGCGAAGTATCTGCATCGGCACACCAGGTAAGTCGACACTGTTACTACTGGGTGCGGTTATTTGGTGAGCCAGAACAATTGATAAGGAGTAGGAAGCCCTAGGATCGGCGACAAAGCTATCGAATTAATTCAAGGTCCTTCGATTCGGTCATACATCCCCAATATTTAACAATTAATTGCTTAGTTTTTACATATATATACATTTAAAAATTGATTGTGATTCTTGCTGGCTCTTGTTACTTGTTCGTGGTCTCCTGTTTTCTTAACTGGACAGATTAGCTGTCCGTTGTGCGTGCAAAATTAGCCAGCTATTCGAGCCAAGCCAGCTTCTTCCAGAAGTTCAGAAGCCTTCTGGGGCGATCACAGGCTTCCTGGAGCAACCTCGTTTTCTTGAGGATTATGCCCGTTAGTTGACTACTGCCGTACATTGCAGGACCTCGTAGGCAGCAAGGTGACATTTGTAAATGAGGCCTGAGGTGATGGAGGGACACTCAAGTGGTTGCAGTACGACCTTACTATCTGAGAGAATTCGGATAAGTTCCATATTTCCCC
Source organism: Samia ricini (assembly GCA_014132275.2). Classification (NCBI taxonomy): domain Eukaryota; kingdom Metazoa; phylum Arthropoda; class Insecta; order Lepidoptera; family Saturniidae; genus Samia; species Samia ricini. Next base: position 1,214,431 of record AP028169.1, read on the forward strand.
GTTGAAGACTGCATTCGCTGCTTGGATTATAGCAAGACTATCACATTGGAATATGGCTTGATATTGAGATCTTGCGAGAATACTCCCATCCCTGTTCCAGATTTCTTGCTGGGTCTTCTCGACAGACTTCTTTTACGAATAGGTAGTAGTTTTTTTATGTACACAAGCGCTTTTTGAAGGGATAAATTCAATAACGTATCTTTTGATTTTCATTCGTAAATTTCTAAATAATTCTATTATGATGGTCATGCGCGCTACCAAATAAAGCGGACATTACGTGAACCGGCCTCGCTCCTCCGAACCCCCATGAAAGATAAAACTTGAGAAACTTGTTTAAAAAGGCACTCTAGCGCGCGCTCCCACCCCTCAGATTTATGATAAAATATGAATATTATTCACATATTCGAATCCACCCTTTACGATGTTAGATAAAGCGTATAAAGCTTATATCCACTCGCAGTGGCGACGCAAAAGCAAGCGCGCGGTATCGACTTATTACACATTTGAATTTCAAAGTTCAAAGCGGGCTTAGTTTTTATGCATCGCTCTAACCGAGCTTACGGTGGTTGGACGGTGGGCCTACGTGATCGGACTTGTTGACAAACGACCATAGAATAATTATTTAGATTAACAGAACCTACACTTGATTTAAACATGAATACCTATTTAACGTGTATCCAGAATATTTGAAGGCAGCCATTGAGTGTACCTAAATGAACATGATTTGAATAAGTTTCTATAGATGTATCACACAACTGACGGATCGCCCGCGGGCTGCGCGGTAGGTGGGAGAGAACATATATATCGGTGTTTCGGGGGTGAAACGCGGGGGAGCGCGGCGCGGAGACTAAGTGACGTTCCTCAGTGCGCTCGCGGATTCCGCACTATGTAGTTGGCTAATTAGTCGAACGCTCGGAAAAATTCGCACACAAGATTAATTTACCCAACATGAACCCTGTTGTTAATATTAAAATGTTTCAATGTAATTTGTTTTTCTTCTACTCTTACTTGACCATTGTTTTTTTTCATATTATCCGGTCTATAAACGATTACTTAACATATTAAAAAATGCTTTAAAAAATCATTTAAAGAATAGAATCTCGGGATATATCTCGTTAGAATAGGTTACGTGGGAGTCACTACCCACCCCCACATACCGCGCGGCCACGAGCGATCCGCGTGTTGTGTGGTTCAACTATAGTGAAAATTATATTGTAACTACAACTCCCTTCTATTGTTTAATTACGTCACCTGCTATTTCCGAATTAAATACCATATCTATTAAGAATTCCCCAATTGTTACATATTGATATAACGATGATAAGTACTGATAGATTTTTCCAGTATTCTTCCTATAAGACTGCTTTAAAAAATATTTTATCCAAGTTCAACAAAGATTGTGACTGCCCCATTTTAAATTACTCTGACAGGACTATTTCAATCTAATTTAAGTGCCATATCAATCGAATAACAGACAAATTTCTTGTGAAAATTAAAAAAAAAAACCTAGCCAGATAATTAGTTTATCACACAAGAATGAACCTGGCTGGCTGGTATTGGACACGGGAAGATTTAATTAATTAGGAACACTTTCTTATAACTTATAACATATTTACTAAGACGTAAACTGTAAAAACTTCTTTGACTTTACAAATGAAACTTGACAATTAACCTAATGTCTGTAACGCAGCGCAATGCCCATTTAGAATTGTTTTTTTTTCACCGATTCCAAAGAAGTTTGTCGCCGTGCGATCGGTGATATTTAGGCACTACACTTTGCCAACTCTGTACAAATAACAAACAACGATCACTACGAAAGGGAACCCATATCGACTACAAATTGCACGTAGTCCGGTGCCGTGCGGAACGAAAATAATATTGTTTCTTCGGCAAATATTTACCCTTCCTTTAGTCTGTGTCTTTTTACATCTACGTAAGTTGAATATTGATTGTGTTGCAAATTAACGAATACGTTGTAATGGTGTGCGGAGGGCGGCCAGTCGTTCGTCCGCGGGGCGGGCCCCGGTTTATGATCGTAAAACTCGTGTGTGACCGGACTACGGATGATTTATTATCAGTGAACTCTGTTATGACACGGTCGTCTACGTGTGTGTGCTTTGATTGATTGCGTATAACGGCGAACTTTAAGACGATTCGAGTTCTAATGGTTTCATTATTACAAACGTCAAAATGTTCTTACAGACGACGAGATTTATAATTTTAGATATACTTCAGCAGGTATGTTGGTGTTCGAGTTAGTCACGACTGTAATCAAACGAATCGCGCTGGGCCCTAGTCTAAACGATTCGGGGTCGTGATTAACCCTGGCCGACCTGCGATTCGCAGTAGACCAAAATAATGTAAGATCGACACTTACCTCTCGAGTAACGCCGGTGTCCTGCTTCACCTTCCGTAGCCCGTGTGTAGTAATCAGTGTATAGTGTGAATGTGTGAACTGAGTAATAGCTAGGAAGGCTTAACAATCAACAAACAATCAATTTAACGTTTAACGCTAATCACAAACAACTTTCACCTATAACAACGTGTATGCTCGCGTCAAGTTATTACCAAACTGAAATCTGCGACAATTCTCGCGGGTACTACGATAGAATTCAAGTGCCCTTTTTTTCAGTTATGATCAATAATTAAAAGTCAGTAATCCGTGGTTATCAATACAAATAGATAAGAAGTGGTTGTATGTAATATAAAAAAAAAAAAACAGAAATACAGTTTTTTTGAAATTTTTGTCTTTCTGTTTGTTCCTGTTAGTCTCTGCTGGAATGGCTGGAGCGATTTTAACGGGACACTTTTTTGGCAGATATATGAAATTAAATGGTGTTACTTAGGCTACGTTTATAAATGAAAAATAATTAGGGGCCCTGTGAAAAAATAAATACAACTAATAAAATTATGACTATAATCTGATTCAATGGTCGGTTATTTGTATAACCGTTGTTTGAATTTATGTGAAATATGTTTGCTTTCTGATAGTACCAAAATAATTTTGGGCCTTTACAAAAAAAATAGGGTTAAATATTTTCCATTGACTATAGTGATAAATAAAAAAATGACGCAGTGAATATTTGTGCGGAATAGAAAAAAAATGATAAGTTGCCGGAGCCGGGGGAACAGCTAGTTCATTAATAAGTTACTTCCGTGAAACTGTAAAATGCTAACCTCTTCAACTTTGGCAGTTACTTTTTGCAAAACAAATCTCTATCAGCCCTCCATCAGTGACTTTAGATGTGCTCCGGTCCTTAATTATTGCATTCGTTTCTAACCCGATGTAGTGAAATCTAGATATAAATTAGCCATACACGGAACACCAATATACATCACGCGCTTTAAAGGACTTTTGTTGTTTATTAACCTTTTTTTTTACATAGGGAAATGCATTTAGGAACCGTCCTCCCATGCGGGGGCAGGGAGGGTGTGTGGTACTAACACTAGGGAAGGAGACCCTAGCGACTACCCACTAAAACCCTATGAGTGACCGTCTCTACCGCCACACGAGGGGGGGCAACACGGGATCGCAAGCATGCACCGCGTCATACCCCCCGAACGGACGGCCCAGCTCGAAGGCCAAGCCCTTAACCCGCTTAGGGACCAGTCCCGGTCAACCAAGACCAGCCCCCCGACGGTTTCCCCAGTGCAATGGAAGGTCAGGGCCCCCGCCCCTTCCCCCCTTGGTCCAGCAAAGCGGTGAAGTCCCGGCGCCACACGGGCGACACCCAGGCTCCCCCGCCAAATGTTCTTTATTAACCTAAGGAACAGATAGGTTCGGTAAGAGTGAATCGCCTGAAATTAAAATGCAGGTTCGTATTATTATGGTGCCCTCGTACTAGTTAACTATTTTCCGGCTGAGTGCCATAAGCCCTTCACCACAAAACCCTAGTCGAACACTCAAGGTCTTTCAGGTCAACAGTGTTACACTGATCGACAAAAAACCTATCACTTTAAATTACACCAATTTAATAGATAACGGGAAAGTGATAGTGGTAGGGGATATTCTAATGATGCCGGCATGGGATGCTTGGTGGTAGACCATTTTTTAATGATACTCGCTTAAGTTGCTACCACCCTCAAGGTTGAAATCCTCTCGCCAAACACCAATAGGTGTGTTCCGACAGCATCACTTGACAACCAGTACTTTTTTTTTTTTTTTTTTTTTTGACGGGGGGAAATGCATTTACGCACTACCCTTACCTATTGTACTAGTGAGACCGAAGTCCCCCAATACAATAGGTAAGGGGGCACGGAGGGACGAGCTCCGTGCCAGTGTGGGACTCGCCCTGGCGTGGAGCGCCCGGGAATACCCACTAAAACCCCCCGGGGCCGTCCACTGCATTAGGGATGGGGGCGACACGGGGTGGCTTTCGCAAGCACCGCGTCGCCCCCTGCAGCGAACCCACCAGGCCTCGTCCGTGCGATGGCCCGGTAGGGATGAAGGAGAATAGTTCCCCTCCACCACTTAGCCCGCCTCGGAAGGAGGCACTACCGTCAGGTCGACAGTCCGAGGGCAGGATGTACTTTCTGCCCCCATAAAGGGAAGAACGAGAAGAAGGGACAGAGCAGTGACGGGCAAAGAAAAAAGGGGAAGTAGCCCGCCACTACTGACAACCAGTACCTAGATTTAGTGTGTTTACCATCCTGGACCACATCGTCACTTAACATCAGGTGAGATTGTGGTCAAAGTACTAAGCGTATATCGTGTAAAAAAAAGATATAAATCATTATAAATCTACGTGTGCGAGCAAGATGGATTAGGTGGCATGAAGCACATCTGCGTAATTTTTATAAACGTGTACCAACAATAAATTTTCGTAATTTCTATAAAATATGATAATAGATACACGGGCCAATTTGATTGAAAGGTAATGTTTTATAGCGAAAATTTTACAATTGAAGCGGACGAGATGTGGCCGCGACGTGATTGCTATCATTATTCTTAATTTGAATATTTCGTCAGGGGAGCGAAAGATTTGTTTGTACTGTGGCATAGAGAATTATTTACTCGCATCTGTTTCTTTTTTCAAATGTTTTTTTTCTTAAATCTAGAAATTTAGCGTGTATCACTCGATTTTTTAAGTGCGAAATATTCTTTTTTTTGTGTATTAGCAAATACTGTATACACTCAGAGCTTTGAATTCAATCTTACCTGATGTTAAGAGGCGATGTGGTCCAGGATGGTAAACACACTAAATCTAGAGTGTAGTAGTAGTACTATGAGGTAACTATGCGGACACGGACCTAGTTCTGCTTGGCTTGTTACGACCGTTAATAAAAAAAATAATTATAATAAAAAAAAAATTCAAGTAATAATTATGTAATTAATTAATTAATAATAACAAAATAAGTGTCTACAAAATAATTTAACATATAGATATAAAAAATTTAATAGAAGTAGATTTAAGCTCACATAAGCGAAAGATTACTAACTGCATAGCTTAACATATACATAACATAACATAACATATACAAGCTTTAACATATAGATATAAAAAAATTAATAGAAGTAGATTTAAGCTCACATAAGCGAAATATTACTAACTGCATAGCTGCTTGAATTGCTATTATATGCAATTTTTTCCGACGCAAGTCGACTTAAATCTCCAATATAAAAAAGGTGCGGACCCAGAGTCTGCAGATAGTTTAATTTCAATAATAAAAAAAAAAAAAAAAAAAACCCTAGGGTGTATCTCAAGTAATGCTGATATAACATACCTATTGGTATTTGGCGGAAGGTTTTCAAACTTGTCGGTAGTAGCTATTCAGATGGATATAATAAAAAAAAATACTCTACAAAATATTTCAAATAAATACAAAAAATCTCTTATTTTAAAATTATTTTTAAAGAACTCCGAATACTTGAGAAACTTTACGACGAACTGCGAAAATTCGTTAACTTCGACAATACTGTCAAAGTCGGGTACATTTCTTGTCATCTCTGTTTCCTTCTTATTTTGCATAGAACCACTTTCATGTGAATAAATATTCAAAAGGATACATTTTTTTTATCAAAAGTAAAAGGTTTATTGTAATATTATAAGCACGACTGTACACCGCACCGTTGCCAAAGAATAATTTTCTAGTAATTACTATCGGCCTTCTGTCCCATACGAATTACGTTCATTTTATATTGTAATACTTATTTTATAAATTGTGAAATCATTAATAATATTATATTGAATCACCGCTCGGATTTTACGCCGACGTCTCAGGTTCGAGTTGGTTCAGTCTGAAGCGGTAACGGATAAGTGGTAATATGCTCTTATACCGTGTCTAGCGACTTCGTTTCAAATCGTGGAATTAGCTAAAGCTTTCAGTGAACCAAAATGTTATAATGTAACCATTACGCTACAACAACCAAAAATTTTATCTATGCTACAACACACGAATTGAAATTTCGCGGCTGTCGCCATTATCATGCTTGGATTAATTTATCACGGCTAAAGCCTCTACAATATGTCTGGATATATGTTTATACTTGCTGATCCCTCAATTACGAAAACCCTATCATTCCGTGTTCATTTTCGGGTGAAGCGTGATTTACAATCAAAACTGACCAAAGTGCGAAAGACAGTGTTTTTCTTTATTTTTTTTTATACTGTATAGGCTCCGCGCTTTGATCACAATCTCACCTGATGTTAAGTGACAGTGAACACACTAAGCCTAGTAGTACCAGCTCTCTAGTGATGCTGCTGGAATACGCCTGCTGGTGCTTGGCGACAGGTATTCGAACTTGACGGTGGAGGCTAGACAAGCGGGCATTTTTTTTAGACGAGCGAGCAAGCTCGCAATATTTTCCTTCACCGAAATCTCATGCTTATTATAGAGTCCTTATATGGGTTCGAACCTATGCCTATAGACGTGGAATTCGACTAAAATGTCGACTACGCCAAGAGTTTCCAAAATATTTTGGGCAAGAGACCCCTTTTCCAAAATGAACTAATACTTCAGACCCCCATAGCTAAACTATTGTCAGCCTAAACTTGTCCACGCTTATTGACTTGCCGAGTTTGTTTTATCTTGTACGAACTTGTACATACATTTTCGAAAGTAAAAAAGTAAAAAAACAAGTAATCGAAAAGTATAAAAGTGATACTTCTTACTAAAATGTAAGTAATTCTTATGTTAAAAAGTTGTTACACGTAACACAGCTTTTACAGTATCTTGCGAGTTTTAAATAAGAACTTGTGTTGATAAATAGTTGTCGATTTTTAGACCTCGTCGACCCCCAAAATCAGTTTTCGTTTATGGGTAATCGATATTGACAACTTTGGGAATCCCTGGACAACGCTTCGAAAATTCCTTACCATCGAAGAAGTAAACTCGCAGAGTCGAATCTGTTTGGCTGTTAAATAAATAATTTTCTTTTAGACTCTTCTCGATAGTGGAATTTACTGGATGAAGTTAATTTTGAGAATGAACTCGTGTTCTCATTGTAAATATATGTGTGTGAGACATTGCCAACTTTTAATTACGTATCTTTGGTGTAATTAAAACAATACAAGTGGAACACGTGTCAACCCAGATCATACAACATTGGCGAGTGGTTAATAATTTTGTTGACGTTAATAAAGAACTCTGTAGGTAGATACGTTTTGCATACTCACGTTTTTTATCCACAATAGTAATATATTATTCGTAATTGTTTTTTTATTAACCACTCGTAATCGCTCGTAGTGGATTTTAAGATTATTCAATAGACTAGGAGTTTAATTGCATGATCGAATCAGGAATGACGCGATCAGCAGAAGAATACAGAATGTCCGAAGAATTGCCGTACTAAAGGCGACCACGTACTGAAACCGTGGACAGAAGCACTTGTGAAGTCCGTTATGATTAATTTTACTACAATTTGTTTTTGTAATATTTATGTGATATTATTATTTATATATCATCGTTATATTTATTAATTAAATTCGTTAACAAAACCCGAAGGTTTTCTATTAGTTTTTTTAAGTTAATTGTTAGTTTTATAGTATATCTTACGCGTGCGCTCTGCTAATGTAACATGCGTTTATAATGGATTCATTGAGTAGGCTGTATACATTATAAAATTTGATTTTTCGAACGTCGAGAATGAATAGAGTTTTGATATTATAAGAAAAAGTCAAATGTCGGTCTGAATTACGATACAAGATATTATTATAGATATATTACTTCGAGATATAGATATCCCGGATGACAAGGAACGATGCTGCATCCATGATATTATTAAGGGTGGAAATTTACTAAAGGAAGGCTTCTCAGGATTGTGACCAGCAACGAAAGGAACGTACCCGCTCTCGGACGAGCGCCTAACCAGGATCTTCCCTTACCGTGATTGAAGTAGCAGGTTTTTTTTTAATTCTTTGTAATTTTTATATTTATTTTAAATAAAGAGAACCTTCGATTTTTATGTAATTATATAATTGTCCGGAAACCGGACCTTGGAGGAGACCAATGCCCAGCTGGCGTGATGATGACGATGATGAAATTTCAAAACCATTTGACTGATCACCATAAAACTTGATATGTTTCATGGAGAAACTTACACAAGTCTATCTCTCCCTTGTAAGTATTGTATATACAAACATTAGAAGCCTTTATTTCAAATAATTTTACAGTACTATATTACATATATCTAATCTTATAGAACTATTCATAATAAAAATGTAAAATTTTTAAAACACCAACTTAACCTAAAGGGTTATGTGGATGCCGCTTTAGAGCGATGGTTTTGGAGATGGTTTTTTATGAATCCCTTTTGTAAACCGTCATCTGACGGCGCTGTACCTCATCCATCCTATACTGTTTAACCGATCGACATAAAATAATATCTTTAAAAAGATATTCGAGAGTGGGTAATATTTTATTTCTACTAAAACAACAACTTCCGCTGGGTCTAGCCGGTATAATTTAAGTTTCAAAATGACACACGTCCTTAACGTTCAACTGTAATGTACGATGACAATTTTACTACCTACATTCCCAACTCAGGGCCAAAGTTACTAGTGTAAACCTAAATTAGTAGATAATTTGGTCTCGTAATGATCTTACGAAGACTTCATCTGCGCTACGCTCGCAAGGTTATCGGACCAAATTAGTAGCTCTATGATTGCAGACTATATTTGTCGCTCCGCTTTCATTGGCAGTTCGGTCAAGGTTCCCAGCTCTCTGAATGTTGCAGGTCACGGTTAGTGGTGTTATTTTAGAATTAACTTTGTAATTAATCAGTGCAGTTTAAGGACTTGCAAGTCTGTTTGACTCGTAAAACAAGGTTTAACTGCGGTTGATTTACGATGAATATTTGACAAGTTATTACACCAACATGTTAGAAATTAACGATAAGATAATTAACGTTAAACTTTTAAATGAATTACAATGACAAAATTGTGGTTTCTCTTAACAAATAAGATATAGTGAAAGTTAAATGTTTGAAATTATAAAAAAATACTTTTCTAGGGTATTAGTTTAATAAAATGTAAAAATAAATAAATCAAAATGAGTGCGACGTAACCGCGTGCGGCTGTGGATTATGTGTCTGGTTGTCGCAGAGAGCGGACGTTCTAATTTTAATCTCACATATTTTTGCATCCTTTTTAATAAATTAGATCTCTTTATCTCGTACCCACGATCGCAGAACCACCGGTCTAGCCGCCGGGGACGTGCGGTTAACGTTGCACTGATACACACACCGGAGCCACCTCCAGCAGCTGCACAGAACTTGCACCGATACCCAGCTAGAGAGGTTTATATATCGGCCATCAGCCTGATGCACCTTTACACGTAAGTATAAGGGTATTAGGTGGCAGATTAAGCTGAGGTAAGTACCACTTTAGTGCCCTTGCGCTCTCCCGGTTTAACACCCTAAGCGCTTGCCCCCCGAAAAATCAGTGAAGTTGTCAAGTCCCTCAAGGTCAACAGTAATCAGTCAATTCGAAAAAAAAAAAAAGAAGAAAAGATAAACAACAATCTCGTATGTGATACAGCTTAAATTGGCATATGTATGGGTCATTCCACCCCAAATCGACCAATAGTTGGAACCGACACCTTTTGATTTGAACAAATTTTTGGTCAGAAGTTTCCTTTTTACGATGTTTACGAAGTTCTGCCAAAGGAAAAAGATTTTTTTTTTATCCAAAAGTTATGCAAAATACAAAATTGAGATATTTTTATGTTTTTCAATCTTATGTATTAAATATCTCAAAAACTATTACAGGTACAGAAATTAACTACAGTTCATTTTAAAGAGGATACAGGGGTTTAAATTTTTTTTTTTCAATAACCTCGATTTTGTACGATTTTGAATTTTTGAAAATCGTCTAAATTGACGATGAACTTCAAATTGTTGGCTAATTTTTTTTCGTTAAATACCTTGGACTATTCTTATAAGGTTCTGAAAATTTTGAAACTGTTTCAAATATTAATTTCCTCAAAAATATTACGTTTTAAATCTTATTACATTTTTTTTTTGCTTTGTTCCGTTTTTTATTGCAGGTAAACTTAGCAATCATATAATTTTGTAATTTTGACTAGTAAAACTTTCATTTATTGGTATAATAACTTGACAAAAAAGCATCGCTAACATTTTTATTTTTATTTATTTGATAAAAAGATTTAAAGTTCATCGTCAATTTTGACGATTTTCAAAAATTCAAAATTGTACAAATTCGATGTTGTCAAATGCTTTTATTAACATTAATAGTTTTGAGAGATATAAGACTGAAAAACTTGAAAATATTGAAATTTTGTATTTTGCATAACTTTAGAGAAAAAAAAATGTTTTTTTTTTTCCTTTGACAGAACTTCGTTATATGATAAAAGGAAACTTCTGACCAAAATTTGTCCAATTTGAAAGGGGTCGATTCCAACTATTGGTCGATTTGACGTGGAATGACCGATATGCAAAGGATTTTCAAATCTAGTGTTTTATAAAACCAAGCCTTTGGTAGAAAGTACTATATCGTTAAAATAATTTTTTGCATTGAATGCATTATTGGATTGGAACCGAGCTTACATTGTTTCAAAGTGTGCTACTGTTGAGCCATCATTAATATAATATAAATATTAGTTTGCATGACTTACAAACCTTCATTAATCATCCGTGCCCAACAAATGGTCCTACTTAAAAACACATTTTCTTAATTCCAAGCGTGTTAATTTCTTTTATGGTGTTTGTATACGAAAACGCGATTCTTTTCAATAAAAAAACAAAACATTTAAAATTATAACTTTCACAAAAAAAGGTTACCTAACCTGAGTACAATGTATTTATAATAACATACATGAGTTCAATTGATGTGGGTATAAAGAAGCCACGGCAAGTCCTGAAATCCAGACCCAGGTAATGAAAAATTCACAATAGAATGTCTGTCCATTATACAAGTTAGTTATAAATACGTTGCATGGTGCACTGTGATATAGTACAATATTTGACCAGTGGATAAACTTATTGTCAGTTGTGTTTTCAATATAATTGACATTATCATGCTTTTATAGATGCATATAGTATTCAAAAAAAACTAAAAAAAAAAAAAATGGGTGCGTGTACTTATGTACGCGCGTGAGTAGTTATACTTCTTTGGCATCATAAAAAAATATTTTTTTTTTTAATTGCATGCAAATAATTAATTACAATAAAATAATAGAAGGATTGGAAAAGGATAATCAACTATATATATATATATATATAATTTGTACGATATCTCAACGCTGTTAATACAAAACTTTTCGTATCATATTTTAGTTATCATAAGCCACTGATAACTGAAGTTCCAATTATATATATAATTATTAAAAACAAAATTTAGAGAATAATAAATATATAAGACATAATTTGTACTAAATATTATAAAATTCTTAATTTTAAATGTTTATTATTGATTATTTAATATTTTAAAAATAAATTTAATAATAAATTCAAAAATTGAATTTAAGGTTGGTCATTTTGTAAATATTTTTATTGATTTCTTAATTTAATATTCACTTTTCATTTTTATCAAAAAAAAAAAAAATTGAAAACACTGACGAGCGTACCAACATGCGCGACTAATATCGAGGTTCAATTTCTTTTTTGTTGGTAGCTTTTTTTTCGAGACTTAATGAGCGGTTAAGCAGACAGCTTCATACTGTTAATTTTGTGTCACAGATGCGCGCGCATCTTAAAATTTCACTGTCATCATTTTTTCATAACGCGCCTAAAGCAGTATAACTTCAATTAAGTTTTGCTGAAGTCGGTTTGCTTATACCTTAAAAGAGCTTAATTAAGAAATGTATAAAACATATTATATCCATATAGGAAGACAGCTGTAGCGATTCTATAAAACTGTACTATGACTAGACGTCACTGTCAAACCTGTTTTTCTTTTCAGGGTTCTAGGATTATTCTAGTATTCTAATTGAGTAAAATCCAGTCGTTAGCAATATTGCCTACTTATGCCGATTAGGTATTGACGGTGCTTAGGAGGAAAGTAATGAGGGTCGCCATCGAGAAATAAACAATCCGTTACCAATCGCCACTGCCGGACTAGCCTGCATAAATTTTCATAAAACATGGATTTATACAAATAATTTAAGTTGTTACACTATGGCCGTATGGGGCCAGGGAAAATGCACACTTGACGCGGGTTTCATGGCAATTATAGATGGAAATACGGGGTTATTAGCGAACCGTGGACACGCTACTACCTACTCCACTCTGTTCGGTTGAAAAACAAGAGTACCTACTGCACGGGCAATTTTAATGCTTAATGCTTAGGACGTTTTATTTATTAACTCTAAATATGATAATATATTTTTACTTATTGTAAAAACAACTATGCTAGGTATCATGACCTCCGCTGCCGTTGTTGGAAATTGATAGATTTAAATAGGAATAATAAAATCTGTCTTTGATAAACATAAATTGTGATAGAGAATTAGTGTTAGCTTCAACTGCAGATGCACTACCGCAATATATCTATATCTTCTACAAAGTCAACCGTAACAACTTGGCTTCGGGAATAGTTAATAAGTTGGATGGAGTATTAATATATGAAGAAAAAAACCAGACCGAGCTTCTTGCTGGTTGTTCTTTGGGGGCTGTTTTAGCGTTGATAAGCGCCTTAAGAGGGCCTAAATTGAATAAAGTATTTTAGAATTTGAACTGATAAGATTTTTACGCGTACATTAAGTGGAGAACCACTTAGACAGATAGGAATCTGAAACGTATGTACTGACTATAGACTACAGTAATTATATAATGAAAGGTGGTCTGAATTCGAGTTTGCTACTTCATAACGTAAAAAGGAAAATACAGTAGAAACTCTATTAACCAGACTAATTATTATTGTTAGTCATTAGGATAATCGAAAATCCGGATAATCGGATGTATGAAGAAAAGCGGGTTTGTGCATACGTAGTACATAATTCATCATCATCATCTCCCTACCCTTTTCCCATTTTCATTTGGGTTCGGCGCAACATGTCTTCCTCTTCCATTCCTCTCTATTTGTTGTCATCTCCGCATTCACTCCTTTTCTAAACATATCATCTTTCACACAGTCCATCCATCTTTTTTTTTGGTCTTCCCCTTCCCCTGTAACCGTCCACATTCATATCCAATACCTTTCTTACAACATTCTCTTTCTCCCTGCGCGTCACATCTCCATACCAGGACAAACGACCGCCTTTTAACTTGTCTGTTATTGGCGCCACTTTCAAACTTCCTCGAATATACTAATTCCTAATGCTGTCCATTCTTGTTACCCCCACACATCCATCTCAACATTCGCATCTCAGTAGTACATAATTATACGTGTTTATTAAAAACAACGAATTCCCTTACAAATCAACGAAAATCAATGTATTAAAAATCAATTAAAGAAATTATTAAGAAGTACATTCTCCAACATACGATGTGCATTCATATTTTCTTATATTACGTACATACATGCTAAAATACTGCAGCCTTAATTATAAAATAATATTCAGATATGTGCATATATGCGTATAATTTGGTTTAAAATACTTGGTAATTGTCAATTGACGTAAGCCAATTTTCACAATTTTTGAAATATAAAGTCATAATATACGAATATTATATTAAATAATTCAAACATCTGGTGGTGTTTATAATATCCATGTATCCTGGTTGTATGGTGAAAGCCATATAGTGGGAAACAAAAAGTAAAATTGCAATTGACGTCCAAACTAGATCATAAAAAATACTTTGTTGGATTTAAATGTAAGTAATATGAAAATTATGTTATACTCGAAGATATATCATCATGAAATATGTTTGTTTGACTCTCGATACATTCCTCGATATAAAAATTGTTTTATTTAATTTTCTGCTTATTAACTCATTGTACTGGAGAAAGGACCTGTCATTTTCTGTTGACCCATACGTAAGCACAAAGAAATTTCTTTTATTATAGTGGGTAGATCATATAACAATCGTGCTATTGTCTACCTTTTGAGTAACTTGGTCAATGAAAGGGAAAAAAACTTTCTGAGTCTAGCATTATGAATATATATTTTATATTGCGCTATAATAAAGAGACTACACTGTGCCTGATAGTAAGCTGAGTACAATCCAACAACATCAACGAACACCGACACATTAACATATTAACCATCATCATAAGTCTCCGTTATCTTGCGGCAAAATGCGAATCTTTTTGTTATTTAAATAATTGGATATACACTAGCTTATCTGTAAAAGTGAAAAACCGAAATGAACCATGACAATCTGTTACGCGATTACTTTGAGACGACGCTGAAGATCGGGCTGTATATAAAGGCTGTAATCTATTGTTATTTGTATAGTTTTTATTTCAAAACTGGCTGTGTACCCGCCTTTGCGCCATCGTTTCATATATTCTTCCCTGCGTTTTAATTTTCTTATACGGAATCCTAATAATTTTCCCAAAAAAAAATTTTGTACTAAGTTAAAGTAAAAATATTTCTCATAAATTCTAGCACTTCTCCGTAAAACTGTGTATTGAATCGGATTTTATTCAAATGTTTATGGGTTTTAATTTAT
This sequence comes from Samia ricini, assembly GCA_014132275.2. Classification (NCBI taxonomy): domain Eukaryota; kingdom Metazoa; phylum Arthropoda; class Insecta; order Lepidoptera; family Saturniidae; genus Samia; species Samia ricini. Next base: position 1,229,444 of record AP028169.1, read on the forward strand.
TTACGCGGAACCCTATATTATTTTTGATAATTAAAAGTGTCCTAAGTTACGCAGAGTAACTTCAAATATCAACCCAAAAGAGTCCCGTCATAATGCATGCAGCCGTTCCGGAGATTAGCCGGCTCAACCAATTTTTTTTTTGGTATAGGTATCGTATATACATCCATATCTGTTTATTCAATTCTATCATAGAAAAAAAATCGATATGAGAAACAGACACTTCTATATTTATATGTATATTTATGTTTTGAATTTATAAAAAAGCAACCATGTCCAGTTTCTTGCCGGCTCTTCTCAGCTGTGTTATTTTCCGAAACTGGTGATAGTGTTTTGACATTTATAAACGCCTTCTTAGGGTCTAAACTGAATAAATAATTTTTTGATTTTGATTTATAGTTAGTATCAAACTAAACTTGATTATATCCGTGTCAGTGAATGGTGGGTTACACCTAAATGGAACTGTATTTGTGTTACCGAATAGACAATAAAACACCAAATTTTTTAATCAATTTTCTGGACAAAGAGCGAAGTACCTTCTTTTTATTCTGACGTTAATTCAATGCTTACATGGAGATACATATATGAAACGTTAACACTGCAAAGTTTCAGAATATAGTGTAGATTCGGTCACGATAGAACTTTTCTGTAAAAGTTCACGACGATCGATTCCAAACTGCCATAAGCTGAATATTTAACGAAGTCGGTCTTTATAAAGGACGAAGGTATCTGATGCTCCTAACAACTTAATTGTAAGATTGGTCTGATTCATTTGATGAGTTTAGTGCGATTTAGTTTCAAATGATTTTTTTTCAATGATTAAATATTTGCACCGTATCCTAGTTACTTGATTAATTAGTAGTAAGACTTGTTATAGTAAAAAAATCGTTAAATTAATTTAATTGCAAAGTTACTTGAAATTTGTGTAATGTATTATATTATATAATACCGTATATAATATAAATTAGAAATGATAAACCTAAGAACTAATAATTCATACAGAGTAAAATTATTATAGCTTCAAAAGTAAGTTTTACAAACTACGTATGTTCAGCGATATGTGCTAATAAATTAGGTGGAACAAAGACAATAATATCATAATATTGGTTAACATTTTGTAATTGAATAAATAATCAGAACTAAGACCGTATTACGTTCATTTTAGTAGTTTATTTTTACAACACAGGGCACACCTATTGACTCTTTGAGAGCGCTTTACTAGAGAAATTTTAAAATTTTATCGACCATTCCAAAGCTCTAACAAAAAGTAAAGTTTAATATAATTATTATCTCTTCCCTGTAGCACAATTTTTTTAAATGCTCGATATATGTAATTAGCTCTGTTAGTCTTGACATAAAAAAATAAATTAATCTAAGAAACTAATTCCGCCATTCTGTTCTTTTTTTTTTAATTACCTATATTATCCTTTTCATTCTAAAAATGTTGCAATTTTCTAAGAATGAGAAGGATAAATGGTATTTTGTCAGAAATATTTAATATTACAATCCGTCATACGCTGATTGCAATCAGCAGACCGAATTTTATCAATTTCGTTCGTCCATATATCTGTGTTTATTATGGAAAAGTTAATGTTTTATCCTAAGCCTGATATTTTGCGTTAAATTTCACGCAATTATAAATAATCATATACTTAAGAGGGAAATAGTTGAAAAATGTACAAGATATCATGAAAAGAAGACTATAAATTTCCTCCCTTGCACCATACAACTATAATGCGAATAAGGAAAAGCTTTCGCCAAAGCACGCGGTCCACTTATTAATTAATACTTGCTCTTTGATTGGTTGATTACAGACTTCCGTTCGTTCGTCTATTCGTGTCGCAGTTTGTTAAATTTTAACACGTTTATTATTATTGATTTTTGTACTGACATTCCAATGGACGGAATAGTTCCTTATTCCTTACTTAGGCACTACGAAAGTATATTTAGCGATGCTCCTGTGAATGTTATGTTTGCTTATGTAGAAGTAACTCAGTGTTTACACCCCCTTTTTTACGTTTTGAAGGTAACATACATATTTGTATTCTTCTTGATTTCATTTAACAATATATTTTATTGATTAATTATAGAATAGTACACTTTTTAAATTACATTTTTAACTTTCAACATATCTCATTCCTCTACGTCATGACACAATCCTCCTTCCTGACTATTATCTCTTTCGTTTACACTCTTGACTCCTTTAAACATCATCTCTTTTATTATTTCTTCTTTTTTTTTTTTTTCTTCGTTCATTGCATGTAGGTTTACCTTAGCTACGTTTAATAAACAAGTATGACACATGACAGATGTTTAACGTTGAGAGTTTGAGTTTAAACAAGTGAGTATTAATGCAATGAAGGACTCGTTTCAGGTCATCACCATTATTGACATAGTATTTTTTATTCTAATGCTCTTTTGATTGTAAAACTTTAGGTACATTTCTTTTTTTTGTTTTTTTTTTTTTTTTTTCCCGTGGGGAAATGCATTTACGCATCCCTCCCCGATGAGCTGGGAGGGTTATCTGGGATATACCCGTGCGTGAAGCGCCGGGAATACCCACTAAAACCCCACGATACTCTGCGCCTTGTTCCGGGGGGTATGGGGGCGCATTACCGCATTCGTCAACACCACCCCCAGTAAGGATTGGCTCATAAAGCCCTATCTCGGTCAGAGGTATTGGTTTTGGGATAACTTCAGGGCACGCAGGTAAAACCAGCGCGCTCCACTCGGACTTGTTTGCCTTGCGCCGAATTTGTACTAGGTACTAGAATAGGTACTCCTTGAACTTATCACAACTACTTTATTTTGATCTCTGCACTACCGCAAGGTTGACTGATAGGCAATTAAGTCCGCCTATTTTCACTAATTTTGTATATAGATAGTATGAAACTTCATCATCTCCCTACCCTTTTCCCATTTTTATTTGGGGTCGGCGCAACATGTCTTCCTCTTTCATTCCTCTCTATTTGTTGTCATCTCCGCATTCACTCCTTTTCTAAACATATCATCTTTCACACAGTCAATCCATCTTTTCTTTGGTCTTCCCCTTCCCATGTAACCGTCCACATTCATATCCAATACCTTTCTTACAACATTCTCTTTCTCCCTGCGCATCACATGTCCATACCAGGATAAACGACCGCCTCTTAACTTGTCTGTTATTGGTGTCACTTTCAAACTTCCTCTAATATACTCATTCCTAATCCTGTCCATTCTTGTTCCCCCCACACATCCATCTCCTCAACATTCGCATCTCAGCTGCATGTAATCTTCTTTCGTCCGTCACCTTTATGGGGTAACATTCTGATCCATACAAGACGACAGGTCGTATTACGTTCTTGTAAATCTTCCCCTTTAATTTAAAGGGGACTTGCGGATCACACGTAGTAGCCGTAACCTGCCGCCATTTTATCCATGCTGCATAATTCTATGCTTTACCGTCCGGTCTATTTCGCCATTGCTTTGCAGGAGTGAGCCGAGGTACTTGAACTCGTGGCAGATTGGTATTGGAGTGCCATCTAGTGTTATGACAGTTGTATAAAACTTATTATGTGAAAAATTAGTAACGAGCAATGGAATTCATTGTATCAATTAAATAAGAATAGATTTGCCTTGCAAATCTAAAATGTGGAATTACTAGTTTATGATAGAAAGTAACATTAATAAATATTCTATACCTATTAGCAATTCCACTATACCTTACACTGTGCTGTATATTTTAACTATATGTATATGGATGGAGCGCAACCATTTTGCTGATGCGAAATACGGGCAACATTAGTCGGCATATAACGTTTGTGGAAGTAAAATAAAATAAAATCCAAAGATAATCGAGGGTCGGCACTATAAACTTAGTAGCCACGATAGGGGTCAGTACCAGGGTGACCATGCTCTCTTTAAATTAATCCCTTAAAGTGGGACCGTTAGGGCATAAACACAAATCCATCGATTTCTGATAAGGTGTATTTTAATATCACATGGTCTACCATTTTCAAGTCGAGAGTATATATTATCCTGCCAATTTTTTCCGGTGCCCACGTGTTAGAGTCATTTTATATATTCCAATTAACTTTTGTTTTGACACTCGTTTTAAACATACTCAAAAGAATGTAATTTTTTAAGTTTTCGCGTTCCATATTTAAATTCAGTTAATTTTAACGGGTTTTCACGCGTTACCTTTGCTTTTTTCTATCCCGACGTTTCGGCTGGGTTTCACCAACCGTGGTCACGGGCTGACTGGCGGTGCGCGGCGTCGCCTGTTGCGTTGAGGGGTATTTTGATGAACTACCCCCGTTTGGTCTTTATATTTATTATAGTCACAACACACAACACTAACAGTGTCCATCGACGATGCCTGTGACGATAAATCACGAACCTTAAGATTTTCTAGCACCGGATTCCACGCTGAGGAAAGTCTATACCCATCCTCGCGATTGAAATTTGGATGTTTTTTAATTTCAATCGCTTCGCGAGCCATTCGAGAATTTCGAGGTTCGTGATTTATCGTCACAGGCATCGTCGATGGACACTGTTAGTGTTGTGTGTTGTGACTATAATAAATATAAAGACCAAACGGGGGTAGTTCATCAAAATACCCCTCAACGCAACAGGCGACGCCGCGCACCGCCAGTCAGCCCGTGACCACGGTTGGTGAAACCCAGCCGAAACGTCGGGATAGAAAAAAGCAAAGGTAACGCGTGAAAACCCGTTAAAATTAACTGTACTCAAAAGAACGCACCGTCTGTACATAATTTCTTATTCAGTTTATTTCCAACGTATACGTGTTACCATCGTCATTCTCTCATATCGTTTTCCTGTGTGTACAAGAAATTGTACCATAAAATGATTTAAACGCAATTTTCAGAGAATTACAAGAGTAAAGGAATAACATATGTCATCACACTTTTTTATAGATATTAAGCATTATGCGGTGATAAAATTATTTCACTTTGAGCAAATTTCAGGTGCAAAATCTAATAAAACGGATACAAAACGTTGAATTCACGCGACACCCATATACGGGATACGAGTCTATTTATCTGCCAAAGTGCATCAAGAAATTTAAGATTAAATTTAATTATTTAAAATTTAACATTAAAAAAAATAACTCACTTCTCTAAAGACTCTTCACTCTGTAAAATAATGATAATCTGGCAGAGTACAGTAGTTCTTTTAAAAGTTGAATAAATAAAAAAGCGAGCAGACTGCCGGCTCAATACAGACAGGGCAGCAATAGGTTTTAGTTTAGATGTCATAATCAAAATCAAAATTTATTTATTCAATTTAGGCTCTAAGAAGGCGCTTTTGAACGTCTAAAACACTACCACCGGTTCGGAAAACAACCCAGTCGAGAAAGAGCGCAGGCGAGAAACTCGATCTGGTTCTTTTTTTTCATAAATATAATATATATCAGTTTTTTTGTCATATAAAAAACTATACAAATCGTAGTTTTAATAATGTTAGTGGAAGCACAGAGATGTGGGTTAATTCCAGAAATCACTATCGTTCACGTAATGATCCTCCCTGTAATAACCTTTTGAGATTAAAACTTGCTTGACATAATACTTGAACATATTGTCAGGTAAATCGGTAATGTTACTTGGGATCTTATTGTAAAACCGAATACTATTACCTATAAAGCTTTTATTACACTTACTTAACCTAAAGCGTGGGACGGACAACTTGTCTTTACTTCTAGATGACGATCATTCACTAGATCTAGCTTGTCTAAATTTTTACGAATATGCATTAAGTTATCGAAGATGTATTGGGAGGGCAAAGTTAAGATATCATATTCTTGAAACTTGTTCTTTAGAGATTCGCGAGGTCCCATATTATATATTGCTCGAACAGCTCTCTTTTGTAACGTAAAAATGGTGTCTACCTCTGCTGCTGTACCCCACAGCGAAATACCGTAAGACATTAAGCTGTGAAAGTAAGCAAAGTAGACTAACCTAGCAATAGCAATATCCGTCAACTGGCGAATTTTTCGAACCGCAAAATCAGCGGAACTAAGCCTTCCTGCCAAAGTTTTAATATGCGGACCCCATTGTAACTTATTATCAAGTGTGATACCTAAAAACAGAGCTTTGTCAACTAAGCCTACTAAATTCCCTTCTATCTATAACTTACAATCAATATGTTACACATTGGGCAACAAATTATTTAAGGCAAACCATTTGGAAATGTTTGCTAGTGTATTATTTAAGTGCCTAATCTCTTTGATGTCAATAAAAAGATTTGTCAATTTATTCTTTATTAATCGATGTACATGGTCACCCTTAAAGTTAATGGTATCTGTGTTTTATTACCGTATTGTTAGGATAAACCAAGATTACGCTCATACTACACAGGACATCGGAGCGTTCACTCTAATCGGCTATCAGTATTAGATAAATAGATTATTGCCTCGACCGATTTACTTAGCCCGAGTAACCTTGCTTTATGCGATAAAGGTCATAAGATTAATCCTAAGTGTTGGGAAATTTTATATAATGAGTTTTATTTTATTTACATACTTGATAATTCCAGTGGTATCGCTGGCAAATGACGCTTTATATTTCCAATAACTGCATTATATTTCTTGAATTCTCAAATATTTGCAAAAATATTGTTCCAGATCGTGGTGGTGATAACATTATGTCGATTATATATTCAGGCAGCATTGATGATTGATATAAAATTATCAGTAAATTAAAATAATCCAGAGCATAAAAAACCTATTGATAAAACTGTAGTGAAATAAAAATCTAGATTCATAGTTAAATTTCACTATTTTTAATAATTGTCATTTAATCTCAAATCTCATTTAGATCTGTCCGGTCGATTGGCAGTTATTAGGAAATAAACGAATAATTATATTTATAAGATACAACGCGTTACCTATCGAGTTCAACCATAATTAAAAACCATTCAGGTGACCTCACTACTGTAATAAAAAAATTCAAAACCATTTGGGGAGTACAAGAATTACGAACACACGGACATCAGATTTTTATATTTATAAAGATATCTTCGTTGTAGCAAAAACGAAGAGAATACAATAATTGTTCGTAGAATGAGACGCAGATATTATTTGTTGTGAATAACGAATTAATTCCATGAAACAATTTTATAATTTTATCACAAAAACCGAAAAAGGGTATTATCGCATGGAATATTCAAATCGGTGGTTGACCGTGTTATTAATTCGGTGCTTTGATATGTTATTTTTATTGTTGTTATTTGTATATGAGTCAGAATGAATGGATGATGAAGCTCCCTTAAAAAAAAATCAGTCACAAACCAAAACGAAACTCTTCTCACTGCACAGATATTTCGAATTCTATTTCCACTTAGGAAAATCATTTAAAGTATTTGGGATCGTGTTGGAGATCTTTATGTATTATAAATGGCGATGCCTATCTGTATGTCAGTTTGTTTAGCTGTATCCCCGATAATTGACTTACAACTCGAGAATCACTGAACCGACTTACGTGATTCTTTTGTACCAGCCATGGATGTTTTATTTAGTCAGGTTTTAGTACATATCCGGGTGGGTTCGTTGCAGGGGGCGACGCGGTGCTTGCGAAAGCCACCCCGTGTCGCCCCCATTCCAAATGCAGCGGACGGCCCCGGGGGTTTTAGTAGTGGGTATTTCCGGGCGACTCTCGCCCGGGTGAGTCCCACACTGGCACGGAGCTCGTCACTCCGTGCCCCCTTATCTATTGTATTGGGGGATCTTTATTCCCTAAATACAATAGATAAGGGTAGTGCTTAAATGCATTTCCCACATAAAAAAAAAAAAAAAAAAAAAAAAAAGTTTTAGTACATATAACTAAAGTTTTGGGAATAATAGGGAATGGAGTCGAAACAAAAATTAGCTCTGACGCGTAAACTAAAGCAGAATTTGATGTTGTAAATAGGCATGCACTGAGATCTATTATTTAGTACAGGTGGTTATAGGCTATTTATTTTGTATTCCATCGGCCCATTCTCATTTTTTTTTTCGATTTACTCGTTATGTTCATTATTTTTCCCCTAGTAAAAACAAAAGACTGTCATTATTTGTTTTTTTAGGTTAAGTATAAATGAAATGTTATATGCACAGAACATATGAAACGCGGGCGGAACCGCGCGCACCAGTTAATATCTTATAAAGAGAAATTTGGGAATTCTCGTTTACCAGAGAATTAGACCGGGTTATGCCGATACCAGTATTGACTGCATCGTTGTATGTTCTTTCATCTCATAGCAAGTACGTAAGGCGTAATTGTTAAAGAAACCATCCCGGAAGCCGGCAACTTGCCAACTCACCAACAAGGCACAAACATAGAAATGCTTTCTGTCATACCTCCCTAATTACCATATTACATGCGCTTGCGCATAACTCGACGAGTCTTCCGGATTTTTTTCGCTATTACGCCGCCGCCCGCATGACATTGAGCGTTCATTGCCAATGTAACATCCTCGTCTATATAAAAAACTCATATATATATTTACGTATGTACACAATATAATGCATCAGCTAACTGTTTTTAAATTTTTATTGCGACACTTTTAATAGGTCTGCGGTAGAATTGCGGTTTGATTGTTTTTTTTTTCCATTTTATTAATCATCGTTCCATGTTTTATTTTCCTTAGAATTTTCATACTTAATCCAACACCCGTCCAGTGGTGGTATTAAAGGAAAACGTATAAAAACAAGAAGCTATAAAAAATTAATTAATTACTTACATGTTACAAATTACCTTCAGTTTATAATAGTATGATAAATGTGTTCAGCGTAGGTGACTTCATCGAATTCGAGAAATACAAAGCTCTTTCCCTAAACTCGTCCTTTAATAATAAACCTATTAACCTCGCAATATTTATTACATTATGAGTGTTTATTATAATAAAAAAAAGAGCAGTAAAACGAATTATAATTGCAAAAATAAATGGTTTTAATTAGGTTTGATTTAATTTAACTGTCTAATTTGTCAATGAGGATGGTATTTGGAAAGCTAACTAAGCAGTAGAGCTAATCACAATTAATGTTCTTTGAAATAAACGTATATATTTAAAACCTCCAATAACCGCTTGCATTAGTATCTTTCAATTGATTATAATTCTTTATTTATTTAAATGCAAGGAAAACCGCAAGTTTATATCAATATGTATAGAGGAACGTTCATGCGAAGAGCCCATTTGTCATGCTTTGCACTGTTCGAAACAATTATGGTAAATAAATACAAAGCGGGGAAACAGTGAAATGGATGATAACAATCGGAATTCTTTTAACTGAGAAACAACGCGAACGTTTAGCTGTTACTAGCTCCACCTGTTATAATATATACACATACAAAAAAGTGCATGGGAACTAATACTTCGAAAGCAAATGACTAAATTTATTCAACAATACTTAAAAATGATTTTAAAGATTCGATTCGTCAGTTTAAGCAAGTGAAACATATGGGTAATGAAGCAGAAGCCATGATTGATATAAATTGACCTATATATGGATCGTTAACAGAGGTCCTTGAAATTGGCAAAGAGCTTATTGAGTTGTTAATTAATAAAGAAAGTGATACAGTTCTGAAACTTTTCTCAAGGAATAGACAAAGATACTGAATGATTGTGCTTTCTTTCCACTTATTACTTGAAAAATTATCACGGACGGTTGTATAGAAAATTGGTTTAGTTACATTTCTAGAATTACTTACTGTCAACACGTTTTTTTTTTTTTTCTTTCCTTTGATACCGAGTCTCTTAGAAGGAGCATGAAGAGGAATCTTGGAAGGTCTGTTTTTTGGACTGTTAGCACTAACCATCAGATAATCTTATCTTTTATAATTTAAGTCCCTTGCTAATATCTCACTCATGAGCCGAGCCCTTTGTAGTCCTATACCTTTTTTTCTCTATTCCCATTTTCCATCCATCTATTCAAACGAAAGAGGTCCTAGCTGGTATAGATCTCCCCCCAAAGATTTCCACGACGACCGGTCTTGCGCCACTCGCATCCAGCGGACTCCCGCGACCATCACCAGGTCATCAGTCCACCTTGTGCGTGGCAGCCATTCGAGAACCCGTTGGCCCCATCGGGCATCGGTTCTAAGAGCAATGTGCCCAGCCCACTGCCACTTAAGTTTAGCAATACTTCGGCCAATGTTACTTTGGGTCTTCTGCGGATCTCTTCATTTCTGATTCGGTCACGCATTGAAACTCCGAGCATAGCCCTCTCCATTGCTCTTTATTACTACTTTTTTTAATAATAGTTCATATGTTAACAAATACAATTTCGAACAAATATTATAACAGCTGTTAGTGTTGAATCAGTTTTTTTTTTATTAGATATAATAGCTACGTTTCGAAATTTATTGGGAGAGTAAAAATTGCAGTTATTATTTACTAAATATTTAAACCAATCATTCTTAAATGTTCGTAAATTGTTGCCACTTATACTTTTTGACAATTATTTGCGTAATTATTTTCTGCTTTTGTTTTATTTTCAGTTATTTTCTATGGTATACATGACGTTCCAAACAATCGTTGAGGTTAGTGTAAAATATTCTATTCAAACAAAGAATATCTTTGTTGGCTATTGTTTTTTTTTTTTTTTTTTCGATTTGACATCATAATCCACAAACATTGTCTCTTAACTCTACAAACTAACATATGTAACTAATTATCCCCCGTATTTAGTAAACTAGTTGATATAAAGTTAGTAGTAATAATGTTCAATAAAAAAAATTAAAGTAATTTGTAAGAACCTTTGATTTTATTATCCATATTATCACCAATTATGTCAGACACGTTTGAGAGCTTAGTCTTTTCAATTGTACTGGTAGATACATTATTATTCTTAAGGATGAACAAATAAGTCAAATCCGTTCGTTTAACAACCGTATCGTTAAGATGAAAGAGAAATGCAATGTATTATTTCGGGATCATAATGTAAACGCTTCTCGCTGCCAAGGATTGTCTTCATATGTAGGTATTAATTTTTTGACACTGCATTTTATAAATGGGGTTACAGTCCGCTGACCTCAGACTATGTTGTTTCCGTAATAAGTGTGCCAGAAATACACAAGAAATTGATTCAACTGAAAATTCTAGATTATTTTGCAAATAACCTGAGAGCACACATTTTCACACTATTAATTTAATTATTTCTCGTTATTACTTATAACTTCTGAGATAGAAGTTTGAGATATTAGAGAGTTTAGTTTATATGGTTAAGTAGGTCATGCTGGCCGTTATGATATTTCGATACATGTCAAATATGTTATAAATTATAATATTATTCATAATTGTATTTTCAGTTTGGACTTGTAAAAAAACAAACTTAAAATATCGTTTCTTTATTAAAAAGCAACACATCGTTTATTTTAATTGTCCTTTATTTATCTTATATATATAAATAAAAGGATAAAGTTGTTGGATGTGAAATCAAAACCAATAACTACAGTAACTCTAAAAATGATATAAGATTAGTTTTGTGATGTAGGAATGTTCTAAGAAGTTGCCATTTGGAAAACCACATTTAATTAGTTAAAATAGGGAATTAATTAAATAGATATGGAATTAGAAGTAGATAATGATAATTATTCTATCAGATAATAACAATGTTACAAAAATCATAATAGCTTGTTGAAATGACAATGGAAAAACTTTGGAATCACGAAAGTTTAAAAAAAAAATAGCTTTAAAGATCGATAGAAGAAAGAAGATTTAAGCAATTGACGATTTTGAAACTTGAAACCTGCTTCGATGATTTCAACACTTAATTTTTCTGGTGATGATCTATTTTGGCTCATAAACGGCCAATAACAGATTCAAAAGGTTGAAACAACCTCAAGATTGTATGTAATTTACTTCGTTGAACAATAAAAAAATACGAGATTAGATAAAATATGAGGAGCTGACAACATTACTACTACAACTTATCGTCACCATCCTGTACATAGGTGCGTGAACAAGCGATCCGGCCTACACCAAAGTGTAAATTGATGGATAGCTCATACAGGATACGACGCAGACACAACAAGCGAAACGTAAAATAAAGAAAACAAGACGCGTTATTAAAGTTTACGAGGTAAATGGTACTAAGTGGTCTGACCTCGACCGTGGGGGTGGGTGACCCGGCCAGGGTTGCTGCACGTCTGAAAAATGTATTCTTATATTTTTATACGAGGCGAACAAATTAATACTTATTGGGATGATTGTAAGTAAAATGCAGCTCAAGAACAGGGACATTTGGAACCGTAACGTTGTCGAGTTGACCAACTAATGCCACAAAAAAAGGACTAAACAAACTCACCGAGTAGAAAACTCTAACGAAATCAGGACAGCGTGATCAAATACTCTGCCTGAAATAATTTTCTGCAGACGCCAAGTGATATTTAAATGTTACACATTCCTTATTCTCCAAAATATTTTGCTCCACCAATCTATATTGTGTTTTTACTTGAAAAGATCAATAAAATTCGTATTCAAATTCTTTAAATACTTAATTGAAATTAGAAACATCTTCTAACATCAGTATGAACATAAAAATGTTTCATTGTGCCGGTGTTAAATAATTGTTACACGCATCAAAATATGAAATCCCTGAAGGCGGGAACTATTGGATCAATAAAAAACCAACAAAAAAATACATTAACTGTAGAGATATTTACTGCAGTAGGGTTATGATGTACATGCAGTTGCAACTAGACTCACAGTTGGAATATACATTCTTCTTTAATTACTGAAATCGTTGGTATATAGCTTTCATATATTGCTTTTACTGTTACTTAGTATTCGAAAGAAAGCGGCTTTTGGATTCATAGTTATCGTGATTGTATTGGAAAGAGATATAGCCTTCTAGACATATATCAAAATAAACCTTGTATCGCTTAAAAACGTCAACGTTTTGTAAGAATTCGAAACAAAAATAATTGATTTTAACGCTAAAACCGATGTTTATTTTTAAAGGCCTTTGGTGTTTTCTTTACGTAGAGTCACAATACATTTATTTCTTTCTTTTTAAAGGTTTCTTCGATAAGAATATATATAGCTTTTATTGCACGCGTGTGATGTTACCGCATTATATAGGCTGCATTTGTTACTTGCTTCTGATGAATGGTGCGGAGAAAATACTGACCCTGTTGATAGCAATTTCCTTTACTATCGCCGATAATTCATGACGTGTCCAGAAATAAAGTTGATACTCCAGTGCGCTTGGCGGCCAAGCGATTATATTCGTCGGCTCGGAATCCATTCCGGTGCGTACAAACGCAGTCGAGCCGCTCTCTTGCTAACGTTTTTGGCAAACGCTCAACTGTCACACGCTTCTTGTTCGCTGGACCGCCACATCTTTGTTGTCCATCGCAAGATATGCTATATAACCATTTTTTAATCTTTATTCCTTTGAAAAATCTGAATTGTTTTACTACACAATGCCTTCACAATTTGTATTGATTGCAGAGATAATTTCGAACATATATTCTGATGATATGGTACTTCTTCGAAGTTTTCCAACATGAGTTTCCTTTATAAGTTGCTCGATTTTTGTATATTAATCAAAAAATTATCATTTTCATAATCGGATTCCTTGCCAACATATTTATTTGTCATACGTACGTGTACAGTTTTTAGATTCTACATATGAAAATCAAGACAAATGATAATAACTAACAAAAACTAATCAACTTCCCCAGCAAGCTAGTAGAAACTTTGCGCTAGACTGAATCATGGCTACTATACTGTGTGTAAGTATGTGAGGTATACCATATTAAGAGCAGCTAATCACGGTCACGTACTTCGTTTTTACGCGTTTAAAAATATGCCAGAATGTTTATTTATTTATTTAACACTTTTTGGACACATTTATGTACAAAGGCGGACTTAATGCCTTAGGCATTTTTCTCCCAGTCAACCTTAGTGTGCTGAAGAAAGCAACAAAGGTAGGTGCCGAAATAAATAATAATATTATATACTTGTACACAAATATAATATTATATACATACATAGATACCAATATAGTAAAAAAATACATACCACATATACATATAATACATACATACATCATATATACAATACATTAATTAATAGAAAAGTATTAGTGCGATGATTCTGCTAAAGAGTTAGTATAGAGTTGCCGTACCCTGGCTTTAAAAGCCATACGGCTCGTTGACATCCTGATTTCCAAGGGAAGTGCATTCCATAGAAGAATAGATTGGATGTAGAAGGAAGAATGTACTAAACCGGAGGTACGAGGAGCAGACAGAAGGAGAAGATTATGTGAAGAACGTAGATTCATATTATGGCTAGAATTTAAAAATTGAAAGTGCGGTGTTAAGTAGGCAGGTGCATTAGGAGAAAATAACAAAGAGTATAAAGTTGTCAATGCCCGCAAACTCCGTCGCTGACGTATAGGTAGCCAATTTAGCTGCTTGCGATAAGTCGATACATGGTCGTACTTTCGAAGGTTAAAAACGAAACGTATGCAATTATTAAGAATGCGGTCAAGTTTATCGAGCAGATCAGCGTTGACTTCGAAGTAACACACATCAGCATAATCAATAACGGGAAAGATTAAAGTATGCACCAGCATTACTTTAATATTTACTGAAAGAAAATTTTTCAGGCGGTACAGTGACCTTAGAGTACTAGTAACTTTCTGGCTTATATTTGAAATTTGCGTTCTCCATCCCAGGGTGGAATCTATGTGTAAACCAAGATCCTTTACAACACGGCTGATTGGAATTGTAGAGCCACTAAACATCATTGATGGTAATGTGGCTAAATCTATTGTACTAACCATACGTAGACTTCCTATTATAATAGCCTGACACTTGGAAAGATTTACTGATAGACCAAACCTTTCACCAATGTTATTGGTGAAGTCTCGTTGTATCAAAAGAACATTTCTAAAGACTCCAAATTTCAGCTGATACCACCGACCAAATTAGTAAATCTTGAACTTAAATTCTAGTTTACCCATTTCATTAATATCATATTGATATTTCTAAAACTACATATGTATCATAGCATATCATCGACTGTGTTACAAACCTAAAAAACGTTGCAAAGGAATGTCTATCCAAAGCGGGTGATATTAATCTCTTTCACGTTTCTCTCTCCCTGTGTTTGCCCAACGCTACGAATTCACTGCCCATCGTAGCGCATAATGGCCTGGATAGTATGAAACTAACGTTCTAATTAATAAGTCACGCCGCGTTGCACTTCAGTATGTGTAATAATCCTGGTCCACGGTTAAAGATGTCTTGATTTTAATATGCACAATCATATTAGTGTTATTTGTAACTTTGCCTGGACTTCATCTAAATATTTTTTTATCTTTCTTTATTATACGAATACAATAATGAAAACTATCAAATTTATCCCGAAACTAATCAAGTTTAAGTTAAACGAATTATCCTATACATTCCCAAAACAAATATTTAAAATCGAGAATTGTTACAAGTACGTGTGACAATTGAAATAATCAACGGAATATTTAATAGAATGTAACAATGTAACTAAATTTCTATTCTTATTATCTTTGTAATTATTTATGCGAATAATTTATATTCGAGATCGTTTTTAAGTTTCATATTCGATTTTTTATCATTTAGCTGCAATTTACCATAATTATTTCAAAAAAGTATATACATTTTCAAGGATTTACAAATCGTTCAGATGCCTTTCAGATATTATTAAATCAGTTATTTATTTTTGTTTCTGTTTCTTAATTTTAAAACGTATCTAGTATTAATTCTGATTTCATTTAACAGGCAGATATCGTTTGAAACAAATTTCATAAGCAGACTAAAAGTTAAAACTGAAATTATGTAAAAAAAGTTGGACTAGATACCAAATAGATGTGAAACATCAAGTTTCATGTAATTTGCTTTCACAGACAATAGATGGTTATCATCAAAAAAATATAATAAAAAATGTTTCAAGATGGAGGTCACGACGCAATGGCTCATATTCATCAAAACTTACAGACAAAAACTAATTTAATAAAATACAACAAAAAAAAAATGCAAATAACTGTCAATGATTATATTAAAAATAAAAATTAGTTTTGTAATATTGTTAAATAAGAAACGAGAGTTCCGTGCATCGCCAATAAACGAGTAATTTTGTCATCGGCGGGAAAGGGGGAAGAACAGAGTAGGGCGGGGGGGGGAGGCATTGTTAAATTATGACACCATATTGTTTTTTGCGGTTAGATTAACATAGTTGCGGTGTTCAAAGAAATGCGGTTTCGTCGTTCGTTAATTCAAGGGATCGAAGCGATGTCGCTAAGGCAGAAATCTAGCAGTAAGTTATTGATATAAAATGTAGTACCAAGTCTGTCTGTATAATTATTGGAAATTTTTCATACAAAATGCTAGAGAAATAACAAAAAATAATTAACAATAATGAAATTGGAACCAAAAAAGAAAGTTTAAAAGTAAATAATAATGTTGGCGATTTTATAGATTTACACGATATAGGCTTAGTGCTTTGACCACAATCTCAACTGATTTTAAGTGACGATGTGGTCTAGAATGGTAAACGTACAAACCTCATACTAGTGGTACTGGTTTTCACAAGTGATGCTGCCGGAACACACCTATTGATATTTATCGACAGGTTTCTTAAACATGAGGGTGGGGCTACACAGGCAGACATTATTAGAAAACGCCCTTTTTTTTTTTTTGACGGGGGGAAATGCATTTACGCACTACCCTTATCTATTGTATTTGAGGGATCAAAGTCCCCCAATACAATAGATAAGGGGGCACGGAGTGACGAGCTCCGCGCCAGTGTGGGACTCACCCGGGCGTGAAGCGCCCGGAAATACCCACTAAAACCCCCCGGGGCCGTCCGCTGCATTTGGGATGGGGGCGACACGGGGTGGCTTTCGCAAGCAGCGCGTCGCCCCCTGCAGCGAACCCACCAGGCCCGTCAGTGCAATGGCCCGGTGGAGATGGAGGAGAATAATTCCCCTCCACCACTTAGCCCGCCTCTTGAGGAGAGGCATGACCAAAGGTCAGACATCCAGGGGGATTAGAAAACGCCCTAACACTATGCTATGGTTTCCTCACGATGTTTTCCTTCACCGAAAGCTCAGGCTGATTTTAGAGTTGGATAGGTGGGCTCGTTTGCCCCCTATTCCAAAAAAAAAAACATGGTTAAAGCCTAGCAAGGTCTGAATATATTTGTTGATTCCAGAGCATGATGCGCCACAACGTCTCACTATGATGGGGTTTTTCACAAATGTACGGTAATTACGGTCACGATGCGAGGTTGTAGTTAACATTGAAACCTAAAATGTGTGGGATAATAATGATTATAGTATATGATAAACACATCAAAAGGAGAGAAAACAACATTAGACAATAAAAGTTAGGAAAGTGGCAACAAACGCGGATAGAACAAAGAATGAGGCCTTTGAGGCCGTGTGATGCATGGAAAATAAAGGATAACTGTCTTATTCTGCAGTAAACAACAGTTCAATTCTTCAGAATATGTGATGTAAAGTGATTTGATTTTTGATGCTTTTACTTAAGTAAATTTGCGAATAATAACCCCTTAAGCACTAACCTGGCGTTTACGCCAGCTTTCCATTGTTTACCTACAGTCTTAGTTTATGGCTAATCGACAAATTAAGACTTTTTCTAGACTTTTCATTATTTACTTTGCTTCCATTTGCCTTTTAATTGTAAGCGAAATTTTAATCACATTTGTGTGACACTCCAGAAGCTTTTCTAGAAATTGTATTGAAGCCAAACCGCGTGAAATGGTTAGTGGTTAATAAATTAGTTTCCAGCGGTACTCGTTAGCGGTTAGTAGTTCGTATGAAATTAAAAACAAAACAAACACAGTATAATAACGATAATGCACGAATACTACTACACCGTATTCTGAGTCATGTACGATAAGTGGAAACAAAGGTCAGGTTAGTGTTTCCGATAGCGACTCTCGGGTTACGATCGTGTTTTCCTTGAATATTCACTATGGATAATTAAACATTTTCTTTTCTTCTAAAATTACTCATCATCTGAAAACATGCTACACCTTGATACACTTCTCTCGTGTAAAATATATGTACTTCTTCACCACGCTGGCCCAGAATTTCTAAACAAAGCTAGCCTTTTAAGAGTCTTACCCAGAGACGAAGCTTCTAAGCATTCCATCGAATCTCCGTGCGGGGTGCCGGGAGCATCGCGTTGCTGAGAGGGAAATGCGCGTTTAGGCTCACCTTCACAACCCGTATTCCTCTACCTGGCTAGCCAAATTTGGTAAGATCCCACTAATGCTACTTTGGATATTATATTAATAAAGAACTTATGCGTTGCTCTTAGCAGGCCGAGGTCTTTTAGTAGGTTATAAAGAAATTTCGCTGGTATTTCTCTCGCTCTCACTTCTACTGCATATATCAAGTAAGATACGCACAATTCGTACTAAAACATAAACCAAATTGTAAGAGTTTAGGAGGTAGGAGTTGCCTTCCTCGTCCGCTAAAGCATTAAAAAGGGGATTGAGTCTTGAACATACCTACATAACCCGGTTAAAGCCATCAACGATTTTTCCACCAAAATTAATGATTATAGAGAAGTATATTTAGAGGACTGCCATTTTTTTTACAAATTATCAAAAGGTTGGTCAACGTTGCCTGCACTATTTGACAAAACACTCAAAAGTGAGTACATGAAAATATCCCGTGAATTAATGTTTCTCCGTGATATTTTCCTCTACTCCCAATCGGTAGCTTTACTAATTACATTTTAATTCGTGAATCTCGTACTGAGAAATAATCTTAATCATTGGTTGCGAGTTTGAAAAATCCCTCATTAACGGTACAAAACTGGTAATTAGAGTTTATTTTGTTATTATTTTTTTTTCTGTTGAAATAACTAAATCATCTTAATTCACGATAAAATGATTATGTAAATAGAGCAAATTTCATGTGAATGATGACGTAATTTAATCACTTTACGGGTATTCTACGCTATAAACGGCAACTTCTACCTCTTTTTATCCAAGTTCGACAAGATGAGACTGTACTTCATCTGATGCTAAATAAAATACAGTCCAAGAACAATGAGGACATTCGATAGATGAAAATCTATCGACAGTCGATATCATAATGGCGGCAAGCACCTATCGCAGCCAAACCCTCTATGTAGTTCTGGATATATACATGCTGATGCCAGAACGTGACACATCTTAGTGCGTCACTAATCATGGCGATCTTGATGGCCACAAAAGGTCTACTAGCCTATTTAGAATTAAGTGGATTAGTGTCACTTTTACATTATAACGGACAAATATTGGTTTTTAGATATACCAGATGTCTATATCTGATATTCCGTAGACAATATATTTCAGTTAATGGTAAGCTACTCGACTATGATCGCTAAAGAAATTAGTTTGAAGAAGTCATTAATCTGCAGTAATCCATAAAATATGTTTGTTAATTTTGTCTGGTAAAATGAAGTCTTCGACTAGTGCGTGTTGCCAGCTATGACATACGATACAATACGATATTACATAACAGTTCTAAAAAGAAAATTAAAAGTTACTCAAAGTGTAATGGATAGGATTATGCTCGCAGTTTAACAGATCACAGAGTGATTGAATCACAGGTCCTGAAGTATTCCTAAAGTAATAAATCAGTGGATTGGGCACATTGATTATAGAAACGATACCCGACGAGACTAGTGCCTCTCGCATGGGTACTACGTACCGGAAGATGCAGCGTGGGTATGCCCCTAACAAGATGAACCGATGACCAGATGAATATCGAGAGAATCCGTTGGATACGGTGTAGAGACCTCATCAACATCTAACGGCACACTAGCGCGAGTTGCGGGCGCACGGGTTACATATATTTAATACCTCGTATGAGAGAAGTCCGTGTGTCCCGTCTCGCTCGCACTCTGCATGTTTCTGATTGACCACCGTAGTTACTGTAAGCCCTACGACTAACGAGGGGATCTTTTAGAATATAAGTCTCAATGTACATCCTCAATATTAATTCTCAGGTGACGGCCAAGCCGAGGTGCGTACCACTTTGGTAGCTCTTGAGCTAGTCACCTTATTGCGGCTGAGTGCCTTCAGCACTCGCCCCCAAAGTTCGGTGAAGCTGTAAAGGCCCTTCCGGTCAACAGCATTAGCTAGGTCAAAAAAAAAAAAAAACTATATTAATTAATTAATTAATCATATAAGAATCAGTTAATAAATAACCTTCAACGTGTACCACGACTTTCCCTCCAGTCATCCTTCAACTGGCTAGCAGCAACCAAAACGGGTTGCGTAAGACCTGTTGTTTTAGAGGTATTTAAGGAGTAAAGGTTAATAATAGTTTATTGATCGGAACATGCCTGGCCATTCCTTCTTAAATGGTCACTGGATCATGGTGAAAAATACGCCATAGTGGTACGTTTAGCGTGATGCATTCCGGGAACCAGTTTTACCTAAAGGATTTCTCCGTGGTAGATGTACCCCCGGTATGCGACAGTTGACTGATCATTTGGAGTACGAACCGTGTTTTACAAAAAAAAAAAAAAGAGATAAAACACATGTATAGTACTTTTGCAACCGGAAATATAACCTATCGAATTGTTTCAAGCAAAAATTACTAAGTACGGAAAATTTATTAATTTTGTCATAATTCGCTAATAATACTATTATATTAGAGATCCCGATTAGCATATTGTTATTAATTATGAATAATTAAATAATAACACTCTACGGTTTATGTGACAATTATAGTGTCGTGTTACACTTAGCTTAGTTACACGAATAATACATGTAACGAATTTTGCTGAGTTACATAGAACTAATTAGTTTTGCAACGCTCCGGTGACGACGTGACGATGCGCATCGACAAATTATCGAGATAGAGTCGCCTAATGATTAATTTGTTTCACTAAAATGCTTTTCTCAACTGGCCGTCTCGAGAGCCGTAGCGATTTGGATGAGATTAGAAATAAAGTTCCATATTTGAGCGTTAAAAAAATGCAATTGCGATTGGCAGATATTGTTTTTTTACAGACCATTTACAGTAATTCGATCAGTATGTTATGTAGTATGTTACTACCTGTACTCCCTCAGAATAACTTCATCAAAATCAGTTAATCCGTTCTCCGGGTATCATTAAAAGCCCGTTCCATACAAACATTTTTTCTTCATAATTTTTATCCATAAAACGTCCTGTGTTTACTTTTTGAAGTGAATATTTCTTTAGCGGCGTTAAGTGATTCTCGGTACCGGAAAAGCTTATACATTCGCGTTATCAGCCCTATGACCAATGATGATTAATATATCGCAAAATAATAATGACTTTATTACGATGCGTCATGTTTGTACGTATTGTGCTTGTAAGTCCATATCGTGCGTCGAAATGACCAAACTATGTCACGTACAAATGCGCAAGTTTACCAAATACCAAAATTAGATAATACTGTGTCAAATAATGAAAATCAATTTAAAAAAAAAAATGGGTGCGTGAGAAGTTATACTTCTTTGGCATCATTAAAAAATAGTTTTTAATTGTATGCAAATAATTAATTACAATAAAATAATAATTTAGTGTTAATTATATTAAATAAAAGTATTTTAATTTATATCAATAAATAATACATACGTATAGTTAACCTCAATTATATTGGAGCACTTGAAAAAGTATATAAGCACAATTTTTTTCATTAATATTCACAAATAGTAAGTGATATCAATCAAAATATTCAATTTAAATCAATACTGAATATAATTTATTAGCACATATATAATTCGCACTTGTATGAAACTAAAACACGTGTTGTGAATGTATAAACTAGAAACATGTTGATAAATATTATAAATATGAAAACAGTGATCAGAGGTGACGAGCGTACCAACATGCGCGACTAATATCGAGGTTCAATTTCTATTTTGTTGGTAGCTTTTTTTTCGAGACTTAATGAGCTGTTAAGCAGACAGCTTCATACTGTTAATTTTGTGTCACAGATGGGCGCGCATCTTAAAATTTCACTCTCGTCATTTTTTCATAACGCGCCTAAAGAAGTATAACTTCAAAAGAATGATTATAAAGCTGAGATCCCACCGAAAACTATTGTCAACTTGTGTTTGATTTTAAATACAAAAATATAAAATTTGTGAAACATTTCAAACTGGTTAACGTAGATAGCTTCATCGTGCTTTGAGATAAGTAAATGGAGCTCTAATAGTTAACGTATATTTGCTTGGTTAAAAACTAATCATTACTGTACTAAAAGAGTTTAAAAAAGCATCTCAAGCTGACCCCGTTCATGCGAGTGTAACGTATCGGCTTTTGTGACAAAAAAAAATAAAGAGAAATTATATATTCGCAATCATTTGTCCTCTGAACACAATGGTGCCCCGTTAACTGTATTATGCTGCGGGTTAAATAATAACACATACATTGTGACAAAATTACGGTAAATGACACGGCCGTTGTGGGGTTTTCAAGTTATGCCCATTTATACAGCGTGCGTTTTTTTTAGTATTTTTATATCGTTAATCGAAAGTAAGTGTATGAGAGATCAAAATTTAACCTTTGAATTATTTTTAATATTCATCATCGTTCGCATTCAATCTTATAATTTTAGTGGCAGTTCGTCGCGGGCTACCTGCCAACCGTGTGCTGCTTGCCTCCGACCATACCATCAGTCATAGCAATAACACTTTGTTCTTACCGATCGACTATATGCTATTGAAATTTAACGCAAGAAGCAAACAAAACGTTATATGTGGTTTGTATATTCCACCAAATCAAAATCATCTTATTTATTCATCTTTTTTAAATGCATTAAACTATGAGTTAAGTGGTAATAGTGTTTTAGATATATTCTACTTAGCTGGTGATTTTAATATTCCTGGAATCGAGTGGGGGACGCAAGGTCATAACATTCTAGATTCATTTTCAATCCAAAATATGAATAGTAATTATATGGTTAAAACATGTATTAAAGATTTCTTGGTATCTACTAATAGTACACAATTCAATTATATAAAAAACAGTATGGGCCGGGTTTTGGATTTATTTATATCTAATAAAGAATTATGCGTTTGCGAACCGCCGTCCAATCCTCTAGTGCCTATAGATCATCTTCACCCACCTTTCTGTGTATTTATAACTTTTGATTTCCCTTACCAAAACATGAATCTGGCTGCTGCGCCTAGATATAGATTTTTGGAAGGAGAATATATGGCAATCAATGAGCTTATCAAGGCAACAGAATGGTGTAATATTTTAATAAATGTACCAATCGAACAAGCAGTAAATGTGTTTTATGAAAAAATTTATGATATTATAAAGTTGCATGTACCTTCACGTCCTTTTAAATCAAATAATTATCCAGTCTGGTTCTCGCGACCACTTATTCACATTTTTAAAAACAAAGAAAACGCTTGGATTAAATGGAAAAAATATAAAAGTACGACACATTATGAAGAATTTTCCCTTTTCCGAAAAAGATTTCGTATACTTAGTAAACAATGTTTCAATAATTATATTAATTTAATTGAAGATGGGCTGAAAGAAGATGTTAAAGCATTCTGAAAATTTGTTAAAAGTAATAACAAGAAAACTGGAATCCCATCTGTTATGAAATATATTGACGTAGAGTCTGACAAACCAGATAAAATTTGTGAACTTTTTGCTAGATACTTTGGGTCTGTATATGAACCATGTAATGAAGTGAACATTAATTTTGAGAACGCAGAGATTAATAATATGTGTGACTTTACGCTTAGTGACATACATATTTCAAGGGATGAAATAATGAAAGAACTAAAATCACTAGATATAACCAAAGGATGTGGACCGGACGGTTTACCTCCATTTTTCATTAAACATACTGCTGATACCATCACTACTCCGTTATTTATATTGTATAACAGAAGTTTACGTGAAGGTATAGTTCCTCAAATATGGAAAAGGTCATTTTTATAACCCCCATTTATAAAAATGACCGAAAAAATGACGTTCGAAATTATCGTCCCATATCGTTACTGTCTACTTTATCGAAAGTCCTAGAACGTTTAGTTCACACTAACATATATCCTAGCTTACATAAAATTATAATACGAGAACAACATGGATTTGTCAAAAAACGTTCTACAGTTAGTAATTTTATGTTATATACTAATTTTCTCTTTCAATGTATCGACAATCGCTCACAAGTAGACTCTGTTTATACTGATTTTTTGTAAGGCTTTCGATAAGGTAGATCATCAATTACTTTTGGAAAAGATAGCATTTAATGGTATTCGTGGAAACTTACTAAGATGGTTTACGTCTTATATTACAAATAGAACACAAAGAGTTACAATTAATGGCTTCACTTCAGACACAATTAAAGTTACATCAGGAGTAGCACAAGGATCCATTATGGGTCCATTATTATTTATTATTTTTATTAACGATATTGGTAGCTGTTTTGAACATACTAATTTTTTATTATATGATGATGATCTAAAAATCTATCGAGAAATAACAAATCTCGTTGATTGTCACAAATTGGAAAATGATCTGAACAGACTCAATAATTACTGCAAAAAGAACAAATTATATTTAAACCTAACTAAATGCAAATCAATTACTTTTTTACTAAAAAAATCAACTACATAACCTTCAGTTACTCACTTGGTGGAACTGCACTGGAAAAAGTATTTATGATAAGAGATTTGGGAATATTAATGGACTCGAAATTACACTTTGATGTTCATATTAATCATATAGTGAATAAAGCATATGCGATGTACGGTTTCGTAATGAGAACTTGTGCACCTTTTAAAAAGCCTGTGTCGTATATTTTACTATACACTTCATTAATTAGATCACAATTGGAATATGCTACTTCTGTATGGAATCCGTTTTACAATAAATATCATAATGAAATAGAAAGCGTTCAACGAAAATTTTTGCAGGCGATGAACTATCGTTGTTTTCATTCGAAGTCCTCTTACGATTCACTTTTAAACAAGTTTTGTTTACCGACGCTACATGCGAGAAGATTACTCCTTGATCAAATGCTGTTGTTTAATATATGTAATAATAAATTTGACTGTAATTGCCTTGTTAGCCAAATTTATTATCATGTGCCGTATCGGCCACACTGCACACGAGAGACCCGTAAGCTGCATCTATTCGCATCTATGCCCTGTAAGACGAATGCCGGTGAGCGCGCACCATTTTGGAGAATGACAAAATTTTATAACAATCACTTCAATAATATTGAAATATTTGCGTCCTCACCGGCTTCGTTCAAGAGATTTATAAAGGAGACTATTATTTCTAACAATTTATTACTTTGTGGATCCAATGAATTAACCAATTAATATTTGTTCGTCTAGTTTATGTTACTTAATATTTTTATATTTTCTAATTACTCTTTGTTTAATTTTGTTTAATTTTAATATTTGCCCTCATTTGAAAGTTTACGTATTCCGTGGGCAACGGAGCTGATTACACTACAAGTACTATTTAAGTATATTGTTGAATTCGTTTACATGTATTTGGTGTAATTGTTTGTTGTCCTAAATAATAATAATAAAAAAAAAAAAAAAAAAAAAAAAAAAAACATGCTGGAAAATATTACTGTAATCTATGATCGCATGTCACAAGCCAACGTCTTTTTGTTTGTTAATTACCTTATAAATCGAGAAGGACTGAATCGAATTACACGATCATCTCTTAAAATCATAAATGTATTTTCTGGGTAAGTTTTAGTATCTACACGTTATTATTAATACCAGAGTCAAATTATAATTAATAATAGGTGCTATTAAAACTATGTTTCAAACGAAACAACATTTATTCAATAGCCTCTTTGGTCTTAATAGTCACGTTCACCGGACAGTTTCTTAATCTTTTCCCCCTCCGCTACCCTTTCCCTTGCTATCCTTATCGCTTGTCAAAAAATATTAAATAAAATTTGCGTATATTTGTGGTCGTTTCCAGATAGTCCAGATAGGCATCTTACCCCATCAAAACTGGTAACTGTGATTTCTTTATCAAATGAATTCTGATAGGATCACTTAATAGCAATTAACTCTAGGTTCGACGTATTACCATTTTGAGGTAAATCGTAACTTAACATAATGTTAGATTTTGGTTCAAAACGCTAAACGTATATAGTATAATATTAAAAAACATTAATTGATAAATAGTTACTAACAGCCCAATTTATTGCAATTAATTACTTACACCAATAACAGATAATATTGAGATTATTTAAGGGATATAGCATTTTAACTGCAGTATATAATAATTAGTTGCTTATATTTAATTCTAGCGCGCGTATGTTACTTAAGTCTTTTTCTTTTTTTGCATTGATATATTATCCGAATCATTCCTTTTCAAGGCTAATTTTATATGCACTATGTTCTAAAAAAAAATCTGTTTCAATAACTATTCACATAAAACGCGTATTGAGTATAAAATAAAGAAACATGCAAAGAGAAATACGTTTTGAAAATATTATTTTTCAACTTTTAATCACGCTGTATATCAATGAACGCTGGACGGTGTGTAGTAAATTATTGTCCTACATCTGACTCGCTTTTAATTGCGGCTTTGCTCTCGTAATCCCGGCTTATTCGTTGACAGATATAAATATCAATTTGAAATCCATAATATTTATGAAAATAGTCGTGGTGGCTGTGTGATAGCGTAATCTGATCCAGCACCGACGGACGTAGGTCTAATGCCAGCCCAGCAGGAAGTACGTCCTGTCCCCCCGGTTTGATGACCTGACCAGCAGGTCATGCCTCCCTTAGGGGGTAGAGAAGTATTCTCCCCCATCCCCACTGGGCCATTGCACAGACGAGGCCTGGTGGGTTCGCCGCGGGGGGCGACGCGGCGCCATGCCGTGCAATCCCGTATCGCCCCCATCCCAAATGCGGCGGACGGCCCCGGGGGGCTTTAGTGGGTATTTCCGGGCGACTCTCGCCCGGGCGAGTCCCACACTGGCACGGAACTCGTCACTCCGTGCCCCCTTACCTATTGTATTGGGGGACTTCGGTCTCACTAATACAATAGGTAAGGGTAGTGCGAAAATGCATTTCTCCCCGTCAAAAAAAAAAAAAAATACAAAAGGTCTAATGCCCAGAGATTCTATTATAAATACACAATAAATCTTAGGTTTTTTGTTATGTAACCATAGCATGGTGGATAGGACATTTTATAATTTTCGCCTGGCTAGCTACCACATTCCAGTTTCTAAAACTGCAGTAGTCAAGCGTCTATAAGTTTGTTAGCAACACTTGAGAGACAGTTTCTCTTGATCAGTGGTTCTCAACATATTCTTGACTAGGGATCACTTTTATTTTTTTTCTTGAAAGCTCGACTGTGACGAACAAGTAAAATAAATGAGTAAAAATAAAAAAATAAAATTGCATTTAAATCCAAATTTAATTAATATCATTATTTTAATAGAAAACTTTTTTTGCTATAAAGTTATTTATTTAACTATTAAGCTTGCATCTACTTCACAAGATTGTTTTATTTCACAAATCTAATTACGATTTTAAATGTTGACTCACAAATTGCGTTCATTATTATAAAATATATTATTAAAAATTGTGATCTCAATGTGAAACAAATGCGCACATTAAATTTATGCAATTTAAAGTTAGCTTTTAAAGTGATATTATAATTCTTACAAGTTTTAAATAAGTTTAAAAGTAATTGGAGAATTAAATCCCAAAATTTTTAATTGCGAATTTATTAAGGTCAAAGGACGATGGAAAGATCAGATTCTGATAGTAAATTGTTAGATTTATACGAGATTCGATGGATGGGATATTGATGACAGGTTTTTGTGAAAAAATTAGGCAATAAGAAGCATTTCCGATTTTGCAAGCGATTAGCGTTACGTGGAACTGAGATACATATCTGTGCCAATAAAATGGACTGTGAATAAAACTTTCTACATCGCAGTGTCTGTAGCTTATAGAAGGCTAAACGTTATTCATATTATTTTAGCGAATGACATTAGTTACTAATAAACATGAGACGATATAGGAATCGCTTTTGTACCCGTTCCATTCTGGATGAATGTATCTGATAAGTTGGATTCCAGATATTCTACAATATTCCAATAGACTTCGAGTCAGCGTCTTATATATTAACATTGATATAGCGGGTTCTACAAACATCTTAGTTTCGCCCTAGATTATGATTATGCTTGAACGCTAAACTTATAGAGTATGAAATATTAAAGCCTTAAATTCACAATAAACAATAGAAAGAGTGTAAATTTCCATCATTATTTAGGGGGGTCGCGTTCCCCACTCGCTGTATCTCACTACGATCGTAATTCGTAGTAATTCTCCGTATATTTATAGTAAACTGCGCAGGAGTATTACGATATTAAAGCGTAGTGAGTGCGAGGGCGTCGCTAGTTGCAACGCTTATTAGATAATTTGAGCTAATGTGCGCGTGCGACTGCATCTGCGATTCTCAAAGTTTCTCGCGACGCCTCCCCAGTTGACGATCGGTTACTGAGAATATTAGAAACCGGATTAAAGCCTGCTCGGATTTGACAACGACTTTAGTTACTTTTTATTTATAAAACTGGTGTTCAAATTATAAAAAACAACAATATTACTATCATGATTATACATAATACGTATCCCAAAAAAATTAAAATGTTTTATATTTTATCATATACCCAATACATAAGATACTGAGTTTAACGTTTTTGGTGGCGGGTTGAAAGAGGTATGCAGATCTAGAGATCCATAGTTTTCCCGTAAAACGAATGTTAGTACTAAGTACGTAAATCGTGACATGTGTTACTAAGTAAAAGCACATGAGTTCCTTATTTATTTATCACATTTTATTTAAAGTGGACAGCCTTTTTTATGATTTGTTTTTGTTTAAGAAATATAAACCTATCGGCAACATTATTATTGTTATTTTCTAAATACTGATTTTTAAGTTTAATCAAGCATAGAAAAGGAATTTAAAGGATTTAAAATGCT
This sequence comes from Samia ricini, assembly GCA_014132275.2. Lineage (NCBI taxonomy): Eukaryota > Metazoa > Arthropoda > Insecta > Lepidoptera > Saturniidae > Samia > Samia ricini. The sequence continues at coordinate 1,258,403 of AP028169.1, forward strand.
GAGATTGTGACTTTTTTTTGTCATGTTAAGCGCGTTGGAAGTGAAAAACTTTGAGAACCTGTGTATAGTAAGTTAGAAGTGCGATGAACTCAGTAGTAAATTTATTACGACTCGTGTATCTGTATGACGTAGATACCTATGAAATTGATTGCCAGAGAGCTGGGTGGATTTAATGTAATTTTTTACTAATTCTCTGAATTAACGGTCAATTATTTTAGTAAATAATAAAAAAGTGTTGGTTTAGTCTCTCAAAAGACGCCATCGTTTATTGTAACAAAAGTTGGTTTTTTTTTTTTTCTCTTTATTTTTTTAAGGGACTTTTGTCTTAAAAGACATGCCAATCCCATCGTAACTAACCTCAATCTGTTCATAAATACTTATATAATACTTTAAAATACAACTAGAAAAAAAATATTTTATTAAATTATTAACTAAATTTAAAAGAATTGCACAGCATTCTGGCAGACTCTGATGTTGGATCTGCCAGAATGCTGTGGTATGCACCTACATTCCAGATATTAATATTGAACTTAGTAACAAGTGTCATCCTATTGGTGTAATTAATTGAACATTCCATCAAGAAATGATGGACATCATCAATCCTGTTACATTTGATACATAAAAGAGAATCTGTAGTTTTCATGAAATATCCAAACTTTCTTGACGGAATGTGTCCAGACCTTAACCTTAACATTGTAACGACAGAATTACGGTCCATGTTGATTTGTTTAAACCAGGGAATAGGTGGAGGCTGACACTGAATGGTTCGACACCAAGTTGGATTTGAAAGTTGAGAGTTCAAATTGAGTGAGATTTTCAAAATAGAAAATGTCTTACCACTGTACCATGGTTTAATTATGATGTCTTCCATTACCAATAGTTCAAGTCTATTATGATATTTTTTTATTCAAAGTGACTAAATGCTGTTAATCTAAGTGGCTTCGACAGCTTACATAGGCTTATATGACAGTCGAAAAATTTAGCTATCAAAGGGAAAAAGGACACTAAAGGGACACGAAACTTGGCTTGATTTTGTAAAAAAAATCCGCGGAATCTGTCTAAGTTACCCTTAATGCTTGTAAAGACGAAAAAGATGGTCTCTTAGAGACTACGTGTATTTGCGTGTAGTGTGCAAATATATATATGGTTCCGGCTACCTCATATTTTCCCGTGGGTATCTTTAAAGGCGATTAAGGGATAAACTAGAGGATGGGCTGCAGCATCCTCTGAGTACCATAAATAACTTCGACTGCGATCGCCAACCCGCCTGCCAAGCGTGGCGATTATGGCAATCACCCCTTGTTATGAACGACACAATGCAAGCCCGGTCGTTGTAGAGATCTTCGGGGGAGATCTATGTCCTGTTAAGGACGTTTTTCGGTTGAACGGTGCAACAGTATGTTGTGCTGTGTGATGCCGCAAGAGTCCTCCCAGTTGAAGATCGTCGTACGTCTAGAGTCGCTGCTGAAGGGACTGGATTTGTGGAATATGGTTCAAATTCAGACGCACTGATGCAGTATTTCATACTAATCCGTCATCACTTGGAACACCTCGATCCCGACAAAAATATCAGTCAGTGTAATGTAGTAAAGTATATAACTAAACAAGCCAACTACATTTATGAAAATAGAGTAAACGGAAAATTACAAAAGGTAAATACGAAACTGTAATTTTACTCTGCAATACATAGTAGTTAGATGCATTGCAAACAAACGAAATATAAACACGTCAGACAGGCGTGGATGCACTAAATTATAAGTGTGTTTCTGTTCGCCGAGTGGAGATTTCCTCGGATATATAATAATATAAGATAAATATTTCGGAAATTTATAAATTTAGATGGTTTCGATACACGTTTACACGATCCGAAACGGAGAGCTGTGTTTGTTCTCCTCGAGCATTGATTTTGAAGTTACACTTTTTAAAGTGCTTATACAACAGCTTAATTATTACGCGCGTTTTACCGATGTAGACAGATAAGTTAGTTATTGTGTCCAATCGATTATATATTTGAGAATATTTATTTATTTAGGTTATTTAGGTTTTACAATAAGATCCCAAGTAACATTACCGATTTACCTGACAATAAGTTCAAGTATTATGTCGAGCAAGTTTTAATCTCAAAAGGTTATTACAGGGTGGAGCATTACGTGAACGATAGTGATGTCTGGAATTAACCCACATCTCTGTGCGCACCCGCTAACATTATTAAAACTACGATTTGTATAGTTTTTTATATGACAAAAAAATGATATATATTATATTTATGAAAAAAAAAGAACCAGATCGAGTTTCTCGCCTGCGCTCTTCTCGACTGGGTTGTTTTCCGAACCGGTGGTAGTGTTTTAGACGTTCATAAGCGCCTTCTTAGGGCCTAAATTGAATAAATAAATTTTGATTTGATTTGATTTGATAATAAATTAATTATTGCAGAAAGTAGCAACCATCGAAAACGAGAAAAAATGTCCGATTTGTAATGTCGTTTATCAAACTTTCGTCGAACAAATTATGACGAATAAAAACTATAACCAATGACTTTCTAATTAAGTCTAATTAACTTTCTAATTACTTAAAGTACGAAGTGATGATTACGTTTGCATGGGTATAATCTGCCAGACCTGCAGTTGTCTCTTTCGCGTTATATAACTCTTTCTTAGGGACGTGATGCGATAGCAATAGGTTTCTGAAATACCTATTGTTATAAACTATTGCCGAACGCGTTTCTTCTTCGTTAACTGTATACAAAACACCATAATTTTGATAGCGCAGTATGTATTTTCGAATTGTTTTCACAATTAACCTTTATGTATACTTTAACCCCTTGAGCACTAACCTGGCGTTTACGACAGCTTTCCGTTGTTTTCCTATTGTCTTCCTATTATCTGATTATAATGGGTAAACATATTAAATCATATATCTCTGCGAATGATAAATAATGACATAATTTAAAAATAAAATAAACATTTTTTTTAAATAACTGAAAGTTGTATAAATAAATTAAAAAATGTAAATTATTCGTCGCTATTGGAATTTTCGATGCGAAATTCGCGAATTATATGTAAGTATGTATGCCTCTTTAAATATGTATATATCGCGAACGCAAATGAGAGCACGTCCGCGTGATTTATATTTGTTTTCGCTGCATAAGAGCTGATACACGGGCGCATCCATTGTATTTTGTAATCGTTTAGAAAAATAATGGCATTAGGTATCCTATAGGGAATTTATGATTCGCAATCGGTTACACAAGAATAAGATGCTTTCTACGCCACTCGTATTTCTTTTGTCTCGACCAGTTGATCAATCTTTAAGTATAAAATAAAAGACATTGAAAAGCTATGAAAGAATATATTTGATCCTCCAATAAGGAGACCTCTAGTCCTCTTCATCGCGGTACTAAGACAGTATTCGTTTGCGAACATTTATCGTACTGCATCTAACATGTGCAAATAGTAGTTACGTACCTTCTATGAAAAACCTCTTTTACACATAATATAGGGGGGTTATAGGCATATTTCATATAAAGTTAAATTCGCAGAATAAACCAAGGTATTTGAATGGTGTTTAATTTATTCAACAGTTCTGTCAACACCACGTGGATAGAATCATTTAGAAATGTCATACAAATGTTCAAAGAAAATGGCTGATAATTTGTCAAAGCTAGCCAATCCAGAATTCGTGTTCTCTAAAACACTTCCACCATGCACGATAATCAAACTATATCAAGTTAATTGACACAACATTGAAAAACGTGTGTTAATTAAATAAAAAATACTAAATGCGAGAACCCGCGAAAAACTCTCGACAAACGCAATAAAAAACTCAATCCGCAGCGAAATTAGCATAAAAAAAACGCTTGTCAAAAGATTTGATTATTTTATCAGAAGAGAAACATTTTGACATTTATCTGTACATTGTTTTTTTTGCGTTCGGATATTTTGTGCGTGCGTGTTTCTGTATGTATGTCTTTTTGTTTCGCTCGTGCGGCATCGTAAAACGCAAGAATCCGTATATTTTCGGCGGAAGCGACAAGCGAAATGACATGTTAGTCATTTTTTTTATGTTTTCTCCTGATAAACGAGCGGAGACGAATGATCGCAGCGCAGATGCGCCGGACCGTTTCGGTTATTTGCAGAAATAAACCGGGCACGCGCTGACTGACTTATAAAGACTACTTCATAAATAAATAAATACATTTCTTAATTCTTACCGCTAAGATGTAGACGGTACCATACAGCGATGTTAAACATTTTTATAGCTACATTGTAATAAATTCAGCTACTTATTTGACTTTTTATGATACGCAACACAAAGATTACATATATATTATAATCTCGGTCAATCAACTTTTGTTGGATCTGACATTGAAGATTTGTAGTAAACTCTCTCTATAGATGCAGTTTGAATAATTATTTATACGTTATCTGTGTACTGAATCACACTGTGACAACGCAATAGCTACAAAATTTCATTTAAATATATTGGAGTTTGACTTAAAACTTTAAAGTTTTATGAAAATAGATTTCCATTCAAATTATTGTGGTCAATAAATACAAATAAAGATTAATATATTTTTAATGTGTCGAGTATGTAAAAATAAGACAATAGGAAAACAATGGAAAGCAGGCAAAAACGCCTGGTAAGTGCTCAAGGGGTTAATATAATTTGTACTTTTTACATTATTATAATTAGCTGTTCAATGTACATTTATTTCTAAAAAAAAGTAACTCGAGTTTTTGTGAAAATACAACAATTTTTGTTTAACCCGTTCAAAATCCAAATCAAAATCAAAATTTATTTATTCAATTTAGGCCCTAAGAAGGCGCTTATGAACGTCTAAAACACTACCACCGGTTCGGAAACAACTCAGTCGAGAAGAGCGCAGGCAAAAAAACTCGATCTGGTAAGCCGTTGATGAGAGCCGTTAAGAGGTTGATTATACCTATCTGTTAATCTATCTTACTGTCGTCAATGGAATTCACAACTTCCATTTTCTTTACTTTCATTTTCTCCTTTATTTTAAACCAAGCCACCACGTGTCCATTACACTTTGTTCTAAATATAAACATACATTTGAGGGGGAAAAAAAAAACAAAATAAAGTGTTTTATAATTATAATTATTCAAGCAAATAATAAGATAGGAAGTTTATGAATGTTTAGGTCCGTAAAATAATCCGTTGTAACCTTTGTTTCTTTGTAATATTTTTTTTTCTAAATTAAAGTAAAACGAATGATTTTTTTTTATTTACGTGGTCGTGGTCCAGGATGGTAAAACACACTAAACCTAGGTACCGGGCCATTGCACGGACGAGGCCTGGTGGTTCGCTGCAGGGGGCGACGCGGTGTTTATGAAAGCCACCCCGTGTCGCCCCCATCCCAAATGCAGCGGACGGCCCCGGGGGGTTTTACGCTTACGCTTTACGCCCGGGCGAGTCCCACACTGGCACGGAGTTCGTCCCTCCGTGCCCCCCTTACCTATTGTATTAGGGGACTTCGGTCTCACTAATACAATAGGTAAGGGTAGTGTGTAAATTAATATCCCCCCGTCAAAAAAAAAAAAAAAAAGTACTGCTTCTAAGTAACACTGCCGGGACACACCTATTAGTATTCGGCGATACGTTTTTCAAACTTGAAGGTGGTAGCTACCCAGGCGGGCATCATTAGAAAATGCCCTACCATCATGCTATGTTTTCCTTCATCGAAAGCTCAGGCCGATTTTAGAGTCGGATAGGTGGGGATCGAACCCCCGCGTCGTTTGACGCGAATCTGGCCGCACTGCCCACTGCGCCATCATCGTTTCATCAAAACTTCGAAGCGTTATTTGTAATTAACTCGCTAAGTTAAGTGACTTTACTGCTTTAGTGATTTTTTTTTTTTTATTTAAACATTTTCATTTATTTCTATCTTTGTCTGGCATTTAAAATTTTATATGTTTTATTCGTTAATATGTCGATTACCCATAAAAATGAGACAATATGAAAACAATGGAAAGCTGACGTAAACGCCAGGGGTTAACTTGTATAATTTTATCCTACATTTATGGCTTTACTTGTAATAGTTTGGTAATTGTGTACGAGTGAAATATATTGGGGGTCTTTAGGACATTTTCAGACCCTATGTCATCAAAAAAAAGCAAAGTATTCACCCCTGATGCTGATGCTTACGTAAAAATTGAGCTTGGAAAAAATTTCATGAAATGTGAATTCTGTGGTGCCACAGAAAATCCTCGATAAGTCGTAGAAAAATAGTTGTCATTTAACTAGAGCGTCGTGTGGCAACTAGGTAAAATATAATACAGTAAAATAAAATTGTTTCATACGTTGACATATTTAATTATGTCTGAAGGGGACGCTTTCTTCACCAATGAAACCCCAACTTCTCTATATAATGTGGACTGTATTTATTAATCTTCGAATTACATGTGTTTAGAAACTATATCTTGCCGGTACAACTTTGCCGGCGGTCGGCGCGAATTCTAAGACATTTTTAATACTTACAACTAGCACATAGTCACTCTTAGTCTACAAACTTATCATTTATCTCATTTACACACATGAGGTACATATGATATCTCTCTCTCTCTCTCTCTCTCTCTCTCGTGTTTTCCAGCTAGTGTGTGTGTGTGTGTGTTGTAAGGCATGTGATTCGCGATGTTATTCTCGTAATTAAATGTTAATGTTAAAGATTTAAGGAAATATTCATTTGTCCTCAACAATGTCGAAGAAGCTTACATCAACACTATGGCGGCAGAATCTATTGTCGAGATGGAATATAATTTTTCAAATATTAATAAAATAAAATGCATAATTCGATAAAATTCGAAATATTTTCGCATTGAATTGCGATGGAGTCTTGAATACCGTGTTTACCAAATCGCCACCAACTTTTGTTACAATCGTGCCGCATATTACATTGTGTACGATACCGAGAATATGTTACTAATAATATAGTACAAAGGTGTTGCGACTTAATAAATAACAATAATAATACATGTTTACACTCTAAGCCGATATTATCTTCATTTGAAATAGATTAATTGCTTCAACACCAAAAAGGCGTAAGTCAAAGTAAATTTACGTTATTGTGTTAATTTATGTTTTATTTTTTTACTGTATAGGATGAGTGCTATGACCTGAATCTCATCTGATCTGACACACACTAAGCTTGGCGTTTTTCAAACTTGGTATGGTAGCTACCCTTTTTTCTTTTTTTTGACGAGGGGAATGCATTTACGCACTACCCTTACCTATTGCATAAGTGAGACCGAAGTCCTCCAATGCAATAGGCCCTTACCTATCGGAGGGACGTCTCCATGCCAGTGTGGGACTCGCCCGGACGTGAAGCGTCCGGAAATACCCACTAAACTCCCCGGGGCCGTCCGCCGCATTTGGAATGGGGACGATACCGGGTGGCTTAGCGATAAGGGATGGCTTATGGTAGCTACCCTGACGGGCATTATTCAAAAATACCCTATAATTTCCTCAAGCTATTTCCTTCACCGATAGCTCAGATTTATTATAGGCTCAGATGGGTTTATTCGGACTCACGTCCGTCGACACGGATTCGACTGCGCTAACAACTGAGCCATCAGCACTTTATTATTACGTTGTTAAATGTAAAATGTTAAAATTTATCTAATATTTTAAACGAATGAATCTATATTTCTGTGTTGTTCTGTTCTGTGTTGGCTATTCGGTGTAATATGTTGGCTCGCAGATTTGCTAAATGCTCGACTGCAGTGAAGACTACGCTGTTCACAGCATACTGTCAGTCGTTGTACACATGCAGTCTGTGGGTCAACTACACGCAGAGGGCATACAACGCTCTGCGTGTAAAATACAACAATGCATTCAGGGTGCTGATGGGGTTGCCGCGGTCCTGCAGCGCTTCAGGGATGTTCGCGGAGGCGAGAATTGATGGCTTTCGTGCCATCATGCGCAAGCGATGCGCCTCTCTCATGAACAGGGTACGCGCCAGCCCCAACAGCATCCTGAATACTTCAGCAGACAGGTGGGACAGTCCCACACTGGGACATTGGGTACGCCTACATGCTACTGTGGCGTTATAAAAATAATTATTTGATGGAAATGTAGATGTAAGTACTAACACTAGTTTCTAAGTTCTATGTACACTAACCGAATGGACTTTTGTCTGAAATATATCATAGTCAGGATATGGCGTGAAGTGCTTTACGAAAAATGTAGAAATGTAGAATGTAGAAAGTGCATGAGGGGTGGTAGATTGATGACCACAAAAATACCTTAAAACGAAAATGCAAGTTGTTTTTTGTCGCCTAATACTAAGGCGTACTACAGCAAATGAGTTTATGTTATAGAAAAGTCGACCAAGTCGCACTACCGATGTCAAATTATCCCTAACGCTCGTATGGGTAATGCTTCTAAGGCAGGGGTCAAAGACGTGCTCGGATCCTCAACGGGGGGAGCTCTTACACCAACACAATTCGACACTTCATGCTATAACCCAACGGCCTTCAAACAGTAGCTCATAGTACATAATTGTTTATATATGCTTAATGGATAAAGCGTAATTAATTATAATTACATAGTAGTGAGAGAAAAATTTGAGAACGTTTGCTACATTTTTACAAAATTAATTATCGAATACTAATCTGACGAATTAACATCCTGGAATTTGGGTTTTTGTGAATTGTCAACATTGCCATCAGATTTAAAAACTCGTACAATATTGAATATCATACTACTGGCTAGATACATAGATTCTAAATGGGACCTATTTATTTTTCTTTTTTGGTAAAACGATTAGGGTAAGATTGGATGAGTTCTTCAGGGTTTCTATTGCGGTAATATTACGAACCAAGGTTCGGGCTATTATAGTGTCTTTTTACTGGTTATTACTCAGTGCTCAAAACACTCGTCAGATAGTTCAATGAAGCTGTAAACGTCACTCGGGTCAATAGAATAATCAATTCAGAGAAAAATAATTAACAATATATAATATGAACAAACAATACATTTAATTACTTAAAAAATTATGACGACGTCTCCGCGTCGAAGGGAAACATCGTGAGGGGAAATCGTTTAAATGAAAATAAAGCCCATTAGAGGCACGAGATGCGGAGATAATTTTATCTTTGAAACCGTTTTCGGTACAGAATTACATTCCTTTTGTCACATTACGCCCCCGGTAGAGAGCGCCCTGACGAAATACAAGCGCTTATTATGTCAAATTTTACATTTGGTCGGCGTCAAATACTTCTCGAATATTCTCCGTCGGCGAGGTCGAACGTTCCCGCGGGTAATGGGCGGCGAGGTGTTGTTATATACGCGTTCTTAATTTACAAAAGGATCGGCAATTCGCGACTGAATATTATTCTGTATTTGATCATACGGAAGTTTTTGAAGACATGACCCTTTTATTTTCAACGCAAGGATTTTAAATATATAGGAGATGCTGACATAAAATAACCTCTAATTTATATTTATAAGGTTTTACTTGGATATTATCTTATTGTTTTTAGGTGAAATCTAGTGAAGTTATCTTTAAGTAAAGATTTTGAGTACAAAGAGTGATTTTTTTTTTAAATATACACACTGGACTGGATTGTTTTGTTTAATTTTATTGGAATCTATCGTCGATGGTCCCCGTTGTTTATAGACTGTATCGCACCGCACTTAACATCAGATGCTTGTACTGTGCCTTTTATTTCTATCCATCAGATTGAGTCTATAGATTGATATTCTGGTTTGCTTGTTTCTGGTATTCTTTTTCGTTATATCATCCTGCATTCTTATTTTCTAATAATGCCTGCCTCGAAAGCTTTCACCCTCTATTTTGAAAACCTACTACCAATGAATAACAATAGGTGTGTTCTGACATATCACTTGGAGTTATTATTATTATTGAAATTAAACTATCTGCAGACTCTGGGTCCGCACCTTTTTTTATATTGTAGATTTAAATCGACTTGCGTCGGAAAAAATTGCCTATAATAGTAATTCAAGCAGCTATGCAGTTAGTAATCATCTTTCGCATATGTGAGCTTAAATCTACTTCTATTAAATTTTTTATATCTATATGTTAAATTATTTTGTAGACACTTATTTTGTTATTATTAATTAATTAATTACATAATTATTACTTGAATTTTTTTTTTTCTATTTTTATATTAACGGTCGTAACAAGCCAAGCAGAACTAGGTCCGTGTCCGCATAGTTACCTCATAGTATCACTTGGAGTTAGTACCTTTAGGCATAGTGACTCTACCATCATCACCACATCGTCACTTAGCGTCAGGTGAAATTGCGGTCAAGGCACTGAGCTTATACTTTGTGAAAAAGTAAAAGAACTTGCTTTCTACAATTTTCTTTCATTTACAACTTAAAAGGGTTCTAACTACTGAACGGTCACGTTAACCGTCAAATTTAAATAGTAAATATTTAAACTCACTACTACATTATATAATCCGAGTATTTATATCTTGTATGGACGATTTTGATATTATACGTTAGATAGATACTGTTGTAGAACATACGAAAAATAAGAATTCTCTATTATTAAGGTGAATACCTTATATCTGCGTAGTTAATTAGACAAATAAATAAATAAAAAACAAAGAAACCGCATAAATCTAAATAATTCTGAGAAATTTTACGTTATTTTTTTCCTGTTTCTGAAAACCTAAAGGGGAAAACGATACGAGTACTTTAGTGTAATGTAAATTGCCGTCATTTTTTAGACTGCATAAATTTAGCGGTCAGTCACTATTTCACCTGTGTTGTTAAGTGGGCAATGTGGCTAAAGATGGATCTTGTTTTGAGATTATGTTGTAGGAACACATAACATAACAACCTAATAGGTTTTCAGGAAGCAAACATCAAAAAATATAATACTGTAATTTCTTTGATAATTCAGAGATATGTTTATAAAATTATTAGTTGGTGCCCGCGGCTCTGCCCACTTTTCATATGTTCTTTAGGTGTGAGTGAAAAAGTGCATATAGCTTTCATTTATACCTAAGTTAAAAAAAAAAAAAAAACAAATGGATGAAGAAAAATGAGAGATTTTTGTTTTTATTAGCGCGGAAAAATTTACATAAGAGTAAATCGAAAAAAAAAAAAGAGGAAATATCGATGGAATCCAAAAAATAAATAATAACCTATAATCATCTAGGAAAAATTCCGCGTCGAATTTAGTAGTCCCATCCCGATGAGTTCAGTAGTTTTGAGGTGATGGTGCATCAAAAAACCTTCATTTTCATTTAAAATCAAAATTTATTTATTCAATTTAGTCCCTAAGAAGGCGCTTATGAACGTCTAAAACACTACCACCGGTTCGGAAAACAACCCAGTCGAGAAGAGCGCAGGCAAGAAACTCGATCTGGTTCTTTTTTTTCATAAATATAATATATATCATTTTTTTTGTCATATAAAAACTATACAAATCGTATTTTTAATAATGTTAGTGGAAGCACAGAGATGTGGGTTAATTCCAGACATCACTATCGTTCACGTAATGATCCACCCTGTAATAACCTTTTGAGATTAAAACTTGCTCGACATAATACTAGAACTTATTGTCAGGTAAATCGGTAATGTTACTTGGGATCTTATTGTAAAACCGAATACTATTACCTATAAAGCTTTTATTACACTTACTTAACCTAACTATATTTTATATATATACATACATAAGACATACATAAGACCAGCGATTTGACCACAATCTCTCCTAATATTAAGTGACGATGGTAAACATATTAAGCCAAGAGATACAGGCTCTCAAGTGAAGCTCCTGGCACACAGCTATTTATGCTCGGCCTCAACCAATATTATTATAAAATGCCCTACCACTATTTTATGGTTTCCTCACGATGTTTTTCCTGCACCGAAAGCTCAGACTTATTATAAGGTACAAGTGGTGGGATCCCACCATCATCCGACGCTCAGTCGTATTATCGTATTTTTGTAAATTTACTTAATTCGATTTACGACATAATAAAATATAACGCAAGCCACCGCAAGTCATAATATAAATAATTATAATGCGCGTATAAATATAAAATGATTCAAAATCCCTCATATCATTTTTACGTCGTTATTATGAAAAATTCGTCAATTAAGTAAGTTTTACTGCTCAGAATGCTTCTGTTTCTGGTTAAATGTTTACCGACATTCTAATAAACCGACCTATCAAAATTCGAGATAATATTTCAACGGAAGCCAGTATAGAGAGGTACAGTACGGTGACTTTGGTATTCTTGTAATTTTAAAAGATCCATCTAACTATTCGTATGTGATTGATGAACATTAGTAATTAGAAGTAGTATTAGAGATTTTAGATATATGTTTACAAAGTAGGTAGGTAGTCGAATAATTTCATAAAAATCCGACTAAATTGAAAGTGATAACTTAACTTTGTACACAATTTAGAAACGTTTTATCTCTTATTGAGCAAAATGGAATGCAGTGTCATCGATGGGTCACTGCATAATGGTCATAATCTAGTTCGATAACTAATTTTCTTTGAAAATTTAAAATGTAATGTAAATGTAAATATATATATATATATATGTAATATTCTTGATCCTTATGTATTTAAAAACATGAAGTATCAGTTGCCCTACTGTTTTTCTTTGTTGTATCTTGTAAGTATTCATACGTTAAAGCAGTTGGAACGTGTAATAAAACAAAGGATAATTTCGACACATCAAACACACACCGCAAGTAATCGTTGCCACTCGAACATTTTATTCGGACATTTTATGGAAAAATATATTAGATGTAGCAACTCAAAAGCGTCTACCTAAACGCCATCTTATATTATATATTACTATTGATGTAATATTATTGATATTACTATTATTTTATTTAAATATTGACAGCTGTTAATTATTTGAAGCGATGTTTGCAAAGTAAAAAATCAACCATATTATTTTTATAATGGATTTCCGCAAAGTATCGCCTTCATCAATCGAATACCTTATATTTGGCCGACTTATAGTATGTCACTGAAGGATGACGTCATACTTGACGCGTATCTATAGGCTTTTCCCCTACCGAAAATCGTTTAAAAAAAAACGCGGTTAAAGAAGTTTTTACTTCAAAAACGGATAAATTTTAATGTTATCCATAATTAGGTGTTAAAGAGTTCTCAGCACCCGACCTCTCAAATCGCAGAAGGAGGCCAAACGAGGGTCTGCTCTTCTTAACAAATACAACACCAACAATTGGGCAAGCAGTTCCTGCTTCCCGGCAAAAAAGGGGGAATGAAGGGTCAACGACTGGTTTTGCGGAGGAGTCTGTCATATTTTTTTTTTTTTTTTTCTTAGACGGGGGAAAGGCATTTACGCACTACTCTTACCCATTAGATTAGTGAGACCTAAGTCCCCCAATGCAATGGGTAAGGGGGTGCGGAGGGACGTCTCCGCACCAGTGTGGGACTCGCCCGGGCGTGAAGCGCCCGGAAATACCCACTAAAACCCCCCGGGGCCGTCCGCCGCATTTGGGATGGGGGCGACACGGGGTGGCTTTCGCAGTCACCGCGTCGCCCCCTGCGGCGACTCTCGCCCCCTGCGGCGAGTCTGTCATAACCTACCCTTCACATTTCCTGATTTGAGGCCCTGGATATCCTATGCAAAATTACTCCACGTAAAAAAATATAATCGGTTTTGTTTTCTAAATTGATACATATTGTTTTTCTTGTTATTCTGGATAAGCTTTACACTTTGACTCCAGTCTCATTTGATATTAAGTGACGATGCTGTCCAGGATGATAAACACACTAAGTTTAGAGGTGCTGGCTCTTAAGCCTCAACTGGCGGAATACACCTATGATTGTTTGGCAACAGGTTTTCAAACTTGACTATGGCATTATTAGAAAATGCCCTTTTTTTTTTTTTTTTGACGGGGGGAAATGCATTTTTACGCACTCACCCTACCTGTTGTATTAGTGGGACAGTGTGCCCCTCCAATACAACAGGCAGGGGGGCACGGAGTGACGAGCTCCGCACCAGTGTGGGACTCAAACCCGGGCGAGAAGCGCCCGGGAATACCCACTAAAACCCCCCGGGGCCGTCCGCCGCATTTGGGATGGGGGCGATACGGGGTTGCTAGGCATGTCGCCGCGTCGCCCCCTGCGGAAGACCCACCAGGCCCGTCAGTGCAATGGCCTAGCGGGAATGGGGGGGAGAATGAACTTCTGCCCCCCCCACCTCTTAGCCGCCCCCCCCCCCAAAAGGGGCGGGGGGGAATTAGAAAATGCCCTGCCACTAACCTATGGTTTCTTTACGATGTTTTTCTTCATCGAAAACTAAAGCTCATTATAGTACGAACCTACGTCCATTGATGCGGAATTCGACCACAAAATCAACTGAACCATCATCGTACTTAGGTCGTCGTCGTGTATTTTAGATTTCTTTCTCAATAATTATATCAAATAAGATGTATTGCATCACGAAAACTCATTTTCAATAATTTAAGATGTAACAAAATATACATACATACATATCATCACGCCTTCCTCCCGTGACAGAGTGGTAGGCAGAGATTACGCCCCTCCACTTACTACGATCTTGACACACACCTTCTTCGCTTCCTCTACTTTCATGAGCGCTTTCATACACGCTCGTCGGTTATGAGTACTTCTCACCTGGCCTTTATTTAACACGTGATTGATTTGGTCTAGATACGTTCGCCTAGGTCTACCCTTACCGACTTGCCCATTCACCCTCGCCTTATAAATTCGTTTCGTTAATCTTCTCTCATCCATCCTCTCCACATGCTCAAACCAACTAAGTTCAACTTACAAAATATAGGTGTAACTATCAAGGAAAATGATATATTAAAAAAAAACAAAACAAATAACAAATGTTTGTTGTGGAAAACATAGTAACAATGTAAAGCAAACGCGGCGCATATATCCAATAATTATATTATATTTAATATAAGTCGTATATTGAATTTATTGTAAAACCGCCGACCGCGATAATCACATTCTTGTTGTCATTTAATGAAATAATCAGTGTATAAACGTGCTAAATAAATATTATTTAGACGCCACATGCATATGTGTAAATAAACCGGTTTATTTTTCCGTTTCATTTAGCTATCCTGGTATGTTTCATTGATGGCCATTTTGTACTGTAGAAATTCATAAGCGGTCGTCGATTGAAGAGGCTGTTTAGCTATTTTTTTTTTAACCGATTTCAAAAAAGAGAAGCTTATCATTCGTCTGCATGTCTGTTACGCGATTTCTCCGTCAATTGTGAACCGATTTGCAAACTTTTAATCGGAGGAGTACACTCCCGAGGTTATTCCATTTCCACTAAATCAGGATCTGATCAATGGAACTCAGTGTTATAACCCTCGAATATTATAGACACTTAAACGTGTTTCATATATTGGTTATCAAAACTATGAAGTAGGCTTCACAGCTATACCTTTTTTTTTTTTTTTTTCGAGGGGAATGCATTTACGCACTTGCTGTCCAGCCAGAACTAATAGGGACGTACCCTTTTAGGTCTGGCTGAAGCGCGGCTGATGATGTGTGACAGTCTCTCGCACGTAAGTACAAGGGGCTGCCACACAGGATTAGTGTGGGACTCGCGGCGAGAAGCGCCGTTGACCACTACCCACTAAACCCCCCCGGAACCTCCCGCCACCTAGTTGGAGCAACACGGGATCGAACTGGTGCATGCACCGCGAATTCACAGCTATACCTAAAAGTACATCCTTAAACTTAAAAGTAGAAAAAAAAAAAACCTTTATTAATTAAAAACATAACCGTCTTCCAAAAGAATAAGCCATAAAAATGCACTAAAAAAAAGCTTTTCTAATCTGCTTCTGTTTACTTCAATATATTCTTTATTTGAATATCATTAATAATTTTGGGGTCGATGTCAGCTAGACTTAACCAATGTACTGATTAATAAATAGAAATAACTGCTTAAAATTTATCACAATTACATATAAGCTAAATAAAGGACTCGGGTGATTTTAAAGTACAATTACTCAAAATTCAATATAGTTAGCGACGTACATTTACACCACTTTGTTATCCGTAAGCTGGCGTTTATTATACTCTGAGGATGCTGCTGCCCATACCCTTGTTTATCCCTTAGTCGCCTTTTACGACAGCCACGGAGAGATATTGGGTGATACCATTCCTAGCCTGCACCACACAAAATGATCGTCAAAATGATCATAAACGTCAAAACTGGTAGTAGCACGAAAAACGACACAGTCTAGAAGAGCGAAGGCAACAAACTCGATCTGGTTTCGTATTTAATTAGGTATCGTGTTCTGTTTACCTAGGTGTATATATATCTCTCTCTAATATAAAACTAAAAGAATTTCGGCTCGCGATTGAAATTACATCATATGCCAAAGTTTCTGCATAAAGCGGCAAACTAATGGAAACAGTAATATGTAAAAGTTGTCGCTTAGAGGAGATATTGAGATTATACTGTCATACAGGCTCCCAGGCTTGAATATAACGTGTCGCTTGCAATAATACTTGCAATTAGAGTTTGCAACAGTCGGAGTGTCGCCTCGCACGCTCTACAGACATAACGTGACACTTCAAACAACGTTTTGCCCTGCACACTGAGCTGTTTTCGGTATTTCGTTGGACAAAACTTTAAACAGTGTTTTTCGGGTTATTCGAAATAAATTAAATTTACAAATTTTATAGCTGGTTCTCTTTATTATATTTATCGAACGAATTTAATAATCTATCTGCCCTTAAATTTTTAGTTGAAATAGGGACCGTAAACCGAAAGATAACTTCAAAATGTGCACTCCCACTTTCTAAAAAACTAAAGTCATGCGTGTGAATATTAAACGAATACGAAGCGCAAAGAGGAAACCTTTTTTTTTTTTTTTGACGGGGGGAAATGCATTTACGCACTACCCTTATCTATTGTATTTGTGGGATCAGAGTCCCCCAATACAATAGATAAGGGGGCACGGAGTATTGAGCTCCGTGCCAGTGTGGGACTCACCCGGGCGTGAAGCGCCCGGAAATACCCACTAAAACCCCCCGGGGCCGTCCGCTGCATTTGGGATGGGGGCGACACGGGGTGGCTTTCGTAAGCACCGCGTCGCCCCCTGCAGCGAAACCACCAGGCCGCGTCAGTGCAATGGCCCGGTAGGGATGGAGGAGAATAATTCCCCTCCACCACTTAGCCCGCCTCTTGAGGAGAGGCATGACCCTAAGGTCAGACATCCAGGAGGCGGAACATATTTCCGCCCCCCATAAGAAGAAGGCAAAAAGGAAACCTAACAGTTCTATAGTAAAAAAAGTATGACTAGTTTTATTATGTTTGCTTCTTTACTCTTACTGTGTATTATCCTGTAAAATTCAATTCTGACTCTCATATGTATTCTGATGCACATTGTTTCTGGTGACGTATTCATAAGTCGTATATAAAAGACTTTAACATCAAAAATCTCTCCAATATAATTCAGATTAACTTATATTTTTTTACTATACTTTATGTGAATTATCTTAGAAAATTTTAACAAACAAGTAGATGTTATTACAACCCTAAAAAACGAAATAACTTTGAAAACTGAAATTTAAAAAAAAAAAACTATTTTATCAAACAAAAAACAAATATTAAAGTTTATTATTTTAAATATCAACTTCCACAAAAAATTTAAAAACTTACTAACGAACCTGTTATTGAACTGAAGAGCCTTGGTACCTTCACCTGAACCTTATTAATACATTTTATTAATTCAGTTACCAAACAATTCAGAGAATAGGTTATGATTTTTTATACATACTCGTTTCGTTTCATACATATTCAGCCAAAATATTATCGGGAATGGATTATTTGTTTATGGTAACAAAATTCAATTTTTTTTTTTGGTTGTTAGAATGGTAGACTTTTTTTTATTTTGGTACGGAGTTTGAGTTGCATTTGGATTAAATACAATGTTTTTTTTAGTTAGATCATATACAGTGCAGTGTGTATTAGGAATTTAATAATGGACAAAAACATCCCTCAAAGAGTTTATCTTCAATTTTGGTATTTCGTGTTGGGAGATAAAGAAAAAGTTACAGAAGGCTTATTGTTTTTTTATCAAAAATACATGCTTATGAGTGTGTGTGTTGCCAGTGATGACATACGGCACTGAGACGTGGTTTCTTAAAATGGGCCTAATAAAAAAGTTTAAAGTTGTTCAAAGGAAAATGCAGAGGGCTATGCTTGAAGTTTAACTGCGTGATCGAATCAGGAATGAGGGGATCCACAGAAGAACCAAAGTAACCGACATTCTCCGAAGAATTGCTAAACTTAAGTGGCAGTGGGCTGGGCATATTGCTCGCAGAACCGATGCCCGATGGAGCAAACGGGTTCTCGAATGTCGACTCGACCTGGTCGCGGGAATCCACTGGATGCGGGTGGCGCAAGGCCGACCGTCGTGGAGATCTTTGGAGGACACCTATGTCCAGCAGTGGACGTTTTTCGGTTGAATGGATGGATGGATGGGTGGATGGAGTAGTGCAAAGCGTTCAAAAGCGGTCTTGATATGCTGTAAGATTTCCCCCCCCCCCCTGGTAAACCATCAACGTTTTCAAGTGAAGTTAAATAGTGACTGAAAATCCTCATTCAAGTTTGAGAGAGGATAGGCTCTGAACTTTCTGTGTCTCGGTATGATTTTAAATAATCACTTGTATTAATAACTAGCATTTTGTGTATTATTGATCTTTTCCCGGTACTTTTTGTCACATCACATTTTGTAAGAAATTATCGCCACAACGTTGGAGATAAAAATAAACGTGTAGTTTATTTAACAAATTGGTCCGGATTCGAGACGCACGTACCACTGTGCGGCACGGAGACGTCGTGTAGCGTCGACTTACGCCATAATCTGTCTTGCAATTCAGCTTAGAGTCCGCATGTTCAGGTGCGAGCTTGAAATTCAGCCCCTCATTGAACTAACGTTTGAGAGAACAAAAGATTTCACATCTTGTAAATTTCTGTCTCTTCTAACCTATTTACTTATTTATGTACAACAACATTGTTCGCGTAAATCTTTACATACACTGAAATAATCTTTAAATATTGGCAAGGCATAAGCTATCTTTTATTTTTATTTTGCGTTAGCATTTTTATAACGTCAAATAAACGCTAATAACGTAAATCGTAGTAGGGGTTCTGTGTGTAACTTAAAAAAAAAATTATTTAATAACATTTTTTTTTTTGTAATTGTAACCCAGTCAATGTTGTATAGGACAGTTGATATATTATTAAAAACCAACATCTTGTTGTGTGTCTATTCGTTTGTAAGCTTATAAATACAGAACTATAATGTAATACGAGTAAAGTCGCAGGATAGTATTTTAAATACATGTATTTTCTAGCTTTATACTAAACACAAGAAGGTTTTTACAGAGAAACAATTATAAGGTAAATCGATAAATGAATAATGTGACCTACGAAGTTGACTTCTTTCTTTACAAGCATCGAGAGCGATAAAAACTTTGTACGATACAGTTTCTTTAAGTTTTTCTCGATGACGGGAAAGTTTTTTTAAGCCCGTGGAAATGTTTGGAAAGTTCATACATTTTTTTTTTTTTTATCGAGTCTGAAAAGGTTAAGTTCGCTGTTCCCTTAGTTTGTTCGCATAAGCGTGATTTTTTCAGTAACTACAAGAAACATTATTTTATTTATTATTAAGGAAATAAATTTATTATGTACTAATTATTATTTTTCTTGATGTTAATTTTTTTTAATAGCTTAAAGGTGATATCAATTTTATAATTCCGTTTTTCTTTTCAGTTTTGTCTTCGTCGTTTGTTGCACTTAATGATTAAATAAACCTAGCTATTAGCCATCAAAACAATTGAATTATCAGAAATACTGTTGTTGTATTATAATAAAACCTTGTGTAAATACGACATATTTTATTATTTGTAAAATAATAAATATAAATCAATATTTGTTACGAGAATCATAGTTTAATGTTGCGGTTAAATGTGTTATTCTCTGTAAGGATGTAATAAGTTCGGCGCGATCAAACGGGTTCATACAATCCCATAGATTACATAAATTAATTCAGACAATAATTATCATTGAATAACGTTTATCATATCACTGAAATTTGATTTTTTTATATATGTAATATTTTCAACAGA
Source organism: Samia ricini (assembly GCA_014132275.2). Lineage (NCBI taxonomy): Eukaryota > Metazoa > Arthropoda > Insecta > Lepidoptera > Saturniidae > Samia > Samia ricini. The sequence continues at coordinate 1,278,528 of AP028169.1, forward strand.
ATCTCATCTTATGCTAAGTAACGATATAGTTCAAGAAGGTAAACGCACTAAGCCTAGAGGTACTGGTTCTCGAGTGATGTTCCCGTGATACACTTGCCAGGCGGGTATTATGACCATAGAATTGAAACACTCGGAACGGCAGTAGTTACACGCAGAGTAAAACTATTTCAAATTAGCCTTAAAGGCCACGTTGCGTGACGGTGATTACGTAAATCCGTGTCACTTACAAACAAACTTCCTTTTTTTTCTGTTACAGTGTTAAGAGAATTTTTGTGTCAAACTAATGCTCTTGGCGTTATTACTCTATGATTATGACATAAAATGCTACAGTTCCATTGCGATATTTTCCTTCACTGAAAGCTTGAGCTCGTTTTAGAATAGATGAATTCGAACCTACACCCAGCGACACGGAACCCAACTAAACTCTCACTCAATCGTTATAGTTTCAAAGTATGCAAAATGTTTTGATGGTATGTGGATGAAAGTATAGAGAAGAAATTTTATGCAGAATCTTGGAGCAAGGTGTTTCTAAGGAAGCATAAAAAAAATAATTAGAACCTTCTGATAATTTCTGACAGAATGTATTTAAACTACAATACATATTATAAAAAAAACCATTCACGATACCTTGGTGGTAGACTATGAAACCAGGGCTAAAATACATCGTAATGACACGATTAGTGGTGGTGCGTTACTGCATTGGCCATTGTATATTTAGATGCAAAAAGGACGCAGATCAGCAGACAGCAGTGACTGGGAATTGTGATCTCTCAAAGATCGCCGCTGTTCTTAACCATTAGGCACATTGCAGACACTTTGTAAGGCTGTATGCAAAAAAAAACGAAAACCTACATTAATACGTTACGTCTTTTAACGTAACATACATCGGCTGTTAATGTATTTGTCGGCCTGTGAATTAATATTTGAATATTTGTGTTTGGTTTTGAATTATCAAATAAATAATACTTTGAAGAAATTTGGATAAAGTATTAAAATCCAAAGAAAAAGAAACGTATTGGCTAATTAGAATGGTGAAAAGCATTTACTAATGCCCATTTAGATAAGTTTTCGACTTTTAGAATCTGTTGCCAAATACCAAGATGCCCAAGCAGTATTACTTGAGAACCAGTACATCTAAACTTAGCACGTCAGCGTCAATGTGGCTTATCGTAATTATAATTTTTACATTAATGCTTATACCACAGATTGAATTATTTCATTTTTTATAAATAACTAGAGACCCAACCCTGCTTTGCACGTGTGCAAGCTTTTTTGTCATAAGACAATACAATTTGCATTTTAAATCTGTAATATCTTCGAAAATATTCATGTTAATTATATGCTGTAAAGGGCCAAATTGATTTACATGAAATGTTCAATGTATTTAACCTGTTGAGCACTAACCTGGCGTTTACGCCAGCTTTCATTGTTTTCCTATTGTCTCATTTTTATGGGTAAACGACATATTAAGGTACTTAATTAAGTATTATTCAAATAAGGATTAATGTTGTATTGGATAAAATCGCTTCGTAAATAGCCATTATTTCTCGTAAAAAGTAAAAGAAAAAAAATTGGTTATCACTAAGAGATATACATATATCATCGAGGATTTTTATAGAGCTTTTTAAGGTGTACAGTAATATAGTACTTTATTTTGATCTATCTCGTAGGATTCAGCCAGCGTTTGCAATGTAAGCGCAAAAAAAAAAACGTATTTATTTACGACATCACATTAGAAACCTCTAAAATTATCAGTATTTCTCTACTATATTATCCATGTATTATACATATAAACAGTCCTTTTGAATCACTCTATGTATTAAATAATATCGCATCAAGTAGTTGTAAAGATCGAAGTATACCTAGAGACATACAGTCAGCGGAACGATTGTTTTATACTATGTAGTGATTCACAATACAAACTAATAAAAGCGTTTTAAAAAGAAATCTTTTTACCCTTCTCGATGACTTGGTAGTATTTATCAGACTTATCAGAACTTGAATTACATAACGCATTTTTTTGAAATTTTGAATTTTATTTATATCCTATTGGTAATATATTTAAAACATAATTAATTTCTTCCAGCATTTTGATATTGCTTTTTCATCATCCATCCATTTATTAAACCGAAACACGTCCACTGCTGGACGTAGGTCTCCTCCAAATTCCCTTCCTCGCTACACCCTGTTGATTATAACAGGGATGAGATGAGGGGGGATCGTGCCACAGATGCCGGGAGGGGAGGGTTCTCGGGGAGGGGGGTGAGAGGTGTTACTCTCTACCTCCTCTCGGTTGGTTTAGGATGTCTCTCATGGCGGCTGCTGGAGTATTCGCGGTGCATGCTCTGTTCGATCCCGTGTTGCTCCAATAAGGTCGCGGGGGAGGTACCGGGGGGTTTAGTGGGTAGTGGTCAACGGCGCTTCTCGCCGCGAGTCCCACACTAATCCTGTGTGACAGCCCCATTGCACTTACGTGCGAAAGACTTCACAGTCACAGTTCAAGTCAGACTTCACAGTTCAAGAAGTCACACTTCTTCAGACGCGTTTCAGCCAGTCCTGGAAGGGTACGTCCCTATCAGGTCTGGCTGGATAGCAAGTGCGTAAATGCATTCCCCTCGAAAAAAAAAAAAAAAAGGTCTCCACCAAATATCTCCACGAAGTCCGGTGTAGATGATAGGTCCACCTTAATATTCTTTACTTAACACAAAAGTTATCTTAATTTAAAACCATCTTAAAAAATTACAATGCATATACTATTATGTCATATTATAATTATTTCCTGAAAATATGCAAAAAAAAAAAAAAAAAAACGACAGGGAGTAATGACGAACAAATGAAATCAAATTAAAACCCCACAGAGGAATGTCGCGTCTGTAACATAATTTAATTGTTTCTATCCTAAACACTGAGTCACGGCACAGCTGTGGCACTGTCGTTCGCAGATAAATAATTATTTAATTCCTATATTTAGGTATATTGAGTACTAAAATAATAATAATATCATTACTAAATCGAGAAGGCATATTGTTTGTTACCCACGTGATTATGTGTTGTTACAACAGTCGTTATCGCGGCCAAAGTGAGTTAAACTTTGCCCGCCAAGTCACACGAGCAAAGTTCAAAGTACTACCGGGTATAAATAAAAAAATAATAAAAAAATAGTTTATCTATAGCAAACAAAATATCAATTTTACCTCTTCATACCATAATAGTATAGATTACAATCCAAAATTAGCGTGTCAATAACTCGAAATGTGCTCTTTCGATTCAAGAAATTTACTTTGGTATTAAATTCATTTCTTTTACGAAGTATAGGATCAGTGCTTTGACCACAATCTCACCTGATGTTAAGTGACGATCAGGTCAACACACCTATTGGTATTTGGCAATAGATTTTAAAACTTAAGGTGGTAGCATTATTAGAAAATGCCCTACCACCATGCTATGGTTTTCTCATAATGTTTTCCTTTACCGAAAACTCAGGCTAATTTTAGAGTTGTATAGGTGAGATCGTACTCAAATCCATTGACCAGAATCCGGCCGCATTACCAACTGCGCCATAAACGCTTCATCATCGCAAAATTAATGTAACTCGGTAGCGCTATCTACCGGATCGAACTGTTACTAAATGTAATCTAAGTGATTATACAAAACAAGAGCGTACATACGTAGTACACGTGTCAGAAGTGAAAGTTCTTTTGTAATGTTTTGTTTAAATCTGTTAGGTAAAATTATTATCATCTATCCACCTAGTCAACGAAAAGACGTGGTCTTCGGCCACTCGCATTCAGCGTTTTACTGCGACCTTCACCAGGTCGTCGGTCCACCTACCCACGCTACGTCACGATCAAATTATTAGTAAGGGGTAGATTTCACAGGCCAAGAAAGAGATAAAAATATGTATGTCCCTTTCGTAAGATACAGTCCCTAGGAACAAATATAGCAGAAAATAATAATTCTATAGTCAAAAACTGTAGTGTCTTTAAAGTGTGTGCAGTGGGTAGTGGAGCTGGATTCCGCGTCAATTGACGCAGGTTCGATCCCACCTATTCAACTCTAAAATTGGCGTAAGCTTTTGGTGAAGAAAACATCGTGAGGAAGACATAGCATGGTAGTAGGGCATTTTCTATGGTGCCCGTCTTGGTAGCTACCACCCTTAAATTTGAAAACCTGTCGCCAAAATACCATTAGGTGTGTTTCAGCAGCATCACTTGAGAATCAATACCTAGGTTTAGTCTGTTTACCATCCTGGACTACATTATCACTTAACATCAGGTGAGACTGTAGGAAAAGCAGTGAGCCTAAAAAAAAAAAATGTTGGTTGTATTTCTCTAACTGCGTGGGTACTTCCATTACGTCATTTAATATTAATAACTGTGACGCTTCTCATCAGAAAATCTGACGGTCATCACGTTATTTTACCTTGAAAATTTTACACTCATCGCAAGCAAAGAAGTTTTAAATCAAAAATATCATCGAAATCGGTAAAGCCATTTAGAAGGAGAAGTATCACGAATACTCAGAACGCACGGAAATTCTATGTATAAAGATGGTAGATTACACAAAGATTTCTTACAAATTACAATAATCGATTCATATAACGTACATAAAAAAATATATAAACAGTTATATTATGTGTGAATAATACGTCATACAAGGAAGTCATAGGGTTTCCTTATGAAAACATTTGTTCGTATGACGACGCATTACACATGCTGTTTGTGAAGAAGCAACTGTTGCTATTTATAATCTAATAGTTGCAACGTCTTTACTGAATATATTTGCCTAACAATATACACATTTCGTATGGAGGAAATATTCCGTGACGTATTAAAAAGAACTGAATACCTTCCATAAAATATTTGAAATCGCATCATCCCATTTCAAGACATACCAAAGTAGGTAAATACTTTAATCAGGGCCCGGCGATATTTTATGTATTTTTTAGCCTCTAGTGTGAAGATACATGAAGAGAAGATACATCAATTTTGCTGGTCTGATATGTCATTAAACTCGGCGAACATAGCGAAGAAAAACAAAAAATACTGAATAAAGTGCAAAAATATTATTTAAATTAGGAAAAACGGCACAGTGGAACAAAATTATAAATAGAACGTCATACTAATTCACTTAGATAACGTGGATCCCTGGAAATAGTCAATTAATGTGCACGATATACGAGAGAAGCGAGGCAGCGGGCAAAGACACTGTCAAACAAATATAGTGCGCAGGAGTTGAACACTCGCGAATGTTGCATTATCTATAAATATTACAAACACATTGAAACTTGTATAAAATAGTGCGATCAAATAATCTTGATACATTGCGTAAATATATTGTGCATTTATAATGCTATGACTATAATATTTTTAATAATGTAAAAATTCAGTTCAAACATCAGTTTTACACTCGGATTTCATACTTGACGTAATAACCAGTGTACATTCAAGCTTCTATGAGATTTCCAGAAAAGAATGTACTTCTAAATAGTTTTATTTGACTGAGCATGTCTGCGTATCGTAGGGGTTGTTTTAACATGAGTGTCATAATTTAAATTTTATGATATTGTGAGGTATAGTCGTTTTTACTAAAAAATGATATCCCAATTTTAAAGATCAGATAATATATAGATAGGTAGAATATAGTTTGATAGTAAATACCAAAATGCAATATTTTTACAATCAGAATATAATGTAATAAATTATTACATTATTTGAACTGTGAAACTTGCTCATAGATTAAATACTAGCAACTGTACACTATATACAAAAAAAAACGTTATTAAAAATGTGGAATGTATTAATCGACATCTTACTAGTAAAACTCTGTATACGATAATAATGTGTAAATGAAATTTAGCACAGGAGAGACTAACGTTGAATTCCATAGCTTTAAATATCTTCACCTAGTTACATCAACCTTCCAATTAATCCAAATGAAGCGGCCGAAAAAAAAAAACTAATACAAAATAAACAATCACTTATATAGAGTCAATTCGAAAGAAGCAATATTCATAAAGGATCAAAACTTGTCCAAGGCGCTACAAGTGCATTCGTATTGGATGTAAACAAGCGGTCGCACAGGGCGCGCGTGTTCGCACGGCACACACACAGGCCTGGCATTGAGACAGGTCATGGAACCGGCGCGTGCGCGGTTCTTTGCACGATCCTACACAACACCACACGTTTAGATTTATCGATGTTATTGAGCATTTTATTTATCGCGGCAATGTATAAAATGTCCTTGGAGTGTCAGGAATACCTCTCGCTCCTGTTTTCACAATTTAACTCGTTTACTTAATACCGACATCCTGATTTAATGTTCACGTTCTAGTTTTAAATAAATTACTAGAGTATGTTGAAATAAATGTTATCAACAAACCTTCCTGAGAGACGGCATGACCTCATACAATAATATTAGGTACACTTTCTTCTATTTTATAGTGATCAAAATAAGTTTTATCTTTCTTGTCAAAGATTTTACCGCTTGTATCAAGGCGAGTGTTCTGAAGAGCTCTTTGAGCTGATCCCCTCCTCTCCATTCCATAACAGAATCACGCGGGCGGGACTTCGGTGTCACGGTGACATCCATAACTTCAAGAACCAAAAAGTTCGGTGACTTTTACTTTTGTCGCACTGTGAGGTTATGGAACCGTCTTCCTGTCATCGTGTTCCCTCCTTCATATGATATTGGGTCCTTCAAAAAAGGCGTGAAGAGGTATTTAAGCAGGCCAGCATGACAGCGGTGACTGGCAGTGAATTCTTTTCAGTGTCAGTCACCGCTGTTTTGGATTGTACTGTACTTACCATCAGGTCCAGTGCAGTCACTGTGCTGTGTACTATAAAAAAAAAAAATTAGTAATACTAGTGCTTGCCTGGTGGTGTAAATCGATCATAATTATTGCATATAAAAAAAAACTAATTGCTTCCAATTGTTTGTTTACTGATAACACTTAAGCTATTACTAAACAAAGAGTATTAACAAGAAAATCGGTTAATAAATAGATAAAAAAAATATTTTGAACTGTTTTATCTGCATTATTTATACATAGATTTTTCTAAACTGAATAGGCAATATAATACCAATTGGTTCTTGAAGGAAAGTTTTTAAACTATAGGGTGGTAGCTACCCACGCGGGCGTTATTAGGAGATGGCTATGGTGTCCTCAGGATGTTTTTCTCCACCGAAAGCTCAAGGTCATTATAGAATTTGATAATTCGATTCCGATCTACGTCTATCGACGCGGTATTCGATCGCACTATCAACGTAGCTATTATCACTTGCAGGTCATATTAAGAACTGTGTCTTGTCTTGCTGCAGAAGGAGGCCGCAGAGAGCGGGAGGAGAATCCCTTGGCGGATCTTCTCCGCCGCAGAAGGGTGGGTGGCAGAAGAGCACGGTTCGCCCGTGCATTTCTGCCACCTTGAGTCGGCCCCATCCGTCCCAAGACCTTCTCCCCTGAAGTTCTTGTTATAAGAACCCAAGGAGGAGATGGACGGGACATTTTTGCTGGTGGCAGATAAGAGGGGGCAGGTTTGTACCAAGCTCCCCCCTGAGCGAAAAATAAGAAGGGGCCCGACTCGACATGACAGGTTGTCTACCTGTCATTTACCGTGGTTGAGCCAGCCGCTAGGGTGATGCGGTGCATGTCACCCTATCCCGTGTCACCCCCAAGAAAGGCGGCAGATGGTACCGTGGGTTTTAGTGGGTATTCCTAGCACCACACGCCGGGCGAGCCCCACATACACCCCTGGCATCTCTAATCCGGGAGATTTTGCTTCCGGTTTAGAGATGTGAGGGAGGATGCGTAAATGCATATCCCACATATATAAAAAAAGGTCATATTAAGAAACTATACAAAGCAAGTAAATTTATCAGTAAAACGTCGTACAATAAATGCTATTTCTAAAAAGAGTCCAGAAAAATTGAAATCTATTTTGTAAACGTGCGATTCGAAGTATTAAAGAATAATCAAGTACTACATATATCGAAATAGCTTGTTTAGCGTATTCGCATATGCGGAAGGTCTGCAGCCAATTAATTGCGCACATAAGGAAGCCAGCGTGGAAAGGTCATGCTTTACTATATTTGCCGAGTCTAAGTGCGCACGGGCATACTAATGTCGTACGAAACCTATTAGATGCATAATTGTGTCTACAATAGGACATAGTCCTTGATTTCTGACATGTCTAATTGTATACTAACGCCGTTTTATAAGTCTACACGTATCATGCGAGTGTGAGTTTTATGAATTTTAATGTGTTCAAATTCTAATAGTAAGTTTTATAATTTATCTATATAAGTCAAACGCTATTAGCATGATTTGTATTTAATTTATACTTATAACAAAAGGCTAAAGAAATCTGTGAATTGGAGATGTTTAAGAAAAAATACTATGCGAAAACAAATTTCAATAGTTTTTTACGATTTTTTGCCTGTCTGTATATTAAGTTCTTCGTCAATCACGGAAAAAACTACTGGACCAAATTGCCTGTATTCCTAGCGGGTAAAGCGGCGGACACAGCTAGTAATAATAATAAAACGATTTATTGCCAAAGAAATTAGATATTACATAAAGTTGACAGACGTATTTGACATTGAGACATACTCAGCGAATACTATGTGGCATTATCACATAGCGCTTATTTTCAGTCTGCCCCACTCCCAATGAATAAGATATATATAGATAATATATCTATACTAATAAATAAAATTGAAGTGTCTGTTCGTAATGTAATTTTTTTTTACTTAATAGATATGAATGTATATACGACACCTATATCAAAAATACAATTATTAAAATGTTTGTCTGTCTGTCTATTTGTTCCAAGTAATCTCCAGAACAACTGGACGGATTTTGACAAGCCTTTTTTTTGGTAGATAGCTGAAGTTACTCCGGGTAACTTAAAGTACTTTTAATTTTCGATAATAATTAAGGTCCAGGTAAAAAAATTCACTCATAAAAAAAAAAAAAATAAGCTTGAATTTATAAGAAATAATTTTACTTTACCTTAGTACTAAAAAAAATTAAAACGCAGTAAAGAACATACGAAATGCGGGCGCAGCCGCGCGCACACATCAGGTTAGATATATATTAATTTCGTTGCAGCATTCGGCTCCTCTTATTTGGTATTCTGACATATACAAAATTATTACCAAATAAATTAAAATGTGTAATTTTTTTTAATTTTCGCGTTCCATATTCAAATGCAGTTATTTAAACCAGACAGCCCGTGACCACGGTTGGTGAAACCCAGCCGAAACGTCGGCATAGGAAAAAGTAAAGGTAACGCGTGAAAACCCGTTTTAAATAACTGCATTTAAATTAATATGTCTTGAAGTGATGATGATGTAAACATCGTGAGTAAACCATAGCATGGTGGTAGGGCATCTTCTAATAATAACCGCCTGGGTAGCTACCACCCTCAAGTTTGAAAACCTGTCGTCAAATACCAATAGGTGTGTTCCGGCAGGATCAAGGATCGTTGAGAATACAAAGAAATCATAATAAGGTAGAGATTATCCCATTACTCTTTCCAGAATAATCAGTATTAGATTTATTATTATTCAGTATTAGTAAAATTCTGTAGAAGATTCTGGACGAATACAGTGTCGACGGACGTAGGTTTGAATACATCTATCGCATTCTGTAAAGAACCTGACCTTGAAGTGATTTTGTAATGCCCACTTGGTAAGCATTATATTAGAAAATCTGAGAGACTCTGCCCGATTAAAGATTGCTCGAACGTACGAAGTGCTGAAGATTACTAAAATCAGTTAATTTTAACGGGTTTTCACGCGTTACCTTTGGTTTTTTCTTCCTATCCCGACGTTTCGGCTGGGTTTCACCGACCGTGGTCACGGGCTGACTGGCGGTGCGCGGCGTCGCCTGCTGCTGATCGTGAAAGGTTCGTGATTTATCGTCACAGGCATCGTCGATGGACACTGTTAGTGTTGTGTGTTGTGACTATAATAAATATAAAGACCAAACGGGGGTAGTTCATCAAAATAGGCCTCAACGCAGCAGGCGACGCCGCGCACCGCCAGTCAGCCCGTGACCACGGTTGGTGAAACCCAGCCGAAACGTCGGGATAGGAAGAAAAAAGCTAAGGTAACGCGTGAAAACCCGTTAAAATTAACTGATTTTAAATATGGAACGCGAAAATAAAAAAAAAAAAAAATGAAGATTACTGTCTGAATTACAATCAATCAGAAGAAAGAAAGACATTGTTTATAGTGTCAACCTGTATATAATCTAATGCTATATTTTTTAGTCTTTACTCATATCACATATTCGAATAGTTTATATGTATGTATATAAGTACATATCTACTCCAATTTTTAGTATATTTTTTTTATTTTATGAATGAAAAATAGATATACGTATAAAAATTGCAAATAAGACCGCTAAATTTCTCATACAAATGTATAAAGACTTATTTGTAACGAATTTGTAAATAACTATATTTGTCGTCAGGCAACTACAAGCGTATTTCGACAACATTATTTGAGAGCTAGTATGTCTAGGCTTAGCGTGTTTACAATGATGAGCCACATCGTAACTTAAGACCAGGTGAGATCGCAGTCAAACGTTAAAACTATATAGTATTAATATTCAACGACAGTTATTATCCTTACGACATAAACTGGATTTTTAAATCGTGAGAAGATACAGGTGTTTCTTTTTGTTAGTTTCTAATAATTTTACTAAGAAATCGACATTGTTTTGTGTCGTAAATAAAAATTGTGGAAACAGAAATCCCCGTCGATTGTTGTCGATGGCACTCTTATATCAATTTCTTTTAATTACGTAGGTACCATTTTAGTTTATAGAATACGTTAAATTTTCAGATACTGTCGACCGCTGACCAAATGTAACATATAACTGAGTTTGACGATAAATTCAAATTACAAAAAAAATAATACAATATCTAGATATAATTCAATCGGGAATCGGTTAGTTCAAAAATATTCAATGTTATTTACGAACAAAATATTCAGAACATTTTTTTTTTTTGTTAAATTCTATATCAGTTTTCATGGCAATCTGTTGAATGCTATAAAAATTTACAAGTTTATAAGTTAAAACAGATGCGATTTAATAAAAAACCTTTTCCATGTAAAAATACATAAACATATTGGTCGATGGTTTTTGAAGCTTAACAATTTCATATAAAAAATCATGCGTTTTTAAATGTACAGATTTTCTACTTTGGGCAACAAGCCTTTATATATAATATTTTTTTATCTGAGTGGCTGAAAGAATTTAATACATATAAAGCATACATTAATTGTGAAAATGGAAATTGAAGCATTAATTGAGCAGTTGGTAGTGTGAACGGATTTCACGATGATGGACGCAGGTTCGAACCCAATTATCCGACTCTACATTCATCTTGAGATTTCTTTGAAGGAAAACATTGTGAGGAAACCATAGCATGATGCTAGAGTATTTTCTAATAATGTCCACCTGGTTTAAAAACCTATCGCCAATCTCAAATAGGTGTGTTGTTCCACCAGCAGCGCTTGAGTGACATGCTTGACCACATCGTCACTTAACATCAGGTGAAATTATAGTCAAGGCGTTGAAACTATACAGAATAAAAAACAAAAGAAAGAATATAGTACCTATATTTTCTCAGCGCAAAGATTTATCGTTTATTTTAAAGTTATCTATGGTGTGTGTCTATAATTGTTGTTTTTTTCCATTGTTGACTGTTTCGTCGCAGGAAGTCGAGTTTATCCGGTTAAGTCAGTTGTCAACTTAACGGGTTATAGACTATACAAGCTATTATAACAACCATTATCAAACTCGTCTAGCACGTTTTATTAATTGGACATAAAAAGGGGTAATTTTTCACACCATGTCTTATAAGTGCATATTATATTCAAAAAAATATAAACAATTTCTTATGTATTCTATTTGTATATTTGCATATAAAAGACGGATTTTTTTAATATAAAAAAAATCATCACATAAACTTTCAGTTTTTGGAATGAAATTCAAGGACGTATGATGTGCAGGCGTCTAAGAAAAAAAACTTATTACTTTACATTTTTTTTAATTTATTGTCTGTCTGTTTGTGTCAGTTTATCACAGGAACGGCTTTACCGATTTTGACAGGATTATTCTGGCATATAGCTGAAGCGACTCCACGTATCTTAGGTTTCTTTTTTTTTTGAAAAATAATTGTGGTTCCGGGTTTAAATAAAATTAAACTCATGAAATCAATCAAAAATTTTTTTTTACTACACGGTATAGGCTCATTGCTTTGACCATAATCTCACCTGATGTTAAGTGACGATGTGGTCTAGAACGGTAAATACACTGAACCTAGAGGTTTTTGGTTACAGCGAGAACACAAGTAAAAGGATATTTTGTCATAGGGACATTAACTGATTAATTTTATTGTCTTGTCAAAAAACATACCGTAAACAAATCTGACCACTCATTAATTACTCAAAAGTAACGAACTTATGAGCACAGTTATTTATTTATTTACTTATATACCCTTATACATTAGATCTATAACAATGTGCATATGTGTTAATGATATATATAGATTAAGTATATATGAGTTAAATTTTACAATTTAGTTTTTTTTATTGTTATTTGTAATTATTACAAAGTTTTTTTTTTTTACGTTCCGTGACTCGCTCTGGGCTTCAGCTGAAAATCAGCGCTGAGTATCTCTTGGTACTTCAACATATGCTGAGCCTTTCATCTAATGACATTTTGGTTGGTGGGTGACACATAGTTACCCTATTATGTGATTTTTTTTGTTGGTATCATTTCTTCATTGATATTATTTTTCTTTTTTTTCAGTATGTGTTTTGTATCTCATTTGTGAATAAAGATTTTCTTTCTTTTCTTTCTTTCTTCACAGTAATTATATAGAGAGCATACTACACTGCAATATGACGTATTTCCTAGAAATGTTATACTAACACCCTGTATTAGCAAAAGATAAAGCATCACTATTAAAAACTATCATATCTTAAAACTTAATCAACTAATGAAACGATATTTAGTTATTTATTTACAGTATAGGTATTATATTTCATTGTATTATTCACGTAGTCTGTTATCTTTATACTTTACATAAAAGGAACAGTTAACCTGTCTGTCTGTCTGTCTGTCCATTAATTAACTCGGGAACCACTGAACCGAATTTACATGATGCTTTTTTTAAATTGTAGATATATTATCTCGTCAAAATAAAGTAAACTTAATAAAGGAAAAGTAATCAGAATAATAGAAAAAAACTTCACAGAAAGGTCGGTTCTCGTGTTCCATCTTACATTCTAACCCTTACAATATATAGGTATACATACTAGATGAAAACCCGGTTTGGCTCAGGAGAAATGTGCCTCATAATACACAATCTTTTACAAAATGTAGGTAGATAGGAACTGTAATTTCACTAATACGTGTGAATCGGTACTGATACGTGTGAATCGACCTTAACGAACTCAATATGGCATCCAATGGCCAATATGGCGACTGCCATTTGCACCATTAGAATTCAACAAAATGCTCGACAATCCGAATTTTACGGATATATGTTGTCAACTTGAAATCATAATATTTTTATGTTTTATTATTCAGGTAAGGTTTCAATCGAGTCTACCGTACCCCTTGACCGAATTATTAATATATATATATATATATATATATATATATATATATATATATATATATAACGTCTATCTGTCTGCCTGTTTGTTATTATATGCGGGCGGAGCCGCACGCACACAGCTATTCGTTAATAAATTAAATATCAGTCCAACACCTGATCAAATCAAAATCAAAATTTATTTATTCAATTTAGGCCCTAAGAAGGCGCTTATGAACGTCTAAAACACTACCACCGGTTCGGAAAACAACCCAGTCGAGAAGAGCCAGCAAGAAACTCGATCTGGTTCTTTTTTTTTTCATAACTATAATATATATCATTTTTTTTTGTGATATAAAAAACTATACAAATCGTAGTTTTAATAATGTTAGTGGAAGCACAGAGATGTGGGTTAATTCCAGACATCACTATCCTTCACGTAATGATCCACCCTGTAATAACCTTTTGAGATTAAAACTTGCTTGACATAATACTTGAACTTATTGTCAGGTAAATCGGTAATGTTACTTGGGATCTTATTGTAAAACCGAATACTATTACCTATAAAGCTTTTATTACACTTACTTAACCTAAAGCGTGGTTCCGGCCAACTTGTCTTTACTTCTAATATTAAAATTATGACGATCATTCACTAGATCTAGCTTGTCTAAATTTTTACGAATATGCATTAAGTTATCGAAGATGTATTGGGAGGGCAAAGTTAAGATATCATATTCTTGAAACTTGTTCTTTAGAGATTCGCGAGGTCCCATATTATATATTATTATTGATGATGGGTAGGTAATAGATAATTTTATATCGTTTACTTGGTTTCTTACAACTCTCAAGTTAAATTGTCACTTCTATCCATATCTATAAGTTTTGAGAGTTGTTTTCTCCCTCCTAGCAGGCTATAATTTTCAAATGATTAAAAAAACATCATTTGTGGATGTCGGTCATATATGAATTTGAATTAAAGATGTTTCTCTTAAAACTGTTGAATATGTTTATATATTAACCTACCCAACACAGAGGCCGATATTTATATACCATTTACATGTTATCTCTCCAATCAATAGGTTCAATAACTTACCGATGCGAGGGTCAACCTTTTTTTTTATGGATGTCGTCGGCGCCGCACACCATAAAAATTCTCAAAAGGTAGTGTAGTGTAAGTAAGTAGCAGCCAAAAGTTCACTGCTCCATAAGAAACGAACCACAGTATAAAATAAACGTCTAGTTATTATTCAGACGCTGATAAAACCGGCTTAACTTTTCGTGAAAGTGTGTTTAAACTGTGTACAGGAGATCCTAAGTTGGTGAACATCGAAAAATTATAATATATATGTAGTAATGATTTAGTAAGATTAATTACTTGTCAATGTTTATTGTCTTGTTTATTTTATAGGGAGTTTGATGTGAATTATGGTGTGGTTTTTCTTCTTTCACTGCTTGGATGAACACATTGTGATGCATTGGTTCGATTGATAACTTATAATGGTGATGAATCGTCTTGTAATATTTATCTCTTATGCCAATTAAATTAATTTAATTATAATCTAAAATAGTATATTAAGAGAATATGCTAGCGGGATGTTTTCCATACAAACGTAGTCTCCTTTTCAATATCATTATTTTAAATATTTGTACGCAAAATAATATATATACACCACAACCATGTCCGTGTGTTTTTTTTTTTTCAATAAATTAGTTATTGTAGAAACTAGGAGCCTTTGAAAATGAAAGAAATGCTCAATTTTTACCGTCACTTTTAGACGTTCGTGAAGCGAATATGGTAAATAAAATTAAAGAAATCTTTAATTAAGATTCTTTAAATAAGAAAGTCTTTTTTATTCTATAACTGAAACAAAGTTAAAAATCGGTTTAGTTTTGGAAGAGGAAACAGGGTACTTCGAAGTGATGTTTTCGTATATTTTCCATAGGTAAAAACAACCCGAGTTGCAGTTCTGCCTTTCGTGTTTTATAACTCTTTCTTTGGTTCGCAACGCGATATAAATAGATATCTGAAATACTTACTTTTTAATCTGTTGCCGACCGCATGTCCTCTTAATCTCATTAAGTATATATATTTTTTTAAGAAATAGAATTATATTTTTTGAATAATTTATTATACTCAGCGCTTTGATCATGATTTCACATTGTGTTGAGTGACAATGTTGCCGGAGATGGTAAATACCCAAAGCTTAAAGGTACTGAATATGAAGCGATGGTATCTATAGAGGTGATTTTCGACAGGTTTTCAAGGCCAAGTTCAAATTAAGTCCAATAGAACATCAAACAGTGTAACAAAAACCTGCACTACTAAAAAAAATATTACTTTCTATTTTGTACTCGAGGTTAATGAATTTTTACAAATAAAGTTAGATGAAGCAATATTAGGTAATTAAAAGTGTTTTCCTTGCCACTATTTTAGACAAACTGACACTTGGATAAACATGGACAAGACGAAAATCTTTTCTAATGTCGATGTTGTGCCAACTCCTATAAAGATCGGTGACTCTACGCTCCTACGCTCGAAGTTGTTGACAGTTGACAGGTAGATCCAACTTCGAGAAAGAGGTTAATCGTCGAATCCACCTCGGTTGGGCCGCCTTCAGGAAACTACACAAAATCTTCTCGACCAAGATACCGCAGTGTCTTAAGACTAAAGTCTATGACCAGTGTGTGTTGCCAGTGATGACATACGGCACTGAGACGTGGTCGCTTACAATAATTATATAATATAGTGTGGACTGCTTGAATGGTTTGAAATAAAGGAATAAATCTATAGCATTTTCGTATATCTTTCATTCAGGCCTATTAGGGCACGAATGGCTTGGTGTATACTTTCAGCTCAGGTGTCCCTCGAGGGCTAAGCGCAGACGGCGGCTCAGTCCAGGCACCGCAGCGGTGGCGTCTGGACTCTGCCGCATTGCCAAATCAAGAGGCGAAGAGGCTGGAGCCCGGACCTTTCATTGCACTGGGGAATTTGTCTAGGAGTTAGCCTTGTCTGGCCGGCGTGTCCTCCACCGCGTGTGACGGGATGGAACGGGACGGGACATGGACAGAGAATATATTGGTAATAAGATAGATTGCATCTAGACGGAGAATATAGTCTGTCTATTTGAATATATTTGTCTGAATTCCACGCGAACGAAGTCGCGGGTACAGCTAGTTTCGCAATAAAACGCTTAGTTGTTTTAGCTGAGTTTTAACGTTTAGCTACTACATAGCTAACGACGTCGGTTCAAAACCTAATGATGGAGTTTTTTTTTTGTTATTATTTTTTTTTTTCAAGAAGAATAGAAATATGAAATATAGCTTAAATTTTAGCTAACATGTTTGCAATAGCACATATATATAAATTGTCATCAAATTCCGTCTAGGATTTAATTTACTAAAAAATTTTGTCCGTTTGTTTTGTCCGTTATCCTGGAGAACCCCTTGCGATTTATGGGACAAAAAGTATCCTAGATGCTACTTTATAATATTAGTTATCACTCCGTCAAGTTTCGTCAAAATTGGTTCAGTACTTTCAGAATGATACGTGTATACAGGGAAAGACAGACGGACAAAAATTCTAAATAAAATATTTTTGGTTTCTATGTCGATAACAAATTCCATCCCGATTATAATTTTCAAAAAAACAATTTAATTTACAGATTTGACATAGTTACAGTTTTATTATATATATAGATTATCGGATATAGAACGCGCACTTATATTAATAAATATGCTATACATACTTCAAGCATAAAAAAACGTCTTTTAATTCCTTCAACACGTTTCTAAATTAAATTCACATTTGATTTTTTTTTTTTTTAATATTTTTACGATTTCTAAAAATATTTTCAATCAACTTTATAGCTATGTCCAGCTGTGGAAGCCTTTCGGTTGAATATATGGAGGGATTGCTCTTTATAGCTTATCAATTACTTATTAACATATACTTCTCAAGTAAGAAGTTTCATCGAAACTGGTCAAGTCGTTTTCAAGTTAACTCAACACAGACAAATAAAAAATGTTTTACAGTGATATTCGAGATTAGTAATTGCTAAAATAGATGTGTTACAAAATTTAAAAAAAAATACAGATATAGACTACAGTTTTATTGCTAGTATATAGATAAGGCAAGTCTTATAAATATTATGGATTCGTTTAGGCAGGAGGTAATGAAGTAAAACTCTCCATTTATACTTACAAGCGGCTTAGATAATTAAGCATTCCATATGTCTAAATTTGTTGTACTTCTTAGCTTATCTTTCTTTTTTATCCATATAAATAAGTCACTGTCAATCTCAATTTTCTCAATCCTCCTATCGTCACTTATAACCTCCAAATGACAAATGGAACGAAGTATTAAAAAATATTATTAACATTGGTTACATTGTCTTCGAGACCGACCGACCCGTCTGTTATCCATATCAAGAAATATTAAAGGCAAATTCAAGATATTTACGGATAGTTTTTTTTGTTCTATGATAATTTATATAAATATGTGATCGCTTTTCCAAAAATATTTAAGAAATAAATATAAATTCTTGTGATACGAAAAATATGCACAAAATGTTATAACAATATTTTACTCATTATACCATGGTTATAGATAAAATATACAGTAATACTTTGTTCGTAATATAATCTGTTGCTAAATTATATTATGATATGCAATTATTAAATTTGTTACGTAGACTGGATGATAAAGCCGGCCATTGTCCGTGCGAAATGACATCGAATTATATTATTATAACTATATTAGTTTCTACCTGCGTGCCCGCGGCTGCGCTCGCGTTTCATATATTCTTCACTGCATTTTTTTATACAGATCCCTATTTTTTTTTATACAAAGATAAAGTAAAAATATTTCTCATAAATTCTAAAACTTGTCCGTAAAACTGTGCATTGAATCGGATTTTATTCAATTTTTTATGAGTTTTAATTTTTTTACGCGTACCCCTAATTATTTTCGAAAATTAAAAGTACATTGAATTACCCTAAGTAAACAGTCCCGTCAAAATCCGTCCAGCCTTTCCGGGGATTACCTAGAACAACCAGACAGACAGACAAAAATTTTAACATCTGTATTTTTGTTATTGGTGTCTTATATAATACATATCTATTTAGTAAAAAAAAAATTGACATTACAAACAAACACTTCAATTTTATTTATTGATATAGATAATTAAGTCCAGTGTAGATGTCAAGGCCCTTCAGGTTAACAGCGTTTATAAAAAAAAGACGTACAATCTCATTTCATTATATAGGACAAAAAAATAAACCACAGACTAAATGCAACTCAACGATATAACCAGGGCCTCTCTCTTACTGATATCCACTGTGTTTCTATTTAAAAAATTAATTTAAAAAATATTTCACTGGTTAATTTTTAGCTATGAAAGTTTTTAATTAGTAAATTTATTGGTAATTTTATGCGAAGCTGGCGGTAGAATTTATTGTAATAAATGGACCATATTAATGGATACTACGGATTAAAACAAAAATATTTATGTTACATTACTTTGAGGTTCCGGTGCTTAATTTGTCTTGTAAACTAAATCTCTACTAGATTCTAATATTGTAAAAATATTAATTATAGTATTATTCGCAGGTTTAAGTAGAAAGAATATTTTTTCTAGGATAATCTGTCCTCGACGATCACCGTGTTTTTGAAATTTAACATACCTATCCTGGTACTTAAATTATGTTGCTGAAACGTTGTTTTTTTACACGGTATAGGCTTAGTGTTTTGACCACAATCTCACCTGATGGTAAGTGACGATGTACTGGTTCTCAAGCGACGCTGCCTGAGCACACCTACTGGTATTTGGCGACAGGTATTCAAACTTGAGGGTGGTAGCTGCCCAGGCGGGCATCATTAGAAAATGCCCTACCAGCTATATAAAAAATTAAATTCTTGCAGCAAATTTAAATCCCTTCCGAATAGTCTGTGGGTTAATAGCCAGCTTTAACAGTTGCATACGTGACTGACAGCAGACAGCCGGTCGCCTGCCGCAATAGATAAACGACTTGTAAATCGATACGGCGCACAAGGATACCTACCACTTATATACGAATATGTATTCAAAGTGGACGATGGATTGATAACACTTATCAGGAAACCTGGACCGGACCTCGTTATCAGTGTTTAGTATTTGCACGTGCGCAGATGAGCTCGTCTCAAATTAATGACGTCGTTTGGAAGTGAACGATGCAAATATTATGCGCAAGAGATTTAAATCTACATACGAATCATTTGTCTATTGATTACTTTTAACCGCTCTATCCGTATACATTTATCATCTTGATGTTGATATCATAAATATTTTTTACTGTAGTAATTACTAAACCTCCTTGTAATGTGTCTATAAAAACTGCTCTACCACTAAATTATCACCCCTACATACGACCTAAATCTACTGATTTACAAATTTTAAAAATCTGAAACGGCACCTTATATTATTTTTTTTTTAAATTGTAGATGAATTCTTTTACCTGGTTTTAATGTATAATCAGTTATATTTATTAACTTACATAATAATAATTTGTTTTTTCAACGTTATTTATTATCATTGTAAAAGTGTAATTATGTGTTAAACTGAAAATTAGTTTAACAAAATTACGCTTGTTTAAAATATGTACGCTCCGTGTTCATTGAAATAGAGTGAGTATTGAATTTTATATCATTTTATGTTGTGTCGACGAATAAAATATGAATCACCACTTACATTTTCGTCCGATATTTCACTTAAACCATTGAATAAACGGACGAACCTGAATTAGAAATGTAAATAAAACCGAGGGAAGAGATAGTGTATTGAAAAGTGGGAAAAAACAGTTGGGAGGTTTTATGTAATGTTACAAATGCGCGAGCACTTCAAGATTTTTGTTAAATTTAAAAGTGCGAATAACAACGCCATCTCTAGATGAAATATACGACTTATATTAGTAACTCTATAATGTTGTCGATAGATGGCGCTTATACGAGAAAAATATAAAGTCAATAATATACATCTCGATTCGTTTTCACAATTTAGTATCGACTAGCTGTGGACTCGCGTTTCTTCTGTCCTTCACTGCGTTTTAAATTTTTTATACGGAAGCCTAATTATTTTTCTAAAAATTCTCTAGTATTAAGATAAAGTAAACATATTTCTCAAAAAAATCAAGCACTCGCTTGTGAAACTGTGCATTGAATCAGATTTTATTCAATTTTTTGAGTTTAATTTTTTACGCAAAACCCTTATTATTTTCGAATATTAAATTACTCAGAGTAACTTCAGCTATCTACCAAAAAAAGTCGCGTCAAAATCCGTCTAGCCGTTCCAAAGATTACCCAGAACAAACAGACAGAAAAAAAAAAAACTAATGTATTTTGGTATTGGTTTCGTATATATATTCATATGTATTAAAAAAAAATAAATAATTTTGACATTACAAACAAATGGAAGTAAATGTTGAAAAGGTAAATGTGTGTTTAGGCGAATTTTAGACATCACTTTAAATTATTCCTTTTTTTGTTTAATGTAAATCTCACTTGAATAAAATACTGTAAAAAGCGATGATGTGGTCCATGATTTGACTCTAATAAACGTCAATAACGTAGGAGCTCTCTAGTAATGCTGCCCGAATAAAATTTTTATTGCGCTAAAATTTAACTCACGTACTTAAATACGCATGTAGGCGCTTTACTCGCATAAGTAATACATTTAATGTAATTACATTATATCTGTAACATATACCATGATTTAGCTAAGTTACCGGAAGAAACGTTATGGCGGTCATTTTTTTTTTTTGCCAATTTTATTCATAATTTCATAGATATGTTATTCCGTAAACTAACTTGTGAATTCGTTCGATTGTTCTTAAGTTATAAGTCAAATAACGTACAGATTGATATTAATTTACACGCAATAGAAATGAATGAAATATCTCTACATAGTGTTATATCTTCGGTCGGTAGTGGCGGAATTAAAATAATCAGTGGAGCAATTCAGACTAAGTAGATAGACCTGACAACAGTACACTTGTGACAAACACGTCTTAGTGAATTATCAAAGCGTGCCGCGTTGTATTATCAGCCAGTGTCAGAATATCGAAGGCTACCTAGAGACTATAATACTGGTAGACGTGCCCCTAGATTCGCAACGTAAGCGATAACGCCCCCTTGTTCCAGTAGAAGACCCAGAGAAAATTAGGGGGCATTGATATAGTATAGAGGGACCATGGTAAGTAAAAAAAAATATATAGTCTAACTAAGGCAAAACAATTAAGATGGGGGACTCTAGAATGAAACTTATTCTCAAATTGGGCGGTGAGTAAAATAAGGTTGAGAAAGTGTGACGTAAACCGGCATGATGATGAAAACTAGCTATAAATTCTAACTGTTTTTTTTTGATCGACTGTACATCATTCAATACCAGCGGTAGCCCGCAACTTTGTCTGCGTGTTATATCTTGATTGAATGTGGGATTCCTGATTTTGGTTTTTTGGTTCCCGTGACTGAAATTTTATTGAAATTCGATAAAACCATTTTTAAGTCTTTAATCTCTTTTAATAGTTTTCAATCGCTTTATCCACACAAGATTTTATAAAAATTGGTCAACTCGAAAGGATTTTTTTTTTTTAATTAATAAAAAGAATTTTGAAAATCTATATAGTCCATAATCAGCTCCTTAACAAAAATTTTCTGCGTACAAAATTTTATCATAATCGGTCAAGCTGCTTTCGAGTTAAATTCGCATATACACTCAGGCAGGCCACAACTTTTTCAATGTCAGATGCGATATAAGTAACGGCTAAAACATAATTCTGTCACAAAGTTTCTAAAACACAATTAAATGTTCAGACAAAACTGCAATTTCATTATTAGTATATCTTAGATGAAGTGAAATCATTTCGTCGAGCTTGAACAAACAAATTGAAAAAATCAAACTCGTCATTCCTGGCTGCAGGACTATAATATCCAGAAGTACAATCAAATCGAGCCCGAGAGCTCGACCGCTCGCTGACAAGTGACGGTAATTTGACAGGTAAAGAGTCACTCGCACACAACACGACCGGCAACGAGGAAATACACGACACATACATAGCCTGGACGTATTTCAACCGTTCTCAATTCTTTTCTTTATTTGTCGTCTTCCTTCATCTTTATGTGTAGGTGCATTAGGTTCTTTTTTTGGCTCCGTTTATTCATTTTTAAGGTACTAGTGGACCATGCAGCCAAGTCAGATATTAGGAACACTATCAATAAATGGCGGGAACAAAATGGCGGCCTTTAATTACAATCACTACAACGAGAGTGATTGAAACATTTCAGAATTTAAGCTCCGTGTCATTATTTTCACTTTACTACACTTGGTCATCGTAACTAAACTATATCACGTAAAATGCCACCAAAATTACATAATTTACAGTCAAATACTACAAAAGAATGAATTAAAAAAAGGACGACTGCATGGTAAACCAAAGTTGCACCAAACACCCCTTTTTTGGCTGCATTTTGTTTCTTTCTAAGGCAAAGGAACTAACACCATGCAGACAAGTCTAACGTTGTTAAAACTTTTCATTGAACGTTGTAACAAATGGCGTCCCTTTGTAAAGCTATATCAAGCGAGTTGTAAGATCTCAGAATTCATGCTCCGTGTTATTGTTTTCAATACAATTCACTTGTGCAAATAACTAAATCATGTCAAACCAAGATGGCGTCAGAAACTTGTAATAAAGGGTTTATTAAAGTAAGGCGGTTGGTAAGGCGTTACAAAAGATCGTGTCCATAATATTATTTTCATAGATTTCATTAATTATTATCTTATTTATCTTTTCTCATATTATATTGTTTAATAAGATAAAACATGTAAAAAACCTAGCTTAATAATAAAACTGTTATCTTAAAAGCATTTACGTAAATCAGTTCAGTGATTCTCGAGTTATAAACCACAGATATGATAATACAGACAGACAGAGAGCCCTTTGTAATATATAATTAACGTCTATGTTTCTCGATTATTTTCATCAGTCAAGTGACATTTGCACGGGTAATAATATTATACGTTTTAATAATATCATGGAGAATAAATAGAATTACTTGAGAATGCACAAGGCTATTGTAAAATTATTGGTTAGTTAGGTTATTTTGGCACTATAATTTTGGCCAAAGGTATATTTATAGATACCATACAATACTCTTAATTGTTTTAGTAAAATAGTTTTTACTAGAGCGTTTTATGAAAATCAGAAAAATATGAAGAAATTCTATCAAATTATACATCCAGGCGCCATCACAATTAAAACATTCACGAAACAACTAACAAATTTGGTTGTAAAAAAATTACCCAAGTTTTGCAATAAATTGTACATTTTTGTGATTGATTCATTTTAAATGGCACGAATTATTAAAAACGCGGTCGGGAAATTATATCAAATAGCAATAATCACACTAATTTTATAAATGCGATAGTAAATCTGTCTGTCTGTCGCGCATTCACGCCAAAACTACTTAACCGATTTAAATGAAATTTGGTACACAGATAGTATAGACCCAGAGTAAGGACATAGGATACTTTTTAATGAAAAAAAGGCTTGTAAGGGGTTGAAGGGGGGGATGAAAAGATGTATGGAAGTATCGTCATTTTAAGAGCTAGAAGCTTGAAACTTATTTTTTAGGCAGTTGATTCGATATAAATAAATATGACGTTCGACGTTTGTAAAAGTTTTACCTTTAAGGGTGTAAAATAACAATAGGGGGGGATGAATGTTTGTATGAAAATATGTAACGTTTATGTGAGTGTTTTATGAGTTTGCGACAAGAGACAAAATATTAATGCTAATTTTTATTTTTACGGAGTCTTTACAAAATGTAAAAGTGAAGTTAACGCGAGTAAGAAATTTGCCACGCACCGCGCCGAAGACAATGTGCGCTGAGCAACCGCGGGGGGGGGGGGGAGCGGAGCGGAGCACGACGTGGTACGGCGCGATGCAGGTGGGGAAACATGCCAAAGTGTGCTTAATGCTTATCCGAACGGGCAGACACGTGAGGACCACAGACTGCTAAGAGGACACTAAGTATCGTGAGGGCAGACTACTGCGCCATACTCATGCGAATACTGATTTTTTTGCTACAAATTCATTATTATTCACTGAAAATTGATTACAATTCGATTCGCGTACACGAACTCTTGTTTTATTAATTAATTTTTTTCGTGAAGTACAAATAAATAACTTTAAGTTTTTGGTAAAGGATAGGAAAACAAAAAACGTAGTTTATGAAAATAAACATAAATAAACTCATATTAATATTTTATACCTTATGTATTTAAATAATTTCATAAGCTCTTTGCAGTGAAAGACTGAAAATAGCTCATTAAAGTATTTATATTTACGTATGTGTCTTATTTGTAAAAAGATTAGCCTATATAATTAAAAATTCTACTCAAAAACACTATTCTAAGCGGACGAAGTCGCGAACACAGCTAGTTATTTATATAGCTGTTTTTTAAGGTTATTGATACTCATTGGAAACATTTTCAACTCACAACGAAGAAAATGACATTTTAATTTGTTATGACCTTATATGCTTTTAGTGTTCCGTATAAATAGATATATAAAACAAAAAGCCTTTTATTTCCTACAAATTACCTACTTTGCATTGTTTTTTTAGTTACTAATTTATAATGCGCTTAACCAGTTTGTTTACATTTTTTCTTTACTTTTAAACTGTGGTTGAAGACCTCCCCCAAAGACATGTGCCGTATATAACTAAATAAATATTGTCTAGTCTACATGTACTTTGTGGAAACGCCACACTATTCTCCCGCATCCCTTCCACCCACATCTCTAGTTATTGATGACAGACCTCATATAGGACATCAATACAATGTGAGGACATTCGGATTCAGAGTTGATAATGGTTCATCCTTAGTCGATAGCACGGCATCCGTCCACAGTTAGCCTAATGTTAGCTAAAATTTGTCTTGAGAGTGTCATAAAAAGCTATACCGAAAAAAATGCAAAGCAAACATTCCAGCCCGTACCTCATACATTTTTTTCTGTGGTTGTTACATAAACATTTACACCATTTGTCCATATCTATACACATTCCAACACAGAAATGGTAAAGGAATAACAACCATGGCAATTATAAACCACATACATTTCCGACTACCATAAAGGAGATGAAAAAAAAATGAAGGTCACTCGAGCGCGCGTAACCATAGTCGACTTATTAAATATATTACGGAACCCTAATCAATGCGGATATAACATGGAACCGGTTTATCCGTATACAGAGTAGCAAAACAAGCAACAGTTTATCGCATAGATTATAAATCGTTTGGATAGAGTTTTCATTGTGGCGTTTTATTTTTATCGTATTAGATGACGCCATAGATCAGCTCCGTTCACTTGGTGGTCTGTGATGTAATTTGCAAACTCGACTCCTGCTAATGAACGTGGGACTTATTGTCATATTATTGAGGAAAGTGGTTCGTTTTACCATATAACTTTCTTGTGTGTTACTGTATACTAAAAAGCCAATAGTTAATCGTGTCGGTTAATATCAAAAGTGGT
Source organism: Samia ricini (assembly GCA_014132275.2). Taxonomy (NCBI): domain Eukaryota; kingdom Metazoa; phylum Arthropoda; class Insecta; order Lepidoptera; family Saturniidae; genus Samia; species Samia ricini. Next base: position 1,304,708 of record AP028169.1, read on the forward strand.
TATATCCTGACCCAATGCTTTTATCGTGGTTAATTGTGTTTAAAAAATGTAATACCCACCTAAAATCTGGGTAACTTTTCTTCACTCCGAGGTTAAGAAGCTATTGTTTAATTATTTCCATACAACATAAACTGGCGTAGGTGATTCGTATTGAAACATATTTAATTTTATATCAAAAGTTACCAGATAACATCTTACTAATACACGTGTATTTGCCTGATTTACATGTTGTGTATACACATATGCAATAAGGAACAAAAAACGAAACGAATTCCTAATGCTAAAGAATGGAAGAATTCTTTATAAGGTTCGAATATTATGTTCCGATGCAAAGAGTGCGATTACAAACACGCAGTCTTGATTTATGATATTCAGAAATAGCGATCTATGATAAGTTTTAGGACTGTGATAAGCACTAAGCTTACGACTTCTCACTTCAACAAGGCCTTAATGCTTATCTTCCATTTAACATGTTATTTATGCCTATACAATTTAAAACCATATTTGCAAACAATCGTTTTTTAAGTAAATTAAAAGAACGAAAAAATTATAACCTTGTATTTTTAAGACATTCTAACGATCCTGTAAGTTTACTGCCACGAGGATAACTACTTTCATCATGACAGTGAAGCATTTTATAACCCTACCATCACATTAGACGGGTAAGAGCGTGACTCAGAGGAAGAAACCAGTACTAACAGATAAGTTTATGGTTGTTAATACAATTATAATTATCACTGTAATTAAGGACAGTGCTTTTGTAATAAAACAATAGAGGGATAGCGGTGTAACAAGCATCGATGCGGAAATTGCTAGGTTACTTTAGCGTTTAGATGTTATTTCTTTTAATTCATTTACAACTTCCTTACGTGGTATAAAAGGCAACGTATGTTTATTTGAGTATTCGTTGGCTCGAGGACCAGCGGAGCGATTTGCATATATTTATATATATATTGTTTTTTTATAACAAATATTTTCTTAAGCCTTATTTTGTGTAAATTTTGCTACGTTAGTGTAACAATATTGATGTTCGCTCAGTCGTTGAAATGATACCACAACAGAAGAAATCGAGAAAAATTATTTCCATATTTTTATTTATAAAATATTGATTGACAAAGAAAGGAGACGAATGTTTTTCTCGCTTATTTTTATATAGTTTTACGTAATTTAACCAAAATATAACAAAATAATTTAATTACATTAATTGCTTCATTGCTTTTCGAGTTAGAAACCATCTTATGATGATGTATCGTCCTTATTATCGACCTTTGCTTTCTTCAACGATACAGTAACATATATTATTATCAAAACGTTTAAATTACGCAGAGATGCGTGAACCAATAAACACAAAATAAAACGTTGAAAAAGAATTAATGAAAAAATTAATTTTACTGTCAGTAAATCATGTTTTATGCAGGTCGAAAAGCCTCCACGAAGCATGATGCGCAGGATCAACTGTCGCAAATAAATTATTTCATCGTAAAAACATGTAACAAACGGTCGCCACCTTTGTTCGCAGTCGATTGCATGACACAAAACAAGCAGTAATACAGATGGACGACTTTTTCTTTTTACATTTACAAATACAGTCCCACAAACTTAATAAGCCCGGTGACGGCGTTCCTGTAATCACTTAAAGGGATTCATAACTTATTTAAATGAATTCTATTGAGTGATATCTTCTTTCATTACCCAAAAATAAATACTCATATTTATGATAACTCTTCTCATGGAGTGTGAATGTTAATTTTCTGCTAAAACTTGTTCATTCTAAGTGTGTGCATACATTATAGGTATTTTGTCCTTAGAAGTAATTAACTTATGATTATTGTCCTTGGCTTTTCTAAAATTCTCAATATCATCTCTACTGCCCAATGTCTTATGTACCGGTTTTGGGCAACCGTCTGTTTTAATCAGTCTCAAAAGCTATGCCAATATAAAAAAGTAGTTTCAGAACTTCTTATTGTTGCTCCCAGATATAGACTACTTCCATGCCAAATTTCATCAAAGTTTATACGTTAGTTTTTTCATAATAAATATACAGACAGATAGACATATATAGAATTATAGAAATCTGTTCTGTTGTTAATTTTAAAAATCGCTTCGAGTGATTTTTCTCCATTACATTCAATGGAGTTGTAATTATGTAGTTTTTGTGATTTTATTAGATTTACAATCCATTTGGTTTTAATTAACATGACTAAGACACAAAAAGGACTGTTATGAAATGTACCACTTGGTAATTACTTCTGAAGATTTCATTAAAATGGATAAAAATTACTGCAGAAGTAGCTTTGGAAATTAGAACAGTATTCAAGAACAGAGACCAAAAAACTCACATAAATAAGTTAGACTAGGCTCACAAGCTTGTCCGCTACACGTCCGTTGGACTTAACAAGCTAATCATGATGCCACGCAAGTGACAATCATTTGCGAAGATAGATATTAAAATATGATATTACAACTTTAAATAAAACGCATGTAAGCCTGTATAGAGTGTACTATTTGTAAACGCTGGATATTGTGGGCATGCACATCCACTTCCTCTATATAATTAAAAACTAATTCGTCCATGTTTATCGCAACGCGGTCCGCGTTAACAAAAGGCAATTAATAATCCGCGTCTGTAACAATGCAAGTAAATGCATTACCTTGTTATAAGAACTTTAACAAAGGACGACAAGACAGGATGATGGTTCGGACATGGGCTTGAGTTTGTCGACGCCACGATACGCTCTGTTAATTGTACACGATATGCGAAATTATATAATCACATCAGTCTGTATTTATCAATAAAGGTACATAAACAAGACACTGGCGTTAGATGTCAAATATCAGAGTTGATGGTAGAATTTATATGTAATTAACTAGCTGTTGTCCCGCGGCTCCACTAGCTTATACAAATGGACAGACAGATAGACGTTGCATTTTATTAAATATAAGGAAAGAACACCATAATAGTCATTTTTGTGAAGTTTTTTTTAACAATTATTTTGATTTCTTTTACTTACTATTTATACTAATACTTATTATTTATATATCTACGATATAAAAAAAGGATCATGTAAATTAGTTCAGATGTTCTCGAGTTTTAAACCAACTAACGGTTAGACACACAGAGAGACGAATGTATACTGAGTTTTATATAATGTATAGATAAAAAGCAATGAAAATATATACAGTAATATAAAAATAAAAACAGAAATTAAGTAATAAAATTCATATTTTTTTTTGTTAATACAATAATTACACAATGTAAAATTGGCGAAGTGATAGGGTTTTCGTTCTCTTTTGAGTCTCGACCACCATACATATTGTGAAAACCTCACCATAAAGGCAATTAGATGCGCGACATGTATGTGAGAACAGCCAGTGTATACGAATATATCCAGAGGTATCTAGAGGCTTTACCCGTTCTCGATGCGGTCCGGAATGATGACGGCGACTGTCAATACATGAGAATCTATCACCAGGCAGTATCATTCTTGAACTTTATTTAACGTCAGATAAAGTACAGTTCGGCAACTACGTTAAAACAAACAGACGGGCATACGAATAGATATCGCCTTTCTTAGAATCTATGGATAGGTGATTTTAAATTCATATAAAGTGGTAAGGATGTCATCAAGATATATACATACGTGAATAAGCTCAGCATTTTGACCACAATCTCACCTGATGTTAAGTGATGATGTTGTCTACTATGGTAAAAATACGAAATCTAGTAGTACTGGATCTCAAGTGATACTGCCGGACTGCAACTATTTTTTTTTTTTTTGACGGGGAGAAATGCATTTACGCTCTACCCTTATCTATTGTATTTGAGGGATCAGAGTCCCCCAATACAATAGATAAGGGGGCACGGAGTGACGAGCTCCGTGCCAGTGTGGGACTCACCCGGGCGAGAGTCGCCCGGAAATACCCACTAAAACCCCCCGGGGCCGTCCGCTGCATTTGGGATGGGGGCGACACGGGATTATAAAATACCCTATCACCGTGCTATTGTTTCTTCACGACGTTTTCCTTCACCGAAAGTTCAGGCTTGTTATACAGTCGGATAGGTTGATTCGAACCTATATATCTATCGACGCGAAATCAAACCACACTACCACCACCTTAGGCAACATCGCTTCAAAAAAGTTTAGGTAATAATTTCAAGGAAATTACACCTCCTTTCCTCGTTATTTGTTGACACGTGTAATTAAAAATAAATTGCACAAACGTAAATATATTTTTTAAACGGATTGATGGTATAAAAAAAAACTACAAACTGCAATCGGAGACTGCCTATTTAAATGCAAATTAAACTTTTCAGTTTAAGATATAAACCGGTCCATTAGCAAATATATTGCTAGTTTTTTCTCCTTTTCTCTCGTTCTCTCTCTCTTTCCTTCGCGATATCCACCGCCTTAACTAACTCCTTAGTGAAGTCAAAGGCACTTTGTTTTACTTAAACCGGGCGTTAAGTTTCGTACGGATTTGGTATTTCAAAACGGGGCCCGTGATTATTTAGTAAAATTAATTCTAATTAACCCATGGCTTTCTTTATTTGTCTGTGTTGTTTATCTTATCAATATATTAAACGATGATATCTTGATAATTTTTTATATAGATAAGTGTGTCTAACGGCGAGTTTCATTATCGAATCTTAAAAGTAAACATTGAGATCAAACCAAAAATATATCGGCTTGTATAACTGACCAACGATCTGCCAACTAAAAAAGAGATTGAAATTTCGGGAAAACAGGTTGAAGAACAAGCAAGAGGTAAAAGTAAAAAAAAATAATCGAAATTATTTATCTAGCAGTTTTTGCCACTTTACAGTTTTGCCATAAAATACGAATGAAACACCTCTATATTTTAAAATAAGAATCCACAGTGGTTTTGTTCGACCACAATTTTTTTTGGTTTTCAACCATATCAAGTCTTTTGGCTACTTTTGTCAATTGCTGGGTTGTTTTCCGAACCGTTAGTAGTACTTTGACCTTCATAAGTGCCTTATCAGGGCATAAATAGAGTCTTGAAGGAAATATCCAGATTTAATTACTTTAAACGTGAAATATACGATACGATCGTTACAGGCGCACTTCAGTACGTACCCGTACCGGGCTAAAGTTTCAGCTATCTGGCTATTAGCATGAAGTTTGTGTGAAAGTATTAAAGTTTACTGGGAAATTGATAAGGTGCGTACCAGATTTTAAGCCGGCTCTTTCATAAATTACTTATACCGTGCGGTTAAATATGCTCATGAGAATTTCACGCGATCGATACATAACTAGTCTTTGGGTTGTCGATGTTTTTTTTTTTTCAACTAACTAAAATATTGTTACACGGAAGGGCCTTGACAGCGTCACCGAAGTTCTGGTAGCGAGCGCTTAAGAGGATATGCAGACGACGTGTATTTCATAAAAACGTGTCTCTTCCCTGGATAATGGCATTATATACATACATACATACATATCATCACGCCTTTCTCCCGTGGGGGTAGGCAGAGATTACGTCCTTCCACTTGCTACGATCTTGGCATACCTCTTTCGCTTCCTCTACTTTCATGAGCGCTTTCATACATGCTCGTCGGTTATGGGTACTTTTTACCTGGCCTTTATTTAAGACATGATTGATTTGGTCTAGATACATTCGCCTAGGTCGACCCTTACCGACTTGCCCATTCACCCTCGCCTTATAAATTAATTTCGTTAATCTTCTCTCATCCATCCTCTCTACATGCCCAAACCAACTAAGTATACCTTTCTCTATTTTGGTCACCACATCCTCTACCACACCACAGCGTTCCCTTATCATACTATTCCTGACTTTGTCAATCGTCTTCACTCCAGCTATACTTCTCAGACTTCTCATTTCCACTGCGTTAATCTTACTTTCATGCTTCTTCTGCCAAACCCAGCATTCACTACCATACCTAAGTGTAGGGACCAGGACTCCTCGATGCACAGCCAAACGCGCCTTTTCAGTCACTTTCTGGCTGCACATGAAGTTACGCAGGGCCCCATTCACTCTATTCCCTAACAAAACTCTTCGCTCAATATCATCGTCACACTTTCCATCTCTCGTAACCTTTGATCCCAAGTACACAAACTCTTTCACTTGTTCCACTCTGTCTCCTTCTATCGAAATTACGCAATCTGTCATACTTTCTTCTCTTTCAAATACCATTACTTTCGTTTTACTAACATTCACTTTCATTCCTTTACTTTTTATGGCATTATATTTACCACCAATATGCCCGTACGTTTTGATTTTTAGAATTATTATTATCGAAATTAAGGACCTTTGAAGATGAGAAGAGATGGATGAGTTTGACGATTGATTGATTGATTCAACCAAAGGAGTTCACTGCTCGACACAGGTCTGCCCTATTCAGCAATTCTGGGCTACTGCAGAAGGAACACTTGGTTTTTATGGCCAGTGTTTGAAATTCGGCCATCAAAAATAACCGATAATTTGAAGGAAAAATAGCTGTTACGCAAATCTTTTATAACTACCAAAGAAAAAAAACTTCAATCATTGTTCCAATAAAATAATGAGTTTTTACTACAACTCTCCATGGTTTTTTTCTGACGATATATTTCACCTGTACACAATAACGAAATTATACCCTGTGAAATATCGCCAAAATTACATACCATATCCTGCAAGTTTATGAATTAAAAACACGAACTATATCATGATAAAATGAGATCCCACTAGAAACTTCTAACGAAGGCTATCAAAACGAATGTTGTAACACTTAGAATTTTAAGTGTTGCCACGAATAAACTGAAAAAGTTACAAGTTATGCCCGTTAAGCCATGTAAATTCTAGAAGCACTGTACATAGTAAATACCATTTCAAAATTCAACGCAATCACAGTAACTTACATTTTAGGTGTGACATTATTTCAACACGAAGCAAGAGTAATAAAAATAAATTCGCTCCTTACAAAACTCTGTTATAACTAGATGGTTAGTGCTACAAATGATTTATTGTCCTAAATTAGTTAAGTTGCCAGCTAGATAAAGGGGCGTATTTTATTTTCGAAAATAAAAGCGCAACAACGCAGAATGGCACTTGAAGAAGATTGCGAATTACAAGAATATTATTTACTATTCTCTAGTGTGATATAACTTGTATTTATTCAATTAGTGAATAGATCAATACTGTAAGGTGTAAGTAATTTGATTGTGTGATAATTTTAAAACTCATAATAATAAATTATAATCCAATACCTGAATTACTAATAGAGAACAAAGGCAGAGAGGAGAGATAGAGGGTAATTAGGGATTTATTTTTGTAGACTAAGGTCCATATTTATTGTACATTATATAGATGTACAAGTTTTATTTACGGATATGAAAAATAGACATACAGTTATCGTAATGGTAAAGATTCACTGTAACCTATTGAAGCCTGCGACACTATTGCCAACATATAAACAATCTTTTCTCCCCTTATTGAATATCTCTATAGTTTACTGCCGCAGTAGAAAGCGCTTTCTACTTCCATACTGTATGTGGGAGGAAACATCTCTGAAATCGAAATGTGAGCCTCAAATATATACTCTTTAATAAATATTTTATTTACGCAACAGAACATATATCTAATCCGATGTTTAGTCATCACACATGCAACAAAGATGCAAAAAAAAAACAATATTGGAATCTTCTTATTATATTTCCAGTGAGTGCTGCCAGATCAATAAACAAACATTTGGCAACATCGACAGATTCGAATGATTCCGTAACAATCGCGATACATAGAGAAGTTACGACAGAGACTGTGGCCTAACGGCACTCATATTTTGTCGAGCTCTGCGCTCTGAATGCAAGCAGCGCATCGGGCACCGCTCCGGTTTCCGAGGAGACATTTCCGACTTGCTCGTTTACTTTTTATTACGCCACCACTTTTGTGTTTCGTATTGTTGTAATTTGCTGTGTATATTTTTATTATTCGAGCTTTTTATCTTACGAAACAATACGACCGGAGGGAAAGCTTCTTTGCCTGAGGTAGGTTCAAATCGATGTGCATACAAAGTGGAAAGTGGAAAAAATGAGTTTATGAAATTTGGGCTAAATATTTATTAGATGTTACTTACCAGATATTTTCTTTTGTATTGTTTAATCTAAAATATAACCACGATCTTAAGTAGGAGGATAAATAACCTTTATGTGAAGTGATCACCGTAGTCTATCTATAAATAAAATTAAATAGGACCGCGGACCGCGGATATATGTAAATGACGAATACTAAGTTGGAACAACTACCATGCCAGGTTGTGTTGGTTTTGGGCCATTGCACGACGAGGCCCGGTGGGTTCGCTGCAGGGGGCGACGCGGCGACATGCCTTGGCAACCCCGTATCGCCCCCATCCCAAATGCAGCGGACGGCCCCGGGGGGTTTTAGTGGGTATTTCCGGGCGACTCTCGCCCGGGTGAGTCCCGCACTGGCACGGAGCTCGTCACTCCGTGCCCCCTTATCTATTGTATTGGGAGACTCTGATCTCTCAAATACAATAGATAAGGGTAGTGCGTAAAAGCATTTCCCCCCGTCAAAAAAAAAAAAAGGTTGTGTTGGTTTATCTAACTGCACCCTTGCAAACAGTAACATAAACAGAATAGTTTTACACCCAATATCAAATAAACCTGCCAGAGTACACACGTAGCTTGACAAAGGTTTTTCAACAAGACTAAACTAGCCAGCATGGCAAGTATTACAAAATGTTCTAACGCTTGGCTCAGAATAAAATGCTGAAATGATACAAAATTTCCATATGAAAAAAACATTGTAATGGAACTAAAGCGGTGATATAGGGCATGTCTTATTGAAACTTTACATGAGGGTAATACGATAAATAATAAAGTTTTGTGACGTTATATCATATCGTGTAAATTTGAAGTAAATAATGTATTTACTGCCATAGTAATTACTACTAAATAAACTTTTACACCCTCGCAGTATATACGTAGATTTTGTTCCACTGAACTATTTTTAGCTAGCCCGTAATTAATTCCATTCTAAATTAGAAACCGTCACCTAATAACGTAAACAATGCAAGAAATAACATACGTTTTTCAGCTGATTTGCAACAACGATTAATCATAATTATCCATAACAACTGTCTAGTGATACTTATAGATAAGTTTTTTTTACACCTTTTAATACTTAGAACACAATCTCACGTGATGTTAAATGACGATGTCATCCAGGATGATAAACCCACTAAGCCTAAAGGTACTGTTCTCAAGTGATGCTGCCGGAACACACCTATTGATATTTGGCGACAGGTTTTCAAACATGAGGGTGGTAGCTGCCCAGGCGGACATTATTAGAAAATGGTTTTATGGTTTTCTCATGATGTTTTCCTTCACCGGAAGCTCAGGCTGATTTTAGAGTTGGATGGATAGATTCGAACCCGCGTCCATTGACGCGGAATCCGGCCGCGCTATCCACTGGGCCATAATCGCTTCAAATTCAATTCAATTTATACGTAATATACTCAACCTATTTACCAAAAGCTCACGTAATGACGTAAATGACAATGTGATAATTGCATGGCGATTTTTTTTATTAAGAGTACATGCGGTTTGGTAATGTAGGTATTTCAGAAATCTGTTAATATCGCGTTGCACTCCAAAGAAAGTTATAAAACGCGTAAGGAACAACTGCAGCTTCGTAGTACCCTGTTTCCTCCTCCAAAAATGAACCGATTTTTTTTTTGTTTTCTTTCAGTTTTAGAACAAAAAAGACTTTAGCTATCCCTGTACGTTTTGCTTTTTTTATTAAATTTGTTTGGCGAATGTCTAATAATGACGATAAAAATCAAGTATTTCTTTCATTTTCAAAGTCTCCTAGTTTCTACAATAACTATTTTTTGGAAAAATCAAAACCTACAAACACGGCGATGGTAGATGTATATTATTTGGTATAAATATAATTATCATTAGGGAGAAAACAGGGGGCTACTTTTGTACGGAATAAATGCCGCTAGGATATCCTCTTAATGCATAATTTAAAAATATCCTGACATAATGGATTCGTCTCAACTTTTCATGCACAGAAGGTGAATTCATACCTACGTCCGTCGATGTTACGCTTGTAAATCGTTTTTAAACTTAAAAAAAATTATATTTTAAATGATTTGGTTAAATGTAATATCTCTAACAGTGGGGAGCTCGGCTGTTGGAACCACAGCTTGCGGTGTAATATCGGATGTGCATTAACTGGTCATAATTTACCCGTAGGTGTCGTGTGATGGGGCTTTATTAATTAATTTTGCGGTTTCGATGCTTGCGATCGAATAGACTGCGCCGATGTGGTCGTGCGGTAAATCGATCATTTACGACTAGACAAACATTTAATACACAAAACGTGTTCGGTTCTCTAGTATTTTCTACAGACTCTCCAGGTAAACTAAGGAAGGAACTATGAATAGAAATTACTGGATGTCTCTGAAAAAGGCTTTTAAATATATTTGTTTATATATTTATTGCCGTCATTCCATTATATTTTTTGTATCCAGTAATTAACGAATCACTTTTGCGTGTTTCATATTTGTGGCTTTCTATTGTTCTATTGCAGAATTGGTTGTGTGGTATCCGTTTCTGTGTTGAATTTAGACAGTTTTTATTAATGTATTATGTAATCGTTGTTTGATTATACTTGTCACAACAGTGTAGAGAATTTGGTTCCATAAAATTTAAAATGTTTACTGTTTGTTGATAAATGAGAAGTCAGACGTCGGTTCGTGCTGTAGAAATTATTGGTATTCTTGGATGATATTATATATATATTATCATAAGACTGTGAATTTAAATGAGTCTCCGCCAAAGAGAAGCATATACTCAACAGTGGGCAATGATTAGTTAAAATGATGATAGTTTCGCGGTTAAAATGGTTTAACAATAAAAAACCCAGATTTAAACTTGAATAGCTCCTGCTTTATGTGAAAAGGATAAAAGTGTAACTGTACTTTTTGCAGAATATATCTAAACTGAGCATGGACTAATGCTCATTGACACGAGGATATGGATTAAATCGAGAACAATGAGAGCATAGTCTTGATTTCTTTATCAAAAGGACTAAACATACACACGGCACTATCAAACCGAAATGCGAGACAACACAATCTCGTATTCCGTACCGAAAAGCTTAAAAAACGACAATGGTTTCGTACCGTCCACAGTCACCCATAAAGCCATAAACTCCCCAGAACGTTAGACTAAAAACCCAATAGAATTTGCATAGAAATTGATTCAGTCCGGACGCGGTTCTTTCTACACCACTACTATTTGCCTCTTAAAATACAAAAATTTAATAAATTTATGCAATTTATACTAACTGCCCAGTTAGATCTACTCTTGCAAAAATTCAACGTACTTTATGTGTTATTTAGAATGTAGAGATTTCAGAAATTGTTCAACAAAAATTAGATACAGCAACTCTTTTATTACACTCTTAATTCTTATTTCAAAATTATTAGAAATTTTCCAATTATATAAAAACCCCGTGCACTAACTACGACGCTATAACGAACACTCTATATTTAAAAGTATTTTTTACTTAAACCCAGAGGTGGCGTATGGCGTTGGCGACTGTCTACGGCCTCACGCCAGGGCCCATTTACATTGCGGTAATGTCAGGGGGGGGGGGAGCATAGTGAAGGGTTGTAGCCTCGAGAAATGTACTTCCCCCACATCTAATTATAGTCTTGCCCCGCCACTGCACAAACCCCACTGCAAGAGATCAGCTAAAATTTGTAATAAATCTCACAAAACTAAAGGAGCTTTTTCTAGCCTGGATATGAAATATGTTCAAAAAAACGAGAGACGATTATTATGACATAATAATTTGCCAACCAGACATGGCTAAGGTATTCGAAATCGTAGTACGGGTGTATTGTGGCCCATCATTGCTTAATCCATTTGCACTGGCCACACATTTTCGTGGGCTAGCTGTTGCAATAGCCGAATGTACTTAGCTTAAAACTTTGTAAATAGAACGGACGGAATAATTAAAGATGAACATGGATTATTTAAGTTTATTCTCTTGCTATTATCGTTTTTAGTTCATCTACTGCAAAATAAACTAAATATATATACTAGTAGCCTGTTAATTTCTGTTTCTTTGCAAAATGTTCTGGTTACAATTCTTTCTTTTTTCTTGATTGTTATTAAAAAACTGAATTCGATTTTATTAATCGTAACTGCTTATCAGTCGATCTATCCAGCTATAAATTTCCATTAAAGGAGTTCATTATATGAACCAACATTTTTTTTTCTATTACTACATCTTTTTCTGCTGCAAGCCAAGAGTTCTCAGGTCCAGTGCAGTCACTGTACTGCGCAATATTAAAAAAAACCTTATTACGTAAATTTCTTTTTACGATAATCAAAATAATCCCTGTTGCTCGAACGAGGTATGTGAAGAACACATATTTATTTCGTTCGTGCGATATGTATAATAAGATGTTTACTAAAATTGATATATTTGCATGCCCCATCAGTTCCTTTAAAAAAATGCTGAAAATAGTTTTAAATTTGTAGTGTTTGCCATAATATTATAGCTTGTAATGATGGAGGTAATAATTTTAGTGGAAACTTGACTGGTTTATGTATTATTGTTATGTAATTTCATATGTTTATATTATTAACTGAGTGTTTCCCAAATAAATAAATAATTAAATATCTAATTGAAGGCGCTCCTTAAACGTCGTCATTGAAATCGGAGTTCTAGTATATCTAAAGAAATCTGCACCCTGCAAAGACCATAGCTAAATTGTACCCAGTCAAGTATCTGTAGATATATTTAATCTTTGGCATAACCAAAAAAAAAAATCTTCTTATCGATTTTATGACACGATGAAAAATGACATTCGGTGTTCGCCAGGCCCCGTATTGTTGCGAAGTAACCAACGTTCGACATAATCCATTACCTGTACCGTTCAGCCGTTTCTGGTTTAATGAGTTCCCGTCTATTCTTCTCGTATTGTTAATATTTTTCACGTAATATGATTAGATTGATTACTAAAGCGATGTTAGTATGTTAGAAGAAAACATAATATATACGGATAACTAACTAAATAAATGGTTTGAAAAATTCATAAAAATACATTCAAAGTTTACTTCTTAATTAAATTCGAGGGGCTAATTGCATTGTGAACTTATAATATAAAGTTGTACATTTATAAAAAAAATTCACCGTCACTAGTTGGTGTCTTCTCTACGTCTTCGTCTTCTCACTGCTAAGGATCGTGGCCACATACAATCAGTCTTCATTGGGTGGGGTCATGTGTGAAGTGGATTCACGATGCATGCTGCCGTCTCTTGTAGGCAGAAGAACATCTTGTAGGCATATTGGCATGAATGCTTCTAACGTTCATTTTGCCAATAATTATAACATAACATAAGCTCACGCCTGTTATCCCCGAAGGGTTAGGCAGAGGTTACATAGCGAACTACACCACCCACATTTCGCCGAGCTTAGTTGCGTCCCAGATGTGACAGGGGCGAGCCTGTCGCCATATTAGGCACAAATTCCAAACTCCGAGATGATACTGAGTAGAAAAATCCAATATCACTTGTCCCGGCCTGGGGATCGAACCCAAGACCTCAGAACGACAGTCATACCTTAATACAACTGCGCCACCAAGGCAGTTATAATTACAATAATAATAGTCGGTATATAACATAATATAATATTTAGGCAAGAAAAGGTTGGTCTGGCAGACAGTCGCACACGGAATCTGGGATTGATGATAGTTTGTTTTACAATACTTAATTTCTATCACATCTTCTACGGCATTAAAATTGGATTAAAATGACAAATCGAATTACGAAATAATTACTGCACGATTTCCAATCTGCCACGAGTTCAAGTACCTCGGCTCACTCCTGCAAAGCAATGGCGAAATAGACCGGACGGTAAAGCATAGAATTAACGCAGCATGGATGAAATGGCGGCAGGTTTCGGCTACTACGTGTGATCCGCAAATCCTCTTTAAATTAAAGGGGAAGATTTACAAGAACATAATACGACCTGTCGTCTTATATGGATCAAAATGATACCCCATAAAGGTGACGGACGAAAGAAGATTACATGCAGCTGAGATGCGAATGTTGAGATGGATGTGTGCCGTGTGGGGGAACAAGAATGGACAGGATTAGGATGAGTATATTAGAGTAAGTTTGAAAGTGGCGCCAATAACAGACAAGTTAAGAGGCGGTCGTTTGTCCTGGTATGGACATGTGATGCGCAGGGAGAAAGAGAATGTTGTAAGAAAGGTATTGGATATGAATGTGGACGGTTACATGGGAAGGGGAAGACCAAAAAAAAGATGGATGGACTGTGTGAAAGATGATATGTTTAGAAAAGGAGTGAATGCGGAGATGACAACAAATAGAGAGGAATGGAAGAGGAAGGCATGTTGCGCCGACCCCAAATAAAAATGAGAAAAGGGTAGGGAGATGATGATGATTTCCTGTTGCAGTTATTTTAATAAGTCAGAAGATATTCTGCTAAGTTGCAAAGAAAGAAACGTTAAGGCTCGAAAAGAAATAAAAGTAGCAAATGCTTTTATTCGCATTTTATACACTTTCAATAGAATTAAAAACAATAAACCACGTAGACGGCAGAGTGCATCAAACAAATATACTTATATGCAACTGAATGGCCGTTGGAAACGAACTGTGCACACGTATTTTAGGGTTCTCTTATCCGAATTTCAAACTATCACAGACCCATTGAACTATGTTTGTCAAAGCCGTCTTTCCTGCATCTACACTTCGATAACTCAGTGCTGCTGACTTATTTTTCTGGTTTTTATTGAATTTCTCTAAAGTTGTGTCACTTTTAAGACAAGTGAATTCTACACATAATAAGTTAATTCCTAAAAATCAAAATCTTCATGGCATGAAAAAACATACTCTCAATCTAAAACAATAGACGCAAGAGAATTCCAACTTAGTAGATAAGGCAATTACAGTTAGTATTATTTGTCGCTTGATTACATTTTTCTGTAATCTGATTAGATAAACATAGAGCATATTGCTATTGAGTTAGACAGAAAAGGATTCAATGCATCACTTGCACATTCAATACTTCCAGATTCAAAATTCTTCATTAATATTATTAACTTTATATTTATTTAAAACATTGATAATCCAAAAATAAATTCCATCTTTATTAATATCTACTGATTTATTAAGTAATGTACATATATATATGTTCATAAACTATATGTTTGACTAATCAACCGTCTCTTATGTAGTTTTCATTTTAATGCAAAAAATCTGAACCTGAATAAATATCCAGCCAGTACGTCATTTCGCTTATAACAGTTTAAAATAAAAATATAGAAAAATCCACGTCTATCTTGACCGGCGCATCGCCGTTGAACAGCCCAGCCGCGGCAGACTCATTTGCATGTAAATACGGCCGCCCAGTTTATATCTCCGTTTGTGCCTCTGCGAGTATTTTTATAGTCTATGCACTTTTATAGTGTCGGCTGTTAATGTGTTCTTTTATCTCTGCACCTGTTATTCGCAGAACACCTGAGCTCGGCGCTATATTTATTTCCTAATGGATATAACACTGAGTTAATTATGCTTGTCCTAGACTGAGCGTGCAACTCGACCACAGAACGTGTTCGTCAAAAATGAGATATATTTTTCCGAAAAATAAATTCGTTTACCGAATAAACAACCATTGTAATAATGCAATAAGTAGAGTACATTATGAAAGTAAGTATTTCTCAAAAGTAAAACTTAAAATATTTTTACCAAACCTCCTGAATTTGCTCGGTAATCTTTTATTTTTCGGACAAGATATTTCTATCATACTTTCTTTAGATTTTTATTTTTACGAATAGCATAATAAAATGAACCTTTATATTCGGTTGGCCGTCATAATCGCCTTACTAAGCAGTAACAGATACCGCAGAGACGAGATAGAATGGAAAACATTCTGTGATGACCGACGCGAATAGATTTCTATATACATCGTAACACAATGAAAACAAAATAAATCGGAAAATTTTCCTTCGCCAAGAGGATTTACTCTGCGAGGGGCAGGCTAATCCTTCGTTGCCATGGCAACCGGTCCGAAACGCCTAATGAGTAATTAATTGAATTCATCCGTTTAGAGTAAAGCTCTAAAAATAAAGGGATAATACTAAAAGGATGTTAAAAAGTTTTTTTCTCCATTTCACTCTTAATAATTTAATATTAGTTTTGTTTTGAGATAGCCATCAAAGGTAAGTCGGAAAAGATTCCATTGATGCTTAAAAGTTTTGTAATACGCATCATTATAGGTGCAAATATCCATGCTCGGAAAATGTCCTTATCGAACTGGTAATTAAAGTATTTTGTTTCACCATGGTTTATGGTTGATTATCAATCATTAACCAGTCTTTTCCACTTTTACATGTCGAATTTAATTTTTTACGAAATTTATCGAACGAATATATTGGTTAAGGTTTTACGAAAATGGAAATACAGCGTTAGTTGTCGTATGATGTAGTCGCCCAATATTTAAGCATACGCTAATTTTATATAATAGTGACTGGTTTATACTTAGGTACGAGTAAGTCTCATGATCTTCTACTCCATCTCGCATTCTGAATTCATTCATTCGCACTGCCTGTTCAGTTCAAATGGCAAGCATACGTACTTTTTAGTTCAATGTAAAAGGCAAAATGTTCGAGCAGCTGCGAAATCCGGACCAATTTGAAGCCGATACTCGTACATGTGGCACCTCTTTGATGTAACTAACACCAATCATGGGACCATTTACTGTCAAAGGCATATGTGATCTGTTCAGAATCGACCGTTGTGTGTTCTGATTACTCGCATTCGGGTTCTTCATCTGCATTCAACGGAATATATTCCTCACAATTATCATAATCCATTATAATCTTTTTTTCTTTTTTTTTTTCTTGACGGGGGGAAATGCATTTACGCACTACCCTTATCTATTGTACTTAGGGGATCAAAGTCCCCCAGTACAATAGATAAGGGGCACGGAGTGACGAGCTCCGTGCAGTGTGGGACTCACCCGGGCGAGAATCGCCCGGAAATACCCACTAAAACCCCCCGGGGGCCGTCCGCTGCATTTGGGATGGGGGGCGA
Organism: Samia ricini; assembly: GCA_014132275.2. Taxonomy (NCBI): domain Eukaryota; kingdom Metazoa; phylum Arthropoda; class Insecta; order Lepidoptera; family Saturniidae; genus Samia; species Samia ricini. The sequence continues at coordinate 1,321,828 of AP028169.1, forward strand.
TACGGGGTTGCTAGGCATGTCGCCGCGTCGCCCCCCTGCAGCGAACCCACCGGGCCTCGTCGTGCAATGGCCCAATGGGGATGGGGGAGAATATTCTCTACCCCACCTCTTCAAAATCCATTATAATCTAATATTTGAATTACATTGCAATCCATCCATCCATCTATTTAACCGAACGATCTCCACTGCTGGACATAGGTCTCCCTCAAAGACCTCCGCGACGACCGGTCTTCCACCACCAACCAGATTCACGAGACTTCACCAGGTCTTCGACCTACCCACGCTGCGCTTCCGATACTTGATAAGCCATTCGAGAACATTATAATACATCTAAAGTCTCTAGATAACTTTGGATATACGTGTCACTATGAAGGGCTTTTCACGAGTATCCAGAGGTTGCAATCCAAATGGACACGAAAGCTCTGCCGCCCCGAATATTCAATGGCATTTTGTTCAGTTTTTTTTTCAATTTCACTTTTCACTATTTCCCTCACAACCATTTACCTAAAGTGTGACGTCATAATATTTTAGTAATTATTATAGTGCTCTCTTTCTTTAACTAGAAAGATATTAAGTCATTTTTTTTTGTGATCAGATTTCAATTATATTTTCAGCGATCAGTCTTAATTATGGTACGTTTTTTTTGATGAGGGACTAAACATAAAATCACCCGACTAACACTATTACTAACAGACAAACTATTAAAAGTTTTAGAGTTTTAATAATAGTAAGTACAACCAGAAATTACTATTTGCGACCAGATCCATTGGCATAGGTATACGTACTAAAAATGACAGGAACTAGCACATGAACCCAGACACCGAGAGACGTAATATATTTTTATGGCATTATGAGGTACAGTAATTAAGGGAATTGGTGAGAGAACAGCTATGTGTAAGGTTACGAGGTAAGTTCCGGCGTTGAGCTGCAGTTTCGGTAATGCGTTAAGTTCGAGAGACGTGTCTCTCTAGTGATGTACCCACACTTTCATCACTGTCGATAGAAACTGTTTACTGTATTTTTACCCAGCATATTTTTATTCTACGCACAATTGTCATGATTCTATTCAGTTTTAACTTTACATCTTTGACTTTTCAAGTCATGTTTATAATTTATCACAATCATTAATAAAAATTCATTAGACACAACTTTATTTGAACATTGATAATCAACACATAGTCAACATATGATTAACATAATTATATTTCAAATTATAATTCACTACAGACTTTTAACTGGTTTTAGTTTATTTTAAACGGTTATTGATATATCATTTTATTAACAAAATTAATACTCAGTATAAAATCAAAATGTTAAGATTACATTTTGATTGGAAACTGATTTCGTTTCGTTTTTTTTTTAAACACAAATAATATATTATGTAACACAACACTATTTTATAAAATATACGTTTTCATTTGATTTTGCGCTAGACATGAATATTTTAACTTTTGTTTTTGAAGATTGACACTTATCAGCGTCCTTATTAAGTCTCGATACATTAAAATAATTTATATTTTCTTAAATCGATACACCATTTAGTATGTAATTCGCATCACTAGTAGTTAATAGTAACTTGTCGTCTAGCAGAGAACGTCTTCGCTCTCTTAAGACAATTTCCAAAGAGTATACGCCATTGCATCCAGTTAAACAGTCGTTTAGTGTACGTATTCTATAAATGCAGTGTACATTCCTTTATTCTTTTAATGTTTATATTGAGAAAAGACGTCTACATGTCGAGGTAAAATGTTTATTTATAGTAAATTATACGAATCCATTAACTAACATTAACATAATTTCGGTTACATACTTTCATAACCCATTTCCAATAATTCTCCAATAAAAAGTAATAATAAATTTGAAATTGGTTATACAATGTCTGTGCTGTGTTAATTAAAATTAAGCCCTAATGTGAAAAACATATTTATATTTATAAATTAGACTCAGTTTATTCTGTATACAAAAACATGTTTTCACGGGTAGAAGTAAAACCTTGAAAAACGAAAACCAATAGATATACTACACTGTCCATACGACGCCTTTTTTCTCGGCTGACAAAAGTAAGTAATCTAAGAAGCACTGCATATAGAGAAGACCACGAATAATCATACATTATGAAATGATATTCTATCGCGTTCTTTCGGAAGTTGAGTCCCATATTTTTGAATCTCTTTCATGTCGCTTTTTCGTTTCATCGTATTTCAAATCACAAACGAAGTAAAGAAGTTTGTATTTTAAAAAGTCCTTTATAAAATCCCGCTCGCAGAGGGAAAACTGTGAAGATATTCTCCAGGGTCCATAATAGTAATAACCTCGGCTTCGGCTATTGCCTTGCATGTGATTCGGTTAAATAATCCTAATTAAACTTGTCCCTTTAAACTAATGAATAGTGCATGTGTCAATTATTTATTTGACAGGCTAATGAGCGTTAAGCTAAATGCTTAAGAGGATATCCTAACGACATTTATTCCATACAAATGTAGTCCTCTGTTTCCTCCCTGGATAAGAGCATTACGGTAAATATTTTTATACCAAAAATAATATATATCCACCACCGCCATGCCTGTAGGTTTTTTGATTTTTTCCATAAATTAGTTACTGTAGAAACTAGGAAACTTTGTAAACGAAAAAAATACTCGATTTTTACCGTCATATTCAGACGTTCGTCAAACAAATTTGATGGATAAAAATTAAAAAGAAAAATGTGCAGGCATAGCCAAAGTTTTTATTATTGTAAAACTGAAAATCGGTTCAGTTTTGGAGAAGGAAGCAAGGAAGCTGGAGCTGCAGTTGTCCCTTTCGTGTTTTATAATTATTTATTTGAGGCGCAACGGGATTGCAATAGATTTCTGAAATGCATAATTTTTCGATCGTATGTCCTCTTAATATTAATTGCATATTTCATCATATTACGTAATATTAGTGAAGCTTTGTTTGATGAAATTTAGTTATTGTGCACAAGTAAAGTGTATTGAAAATAATGACGCTAACGTTTATTCTGAAGTCAATGATTGTCCTTCGACGGCCTATTTCACCAGGAAGTAGGAACTAAGTTCGCATTATTTCTACTCCAAGAGGACCTGGATTTCAAACGTTCCCAGAGGAATGGATAGAGAAATAAAATAAACACTTGCTTGTAAATCTATTACGATACATATCTGTATCTAGAATTACTTATACATTATGTATTACATGTACATTAATCTAAACCACAAAGGTTGTTATTATATCTAAATTCAATGGAATTTTCCAGAATATTCCGCGCGGGTACATCGACTTACAGTGTCTTTGGTTTTATCTGAATAGCCACTAATGCAATATCATCGTTATAGTTAATGTCTTAGCTATTCGAGACTATCCATTGATTTTTACGTTCCTAATATATTTTCGTGTGTGTTTTTTTCTATTTTATTATTTCTCCATACTCACAATGGCTTCTCGGTTTATAGAACTTTGTTTTACTTGCGTTATTTGAATTTTATTATTTCATATATTTATATAGTTATAAGGTACCTGAAATAACGCTTATGACAAAATTATCTAAAATTGACATTACATTTAAAAAGTTATTACTATCATTTTAAATATATCCTTCTCTGTACAATATATAAAAGGCAACGTCTCTCTGTCTGTCCGTTAGTTGGTTTATCTGAATAATAATAAAATTTTGTAAAATAACCTTTATTTTTTTCTTCCTTTACATTCTTATCCTTGCATAATAAGTGTTATTTTTAAGAAAATAAATCTTACCATAATTTCATGAATCACGCGAGCGGAACCTTGAGTACAGCTAATATGTATAAAAAACAATATAATCTTATCTATATATGTGGGAAACGGAACGTAAGAATGACGAAGGAGACCGAATGTACTAGATAGATAGAATAAGATGGCGACACGATTGTAAAGGATGGTTGTCAAAAAGCTTTTCTAATAATAAATAGTTATTTCATTTAATTAACTGTTTGCTCTGATTAAATCCTACATATATATCAACTACAGAACATATAATATATTGTTTGGATTCCATCGCCCCTTTCTCATTTTTTTTCATGTACATTTATATGTACGTACATGTTTTTCCATCAATAAAAAACAAAAGACTCATTTTTTACATTAATTTGTTTTTTTTAGGTTAAGTATGAATGTAATGTTGTATGCAATTTTTCACTCACATCAAAAGAACATATGAAACGCGGGCGGAGCCGCGGGCACGAGGTAGTTTAAAACATAAACATAACGGCTATTATGTAATAAAAAAGACAAAATCCGTTACATTTATAAGACAAGTCGGCGTGACATATGACATTAAACCTATTTACAGCCAGAAGATATTAACATGTATTTATAACACCGGACATTTCATGTTTTATCATTATTAGAGATTGGAAAAACTATAATTAATATCGCATCACGAGATGACATGTGTTGGGCGGTTTAGATATGTGATCTCACCGGTCGTTGGTTCGACACCTGAGCGGGAGAATCATATATCTAAATTGTTTTTTTTTTTTAATCAACGGTATCTCCTAATATTAATATATATTACATTGTCTAATTTTAATTAATTCAAAAAGTACATAAATTTATACACAAAAAATTTAAAATTAAAATAAAAAAAAAATACTATACATAATGAATGCCGTCCAGCTCGCCGCCAGACGGTAAGGTTCCCAGGAGGCTGGCCATATTGCCACGCTGGATGGCAATGCTAATTCGTTGTACCAAATATTGGCCAGCCTTCTGGTCACGAGACGTGTCAACTAGACGACCCGCGAGATTTTTAAAAAGGCTATGAGCACTCGGGCCCCACGTTCCCAGAGTTTCGTCCCCAAACGGGACAAATATGTAACTCTCACCAAGGGTAGCATGTTTGCGCCGCTTGAGATCCTCCGCTGATGTAGCTGCTGCGCCTGCCTTCAAAGAGGTAATTGGAAGATGTGACGGTGCCAAAGTATCCACGCAAGTAGCATTATTAATATTAATATTCATGTAATATTAATTATATTATTTCAAAACGTGTACTCGGCGGTGAAGCTATTTTTTGAATAATGATTTTAATATATTATCCCTTAAACTTCTAAATTAATCACAATTTTCCGTAATATGTTACTTAATGTCAGAAAATGTTTAATAAAACACAGTCAGAGACTTTGTATTGTGCACGGATTAAAACATCACCATCGTATTATTTTGTGCTGACTTCGTCCGTCCTTGTCTTTCTACAGAAGATGATTTTGAAAGACAAAAACCTATGGAATTCACATGAATTCCTGTTCTGTACTTTGCTCGTATTCATTTATTAGTCTCTGACCTAAAGTAACAAAATGTATGTCAAAACATAGATAATAACTTTATAATTTGTAAATCAGAGTTTATGTAAATATGTAAAGAGGAATGCGGGTGTCGTTTAATCCATAGAGACGTATTTTCCCCTGTTCTAAAAATTAAATATATCTTCATTCCGTATAAATAAATGGTTTTGGAAGAGGAAACAGGGGAATACGTGTTGACGATTTCGTCTATATTGCATAGGTATAATTAGCCCGAGTTACAGTCGTCCCTTTCGCGATTTATACCTCTCTCATTGGGGCGCAACGCGATATCAATAGATTTGTTGCCGACTTAGTTTCCATTTCAATACTTTTCAAGTTACTAATGATAAATGTACAGGCAGATCTTTTATTTATCACATTATAAAACTGTTGTATTGTAAAGTTTTTATAGTAATTTTTTGTAAATCATTTTTTTTTTAATAAAACACTTATACTATTCTCGGCTCGGGGCTAATGGGAAAGAAATTATCACGTCATAAAGCGTGAAGCGTCCGCGATAACCATCTCATCGCAATTATCATACGTGAGTTACGCCAGTTTGCTTCTTAATATCGTAACATATTATGATACAAACATTTTATAGTTTTATTTTTAGATAGCTTTGCCCGCGTTTTATATGTTCTTCGCTGCGTTTTCATTTTTTAATACCGACCCTAATTATTTTTGTAATAATTTTTTTAGCACTAAGGTTAAGTACATATATATTTCTCATAAATTCAAGCACTTTTCCGTAAAACTGTGCATTGAATAAGATTTTATTGAATTTTTATGATTTTTTTTTTACGTAGAACCCTAATTATTTTCGTTAATTAAAAGTACCGTAAGTTATCCGGAGTAACTTTAGCTATCTATCAAAAAAAGTCCCGTCAAAATCCGTCCAGGCGTTCCGGAGATTAGCCGGAAGAAACAGACAGACAACAATTTTAAAAATTGCATTTCATATCTATTTAGTAAAAAAAAATAATTTTGACATTACAAACAGACACTTTAATTTTATTTATTAGTATAGATGAATCGTATACATTTAGCAAATTCTAACTGTTAAACTACTTTTTTTATTATGTGTAACTTATTGAATATACTTAAGTAATAATAAAATGTATTAAGCCTTCTACGAAACAGAACAGAATTGCAGAAAATTATTTAACAAGTATTTGAGGGAAAAAATAAAATAAAAGAAGCATATAACATACAATATTTCCTGCGTGAATAACAGAAACCCTATTATTTTTATTATGTAAGTAGCTGCCTACCCGCGGCTCTGCTCCCGTTTCACATATTCTTCACTGCGTTATATAGTTTTTAATAATCTTTGGAAAGTTATATTTTAATGGTTCTATCCATTAAATTCTATTTTATTCACAATTTCATGAGTTTTAGTTTTACACGGAATCCTAATATTAAAAAAAAAAACCCTTTCAAAATCGTTCTAGCTGTTCCGGAGATTGGCCGTAACAAACAGAAAGAAAAAAAAAATAAAAATTGTTTTTTTTTTTTGGTTTAGGTACAGTTTTATACATATATTTATTCAATAAAAAGTTGTTATTTTGATATTCGAAGAGACACTTCACTTGTATGTGTATTTATAGATATGTTATATTATTATAATAGGTAATTTATTAACAAAATAGTGACTTAAATATACAAGAAACTACCTGAATGTTTTTATTGCAATATTTAATATGCGATATTTTAAAAATCATGATAATTAGAAAATGCTAGCCAAGCCGCGGGAGCACATATGAGATTGTAAATTTAATTCAATAAAAAAAGCAATATTTTTAAATAAAAGCAGACGTCGCTGTCCGTCAAAGAGCATGTTACACTTCACTATCAACGTCACAGAGACGTCACTCCATATAAATTCAAATAAAAATGTATGCTTCGGTCAGCGGTCAATATATCGACATACAAGAACATTCGTACATTATATATGGATTGTGTTAATTGGATGTAATGGAAAGGTAAATAAACAAACCTCTACTATTACAAATAAGGTTACTCTATATGCTATATTTGGAAATGTGAATTTTAACTTGCTTCAAAGTTTAAGATAATTTTACAATAATAATCTATCTTAAATACGTTTAAAATATTCACACATTAACTTAGATATTACTCACATACATAACATCACGCCTCTCTCCCATACGTGCTACAATCCTAAATCCTACATCTCGGAGACTCGGAATCCTAAACAGAGTGCGACGGTTTTTCCTGCCCGAGCAGCTGTACCTTCTTTATAAGGCCCAGGTTCGCCCGTGCATGGAATACTGCTCGCACCTCTGGGATGGATCCGCTAAATATCTTATCGATGCCTTAGACAGGTTGCAGAGGCGTGCTGTCCGCATTGTAAATGATGCAGGTATCACCAATTCCATAGAACCGCTTCAATTACGCAGGGACATAGCCTCTCTAAGCATTTTCTACCGCTTGTATCATGGCGAGTGTTCTGAAGAGCTCTTTGATCTGATCCCATCCACTCCATTCCATAACAGAACCACGCGGGCAGGACTTCGGTGTCACGGTTTCACGGTGACACCCATAACTTCAAGAACCAAAAAGTTTGCTGACTCCTACTTTTGTCGCACTGTGAGGTTATGGAACCGTCTTCCTGTCAGCGTGTTTCCTCCTTCATATGATATTGGGTCCTTCAAAAGAGGCGTGAAGAGGTATTTAAGCAGGCCAGCATGACAGCGGTGACTGGCAGTGAACTCTGTTCAGTGTCAGTCATCGCTGTTTTGGATTGCACTGTGCTTACCATCAGGTCCAGTGCAGTCACTGTGCTGTCCATTTCCTGACACATGTATTTACCTTCTTCTACTTTCATGACTGTTTTCAATCGCGTTTTTCTTTTACGGGTACTTTTGACCACGGCCTTTGTTTACCTTAACGAAAGAGGCGGGGGCCCGGCACCTTCCATTACACCGGGATGCTCGTCTACGGGGCAGTCTTTTACCGGAGCAACCCTTTTACTCATGCAGGGGCTTAGAAGCCTCTTACGGGGCGAATCGGAGTTTACCTTGCTATCCCGCATCGTCCCGTTAAGTCAATAATATGCAGGGCATGGTTTTAGTGGTTAGTGTGCGACGCCTCGGACTATCAAGTTGTCTGCGCTGTAACCCGGACCTCCGTTTGAGTACCACACATCCTTCGTGCCATCGCACTGAGGCATGTCCTTAAATACATTTACTCCCCAGCCAAAAAAAGGATGGGTCATCTCCGACGCACGACTGGATTTTCCTATCATAATTACTTTGAAAAACAATCTAGTACAAAGTGCTCTCAAGAGCACTCAATCATTTTTATCATTCAACTGAAAGACGTCTACTGCTGGACATAGGTCTCCCCAAAGATCTTCACGACTACCGGTCTTGCGCTACCTGCATCCAGTGGATTCCTTCACCAGGTCACCGGTCCATCTTGTTTGTGGGGGGCCTACCAACGCTACGTCTTCCGGTGCGTGATAGCTATTCGAGAACCCGTTGGCCCCATGGGGCGTCGATTCTACGAGCAATGTGCTCAGCCCGCTGCCACTTAAGTTTAGTCATTCTTCGGGAAATGTCGGCAATTATATCTTAACACTAATGTTATTAAAATAAAAAATCACAGCTTAATATAAAAGGTATGACAGCGGCTTCATCCGCATATAATAATAGTTTTTCTTACTGATAATAATTTACATAATTAGCTCTCTCAAATATTGAATTGTTATTCTGCAAGTAATTTAAAAGGAACTTGATGGTGTGGTAGTTTTTAAGGCGAATTAATATGTAGATAGACAGAGATACATGTTACTTTTTAAAACGGATTAAATATATTTTTTAAATAAAATATTAAAATTGGGGAAACGTCAAAGCGAAGCGAAGTGACGCGGTGAAATTTGTAAGCTACAAACGAACGTAAAATTACTATCGTCAACTGTAATTATCAACGGCAATAGAGAAACAAATTAAAACCATTTACACGGAAACTTCAATATTTGAAACGTGAACTCTATTTGCCGTTAATACACAAATCCTGGTCGAATATTGCCAGCTATGTTACCAATCAGCGGGCGACGCCCCGGGGACTATACCTTCTATATGAGAGTTCAGTGAGACACTTACTCTAATTTTTACTTCACTTGAATATAATATCATTTCATTATTGTTTTCCAAGGAATAAACGGGCGAATTTTCTTTTTTCACATTTCGTGAAAATAACACTTAAGGGGCCAATATTTTCTACTTCAATCATTTTTGGCTCGACTCTATGCTTTATCTTGGCATGTTATAAAATGTTACGTTTGTTTGTATGTCTATCGACTTATAACTGGACGAACACTCAACCGATTTACCTCGTTATATTAAATACTAGCTGTGTTCCCGCGGCTGTGCCCGCGTATAATATATGTTTCATTGCGTAATATAGTTTTCAATTTTTTTGTACGGAACCCTAATTATTCACCTTTTTTTTGCTACTAACATTAAGCAAAGATATTTCTCACAATATTCAAATATCTGCCAGTAAAGTTGTGCATTGAATCGGATTTCACTCGTAATTATTGAGTTTTATTTTTTTTTACGCGGAACCCTAATTATTTACAAAAAACAAAAGTACCCTAAGTTATGCGGAGCAACTTCGACTATCTACCTAAAAACGTCACGTCAAAATCGGTCAAAATCGGTCTAGCCGTTTCGAGATTATCCGGAACAAACAGACAGATAAAAATTTAAAAAAAATTGTATTTTTGTTATAGGTAAATTGAAGTGTCTATTTGTAATGTAAAAATTATTTTTTTTACTAAATAGGTATGAATGTAAATACGATACCTATACCAAAATTACAATTTTTAATTGTTAATTTTTTTCTCTCTGTGTGTTTGTTCCGAGTAAACTCCGGAACAGCGGGACGGATTTTGACGGTACTTTTTTTTGGCAGATAGCTGAAGTCCGGGTAACTTTGACCACACAACTAGTCGTAAATACGTAAATATATATTTAGAAAAAAATGCTATTTTGGCATTACAAACAGACTCTTCAATTTTATTTATCAGCATAGATAGAAAAACTCTTTGGCTAGGTTTTAATGTATAAATTATTACATTAGTCTGTATTTTAAAATTGTTATACAGGTAAAGGTGAACGGAGTCAGTGAAAAATTACTAATATCTCGTTTTTAATTCGTTGTATCATCATTCTATACATATGGAATTTTGATGTGAAACATCTATAGTCGCACGTAAAACCGATTTCTGGCGTGGCGACGCATGCCGTGGCGACGCGTCGCCACGCTATATGATGGTATATATATACAGTCTATTTATTATTATATTAAATAAATTCGTAAATTTTTGTATTGAATGAAAATAAATGTTTATTCAATAAATAGTCATCGTTATCTGGAAAAAAATCGTAATATTTTATTTTATCATTATGACATATTATGTTCCTATCACAATCTGTTCTTTTCTGCATATTACTTTTACAAAATAATGTCGATGTTTCACATCCGCCAGGCGTCCCGTGACGGTTTACATTTTTTACAGTATGGCACACCCATAAAGGTGATAAAAAATTATTTTCGTAAGTGCATTAAACTAGTAAACTGCTGAGCCGGCTTAAATGCAAACGATTTTAATGGCAAAAATAACCCTAAATGTCGATTACGTAACCATATTTGCTTATTAATTGTCGTTTTTTTTTCTCTCCATACTATGGCAACGCTTACGCGTAAACAGAGCCGCGAGCGACAACTAGTCATATAGAATAGTTATACGCTGAACGTAAATGGCAACGATGGAAATGCTTTTACATAAATTCCGTTCATAATAGTCGTCCATAACCTAAAAGAGTTTAATTAAATATTCGTATGTGGAATTCGATAGTCGGAATTATTCAGTAAAATGTATTTTCTGTTCAATATAAAATGTGAAGCGTATCGTATTTATTACTATGAATAATAAAATATATTTTTTATATAAGGTCGAATGAAATTTCATTATTAAAAATTTGTTAATAATTTTTTTCACATATATACTAATAAATAAAACTGAAGTGTCTGTTTTTAATGTCAAAATGTTTTTTCTTTCTATATATATAGATATGAATGTGTATATACGATACCTATAATAAAAATACAATGATTAATATTTTTGTCTATCTGTCTGTTTGTTCCCGCTAATCTCTGGAAAGTCTGGACGGATTTTGACGGGACCTTTTTCGGTAGATAGCTGAAGTTACTCCACATAGCTTAGGGTACCTTTGATTTTTGAAAAATATTTAGGATTCAGCGTAAAACAATTTGAATAAAATCCGTTTCAGTGGTCAGTTTTACGGGTAAATGCTTGAAGTTATGAGAAATATTTTTACTTTATTTTAGTACTAAAAATATTAGAATTCCATATAAAAAAATTAAAACGCAGTGAAGAATATATGAAACGCAGGCGCAGCCGCGGGTACACAGCTACTTGTGAATATGTAGAATAATAACTGCTTTTGTTTTTTTTTTTGTTATTGTAAGCTCCTTGTATATTTATATATAAATAAAAACCTGTAATTAAAAGATGAATTTAAATTTTGATTTCCGTATAAATACAATAAGTACTTGGTTATCTATCCCTTATCGTAATTCATTACGGTCATGAGTAAAAGTTATTTAGGTCTGATTCTGTTTCAATTTTCAAACACTCTTTCAATGCTCATTTCTTAGAATCTTCGACTAAATATTTAACTTTTCATGTCATTATTTTCAATATAGATATTTTGGGCGCAATAATCGTATGGTTATATGCCACGTACATAATATAAGTTTAAATACTGCAAATTAATGCAATCCAGGTCTACTGTATTACAACCTAAAATTCCGCCAAAAACATGTGTTCATAAACGGGGTTTTTTTTCTGTACAACAGCTATATATGTAGGAGTTTCAGTTTTATCAATTAAAATATTTTGGATACAGTATTTTTTTATTCTTCAATAGTATTATAAAAGTTCAAATGTGTCTTATATGAATAGTATTTTTAATTTATATATCTAGTATCAAAGGGCCACGTTAGTTTATTATGTATGTGATATAAGTACTTTGGTACAATAATCTGTTTGTTTTGATAGCGAGTAATTAGGGCGGATCCAGAATACAGGGGATTATTTTATAAATGCTTTAAATACTCATTATTGTTATTTTCGTAATATATTAGAGGGAGTTTGAAAGTTGCGTCAATGGTAGAAAAGTTGAAAGGTTCTCGTTTGTCGTGGTATGGACATGTTATGAGAAGAGAGGAAGCGCATGTGGGTAAAATAGTAATGAATATGAATGTGGAAGGATGGAAAAGTAGAAGAAGGCCAAAGAAAGTGTGGATGGAGTGTGTAAGAAATGATATGAAAGAAAAAGGAGTGAATGAAGAGATGACGGCTGATAGGGACGTATGGAAGAAGAAAACATACTGCGCCGACCTCAAGTGAGTTGGGGAAAGGCAGGAGAATGATGATATTGTTATTTTCGTTACAAAACTCATGTAAATTAGCTAAATGTTTCCTGAGTTACAGGCGCACTAACGGAAAGGCAGATAGAAATAAAAACGCCGCCTTTAATAACCTGCAAGAAAAAATAGAACGTGCAGAGTTTTTACGGACGAAATGTGAGTGATTGCATCTTTATTCAGATACGAACACGATTTCTAAACAAGATTTATACCGCTAAATGACTAATTCGTATCCATCATAATTCTATTTTCATACATTTTGTAATGAATGCATATTACGTTATCGACTAAGTAAATCTTTATTACGCACACGTTCATCGAAATACAGCCAACGGAACGTGTTATTATTTTTAAATTGAGATTTATGTTTTGTAAAATTAGTCAACAATTAATGAGCTTTCAGTGAAGTAAAATATGTGACGAAACCATAGTAAGGTGGCTTACTATCATCTTCGAATTGATAATCTTTCACCGAGCAATATATTATATACTAGCTGCTCTTCGCGGTTTTAACCGCGTAGTTGCCATTCTCGTGCGATTTTCCGAACAAAAACTATCCTATGTCACCCCCTGGATTTCAAACTATCTCCATACTAAATTTCATCCGAATCGGTCCAGTAGTTTTTCAGTTTATTCGTTACATACAAAAATATACATCTTTCCCCTTCATAATATTAATATAGATGGGTGTATTCTGGTAGGACTATTACAGAGACAGAACCTCTAAAGTTGCCGCGTATCTTATATTATTGTCACTTCATGTCATGTAAGATTATGACCATTATGCATTCTGAGTTTCGAACCTGCATACATCGAATTAATATTCCAATCATTCTTTACCATAGGATAAACAATTATAAATAAATTAATATATGAATTATTATGAATTCCAAACCACTTAACGGATCGTTCCATAAGTTGGTATCTGATTCCACGGCATTCCGTTAACAGCATACCGGTACGCGTGGCCGGGCGAATTGGCAACTGATTTTAGGGGTCCATAAGATATAACGAAAAACTACAATTAATGTTTTGAAAATTAATAACATTTGCAATTTAATATATATCTTGTCAAATTCTTATATAGAAAATCTAAAAACTCTCCTTCACCCCAAATATACTTTATGGACATTTGAATTTTTCACATAAATTTTGAGGTTATGTGAAAAAAGTGTAAATGTAAACGTTGTAGGTAATATTACCTACAACTTTACCATTTAACTTTTTTCCATAAGATTTGTAGTTTTGCTGCAAGTCGAGATAAACCTTTACCCTTAAAAACTCACCCCCTTCCACTTAACGATCTCAGATCGCCCATAAATTATTTTTCTTTTATTTTTGTTATATTCTCTTCCTTTTACAATGGATTTCAATACTATTTTTTTCACTTTTTACCACTTTTAAAGACTTCAGCCCTGATCTATTTAATATGTCGATTACCCATAAAAATGAGACAATAGGAAACATTAGAGAGCTGGCGTAAACGCCAGGTTAGTGTTCAAGGGGTTAATATGATTTGTTTAGTAAATATTGACATTTTAGCTATCTGATTTATAGACAAGAATTCACATAAAATATGTTTCGGACTAGATTTAAACAGAACAAAGTTTTCCCCACGGCTCCGCTTGCGTTTCATATATTCTTCACTGCACTAAAAAGAAAGGGTCGATGGAATCCAAAAAATAAATGTTCAGTAGTTTTGAGTGGGTGATGGTGCGTCATAGTAACCCCACCCCATTTTCGATTTTTTCTTTTATCCAAACATTAACTAAAAGTAATAAAAAAACTTTTGGCACATATATCCCTGTGATTGGTAAAATATTTTGCAAGATTTTCTGTTTCTATATCCGAAATGTATTTATATCAAATACTGGTGAATATTTTGACGCTCGTATTTCGACATTACTCGTTTTTTTTTTCAGACGGTTCGTTTTCCAGTATTAGAAGAAATTATAAAATAGATAAGAGCTTAATATACAGAACCACACGTTCTATTATCAATAATAAACATGTTCATTAACTTTGATGTGTTTTTTTTTTCTACTTCTCTCTAAAGGAATGGGTATAGACGTACAAGGTAATCGTTACCTTTGACAGACAGCTTGGCGGCCATGAGAATGAACCCTGATATGGTAAGTGACAATACGGAAAGAAAAATAATATCACTTTATATGATTTTTGTTCATATATATCTAATATAAACATCGTGGTTCAGATCCAGTGGAATTAATGAATATTCACCTGTAGATTCTTAGAAAGTCTTCAACCAGTGTGTGTTGCCAGTGAAAGAAAAAAAATAAAAGACATTTATTACCATATTTTACAATAGATTACAAAATTTACAAGGAAAAACTACAATTAAGCATATAAACAAAATAAAACACATGGTAATAAGGACTGGCGTCAGTATTTGCCGCTTTATAACTGTCGCCGTAAAACGGCGCTGTTTTTCAGCCAGCCCTTTTTCCGGTCATAACAAAAGACATATATTATATAAAAACAAAACACTTAGCACCTAACTTTTAAAATTACGAGAAGATTTTTTTTTAATAAAAAAAAAATAAAAGGTGTTACAAAAAAAAACATTTGAAGCAAATTTAAAAACTCAGATGTGAAGAAATTATATTAATAAAAAAAAAATAAACTAAATGCTAAATGCAGACATCAAATTCTGAATACTTATAGATAATTCTGAGGCACCGACGCTAGTCATTATGTCAGGGTTTCACCGTGAACTCTATCAAGACATTGATTCACATCGATCCTAATAATTTATGTAGGTATTTCTTGTATATCAGGTATAGTAGGAAGGCTCCTACGCCCTAAACAACTCTTATGAAATCCCTTGAAGTCACTCAGTAGTAGAATACGTCATTAAGAGGATATGCGGTCGGCGACAAATTTCGAAAAGTAGGTATTTCAGAAATTTGTTGCTATCATGTCGCCCCCCAAAGAAAGAGTTATGAAACACGAAGACGACAACTGCAGTTCTGACTATCTTTACCTATGCAAAATAGACGAAAAGATCACCTCTTAGTAACCTGTTTCCTTCCACAAAACAGAAGCGATTTTTATTTTTCTTTCAGTTATAGAACAGAAAAAAACTTTGGCTCTACTCTTACTTTGTTTATTTAGTTTTTGACAAACTTCTGAAAATGAGTGTAAAATCGAGAATTCTTTTCATATTCAAAGGCCCCTAGTTCTACAATAACTAATTTACGTAAATATTCAAAACACACGAGCATGGTGATTGTTGATATATATTATTTACTATAAAAATATTTTCCATAGCACTATTATTCAGAGAGAAAACAGGGTACTACATTTGTATGGAATACGGCCGCTCGCATATCCTCTTAACTGGTGGCTTGAACTATCAAGGTCGAGTCACGCGGTGAACGTCAGATTAATATTATTCGCGATATTTAATATTAAAGACAGAATAAAAGTACGTAATGAAAGTGAAAGAGACGAAGATAATAAACGCTCTATAATACTATAAGTGGGTATAAATATAATTTATCTCTTCATTGGTCTACGATTTAATAAATAAATGTATATTTATCTTTTATTTTTGCTACTATATATATTTTAGCGTCATACTGATGATGGTGATACACTAAGCCTTGAGGTACTGGCTCTCAAGTCTTGCTACCAGAACATTCTACAGGATACTCATGTAAATAGTTTCGCCTTGATGTTTTCCTTCACTGCTGCAACCTCAGGTTCTGCCACTATGAGGCGGAGGGGGTGGTTGTAACTTGTTAAACAGGTTATAACCTCCCCTGGACGAAGTTCTCTAACGAGAACTTGGGCGAAGAGGTGGGTGGGGAGAGAGCCTGTGTGTGTGTCAGGCAGCGACATCCTCCCACCCATCCCCAACCGGGCTAAAGAGTGGACGAGGCCCAGTTGGGCCTGCCGCAAAGACGACGCGGAGCATGCGAAAGCTATCCCGTATCGTCCCCATTCCAAATGCGGCGGGCGGCTCCGGGGGGTTTTGAGTCTCACACTGGTGTGGAGACGTCTCTCCGCACCCCCCTACCATTTTCATTGGGGAGACCTCGGTCTTCTTAATGAACTTGGTAGGGGTGGTGCGCAAATGCATTCCCCTCGTCAAAAAAAAAAAAAAAAGGTTCTTCCAATACCACTGTACATATTATTATATGATGTATGTCCAACTAGTTACTAGGTTTTAGTACTAGGTACTAGAAGTTTAAGAATCGACATAATATATTTTAAATAAGCAAAATTAATATTAAATGGGTTAAGTAAAGGCTTATCTGGGAACTGCGCAGTACTTTATTATTTATCGCGCGTTCCCGCTCGAAGCGGTGACAGATAAAGCGGACCGCTTTCAACAACAAACAAGTATTATTACAATAATATTTGCTTCTAATAAGACTGTAAAGGAACAAGAACTGTAGATTGAATTTTATTTGAGGAAATCCACTCGCAGGGACTTTAGAATCAATGAAATTGATTCTGTTATTTTCATCTGTATGTCTATGAGTCTGTACGTCTGTGCCAGCATCACGCTAAAACTAGTGAATTGATTTTGATAACTATCGGAATAGTAGTCTATGTAGAATTTTTATTTAAATTCATTCCACAGTGACTGAAATTCTATTTGAAAATGTTGTAAAGGAATAAGTTAGTTTTAGACTTATGAACCAGAGTATTTGTGGTGTCACTTATAAAAGAAGTAGTAACATATAGGATCAAAAACATTTTGAAAACCTACCCCAAAGTAGGAGAATAAGGGGTAATAAATTAGTATAAAAGTGAGTGATATGTATATTTAGTTTAATATCGAAGCTGTGGATACCTTTTTTTACACGATATAGGGTCAGTGCTTTGACCACATTCTGACCTGATGTTAAGTGACGATGTGATCTAGAATGGTAAACAGACTAAACATAGGTACTGGTTCTTAAGCGATGCTACCGGAACACATCTATTGATATTTGGCGACAGGTTTTCAATATTGAGGGTGGTAGCTACCTAGGTGGGCATATCATTAGATAATGCCCTACCACCATGCTATGGTTTCCTCACGATGTTTTATTTCACCGAAAGCTCAGGCCGATTTTTTAGAGTTGGATAGGTGGGATCGAACCCGCGTCCATTGAAATAAGATTATGAGTAACCAATCAGACTCAGAACTGTAGTCCGTGTCTTATTAATTTCCATTGTAAAGTAAGCTTTTTAAAGATTTCAGTCTCAGAACACCTTACCATTAAATTACCTTACCTTTACATTATAACTTATAATAGCAAAATCTCTCTGTCTGGCCGTTAGTTTGTTTATAACTCGAGAACCACTGATTCGATTTACATTTTTTAAAATCATAATTACGTTATCTGGTATGATTTTAGTATCTTCGAGTAAAACGAATAAAAGAAAAAAGTGCTTGTTCTTGCATTATAAAAATGGGTAAGTCACTCGGTCTGGTAAATTAAAAAAAAATCATAATAAAATACATCAAATCACTCGACTGGAGCCGCGGGCACAGCTAGTTCCATAATATAATCGTTTGAGTCTCACCAGCTCTGACGGGTACGAGTCGTTGGTGATACCACGACTTGTTTTCTTGTCACTCGTGTTCATAAAAATGTGAGACCCCACTGACGCTCGATGATGGCGGTTACCGTCGCGACAAAGACAAGAGACCGAGACAGGAGACTGAGACGGGAGACTGCGACAATTGTCTCAGTCTCTTCTGCTAAAGTTAAATTCATTCAGTATCAGAGAGTCTGTCGATGGGGTCAGTTGTGTTATACTGCGTTATTAATTTACGCTGTAATGGAAATCCAAATAGAACTACTGTTAAAGGAAGAAGAAGACAATGATTTCCTTTTATATTATTATTACAAAAAGAAATTTAAAAGAAGATTACTTATTAACGAATTATATTGAATTCAATAAATCAATCAACTTTCAGCAGTCTTCTTCACAAAAAGGTAGTCAATTTTTACCATAAACACACGTGTTTTCGAGCGCGACTCGGTCGCGCAACTCCTGTCTCGCATCTCTGTCTCTGTCTCGCTCGCGAACTGATGCTTATACATTGCTTAAAATCAAGTAACTGTCGCGGTCTCCCGTCTCACTCTTTTGCCTCGGTCGCTTGTCTTTGTCGCGACGCGAACCGCCACCTTTACTCTGATTATTACATTGTTACTCTTTCACAGAGTACTCTAAACAATAAACCGACTCGCTACTCGATTGATTGATACGAGTATATTTTAATTTCCAATTCAAATGCCGTGCCGTAAAACTATAATCTTATTAAATTATATTTTGTAACGCAATATTATGAATTACTCAATATATTCTCACAGGTTGCTAACGTGACAGTTGAGAATATATTTTTAAAATAAAAACATTAATATTAGTACATGACGTGGAATATCGTATGACACCGACCTTAGCAGTCGTTGTGCCGCGCACGCACACCTTATCGCTAGTTCCATTTTTAATTACTATCCACATAAATTAATTATAATCGTTTAGTTTCATTTATTTAATTAAATTCTAACAAATTATTTCTATACCTACCGCATTGAAACGAAGTTTCCTAGCTAGCACGCACTAGCTCTGGCGCGTGATTCCGTTTGCATGTTACAATTTAATTTTTTTTTAATTGTTTATTACGTTATAACTTTAAAATAGTCATTGCTTTAGTTCTAGTTTTGAAATCTTTATAAGGAAAAAGAAGTAGGGGAAGACCACCAATACGATGGAAAGACGAAAAAAAAAAACCGCCGCCTCAAATTTAATATTAGTAGCACAAGACCGAGATAAATGGGCATCTTAGGAGGAGGCTTTTACCCAGCCTGGGGTTTTTGCAATTAAATAAGTATTCAAGAAATAAGTAAAAATAACAAACTATACTGAATAAAAAATTTAAGGTTTTACATTACATTCTAGATATAAGAATACTTGTTCAATGCAAGAAATATTTTCTGTTTTCGGTGGTGTTGTTGTTTTCCAAACGGAGGTAGGGTTTTAACGTTTCTATGTTATATAATTACCCTTTCCGAGCCTAAAGTTAACAAAGTATTTTTATTTTATTTTGATCATGACAACGGTATATTTTTCGCCAACTAAATTCACTATTAATTCTCGTTAGTTGCAATAACAAACTCTATGTATCTATGATTGAAAAAATTATGAACTATTTTCAATTTATGAACGTATTAACAGACAAAAATATGAAGAGATATTGCTATTTATTATTTTTAAACTAAATCAAAACTTACGCTTCAAGTATGTTCTTCGGAACTAAGTTGGATTGTATCATGTGCCAAATTGGCTACAGTGATGAAAACTACTGTGCGACAGAAGATTTTATTAGTCAAAGCTGTTTCCTTTTCCCAGTTTAACTTAATACTAGCTGTATCGACGGCTTATTCTACATAGAATTTCAATATCTATTGGGTTTTTTTCGAGCTGGCTTAACGCTGTTGATAGGAACTTTTAAGATGAAAGCTTAGGGCCCTAAGTAGTACGGACCCCGGCCATTTTTATACACTGTATAGGCTCAGAACTTTGACCAAAATATCACCTGATATCAAGTGACGGTATGGTGACAACATACTAAGCCTAGAGTTATTGGTTCTCGAGAGATGATAACACACCTATTGGTATATAAAAAGTCTTATCCCTGATTAAAATGAAGGTTAATTCGAAAGAAAATCTTTGAATTTGATAGATAGATATCATCACGACGCAAACTTTTACACAACTTACGACCCATTAACAAGACATTAAAACCGTTTTATACATGCAACAATGTGGCTATTCCTTTGCCAAAATAGCCCATAACGTTCTCCTCCGATTCGTTGATATCAACAGGCAAATAAAATAAACCACTGTTGATAGTAAGTGGGGTACGTTAAATGTCATAAAGTGTATCTTTGTGCGAACTTGTGTGTTTTTGAAGTTAAAACTTCAATTCCCGCGTTGAGCTATTTCCGACAAGGAAAAAAGGGCATATCGATTTACGTCACCTATGACGTCAGCTTTCAGAGACATGCTACAATCTGCCTCGGTGGCGCAGTTGTATTACGGTGCGACTGCCGTTCTGAGGTCTCGGGTTCGATCCCAGGGTCGGGTCAAGTGGTATTGGGTTTCTCTACTCAGTATCATCCCGGAGTTTGGAATTTGTGCCCGATATGGTGACAGGCTCGCCCCCAGTCACATCTGGGACGGAACTAAGCTCGGCGAAATAAGGGTGGTGTAGTTCGCTACATCATCTCTGCCTAACCCTTCGGGGATAACAGGCGTGAGCTTATGTTATGTTATGTTATGCTACAGTCTGTCAAATATAAAACTAACGTTTTTGTGTTAGCACATTTAAAATACTATACCATAAATGCCCGAATAAAATACTCAATTAGAAACGATTTAAAGTAACATTAAAATTAACTTTATTCCAATGGTTGTTTTTTTACACGTATAGGCTCAGTGCTTTGAACGTAATCTCAACTGATGTTAAGTGACGATGAGGTCGAGGATGGTAAAACACACTAAAC
This sequence comes from Samia ricini, assembly GCA_014132275.2. Lineage (NCBI taxonomy): Eukaryota > Metazoa > Arthropoda > Insecta > Lepidoptera > Saturniidae > Samia > Samia ricini. Next base: position 1,343,165 of record AP028169.1, read on the forward strand.
CTAGACACTGCTTCTCAAATGATGCTGCCGAAACACACCTATTGGTATTTGGTGATAGGTTTTCGAACTTGAGGGTGGTAGCTACCCAGACGGGCATTATTAGAAAATGTCCTAGCTAGCTATAGTTTCCTCACGACGTTTGCCTTCACCGAAACCTCAGTCTGACTTTAGAGTGGGGTAGGTGGGTTCGAACTCGCGTCCATTGAAATAAGATTATGAGTAACCAATCAGACTGAGAACTGTAGTCCGTGTATTATTAATTTCCATTGTAAAGTAAGCTTTTTAAAGATTTCAATTCTATCGGCAATTCCCATGACTGCATTGTTTTCTTTCTTCCTAGTTAACTAAATGCTATTAATCGGAAGGCCTTATGGCACTCAGCCGGGAAAGTGGTAAGGACCTGGGTTTGGGTTGCTACCAGAGATATATATTTATCGGTATTTACCCTTTTTTTGACGAAGGGAATGCATTTACGCACTACCCTTACCTATTGTATTAGTGAGACCGAAGTCCCCCAATATAATTGGTAAGGGGTTGTGGAGGGACGTCTCCGCACCAGTGTGGGACTCACCCGACGAGAAGCGTCGGAAATACTCACTAAACCCCCGGAGCCGCCCGCCGCATTCGGGATGGGGACGATACGGGATGGCTTTCGCAAGCACCGCGTCGTCCCATGCGGCAAGCCCAACAAGGCCACGTCCAGAACAGCCAAGTAAGGGATGGGGAGGAGAATACCGATGCCTGACCCACAGGCTCTCTCCCCACCCACCTCTTAGCCCGCCTCTCAGAGAGAAGCATCGGTATTTACCCTAGCTAAACCTAAGTTAAAGGAAATTATGGATGTCAAGTTGTCCCTTACAGCGCCCATGTATCTACGTATAGTGTGTTGGATTGTGGAGTGCAGTGTATTTCGGGTACAGATTTTTTTTACGTACCACAAAGGTGATAATCTAATCAATGTCGAATGTCGACGTCGAATGTCGACGTCGATTGTCGAAAACAATCAAGAAAGAAAATCAACCATAATTATAACGAAACAACAAACTTGCGCGCGAGAATCGACCCCCGAGGTTATCGGAATGTAAGATTGATTTATATATTATTATAATTATAATAATTAGAAGTTTTCGTGTTTTGAACCAATTTGTTTATATAACATTATGAATGACCTTATGCAGCTGTAAACGCGTTATCAATAAGCGATAATACAATGCGGTGTCGATAAGGGAACCTTAGGGGATATTATTGAGAAACGCCTTGACTCACGATTCAATATTAAAAATTACTTTGTATGTAAAAATAATTATACTCAGAAATAGTACCTACATGAAAGTAAAAAAAAAATAATTGTTATTAAATGAAAAAAAAAAAAAATCTTAACACATGTAGCCTAGCTTTTGACAGCGACTTCGTCCGACTTGATTTTAGAATTGGGTCCAGAGAGAAACTATTAATTATTATGAATCTCGTAAGTCAAATGCAAATAAAACACCATCGTGAAAATTTTTTTTAGGGTTTTTGAAGAACTACAACTCTCTTTTACACAATTTAATCTTGAGATTTAGCCCGCGTAATCCATGAAAATTGATTTCTTAGCAACTCAGAAAATATGTTTCTCTTCTAGAATAAAATTCAAACTCACATAGACAGACATGGTACCCGATCTCACCTACCACTGAGCGATCATAAGCTCAAATCTCTTATAACAAAATCTCAATTAACGAAGGGATAGGTGAAACCAAAGTTATATTATATTCATATGAACTCGGCGTAAAGCGTTTTTATTTAAATTACAATGAGTGTCTAGATTGTGGTGAAGCTGTCGTTCCTGACTGGGTCTCGACTGCCATCCCTATGGTAAAATTACGCGATAGTGACGCATTAAGGCACGCCGTGCTTGGGAATCAGTAAATATATCTCCGAAGCTACCTAGAGGCTATAGCTGTGGTAGATTTAGCCAAAAAATTATGATGCCGACTGTCGACAGGTTACTTCGTAATTTTTCTTCAGTTATTTCGATGAGCTCAGAAAAACAAAAACAAAAATCCACATTCAAAGCCATTTAAAGTGTCCTTCAGACAGTATGCACGCTCTTTCTTATGGTATCATCTGTTTAATATAAATTGATTAAATATTTAATTAACTAATGATAGCAGCAAGTATGTACAGTGAATTATGTTGTGACTACCTGTAAAGGAATAAAAGAGATAAAGCACATAGTTTCCGACACTGATAAAAGAAACATTATTAATTTAAATACGGTGAACGATCTTCGTTGTCTTTCTACGCCGTTCTGGAACTCCTTTGTTCTAATATATAAGGGGACCGTGGGTCAACCCAGTCAGTTCAGTTTGGACTGCACATCAGAGTGAAAAACAAGACAAGGCCTGCAAACGATCTAAAAGTACTACGAGGAAATTGAAATTGGTTTTGTGCATTTAAACATTAGTATTGAGTATAGGTGTTTGTGACGAGTAAACCTTTACTACGTCGGTACGGCATTTTATTTACTAAAATCAAAAATCAAAATCAAAATTTATTTATTCAATTTAGGCCCTAAGAAGGCGCTTATGAACGTCTAAAACACTACCACCGGTTCGGAAAACAACCCAGTCGAGAAGAGCGCAGGCAAGAAACTCGATCTGGTTCTTTTTTTTCATAAATATAATATATATCATCTTTTTTGGCATATATAAAAAACTATACAAATCTTAGTTTTAATAATGTTAGCGGAAGCACAGAGATGTGGGTTAATCCCAGACATCACTATCGTTCACGTAATGATCCACCCTGTAATAACCTTTTGAGATTAAAACTTGCTTGACATAATACTTGAACTTATTGTCAGGTAAATCGGTAATGTTACTTGGGATCTTATTGTAAAACCGAATACTATAAAGCTTTTATTAGACTTACTTAACCTAAAGCGTGGTTCCGGCCAACTTGTCTTTACTTCTAATATTAAAATTATGACGCGAGCGTAATACTATTGCACTCAACAGACATAGTTACGTTATTTTTATTGTTCGTAAAAACAAAACCATTACACTAAATATATGAGGTTAAATTAATTAATCGCAAAATCTTTACTCAGAAAATCGGATAGATACATTTTGAAAATAAACTTCGCCTTTTATACTTTATTAAATTTCATTCGGAATATAAAAAAATGAAAATGTTCAATAAATTTAAGTTTCCCCTGAAACTGAAAATGTTAAGCTTTTCACAATAATATTATAACGGCGGTGTTATAGTTGGGCCATAAACTGACGCGTGATTTATTTTATGATCTCGTACAACGTTCGGTATCACTTCCAGCGAGTTATGTAAGCTGTGTATCCAAGGATATGTTTTAAACTAAATAGTTTGTCGTATGCTATTTTCTTTTTTTAATTCAGTCAAATACCTTGAAATAAACATTTATTTGTTAACTTAAAAAATAGTAGAATTTATATCTAATCAACATACAAATTATACATAGTTGATAAAGTAAACGGTTATTTTTTTGTATTTATAATTATTGGTGTATTCTACTGTAATTTGTTTAAATTCAGTTAATAATTCACATTATGGGACATTTTTTTACACATACTGATTTGGGATCATTATTATAGAAATATTTTTGTAATAATATGTTATACGTGTAAGTATTTTATTATTTGCTCTATAAGATATATAATACATTTTAGACTGTACTCTTGTTTATTTTCAAATTTCATTTCTTTTTATGGCAAGAGAACACACGATATTAATATAGCTTAATAATAATAATGAGAAAATACATCTATATCTATCATACACTAACATCTGATAACTTTTTTTATTTACAGGATACACGCAGCATTTTAGCATTATCTTATTAAATCCTTCCTGGCAAAATTGAACATGATAATAGTACCACTTATTCGAAATTAAAGTTTTTATGAATTGAATATACGCTATACAAAGTTCTATATGAAGTGCTTGATATCGTTGTTTATTCCCAGCAGCGCGGAGCTTCCATCCTATTTGCGGCAGTCAGGCTCCAGCCAGCAGAACTAAAAAAATGACGATAAGGATAAACATAATCTTAATTCTAACAATACCATGATTTACATAAAAACACCAGAACGCGTCTCTTATGCAATGGTCCTGTAAAATATGTCAATGGAATAAACCCAAATAAGATAATTTAATATCTCACGCTGACAGTAACGCCCGACCCTAAGCAAGCATAAGTTCTAAACGATTAATGGTTATACATTAAAAGAAACCATTCGAATTAGACAATGGATGAGTTAACGCAGTTAAATTTACTAGACCACTTGTGGTCTAAACTTTAACATTTATTTTTTTCTCGAATTGATTCTGAAAAAACATTTGTCACGGTTTGACAGAAATCGCTATATGTATTGGTATATTAGGTTCTAAAATTAAACTTTAAAGAATATGATTCTTTGCATTTTTTCATACTCATGCTCAGTTTAATTACTCTGAATGTTACTCTCTTTACAAGACTTAAATCATGATCTTATTCTTCATATATCATACATATTAATATAAAATGCGACCGGTAAATGCGGCTCCATCCATCCATCCAACTGAAGGACGTTCCTTGATGGAAATAGGTCTCCCCCAACAAGGGGGTATTCCTATAATCGCCACGCTCGGCAGATGGTTTAAAAAAAAAAAAGAAGGTATTTCGGGTCACGAGAGGTCTAAGGCGAGGCCCCTATAGTGGGCTAACACCGGCTGGGTCGAGCGGTAGTACTGCACATCGCTATTTCCCTCTCCCCGGCAACAATACGGTGCAAGAAGGCGTGGGGTTTTAGTGGGTATTCCGAGCGCTTCACGCATGGGTGAGTCCCACATAACCCTCCCTGCCCATCGGGGAGGGTATGCCTAAATGCATTTCTCCACGGGAAAAAAAAAAATAAAATAAAAAAGGTAGGTTAGTGATTGCAGTAAGTCGGATGTTTTTGGTACTAAGAGGATGTTGCTGCCCATCCCCTGGTTTATATCCCTTAGTCGCCTTTTACGACACCCACGGGAAGATATAGGGTGCTACTATTCTTAGCCGGCACCACACGGCTACTATACGGAAATCAACTTTAAATAATTTAATTTAATAAACGGGTTCTCGAATGGGTACCACGCACCGGAAGACGTAGCGTGGGTAGGCTCCCCACAAAGTGGACCGACGACCTGGTGAAGGTTGCGGAATTCCGCTAGATACGGATGGCGCAACACCGGTCGTCGTGGAGATCTTTGGGGGAGTCCTATGTCCAACAGTGAACGTCTTTCAATTGAATAGATATATAGAATATGATTAATATTACTTGACTAATTCCATTTCAATATTTAGAAAGATATTTGAGATGGTATTTTTTTTATATAAGTCAGGCAAATAGGTTCGAGAGCGTTGTTATTTTCTTTTAGATAATACCATGTGTTTTTAAACTGAACTTTGCAAAACCACTGCATTTTATCTGATGCTAAATAAAGTGCAGTCCAAGAATGATGACGACACCCTATAGACGAAGCTGTATCCGTAGATCCCACTCTCATACAGTTCTACGGCTAAACCATCGAGGTAGGCCTGATTATACGTTTGTTATATTTCTTTACCATGCACATATGTTGTGGTCGCAACTCACAAATTTTTTTTAACAAATAATATAATTTGAAGCGATGATTACTCAGTTGGTCGTGGTTATTCAATGACAACACAAGATACAAGGACGTAAGTTCGGAACTGCCAATCTAATTCTATAAACCAACTGAGTTTTCGGTAAAGGACCATACATATATATATATATATATATATGTAGGGCCTTTTCTAATAATGCCCGCCTGGGTAGCTACCACCCTCAGGCAGCAACACTTGAGAGCCACTAACTCGAAGATTTGTTTTGCTTATAAAAAGTTTCTATTGCAAAAACCAAAATAGAAAAAACTGGTAGCACAAAGCAATCCCGGATCTGTGAACGGTATCAAAGGTTTCGAAAGCACCCGTCTACATTGTCCGGTACTTTGGTTATCTGATATCCATGGCTATCGGCTAACAAAGCGCTGCTGGAACGACCTTCGATTTTAATTCGCATTCCTCCCTTCAGTCATTTTACACCGGTGATGTTTTATTAAGTGTCGTAATTTCTATCGTACATCACTAATTGACTGTCTAGACGGTGCATTTGCCGTTTTTAGGACGGACATTGCGGTTTTTATGACTGCGCCAGTGAGGCGTGTATGAAGCATTCGTGTCACTGACCAAGTATTATTATATTCAGGAAATTTTGTGAAACTTTATCTGGGTGTTGGAGATTAAAAACTTTCACAATTCGATATGGACTGGTTTTAACATCGATTTACATATATACAACCATAGAATCACGCCTTACTCCCGTGGGGGTAAGCAGAGACTACATCCTTCCACATATTACGATATTTTCACACACCTCTATCGCTTCTTTTATGAGCGCTTTCATACATGCTCGTCGATTATGCATACTTTTAACCTGGCCTTTATTTAAGACGTACTCAATTAGGTCAAGATTCGTACACCTAAGTGGACCCTTGCCGATGTGTCGATTTACGTCAATTAATTATTTATATTCTTTATACTATATGTATAGGCTCAGGGCTTTGACCACAATATAACCTAAAATAAGTTACAACATAGTCCAGGATCATAAACATGCTAAGACACGGCTGCCAGAACACACTGAAACACACCTGACGGTGTTTTGTGACTAGTTTTCTAACTCAAGCTACGGTTTCTTTCCGATTTTGAGCCCAGTGCAGCTTGGTGGCATAATGTCGGTGATGTTATTATTAAGTCGTCACAAAAAGAAGTTAACGTCGTAATTATGGTATCAAAATTTTAGGGGACATTAAAAATTTAAATGCTTCACCGGAAAAATGCATTTTTGCAAGGAACCTTTTTCCTAAACCTGAATAAATAAATAGGTTTATTTAAAATACATTCTATAGAATTTACAGGCTGATAAAAATCCAAATTGAGTTTCTTACAGGGGGTATTTACCTTCCTCCAGATGAGTGCTTTAAGTTCTCTGACTTGTTAATGTACTTCAAATCCATATACAGCGTTAGTCAGAACTAAACACCAGGAGCGAGGCTTACCGTAGCTGCACATGTGTTTAAACAGAAACTAAAATTAAAATTTAAAAAGCGGTATACCAAAATATTTATTCGATTCATTATTCATTAGTTATACTAACTTGAATTGTTTATCAATAATCTTCACTTTTTTTTAGACAGTTATTATCAATAATAAATACATTTATTATTTGTAATTTATATTTATATAACAGCAACCAGGAAAGAAGTGTTAAAGCTTCTTCCCCCGCCAGTTCCCAAATGTACATCCTACAAAAGATTCAGAATCGTTTAGAAAAGCCGTAGGCGCCCGATGTTACCAGAGAAATGTTGATTTCCGTCCGTTAGTATCAAGTCCATTTTCAAAATCCAGTGTCGCGCCTTCTTCACGCAGACACACAGAACACGCAAAGACACCCTAACCCTCACATAGTACAAGCCGTCTCGTACTCGCCCGACCCGAACACCCTCCCCATGATGCGACGACCGCCTAACATCTTGACCGATCGCTACGATAACATTATTCGTATGAATAGGATCTTCCCGCATCAACCGCGTTTATTTGCGTGCCAGCGCCCACGCCTGCGAAACCGCCGTTCCCGCCGCCGGGGACCCCTTAGGCGGCGACCTAAGACGTGTCTCGTTTCCTAACTGGGGAGGCTCTTGACGTCGCCGCCAGCGCAATATAGCGACACGGACCATGCATTAAGCATTACACACACAACACTGCAGTCACACCCCTGCACCTAACACGCAGGTACATAGGTCCTATAAGGAACCTTTTTTTTTTTCATTAATAAATAAAAAAATATAGGGATAAGCTAGGATCAAAATTCCACGGGAATTTTTACACATAGGTAAACGGGCCAAGCCGAGGTTCGTACCACTTTGGTGCAAGGGCACTCGCTCCCAAAGTTACGGTGAAGCTGTAAAGGCCCTTCCGGTTTACCAGCATTAGCTAGGTTAGAAAAAAAAAAACAAATCAAATATAGCACACGCATCCCCAGCGCTTCCTGTTACACACTTCCGTCCCATTTCACGAAATTATTCCACAGATTGTACGAAATCGAGAGGAAAAATGTTATACATAAAAAAAAATTATGAAGTTACTGGTTATAAAAGCAGTAGTTAAACGTACAATAGAATTTATTCTCACTTGATATAATACGTAATAGATCAACAGGTGTAGATAGATGTCCGTGGAATGTTAAAATTAACAGTTTGCAATACCGTGCTTAAATAAAGGCTCGTTTGGAACATCGCTACCGGTCGGTCGAGGCATTCCGTTTATTTGAAGTGTTCGTTATTTAATCCGGTACAAATTTTGTAAATCTTTAGACGCGAACATTGCTTCTATATATTTCGAATTTTTAAACATATCATTTACTTAATTTTACTGTTAAGTAGAGTTTATATTTGTGTCTTTTGTTTTCAGTTTTTCATTAACAAGCCTAACCTTTCTATTGTTCATAACACAGCTTTGTTGATTTAGGTTCGTATCTGTCTATACATTTCTATTATAAGCCTGACCTTTTTCGGTAAAGGAAATATCGTGGTTAAACATGTCATGCTGCTATGGGTATTACCTAATGCCCGCCTAGCTATAGCCTACCTGTAGGTGTGTTCGGCCAATATCACTTAAGGGTCAGTATCTCTAAGTTTAGCCTGTCATTTGATGATATTGTGGTTGGACGGTCAAATCTATACACACTATAAAATAAAGAAATCATTTGTCACTTGATAATGACAGTAAATTGATCTTCAACTAAATGGACAGTAAAGCCGAAGATTTAATACATTGTAGTATGCGTATGTTTTAAAAGACACTAAACGAAGAAAACTAATCTTATATGGTGTTCGATGTGAAATAACCGAATATACAAAACAAAATCACTACGCTGTGTGCAAAGTAAATTACAAAATTTTATTGAATATATTTCTATGGTATATGTCGAAGTCTAGTAAAATATTATTTCGATTTCAGCTCTCGGCTTTTTTGTTTTAAAACCGCATCACCTCGATTCCTATATTTAAACGAACTGGCAACCTAATTGGACCGCAAAAACTAATTGGAATAAACTGTGATGACTCAGTCATTTCTTTCTCGCTTATGTAAATTCGATGTTACATCTCCCTCGTACCGGTACATAATTTCAAGATTTACCATTAAATTGACAGCTCTCGATCGGTAGCTTTATTTAATAATAATGTGGAAAAAAGGATGTATTATTCTCAAGATATTCGACTTTTGTCGAAATTATTATTTTTATTTTAAGTTATATTAAGAGGCAATGTAGTAATCTGTGTGTATTAAATACGCTTAATTGAAAGGTACCAGTGTACATTTTCCAGTTCTCTCATATCTTATAGCCAGAATACACCTTATAGGTAATTTGCGACAGATTTTCAAACTTTAGAGTGGCAGTTATCCAAGTGGGCTTTAAAAATGCCTTAAATTCTGCAAAGCTTTCCGAAATCTTAAGTTTCTTATTGCATAATACATGTGTATTTTAACCTACATCAATTGACGCAGTATCCGATAACATAGCCAGTACAGTCACTATTGCTTCAAACTTTTATTTATTTATTTATTATAAAGAAACAAACAGTCATGTCACGAAGAGTCGTGAAGAGGTATTTAAGCAGGCCAGCATGACAGCGGTGTCTGGCAGTGAATTCTGTTCAGTGTCAGTCGCCGCTGTTTTGGATTGTACTGTACTTACCATCAGGTCCAGTACAGTCACTGTGCTGTGCATTATAAAAAAAAACAACGAAAACAATACAAACAAAAAGACCTATAGTTTCCTATAAAAAAAAAATTAAACCATACATATTGTGTATTTTATTATAAAGTATAAATAACCCGACTCCGTAATTTATATGAAAACAAAACTGCAACTCAAAATAGAAGGTTAATTATAAAATATTTTTGTAATACTTTTTTTTTAACATTCTAAGAGAAACATTAAAAAGATCATTACGATTTAATACGTTATTGTAAAATTCACTTGCACGTCTATTAAAAAAATGTGTTTTCTGCGTAACATGTTTTAAACGGTCCTTATTGAATATAAATTTTTATTTTTTTTTGTATTTTATCGCAATTAATCACTTTATTATTTCTATATACAGTGTTTATTTTGAAGTATATTTACTGGAGATCAGGGCATATAAATTACCTGTGCGTATATGGCTTTTAATACCAAACAAATGATACAGTAGATAGAAAAGTAGGACGATGACTCAAGCTCACGTGCGCTTTTGTCTAGAATACCTACTTTACTTATTTGCATATATGTAACCGATAACCTTATAACAAATTATTTGAAAACTAAAAATTGTCTTTTACAGTAAAATCTACATTAAACATATGCGACATATTAATGTTTGATTCCAATATAGAGTGATTTAAATTGAGGATTGCATCGTAAACAGTAAGACTTTATTCCTAGAAAAGGAAAACATTATTTTTTATTTGGTCAAAGGATTATCAATTTCAATTAGCAACTAGCCCGTTACCATGTATTAGAAAGTGTCTTACCACTATAAAATTTGATTTCATAGCCATATGTAAACTATTAGAATCTTTGACAGCGGCGATAAAAACTCGAAAAAAAAAAATAGTGAGAAATAATGCGACATAATTTGTAAAGTCAAAATCGTTCGACATTTCCGGTATTTAGAATATTCATCCCTGGTCATTAAACCGAGGCGTATCTATCCAAAATACACAGAATATAACATGTATGGGTTTTTGTGAGTTGTCTGGTTTACGAGCGAACGATGCTATGAACATTAGACCCTGATATAATATAAATAAATGTACACACAACCACATGTTGTAAATTATATAATTTTATAGCTTAAGGTTTTTTATAGCCGATTTAAAGCAATACTGGATTGGACATTATTCTTTTTTTAATCATTTTACGTTATTGTAAATTTCATGATTTTTCTCAAAATCAATATAAAAAATATAGAGTTTAAAGGAATATTATACGTTTTACTAAGCTGTAAAAGAGCATGCTCTCACGTAACAAAAAGTTCCCCGCTTAATAGTACGAGTAATAACACTCAAACGCGAGAAATCAAAATATAATGTAATCTAAAAAATATTATTTAAACGTATCTATAATTAATAATATAAAATAAATTGATTAAAATTCTATACATCCAAATTACTATAATTTTTTATATGCCAATATGCTTTTAATTGAGATATGAGAAATTTTGTATGTAAACGGGAAGCGGGTTGGTAAAAATTTAACTTATAACACAAGAGCTTTATATTGACATGACTGGACTGATTGTAGATCAAGGAAAAGTCTAATTTGAACTAGATACTAGAACGAAATTAGATATACTAGTATTTATCTGAAGTTATTTCCTAATGCAAAATGGTACCTACTACGAAAACTCACACAAGACAGTTTTAAAGGAACAAAAATTAGTTTGAAAAAACACTTGTGTAATAATTTACCAGAAACGCAAATCCAACAGCAGCATTAAGTAAGCGATAAACAGTAATATATTTTTATTCTAAATCTGAGACATTTTATTAATTCATTAAATTACTTAAAAATTTAAACATTTTATTATTTTTTATCTTTAAAACATTACAAAGAGACTGTTTTTATAAAAAGTTTATAATATACAAACTTGAAACATGAATTATATATTAATTTATTTTTAGAAATAAAATAAGTGTGGTTCCACTGTTACCGGACGTCTTTTTAGCTCCCTATTATTAGCACAAATCAAAATTTATTTATTCAATTTAGGCCCTAAGAAGGCGCTTATGAACGTCTAAAACACTACCACCGGTTCGGAAAACAACCCAGTCGAGAAGAGCGCAGGCGAGAAACTCGATCTGGTTATTTTTTTTTCATAAATATAATATATATCATTTTTTTGTCATATAAAAACTATACAAATCGTAGTTTTAATAATGTTAGTGGAAGCACAGAGATGTGGGTTAATTCCAGACATCACTAACGTTCACGTAATGATCCATCCTGTATAACCTTTTGAGATTAAAACTTGCTTGACATAATACTTGAACTTATTGTCAGGTAAATCGGTAATGTTACTTGGGATCTTATTGTAAAACCGAATACTATTACCTATAAAGCTTTTATTACACTTACTTAACCTAAAGCGTGGTTCCGGACAACTTGTCTTTACTTCTAATATTAAAATTATGACGATCATTCACTAGATCTACATAGAAGGCCATTGGCATTTATTATTAGCCATACAACCTTCATAAAAACTCAATAGTTAGAAATATCCATATACTAAAAAAATCACATCTTAGTAATGTTAGTTATGTCTTTAAATGTCGTGATTACAAAACAAAACTTTAAAACAGGTGGTATATTTTTAAATGATTTTTTAAATTAATTATCGATCTATATCCGAGGCTCCGCTCGTGTATCATATTTTCTACTCCGCACAATTATTCAGAGCGTATATAGTTAACAATAAGTGCGTAATATAGTTTTCAAATAGTCATCTACATTTCTGAAAAAAGAACAGAAATCATTTTTTTTTCACAAGTCCTAAATTATTTTGGTACTAACAGACAGTAAAGATATTTTACGCGAATCGAAACTTTTGCCAATAAAACTGTACATTAGATCGGATATTCTTAACGATGTTATGAGTTTTTTTTTTTTTACACGTGATCGTAATTATTTCAAAAAATAATAGATACCTATGTTACACCTTATACCTTCAGCTATTTGCGAAAAAAAGTTCTGAAAAAATCGGGGCAGCTGTTCCGGAGATTAGCCAGATAAAGCAGCTGAAGCAGACCAACAGAAAGACGCATTTTTTTTTTAAATTTGTTTTTACTATGTGTACCATATATTACATTAGCTGTTATTTGGATATTACAAACAGAAACTTAAGAGTACATGCGGTGGAAAAAGTAGGTATTTCAGAAATCTATTGTTATTGTTTTGCGCCCCTAAGAAATAAGCATAAAACACGAAAGGGACAACTGCAGCTCAGGCTAATTTTTCCAATGCAAAATAGACGCAAACATCACTTCGTAGTGTTTTTTCCTCCAATACTGAACCGATGTTTAATTTTCTTTCAGTTTTAGACATTACCTAAAACTATACGTTCTGATTTTTTTTATTTTATCCATCAAATTTGTATGACGATCGTCTGAAAATGACAGTACAAATCGAGTATTTTTTATTTTAAAAGGTGCCTAGTTTCTACAATAACTAATTTATGAAAAACATTAAAACCTACGGGTTGGCGGTGATGTTTATATTATATTTGGTATAAAATATTTGCCATAATTTTATTATCCAGGGGGAGGAAACAGGGGACTACGTTTGTATAGAATAAATCCGGCTAGGATATCTTCTTAAATTTGATTTATTTGTATAAATGCTCTGTGTATACTGAGTCAATTATTATTTTAAACAACTGCTCTAATAGGTTATAATATATAATAAGTCTTTGTTCAATTAATGTCCAGTTAAATTCCAAATACGTAGGCTATCCAGAATATTGTGATCCCTGTCCGGCTACATCAAAGGGCGGCTTCCACAAAGCGGATCGGAATCCACTAATTAGTGATTAACAGTATTATATTTGTCAGCCATATTGTTACCGGGCTCTGTGCTCTATGTTTAAAACTATTTGATGAATTCATGTTTTGTTACCGCTATGTATGCGTTATGTACTCTATATACAGGTTGAGTCTAATTAATTACTCACTTAATTATTAACCGAAAAGGCTGTAAAATAATAATATGTAATTCTCCTTATAATTTCAAACAAACGAATTCTTAAATTCTACAAACTGAATCAACAAATAATAATACGGTTTGATAGAGATGTTTATTTATATCGTTAGGTATTTTCTAATTAATGCTCTTCGGCATTACTTTTTATAAAAAAATGTAAATTTTACAACAACGTAATTCTTAGATTCTTATTGTAATTCTATATAATCTGAATGTTTTTATGTCCGATAGCTTATACCTTTCTTAACACTATATCTATTTACATAATTGTTTTTAAATAGATACAAAATAATGTTTTGCACAACTTCACCTGAATATTTTTTTACTGTTTTGGCTCAACTCAGCTCAGTTAAAAATTTAGAGTGGTAACTACCCAAGCTGCCACCGCACTTTGAATCCCTTTCCTTTTATATTTTCCTTCACCGAAAGGACAGGCTAATTATGGAATGGGGCAGGTAAATTCGTACTCATGTAAGTCTTCATTGAAAATTTAAGAAATATAATAAAATAAATAAATAATCGTATAGGACAGAAACGAGCGGAGTCGCGCAGCAGAGTTAGTAACAACATAAATACAAGTTTACAACAAAATAGTTACTATGTTAGAAATCCCATTAGTTTTTTAACATAAAAAAGAACCTATTAAATTAATTAGTTATAATAACTAATGTAATTAATAAGAGAGATAATAAATTTTAACGTTAATTACATTTATAGCAATATACGATATGTATATGTGAATAACTTTTAAATGAACGTCTTTGTATCATTAATTTATTCGTTCCAAATAAATTAAAATCTAATAAATAATTCGTACGTATTTATGGTAGTCATAGTAACGGTAAAGATTTTTTGTTTCCATTGTCCGTGGATGATTAAACTCTTTAACTTATTAGAGGGAGTTTAAAAGTGGCGCCGTTGAAAGGTTGAAATAGCATCGTTTGATATGGTATCAAAAAAAAAAAATGATCAAAAATAAACAAATTTCTTTATTCAATTTGGGCCCTGAAAAGGCGCTTATGAACGTCAAAAATTACCACCGGTTCGGAAAACAGCCCAGTCGAGAAGAGCCGGCGAGAAACTCGATCTGGTTTTATTTTAAAATGTTTTGTTTAAAGTGTAATATAAATTAAATTATTAATTTAATGTCATTATTAATTTTTATAATTATTTTATTATTGTAAAAATGAGAAAAGGGTAGGGAGATGATTATGATGCGACGCGGTGCTTGCGAAAGCCACCCCGTGTCGCCCCCATCCCAAATGCAGCGGACGGCCCCGGGGGGTTTTAGTGGGTATTTCCGGGCGACTCTCGCCCGGGTGAGTCCCACACTGCACGGAGCTAGTCACTCCGTGCCTCTCTTATCTAGTGTACTGGGGGACTTCGATCCCCTAAGTACAATAGATAAGGGTAGTGCGTAAATGCATTTCCCCCCGTCAAAAAAAAAAAAAAGGAGATGATTATGATGATGATAACTTAAATTATTACATAATAACAATAAAGCACAGAGACCCCTTTGGATGAATATGTTATGAGAAGAGAGGAAGCGCATGTCGATAAAATAGTAACATAAATGTAGAAGGAATAGTAAATGGTAAAAGAAGAGAAAGGCCAAAGAAGGTGGGGATGGAGCGTGTCAGGAATAATATGAAAGAAAAAGGAGTTAATGAGGAGATGACGGCTGATAGGGACGTATGGAAGAAGAAACATATTGCGACATCAAGTGAGTTAAGAACAGGGCACAAGAACGATGACATTGATCGAACTCTTTATAAAGCATTTAATATTTAAAAACATTTCCTAAAATTATTCATAGATAACTAATTGTGGAAGTGAGTTTCATAGAATTATTTAATTCAGACTTCCAGAAATATTTGTAACAAAAAAAGAGACCAACCAGATCGAGTTCGTCTGATTTGTTTCCTAAATGTTTCCTCCTTCTCAGGGTCTAAATTGAATAAATTATTTATTTTTATTTTCTTCATTATATTTGAAGAGAGTAGGCGCATTGTTATTTCATTTAAAATAAATACTGAGGTTATTCACAGATTTTTACATAATTTTAACAAAGTCAACGCGATCTAATACAGTATTATAAAAACGTCCTCAATTTTTATTCAATAATAAAAAAGGTTCGCTCTCGCCCAACGTGGGGCTCGAACCCACGACCCTGAGATTAAGAGTCTCATGCTCTACCGACTGAGCTAGCCGGGCGTTGTGTGCCTGGTCCAAATATTGTGTAACACCATATGATATTCGCCCTGTAATTTTTTTTGTGAATAATAATTATTTATCTATTTAATAATTTAAAATAACCTGGATTAAAAGGCCTGTTATAATACTAAAACGTAAACCGACGAGTTCAGTCACTATGACGGCTTTTGTAGATGTGCTCTCGTAAAGTTAACCGTAAAGAATCTCTTCATCTCTCTCATTTTTTTTTTCAAATGCTAAAAAAAAAAACTGCAACGTCGCAAATACGAATTTGTTTGAGGATAAATCTTCGAAAGCCAACGGAAAATGGCATTTGTGACATTCGGCTCGCTAATATGCCGTAATGGAGCTAATGTAAGTCGGATTGTAGACTCGAGGTTTGAATCTGCATAGCGCGCGTCTCGGCGACGTCTGCGGGAATCGAATTATAAAGTACCCGGTACCTTTGGGAGCAAATTTATTGTATGACGTATGTGTATTAATCTCGTATTATATACTATCAAATGCCCGCGACTTCGTCTACACATCTCTTCATTGATTAAATTGCAAGTCTTTTTACGGTAAAAAAAATCGACCATAATCATCATTTAAAATTTGTTAGCCATTTATAATACCTTCACAAAAAAAAAATACAAAATCGTTTAATAAACAGAACAGAAGAAAGGCACTAAACTGTTTATAATATTTGTTGAGAATCCAACCTTTTATACCTTTTTTCTCTCAGTAAATAATCTTTTTTATTCTGTTTAGTTTTTACTTATAATAAACAAATGTATTTTAATTTAAGAATTCGATGTATTGTCAATAACACATAGTAAAATACACTCATAGAAGATACACCGAATATCGCCTTTTTTTTTTTCCTGTTTTCCATCATAATATTTGCCCAATTTTCACCTAAAACTGAGCTAATCCCTAACAATATTATAATTTTTAATCATTCCTCACTTAACACAGCTCTGTTATCATGGAAAATTTTAATAAAATATGTTTGCCCGTGTCAACTGGCACGTATCGTCAACTACGATGCAGTTGTCTTAAAAACTAGAGGAAACATACGACATCTGTCGACCTTAACGTCCAAGAAATAAAGTTTAAAATACACTGATCGAATGATAAAAACAAATTTGCCCTTTATATCTCGCAATAAGGAAGAAGTGATATGCAGCGATTATGAAATTGATATCCTGTAATTGCATTCAGAATATATTGTTTACTCTTAGCTTATTATTATTGTGAACGTTAATAAAAACAACTTGAGGGGATATCTTATAATGTCTGTTAGTTGGTTTATACTGGTTCTTGAACGATTTAACCAATTTATGTTTAATTCTTTTTTTTTAATGTCTTTATTATCGATTGTACATTTTTCATATATGTATGTAGTAACAACGTTTTAATGGGTTTTCTTACACTGTGTAATATTTATAAAAAGTTATATATTAACAAGGTTTCTTTCCATAAATTAATAAATAATAAAACCCTTACCTATGTAGGAAATATAATATAAATAGTTTTAACAAGTATACATTTGGTGCCAAAGATATTTCCATTCTTGAGAAAATATAATAACTGATTGTGAAAACCTCATCAAAATCTTGCATCGTTTAGGGGTTTGAAGATAAGCAAAAAGCCAATTTGTTTAATGTGCAGATGAGATCAAAATAAAAGTTAAAAAGAAAAAATGGTATATAAACGTACAGTGTTTCATTGAATAGATCAAAGATTCATAGATTGATAAGCTGTAAGTATATTGAATTTCATATAGATATTTTTTCATAATAAAGTTTTATCCTCAAGGGTGTAAAATAACGATAAGGAATAGGGGATGAAAGTTTGTATGGAAATATGTATGGTTTATGTAACTCTTATATAAGTTTGCGACACGTGCGACAGATACAAAATATTAGAGCTATTCTGATGTAACATTTACGGCGGGGGGAGGGAGGGGGAACACGTTAGGGCCTAGCGGAGCGTTGCGTGGTACGTTACCCAACCAGCCAATATAGATCGCGATGACCATACACATGATGAAATACCGTTTTTATGACACGTTTCAGCTCATCTTAATTTAACATCAGGTCAAGTGCAGCCATTTTGCCGTGCTCGAATAAAAATAGCTAAGATTTCCGTAAGTCATCGAATCTGACGACTTGGACTTTGCTCAGCTTAAGCTTGTGACTATAAATTTGATTTCTGGAGTTAAGTCTGAGATAAGCCTGACTACACTCTATAGATTTCACCCTAAGTGTGCTTACCCGAACGGGCAGACACGTGAGGGCAGACGACTGCGTCACATGCATGCGAATACTGATGGCAAAACATGAGAAAAGAAAAAAACGTAGTTTATAAAAATACACTTAAATAAAGTCATATTCGTACTTCATACCTTATGCACTTATGTAATTTAATAAGCGCTTTATAGTATATACCACTGCAAATAGGTCATTCAAGTATTTATACTTGTCTTATTTGTAATATAATTAGCATAAATAATTAAAAATGCTACCGGAAGACACTATTTCACATGGACGAAGTCGCGGGCACAGCTAGTATTGAATATACAAAGGGATTTGATATGATAAAATAATTGAAAATAGAAGCTGCACTCAATAATGTAAAAGCTCGCCACGTGTCACCAGGCTTGAGCAGGGGTATATGTTAAAAAGTCGTTCAAAATCACACGTGATTAATGGCTGACTCCTTACTCCAGCAGCTATACCCCCCCCCCCTCCCCCACGGCGTTGCGATAAATAGACAGATACGTCAAACGAGTTATGTAATAACATGTATGTCAGTAAACATGACAATAACTGGTGAAGGTCTCAGTGACCTTGGATAAAGGACTAAGTCAATGTCAAGGTTTACAACGCCATTGTCTAAAACTACGTACTTATCTACTTGTTCTGCATAGATAAAAAACAATCGTTAAACAGCATATACATTATACTAACAATGTCCCGCGACTCCATTCGCGAAATATCCAACGATTTAGTTAAAATAGAAGGAAATGTGCCGATGCCCATTTTTATCTGACATAACAAAATATTCTAATTTAGAATACTTAGTACTAATTAAAAAATTGACTGTAACAAAATAACCATTTTTAACTAAATACATATGAATCCACATACGAAAAAGAAAACACAATTTTTACATTTTATATCTGTCTGTATGTTTGTTCCGGGTATTCTCCGGAACATCAGGACCGATTTCGACGGAACTTTTTTTGGTAGATAGCTTAAGTTACTCCGCGTAACTTTGGCTACTTTAATTTCGTAAATAATTAGGGTAGCGCGTAAATAATTCGAATTCATAAAAAAATTAATAAAATTCGATTCAATGCAGTTTTACGGGCTGTTTTAATTTATGAGAATGTGAGACAGAAAATATTTTCAAGTTTAAAGCTGACTAATGTGCTGGTACAAGTTACTTACGTTTTATTGTGTGTGTATAAGCGATTATAGCTCAGTTGGTATTGTGAAGAAATTCTATGTCGATGGACGTAGGTTCCAGACAGTCTTAAGTTCGCCGAATAATTTTACTTAAATAAAAGTTTGAATTATACGTTAATCTTTTAGAGAAGTAAATTAATTAAACGTGGCTTTCATTGCGAATTCTAAATGATTACCATTTGAAATCTTTACAAGACCATTCCTAGACGCCGACGACGACACGGGACTGTATACGACGAACGTTACGAATGGCCACTACTATTTCAAAGGAACGGACCACAGTTCTATAAAGCCAGTAAATTCACTATTAAAATTACACGCGAAAAGTCATACTGTGTTGTTATTTATTGAAACATTATAAAACAGGTTGCATCTTAGGGGTTCATAATATAGCAGTCAGTGGATATGGAAATTCCCAAAATTTCATTGCAATATATATAATCAGGTATGCAGGGGGGGGGGGTGAAGAGGTGGGGGCATTCTCCCCCCCCCCAACCCCATTGGGCCATTGCACGGACGAGGCCCGGTGGGTTTGCCGCAGGGGGCGACGCGGTGTCATGCCTAGCAATCCCGTATCGCCCCCATCCCAAATGCGGCGGACGGCCCCGGGGGGTTTTAGTGGGTCCCACACTGGCACGGAGACGTCCCTCCGTGCCCCCTTACCCATTGCATTGGGGGACGACTTCGGTCTCACTAATGCAATGGTTAAGGGTAGTGCGTAAATGCATTTCCCCCCGTCAAAAAAAAAAAACAAAAAAGTAAGTTACGCAAACTGTACCCGCGACTCCGCTCACGTATAACACGTAAAGGATGAACACGATAACGGTGATTCTTATGTAGTTATGTTTACAGACTTACAGGTAACAGATTTATCACTTATCTATTTAGATGAGTTTATGTTTGAGGCTTGGTGTTATATGCTGCGTAACACATCGCTGCCGCTTTGATTTCAGTGTTGATAATCTTGGTTACCACAAACTCTCTTGTCGCCAAAGTGTTGACTGATTGGCAAGACATAGATAGTAATATAAAAGATGTTATCCGCCATGCTTTTACCATCGGAGCTGTCAGTGATTTAGAGCCGGCAAGCTTAATATGCGACGGTGGTAAGACATCAAACGGCATGATATTAGAGCCTTGGAGGATGGGAAGAGCTTTGGTACGGAATGTCACTTGTGACTACTTACCAGATGGTAAGTGTACTTGTTTTACCAAAGGTAGATACCCGTTACTACTGAGAACGCTGACAATGCCGCTGCTTTAGCCGAAGCCTTCAAACTAGTCAAGTATTTAAATAATTTATTCGTGTTTAAGCCGCTTGGAATTGTAATGATTGATTTGTAGGGGCCGAGTTAAAACGCCCTTGCAGGGCTGTTGCTCGTGTCCACGTTGGATCTCAAGGTTTGTTATCATTTAGCCCAAAAAATCCGCATTGACAACGAGCAAGCTGCTAGCTTATTAGCCACTCTGCCTAGCGGTACTTATTTGGAACCAAAAAAATTATTTTATTTCTAATTTAAGTATGATTTGTATTGCTTCTGTTTTTTTCTTTGTAATTACATTTAATATTGTTTTATGTTTTATATATATTTAAAATGATGATTGTGATAGTTGAGGGATGGAGGGGGAGAAAACGCCCAAAGAAAAGATGAATGGAGTGTGTGAGGAAAGATAGAGATATATGGAAGTAAAAGGCATAATGCGCCAACCATATAAATAATAAATTGGAAGAAAGACGATGATGATACAGTTAACTTAATTGATTTTAAATTTAGATGATATTAAAAGCAAAATTCATTCCTTCCTGTCCTGTTGTCAAATATACTCGTAAATTCATTTTTTTTTATCTTTTCAGAAAGTCTAATTACTGGGTTAATATTAACTACAGATGCCATCTGGTTTCATTGGTACAAGTTAAATTTCAAAATAGGGTTGCGTCTGTGTATACGTTCATTCAATGCACTGGATTTCGGTTACAACACTAATTAACTAATTAGGATGTCTTCATATGCAATAGTGATGGGGTCGAACTTTATTTGAGTTACTGCAAAATCTAGTTTCAATACCTATGTATTTAAGTTAAATTGAAAACTAATTCAAGATTCCCTTCGCTTTCGTGAGTTACCTAATTGTACGTTTATGAGGTTTTCATTTGAATAGTAACCCCTTGAGCACTCACCTGGCGTTTACGCCAGCTTTCCATTGTTTTCCTATTCTCTTATTTTTATGGATACTCGACACATTAAAAATATGTTTAAAAGACAAAAATTATAAGCTCGAATCTACAGCTGAATTACTTTTATTATAAAAAAGGCTGTGTCATATATTATTTACTGTGTAATATAGTTGTTAAATAATCATTGGAAAATAATGTTTTAATGGCACTGTTCAAAATTTCATGAGTTTACATTGTTTTTTTTTTTGCAGCCTCACGTGCTGACGACAGGTGAACTAGATTCCTGACGGAATAGTGTTCGATCTTATCGGCACAAATATATATGGAGGGTGTGAAAATGGAAAAGCTTATACCCTGTAATTTGATGACAAAAGCTGTCCAGGTACTTTGAAAATGGCAAGATAATATAATATACTATATATAATAGGGCATTTTCTAATAATGACCGTCAGTGTAGCTACCACATCAAGTATGAAAATCTGTCGCCAAATACCAATAGTTTTGTTCCGACAACATCATCTGATGTGGTCCAGGATGGTAAAACACACTAAGCCTAGAGGTACTGGTTCTCATTTGATGCTGCCGGAATACCTATTGGTGTTTTAGCGACAGGTTTTCAAATTTGAGGCATCATTAGAAAATGCCCTACCACCATGCATGCTATGGTTTCCTCACGATGTTTCCCTTCACCGATAGCTTAGGCCGGTTTTACAGTCGTATAGTTGGGATCGAACCGTGTCGATTGACGTGTAATCCGGGCGCATTACCCACTGCGCCATAATCGCTTATAGCTATAAGCTTAACTTTCAACTTATAAATCCCCATCATGACGCGATGAGTTTCATTTAACATTTTTCCTTCATCAAAAATATAACATGTATTCGAGCGTCTCACAGAGAAAAATCGTTTCCCTTATCTTCAGCTACATCTTAAACATCCAGTCTAGATTACGTACATTATAGTAAATCATATCCAAGCTTCAAATCTGTTACAGAGTTCCGCATAAAAGTCAGTGCATCCATAGACATAGCGTAGCAATTTCAGTCACATAGGCACTTAAAAACGTGTGAGATTGTGGCAAAATATCAAAATACAAAAAAATATATATACTAATAACGAACATTTACCCTATTTATTACCCGTAAATAAAGCGATTGTATTTCCTTTGGGTATCATTGGACGACGTGTTAAAATAAATATAAATACATATTACGTACTACCACAATTGAAGTTATATTGAACTTAAGACAAGGAAAACTAAACTGAAGCAGTTGAATTTAACGATAGTCAGGTCGGTACTCGACGGTATGTGGAACATTAATACCTTTACAGCGCAGTAAGGAGCGATAAAAACGCTTTAGTCAACCGTCACGAGGTTTTCTATCGACGTTTTAACAACGCTAAAAATATTTAAGTTAAACTATTAAAAATGTATCTTTTAAAATTTCATTTACTTTGGGCATAAGGCTCTGTTGTAGTATTGCTTAACCAATTTATAAGATAATAAAAGATAATAAAATAAAAGATAACTTTTACTTTTTTTAACACGGTACAGTCTCAGTGCTTTGAGCCACATTCTCACCTAGTGTTAAGAGGATGTTATCCAGGATGGTGAACACACTAAGCCTAGAGGTACTTCTCAAGTGATGCTGCCGGAACACACCTATTGGTATTTGGCGACAGGTTTTTAACTTAAGGGTGGTATCTACCCAGGCAGGCATTATTTCAAAATGCCCTACCACCAAGCAAAACTTTCTTCTTATGCAATTTTACTATGTAATAATCTTATAGAATTAGCAATAAGGTAATAAGCAAACCTGTTAGTCCCTACCTCTACCCATGATAATATAAATATTGTTAGAAAAAAAAAACAAAAGTTAATAAATAGACATTGCTTATGCAATCAGTTTTCAATTTCCTATGTTCCTAATGTGATCATGAATAACCTCTATTGAGGCTTAAGTAATGCTTAAACGGCCTCTAACTCGAGAACTCCGAACTTCTGATTTGCATACCTTTTTTCTAAATTAAGTATTAGTTTACATGCGACTGTTCAAAAAGAGGCTTAAAACACTCTCCAACACATCGTATAATACTGGTGTTGCAGTTGCCCATAGGTGACGGTAAATATTTACCAATAGATGGGCCGTCTGCATGTTCGTCATTCATGGATATATATAAGAAGTTATTTTATATATTTGTGTAATAAATGTACTTATAAATTTCTTTGGAAGTTTACAAACGGGCTGTGTAGTTTTTTTCATTTAGTAGATTTTTTTTTTCTATTTTGAACTCTGTTAAATATTTTAAATACACTTATGTCGTTTAGTTAGTGGGAGTTAAATTTAATTAGCGGGCTAATAAGCGCGTTCGGGACGTCGATAATATTAAACGTCCGATAAACGTCAATGAGAAAGCCACATCAGGGAACAGTAGCTTTACGACGGGCAGTTCGATTGAGTTTCGTAGATGGGTACCAAAATAAAAGCATTTTATTATAGACACTTGTATTGTTCGTGTTTTAGCATTTATTACATAAAATACTAATGTCTCATTTTTATGATACGTGTATTTTAACTAAGGTATTGCATACTGGTTTTCTTGAAAAATATGTGCTCAAAAAATTGCTGAGTTATCGCAATTCGAACTACACGTTAATTATAATGTCCACATATCATTTAGACTAATACATTAATGATGAGTTACGAGTGCTCGCCTGAACAGATATAAGAACTCAAACGCCTGTATTTCGTCAATTAGAGCGAACGATTAAGACGATATGCGGGCGGTGTTTATTCCATATAAACGTATTCACCTGATTCCTCTCTAGGTAATGGCATTATAGTCAATATTTTTGGGAGCCTATGAAATGAAAAAAATTTCCGTTTCCGATTTTTCCCGTCGGTTTTAGACATCCTTAAAACACATTTGATGAATAAAAATAAGAAATCAAAACGCCTAACTTTTTGTTGTACTATAATTGAATGTAGTGTGATGTTTATAATGCTAGCGTATGCGGGTCACTGTATCGGGCTGCACAAATTTAAATGTCTGTCTGTTTTCCTGTCCATTAGTTGGCTTATAACTTAAGGACCACTTAATCTATTTACATGATAGCTTATTTAAATCGTAAGTACATATATTAACTAGTCAGATTTTTACATTATTGTGTAGTACACACGTAGGAAAAGTTCTAAAGATAATAGTCAAAGAAGACGACACAAAATCGTCCACCATTGTATTTCAATGAATTATTAAGAAATTTAATAAAGTAAATAATTATAAAGAAATATATATATATATATTATATTGTAATAATCATTTTACAGACACGAAATTCCTCGTGAACGGAGTCCCGAGCATATCTAGTTTAATTATATCGAATCAGAAAAGCAGTAAAAACAGAAAAAAACTCATTTTAATAGTTGAATTATAAACAAAATAATTTAAAATATAAAATAGTTTATAATAATATGACGCAATTGCTATAAGAAGAATTGAATAAAAATTAGTAACAACAAAAAATATGTATTCTTAGCGGAAATAGCAAAATTCCACTTGAGTATTAAAAAAATTACATAAATATGAAGCTTATAAAATATATATTAATTAGTTAGATGGAGTAATAACCTTACTTAAATGTTTTTTTAGAACAAGAGTACGTACAAAAATTCAGTATGATGACGCTGAAATAATTAATTAACGTCTTATAAAATAATCGGCATTACTTGTATTTCATCACCATCCTGCCCCTTTTTTTTTTTGACGGGGGGAAATGCATTTACGCACTACCCTTACCTATTGTATTAGTGAGACCGAAGCCCCCCAATACAATAGATAAGGGGGCACGGAGTGACGAGCTCCGTGCCAGTGTGGGACTCGCCCGGGCGTGAAGCGCCCGGAAATACCCACTAAAACCCCCCGGGGCCGTCCGCTGCATTCGGGATGGGGGCGACACGGGGTGGCTTTTGCAAGCACCGCGTCGAACCCACCATCCTACCCCTGCCCTTATTCTATTTTTATTTGGGGTCGGTACAATATGTCTTCCTTTTCCATTCTCATTCCTACCTGAGATCATATTCACATTTACTTTCTTCGAAGCATATCATATTTTTCATACAATCCATGTTTTCTTTGATCTACCCCTTCTCCTATAACTGTCTACATTCATATCCAATATCTTTCTTAGAACATCCTCATCCTCCCAGCACATCACATGCCCATGCCAGGACAGACGCTGCAACTCGTATTTATCCTTACATTATTTTGATAATTTTGTGCCCGAATAAATCGTGACCACCTCACCACACACGCGCCGTAGTGAAAACCCCGCCTTAGTGACATATTTCGGTGCATGGCGTTCTGGGATCAGCCAGTCTAGATTCACCAATTAGTGGTGTGGTAGGTCAACTGAGCACGACTGGTTCTGACTACCGTACACTTGTGAAATACCAAACATAGTTACGTCACGTTCTGTATTCAGAAAGTTTATTTCATAGACACATGTAGAGGTATTGGCCGTTGTCGAACTGTTTTCAATTTTTATTTATTGACACCAATAAACCGTTTGACAAGCACAGAAGAAAACGGTACTCAGTTTGTTTTATCTTTAGCAATTCATATATGAACATTATTTAGAAGTCGTAATAATTTAAAGCGATTTGGGTTTAGTTGGTAGTGCGTTCGGATTTCACCGGAATGGACGCGGGTTCAAATCCACCTTACCAAGCTATAAAATCATCCTGAGCTTTCGGTGAAGGAAAACATAGTAAGGAAACCATAGCATGATGGCATGGTGGTAACCATAGTATGATTTTAAAATAATGCCCGCCTGGGTAGCGACTAACCTCAAGTTAGAATACCTGTCGTCAATTGAGAACCAGTTCCTCTAGGCTTAGTGTGTGTAAAGACACTACTACACACACTACATATCCTGGACTACATCGTCATTTAACATCAGGTGAGTTGGTGGTCAAAGCACTAACCCTATACCATGTAAAAAACATTTTGTTTTGATAACCTCTGTTTAGTTCAACTGTTTTCTGTTCAAGCCCGATAAATACCTGGTATTTGTATGAAGTTTTCTCAAAAACTGAAGTTAAATCTGCGAAATGTTCATGAAATGACTAATACTGGTGGAAAGTGACAGGCGACGGATGTATCTTACTAGCACTTTTTTAGTTTTTTAGTTAACTTTTTTTCTTTTTTTTTGACGGGGGGAAATGCATTTACGCACTACCCTTATCTATTGTATTTAGGGGATCAAAATCCCCCAATACAATAGATATGGGGGCACGGAGTGACGAGCTCCGTGCCAGCGTGGGACTCACACGGACGAGAGTCGCCCGGAAATACCCACTAAAACCCCCCGGGGCCGTCCGCTGCATTTGGGGTGGGGGCGACACGGGATGGCTTTCGCAAGCACCGCGTCGCCTCCTGCAGCGAACCCACCCGGCCCGTCAGTGCAATGGCCCGTTGGGGATGGAGGAGAAAAGTTCCCCTCCACCTCTTAGCCCGCCTCAGGAGAGGCATGACCTATGGTCAGAAGTCCAGGGGGCGGAACATATTTCCGCCCCCCATAAAAGATCAGTGAATACCTGCCCTTTATGGAAGGAGCACGCGAGTTATGTGGGATAATACTAACTAATAGCTCAATATGACCTACTCGGTGCCTGTTACTAAGTACCACACGAATTAACTCTTCATTCTTTGGCAATACAGTCACCATTTTGACACATCTGAGAAAAATTCACTAGGGCTATGATGAGATATTTAATCATGTAAGATATTTAATAATAACGAAAACAATTTAGCACTTAAACAGGGGACTACAATTTAAAATGTTTATAATTAAAGAAAAAAAATTACCCATGTTAGATTTAGGTATATTATCAATCAAATCGTATATAGTATTTGCATGACCGTTTAGATATGCCGAAATGATTGCGGTCGAATTTTTTCGGTACAGTCGTACACAAAAGTGTTGAATATGTTTTTATTTATTTTAGTACCGTATGAACTTTCTACTTTACTATGAATAAACACGAGTATATTATTTCGAATAATAATAATAACTTTATTTTCAATATATACTTTACAATAGATATGGTTGAACCCTGTCCTCGGTGGATTAGTCTAAGTCTGTGTTCTAAGGAGTCATTGTCTTACGCAATATTGCCGATTTACATATTTCTTAACTTTTAAATAACAGATAATTTTTTTTGCTAAATATGTGATACAGTTTACTTGTGTTTAAATGCGGAAAAAAAATAAAATATTGTGTTAAAATTATATATCGTGGTCCAAATCGCCTAACCTTTACAGTATTCAATAAATTAAAAATCTGCGACGCATGTCCTCTAGGCATAACGTGCTTATTATTTTTAGCTAAATCGACACTTAAAATAAGATGAGTTTGTGGTCAAACGCCTAAACTTATGCATACTAACAAGATAACATGTAATAAATCATGCGCGCTAGACAATTTGCATGCATGCGCAATAGAGACGCAAAAGTTTTGATCGTGGTAGATGTAAATCGGCTTTGCGATTCCGAAAGTCGATAGATTAACATCTATTGGGTGTCCTCACTGTTCTTGGACTGGATTTTATTTAACAGCAGACACTTTGTCCGGCTCGAATTTAAAAACATAAAGTTCATATAAAAGCATTTAATTATAGACTTCTATGAATAGGTTTAAATTTATTCTAATATTTGATTCTTGCTTGTATCTGTTGTATGTTTATCAGTCATGAAATACATCTTCTATCCTTCTCCATTAATATCTTTGCTGAGTCACCCTGCTCCAGATAAGTTAACAAAATTCTTTTGACGGCAACTGTACAGAATACCCACACAATAGTATCACTGAGATGCGTTGGTAAAAATGCTCCGTTCCAGGCGGCGCACACGCAACGAGCCGTGATTATTTTCGTAAATCTCTACATTTTATAAACCTATATACATACACACGTATACATAAAAAAGAAAACAAAAGAATTAAAAAACAAATGGAAACACATAAACATAAATCAGACTTAATAACTAACTCGAATGTAAGCATTTGATTACCAAATATCTCACTTACATCTGCAATCCTGGTAAATATTCAACATTTAGTAACGGTCTAGAATATAAAAAAAGATTTTTTTTTTTAAATTTAAACCCTTAGATGACTCTTATAAACGTCAAAACACCACCACCGATCCGGATCAAAAATACATTCGAGAAGAATGGGCAAGAAAATGGATCTAGTTTTTTTTAAAATCCATATTAGCGGAAATACTGCAAAAAAAAAAAAAAAACATAAGCTCACGCCTGTTATCCCCGAAGGGTTAGGCAGAGGTGATGCAGCGAACTACACCACCCACATTCCGCCGAGCTTAGTTCCGTCCCATATGTGACAGGGTGCGAGCCTGTCGCCATATCGGGCACAAATTCCAAACTCCGGGATGATATTGAGTAGAAAAACCCAGTACCACTTGACCCGACCCGGGGATCGAACCCGAGACCTCAGAACTGCAGTCGCACCGTAATACAACTGCGCCACCGAGGCAGTTAAATACTGCAAAGGGCGTATAATTCCCACAGATACTGTAAAAAAAAAACCATGACGTATCCTAGACTCATACATTCTATACCTACGATGGTAGGTTTATAAGTCAACGGTTCCTTTGATGGTCACCATCGCTTCTTAAACTGTGTTCTATTTAGTGCCATAAAACAAAATTCATATATTCAGCGTACACTTTATTTAACGTCTTTGGTAAAACGTAGAGATTTTCTGTACATCCATACAATTTATTCATACAACAATACCCCATTATTAAACATTAAACAATGTTTTTTAATTTACCGGAAATGATATGAATTGCAGCTCGATTCTTTTGTTTGTTGTGATTTCTATTCAAATTAAGTTCTGTTATCTGTATCATCTTCAACTTTATTAGTAAATAAATGTTATATTAAATGCTTATGGTCTTAACCGCCATTTCTAGCGTAATGATCGTTTTTTTAAACGTGACAAATCTGCTTACAAACGTCTTCAAAGTCTCAAATTAGCTACAACAAAAGTTTTAAGGGTCCACTGACTGGTATACGCTTTCACATTCATGAGAATTTTTCTAGTGTAAACATACCCTAACATAATTTCGAAGAAACAATGCAAGCGCTGCAGTAAAAATCGAAAAAGCGAGAGCAAAAAAAAAAAGTTACACCACGAGCAGTCGACCTTCCAAGCGTGACATGCATAATTTGAAAAATTATATAAGCGCTTCTTAGAAACCTTCTGTCCATGGCCAATGACTTCTATTTTACACTAGAACTGCTATTCTGATAGATAAATACTGAACTCAAACAGGCGAAGATTATGTGACTTTAAATGAAAAAAAAAACGATATGTATTATATTTATTTAAAAAAAAGAACCAGATCGAGTTTCTTGCCTGCGCTCTTCTCGACTGGGTTGTTTTCCGAACCGGTGGTAGTGTTTTAGACGTTCATAAACGCCTTCTTAGGGCCTAAATTGAATAAAGATGTATTTGATTTTGATTTTTTTTTTGAAATTTATAGAAGAGAGCTAATTTCGTGTCTCCATGCAAATATCTTTTTCCCCACATACCATACAGTAGCGGCACGCTGTGATGGCCATTTTGACCTTGTCCGCTCATGAGCTTTTGTACCAATAAATACTATTTATAAATACAAATTGGCATTTCACGTCACTTTCCATGACGTGATGTTATTTTAATAACATTAATAACGCAGTAACTCTATTCGTTTGTTTGTTGCATGAAATGTTAACAAATAGGTAATTTAAAATCTAATGAATATTATAAGCTATTATACTATTAAATCTGCATATTTGTAAAGAAAGAGAATGAGCAGAAGTTTTAATAGATAATGTCAGAAATAAATACTTCTATGCGTTCTCTAGTCATCATCTCCCTACCCTTTTCCCATTTTTATTTGGGGTCGGCGCAACATGTCTTCCTCTTCCATTCCTCTCTATTTGTTGTCATCTCCGCATTCACTCCTTTTCTAAACATATCATCTTCCACACACAGTCCATCCATCTTTTCTTTGGTCTTCCCCTTCCCATGTAACCGTCTACATTCATATCCAATACCTTTCTTACAACATTCTCTTTCTCCCTGCGCATCACATGTCCATACAGTGTCTGATTATATTAATACAAAAACAATCAAGTGTAAACACTTGTCACAGTGTGCCACATTAAGCGTGTAGTACTCTGGGATTAGCCAGGTAACGTGAAAGTAGGGTTTTCACGTTCTGTGGGATTGCGAGCACTAGGCATCGCAGTGGTAGGCAATTACGGACTGAAAATAATAATAATACATTATTGCATTTTCTTAGTAAATTATCTGACATTCGCCTGGTAAGTTACCATCTTGGAATTGAAGATAACTACTTCAGGAATATTCGTGAATGTTTCCTTATAATTACGCTTATTTTTAAACTTAATTAGTAATTGATGTGAACTATATATACTCTGCTAAAGATATAAGTAATTAAAACGGAATACTTAGATGCAGTTTTTTTTTGTTAAAATACATAAGGATTTAATGTGTAAATGACAATAGGGAAGACTTTCCTTCTACACTGCATAGGTTTTATGCTTGTCAACATGATATTAAGTGACGATAAGCCCTTTTATTTCTTTTTTTTTTGACGGGGGGAAATGCATTTACGCACTACCCCTATCTATTGTATTTGTAGGATCAGAGTCCCCCAAATACAATAGATAGGGGGGCACGGAGTGACGAGCTCCGTGCCAGTGTGGGACTCACCCGGGCGAGAATCGCCCGGAAATACCCACTAAAACCCCCCGGGGCCGTCCGCTGCATTTGGGATGGGGGCGATACGGGGTTGCTAGGCATGTCGCCGCGTCGCCTCCTGCAGCGAACCCACCGGGCCTCGTCGTGCAATGGCCCAATGGGGATGTGGGAGAATATTTCTCGACCCCACCTCTTCGCCCGCCCCCCCGAAGGGAGGCCTGACCCAACGGTCAATATTCCGGGGGGCAGTATAACCTGCCCCCCATAAAAATAAAAAGGGAAGGGAGAATAGAGCAGAGACGGGCCAAGAGGAAAAGAGGGAAAGAACCCGTCTCCACTATAGAGGGGAGAGATATAGGTGACGATAAGCCCTAAAATAGCTACTCGCTAAGGGGTGCTGGCTTCCAATTAATGCTACCGGAATACACTGCAGGTGTTTAATAACAGATTTTTAATTTCAGACTGGTAGTATAGGCAAGCGGGATTTAGAAAATGCCGTAACATCATGTTATGCTACGCCTCTTATAAATTTGAAATTGAACCATCAGAAAAAAACCATATTAGCTGTTGTTTAGTGATATTATAACATGGACAAAAATTGGTCAAAATAATTCGTACTGTGTAGCTTGATTTTAAAAGGAACTCTTGAAAATTATCAATGCGTATGAAAAATCAATACGATCGAATGTCAGTGACAGTCCTTACCGCTTATTCGAAAAGAAAAATAATGAAACAAAACTTTCAGTAAACTTTTTCAAATGTATTTTAAATGAATTAAAAATACACTATAAATCTTTTAAATTGGTTAGATATTTAAATCATAGTAATTTGTTCACGCCTTGTAATTTATATTTAATTATAATTTTGAATATATTTCAAACAGACAAAATCTTACGTAATATTTCGTTTTTTGTATATACCACATTTGATGTAGTAGATAATACGTGTGTTTTAAATGCAAAATAATATGATATTTCAAATGGAATATAAATTAAATACACATTCGGGAAAAATACATATGTGTAAATAATAAAACTCAATAGACCGGGTTCTTTTTCTACGAAAAACAAAACATATCAATTTCGTGTTAGCCGTCGACCGCAGCAGCCTTGGCTGGCAGACAGACAATGGGCGATAAGGGAAACCTGCGGTCGAACAGACAGCCGGAGAAACCTATCATTTTGTATTCGAGGCACGCACCCGCGCCGTACGGACCTACGCACGGATCATATAAAAATTAGATACGCTATTTTTATTCTCTTTAATATTTACTATTTATTTTTAGGCACGTGGTGAAGATTGGTGAAATAATTTTATAAAGTTGTGTAATGTGTAAGGTAAGGGTCGACCTTTTTTATTTTTATTTTTTGACGGGGGGAAATACATTTACACACTACCCTTACCCATTGCATTAGTGAGACCGAAGTCCCCCAATGCAGTGGGTACGGGGGCACGGAGGGACGAACTCCGTGCCAGTGTTGGACTCGCCCGGGCGTGAAGCACCCGTAAATACCCACTAAAACCACCCGGGGCGGTCCGCCGCATTTGGGATGGGGGCGACACGGGGTGGCTTTCGCAAGTGACCCACCGGGCCTCGTCCGTACAATGGCGCAATGGGGATGGGGGAGAATACTTCTCCACCCCACCTCTTCGCCCACCTCTCGAAAGAGGCATGACCAAGACTGCTCAACCATCCAGGGGGCAAGATTTACTTCCTGCCCCCCAATGAAACATGAAAATGGGACAGAGCAGTGACGGGCAAAGATAAAAGGGGAAGAAGCCCGCCACGGCTGAAAAAGAAGAAGAATGGGTCTTATCTTGCCAAACCGACAAGACAAGCAAGGAGAGGGATATCCAAGTAGAAGAAGAGAAGAAGAAAGGTCCCTCTCCTCTGCTCATCTTGTCAAACCGAAAGTTAAGGGTCGACCTAAGTCAATCTATCTAGACCAGATCTAAAGAGGTCAAAAGTGTTGTATTACTGAAGAATGTATGAAAGTAAAAGATGCGAAATACTTATGCCAGGATCGTAGCAAGCGGCACAAGTGGTAGTTACCTCTGTCTACTCTTGTAAAAAAGAGTTGTCATTTCTACTTGATTAAGTTTTTCCTGAATAAATTCATGCAAGAACTTCGATGACTTTCTAAATAAGTAGATATATATCAGCTACATACAATATAACATAACATAAGCTCACGCCTGTTATCCCCGAAGGGTTAGGCAGAGGTGAAATAGCGAACTACACCACCCGCATTCCGCCGAGCTTAGTTCCGTTCCAGATGTGACAGGGGGCGAGCCTGTCGCCATATCGGGCACAAATTCCAAATTCCGAGATGAAATGATATGAGGCAGTCTACATATCTACATAGCCCGTAAACTATATTCTAAACATCTAGTACGATAATAGTGTAATACGCTGACAAATAAACAAATGGCATGCTTAAAAATGTCGACATAGTTTTTAAAGTCAAAAGGTAGTAAATTGGTGTGTGAATAGAAATGGTTACTGACGTTTAAAATAGTAGTAAAAGAACCTCGGGGAGCATTTTTTAATCCCTAATTGAAAAAATCGATCGAAAATTTGTACAGGTAACCTATTCTATAAATCTAAGAATACGCGACAGCAAGATATTTATGCTACTTTTATCCGTCCGATACGAGCTTAATTATTGGATTGATAGAAATGGCGGCAATTATTTCAGGTGTAGTTTGACTTTATTAATATTTCTACTTTGTTAAAACTCAAGCGACACTACTTGAAAATCAAATCTGTGATCCAGTCTTCACACATTTGCAGACTATAATATTATA
Source organism: Samia ricini (assembly GCA_014132275.2). Classification (NCBI taxonomy): domain Eukaryota; kingdom Metazoa; phylum Arthropoda; class Insecta; order Lepidoptera; family Saturniidae; genus Samia; species Samia ricini. The sequence continues at coordinate 1,377,479 of AP028169.1, forward strand.
ATCGTTACAATCGTTAAAAAAATCTCATAATTAGGAATAAATTATACATTGTAAATATTTAAATGAAGAACAAAATTAAAAGAGAAATACATTTTATATTCGTTTTAAGAATAAACACGTTAATCTTTAATCATATTTATGATAATTAACGAAGTAGCACAAACAATGAAAAATGTTTAAATTTAAACTGCCGGACTAACATTTGACCAGAGTTGCTGAGCGTCTGGTACCGGCGTACAGTTATGCCTAAACTTAACTATTACATATTCCAACAAATGAAGAAGAAAACATCAACTTAAATTTAAAAAAAAAAACCCTTGATTCTATTAGGCTCATAGAAGGCGCTTATAAACGTAATATCACTACCATCGGTTCGGAGAACAACACGAGCACACTACCGAATGAATACTGTATACCACTTTACGTTGTGTACATTTTATATGTTAAATCTTTAAAAAAGTGAGCCTGTTGAGACTATACTCGCTATATTACACCATTTTTCTCGATACTCAAGAGTGGGGAGGCTACGCATCACCGAACAAAAAGGAGACCGCGTATATAAGAAACACTGCATATTGTGTATTCTATCTCCCAGTCCGTTCCGCCGACCGAAAGCGGCGACGTCCGCGTAACATACTAATCGACCGCGACGATACCATCACGCGCGAGAATAGGAGGTTTTCTCATGTTCCTCGTACATTTGCGTGTCAGCGCCCACGCCCGCGTAACCGCCGTTCCCGCCGCCGGGGACGAGCGGCTAATTTTGCTCCCGCACACTCTCCGGGTGGGGGACCCAAGACGTACTTCGTTCCCCAACTGAGGAGGCTCTTGACGTCGCCGCAAGCGCGATACAGTGACACTGCACATGCATCAAGCATTACACGCACAACACTGCATACACACTCTTGCACATAACACGCAGGTACATAGGTCCCGTAAGGAACCTTTTTTTTTTAATGTAAAATAAATAAAAAATGTAGGGATTAGCTAGGATAAAAATTCCGCGGGAGTTTTCACACTCAGGTAGCGGCCAAGCCGAGGTTCGAACCCTTGAGCTAGGCTAACTTTTGCGGCTGAGTGCCTTCAGCACTCGCCCTCAAAGTTCGGTGAAGCTGTAATGGCCCTTCCGGTCAATAGCATTAGCTAGGTTAAAAAGTATTCTATCTCATTCCCTCGCACATTAAACCCTATAAATATATGTGTTTGTCTCTCTTTCATGACTTACGGATAACACAGGGGCTATAGAAGTTTTCATTTTAACAATAAATATTTGAAAAAATAAAAAGTGGCATTTGAAAACATCAAGAAAGTCGAGTTTCAAATGTTCGAATTAAGGTTAAGGAAAAAAAGCTCACGCCTGTTATCCCCGAAGGGTTAGGCAGAGGTGTAATCAAAATCAAAATCAAAAACATCTTTATTCAATTTAGGCCCTAAGAAGGCGCTTATCAACATCTAAAACACTACCATCGAACAAATAGCGAAATACACCACCCACATTTCGCCGAGCTCAGTTCCGTCCCAGGGGGCGGACATGTTACAGGGGGCGAGCCTGTCACCATATCGGGCACAAATTCCAGACTCCGGGGGGATGATACTGAGTAGAAAAACCTAATATCGCTTGACCCGACCCTGGCGATCGAACCCGAGACCTCAGAACAAAAGTCGTAACATAACACAATTGCGCCACCGAGGAATAGGAATAGGAAAGCCATAAAGTTTTTTAATGACAACTACCCACGCTAACCAAATCCCTGTAAAAGAGCGCTGTAACCGGGATCATGACTCATTTATATTATAAATTAAAATTTACAAAAATTTCATTTGCCACCTTCATTCCTTCTTACTCTGTACCCATTATTTATTATTCACGGGCGCCTTATGATGTGCTGTCAATTATAACCAATCTCCAATAGGCTGGCAGTGAGCCAGGCGTAAAAACTCGCATATTTAAACATATATTAAGAAGTCATAGTGAACGTGGAGGCAAATGAAAGGTGTCTCGAATGGTTACCAACGGTATGAAATGTCAATACTCTTCATTGCATAAATATAGCATTAACCAAAGTCAAATTCGGTATCAAATAAAGTTTAAAATGCATTTATTTAAACGACTGCCAAGTACAAAGCAATACAAAGGCAATTTACAAAATGGAACCTCTAGGTTTAAGGGTATGGTGATGAGCAGCCAACCTTCGGCGTAAGGTTTTTTACACTGTACAGGCTCAGTGCTCTGACCATAATCACACCTGTTGTTAAGTGACAATGTAGTCCAGGATTCATACTAAGCCTAGAGTTACTGATTCCCAAATGATTCTACCGGAACACACCTTTTGGTATTTGGCGACAGGTTTTCAAAGTGCACAGGCGGATATTATCAGAAAATGCCTTACCACCATTCATTTTAGAGTTGGAAATGTGAGCTCGGTTGGAAAGGTGAGCTCGAACCCGCTTTCAATTATGCGTAATGCCAACCGCACTATCAACTGCGCTATCATAATTTCAATCTGAAACTTGCAAACCACTGAAACGAACACCAAATCTATGTTACTTTTTGTTATTGTTATAATATTCGTTTTTTTATGCATTTTTTTTTTGTTAAAATTTTTGTTTTTGAATTTTGAATCAAATTATACGATTGTTTTCTTTTTAATACACACGTATGTATTATTCGTTCAGGTTTTAGTACCTATGTGTTTTGTGAAAAAAAAAAAAAATAAATAAAAGAAAATCATAATCCGATAAATAATTTCGAAGATAAATAATTATAAATGCGAGTGGATCCACGAGTCACGTCTAAATATAAATAAAATCAAACGTAGCTAAAATCACAAACCGTAGGTAAAGTTTACAGTGTCGCTAATTAACGATGACTATAAATCAATGTTAAATTAAAAATTGGCTTTATATTCCAAGCTGGTATCTTAATATTGCAATAATAAGTTATCAAATAAACGAGTTATTGTAAGTTAATTTTAAGATTATTAAGATAATATTTTAACAGATGTAGCTTCTTGAAGACTGAAAGTTTTGAACCTTTGACTTATTTTTGCATATTTTAATAATCTATTATACTGATTACCGTACATATAAGTAGTTTTCATCTTTCATTTATGGAAGTTAAATTATTACATTGTTTATTTTTCTACATAACAGCTTTATCGTATATAAATACAGTGGTATGTTATGTTACGTTTATACGTTAAGCTAATTGAAATTCAGTGCATATTTACGAGCTGACGTTGCCTGCATTATCGCCTTAACTTTGATGGCTCGTAAAAACGTTATACTCCACAGCTGAGACCCGTCAATTTATAGGAAGAATTCGACTATGAAAATCAATTTTACTTTATCATCTTATGACTTCGTAATTTTGAAGTGGAAAGTTAATAGAATATTCTATAGGTAAATGTAATAAATATCCATCAGTAAAATTTATGTCAGTATGGGGTTTTAAAAATTTTCAATTTTCCAAATGGCCGAATGTATTATTTTTAAATTGACGGTAAAGCATAGAATTAACGCAGCATGAATGAAATGGCGGCAGGTTTCGGCTACTACGTGTGATCCGCAAATCCCCTTTAAATTAAAGGGGAAGATTTACAAGAACATAATACGACCTGTCGTCTTGTATGGATCAGAATGTTACCCCATAAAGGTGACGGACGAAAGAAGATTACATGCAGCTGAGATGCGAATGTTGAGATGGATGTGTGGGGAAACAAGAATGGACAGGATTAGGAATGAATATATTAGAGGAAGTTTGAAAGTGGCGCCTATAACAGACAAGTTAAGAGGCGGTCGTTTGTCCTGGTATGGACATGTGATGCGCAGGGAGAAAGAGAATGTTGTAAGAAAGGTATTGGATATGAATGTGGACGGTTACATGGGAAGGGGAAGACCAAAGAAAAGATGGATGGACTGTGTGAAAGATGATATGTTTAGAAAAGGAGTGAATGCGGAGACGACAACAAATAGAGAGGAATGGAAGAGGAAGACATGTTGCGCCGACCCCAAATAGAAATGGGAAAAGGGTAGGGAGATGATGATGATGTCTGAGCTCGGCACTTTATCCACAATCACCACCTGATGTTAAGTGATGATGTAATCAATTTCGTTAAATACGCTAAACGTAGAGGTAATGACTCTCAACTGATGCTTCCGGAACACATTAGTAGTTACTTCGGGTATTATGGTTTCGCCACACAGCGGGCGAGCCGGGACGCAAGCGTGATGTTTCTATAGAATACAGCCGAGCTGTGCGCGACCTCTTTTATAGTAAAAGCGCGGTGGCGTCCCGGCCCGCCCGCTGTATAGCGAAACCATTATCCGGATGAGCTTTAAAAAGTGACTTAAGTGGTTATTACACGATATTTTATTTCATCGAAAACTCTGGTTCATTAACTAATAAGCGGATTCGAACCTACGCCCATCGACGCGAAATCATTATCCGAATACTACTGAATCGTCATCACTTTAAAACATGTAATGGACGAAAATTATTTTATCTATAAATGCGTAATCACTTAGTCTAGATTATGCTTGAATTCTTTTAATCGTCATACAAATGTTCCAGAGGCGAAATTACATTAAAAGCGTTATGTAGCGACGATGACGCAGTTAGTCATGAGACCGTTCGATTCCACGTTAAGGGACGCGGGTTCGACACTACCTATCCAACTCTAAAATCAGCTAAGATTTCAGTGAAAGAAAACGTCTTGAAGAAACCATAGATTGCGGTAAGAGGCGTTTTCTAATAACGCGCTGCTGGGTATCTAACACTATCAATTTTTAAGACTTGTCACCAAACACCAATAGGTGTGTTCGAGCACCATCCAGGATCACATCATCACTTAACATGATGTGAGATTCTGGTGTAAAAAAGCGCTTTGAGTTAAAATTTAACTCGCGTTAACCCCTTATGTTTAAATATATCGTCGTATCCATTACACTTGCGAAGGTGCGTACATATGTATGTACGTTCGTTCGTCCACAATTAACGTACACATACAGTCAGTCAAACAAAAGTAACAGAAAACAGGAAGTGCAAAATGAAACCCGTGCGCCGAGCGCGCGACTTATTAATACCGCACTCTCACCTTCAGCCATTGGCCAAAATTATCACGTCCTCGCGTATGGTCTAAGTTAAACGCTGCCGCGTGATGTGTTACATTACTTTACCCATTAATATTATATATGATAACTGTGATTATTATTATCTATATTAATAAAAAAAAATTGAAGTGTCTGTTTGTAACGTCAAAATAATATTTTTTTTTTTACTAAATACATATGAATGTATATATGATAGCTATACCAAAAATCTTTCCGTCTGTTTGTTCCGGGTAATCTCCGGAACAGCTGGACCGATTTTGACGGAACTTTTTTTCGTAGATAGCTGAAGTTACTACGCGTAACTTAGGTTTTTAATTTCCTATATAATTAGGGATCCGCGTAAAAATTTAAAACGTAGTGATGAATATATGAAACGCAGGCGCAGCCGCGGGCACACAGGTAGTAGTATATTACTAATTATATTTCTTTTTTTTTAGATACTTTTGTCGTCATAATTTCATTGATTGATCGTCATGATATTCAGGCAGTCGTCATTTGTTAGATTTAAATGATGATGATTAAAAGTAGACGCATATTTCTATTCATACTATACTGTGTAGCTTCTTTGAATCAAAGCGAAGAAGCAATGCAAAAGAAATTATGTTGTAAATCTTATGATTGCTTTTTTTTTATAATGCACAGCACAGTGAATGCACTGGACCTGATGGTAAGTACAGTACAATCCGAAACAGCGGCGACTGACACTGAACAGAATTCACTGCCAGTCACCGCTGTCATACTGGCCTGCTTAAATACCTCTTCACGCCTCTTATGAAGGACACAATAGCGTATGAAGGAGGGAACACGCTGACAGGAAGACGGTTCCATAAGCTCACAGTGCGACAAAAGTAGGAGTCAGAAAAAAAATCAAAATCTTTCTGTCAAACCAAAATAAGTGATTACTTTAAATAACGTAATTATAATTACACTATATATTTAATGTAATTTATTGATGTATAATATATATAGGTAATATAAACGAAATTAGAACATAATACACAATAATAGTACGTTTTAGTTTCTCTATCCCGGTTTTACTGTATAAGTTTTACTGATATCAGAACAAAACTTTTACGAACCCCGCTTCAGCCTTTACCTTGCACTGCAGCCAAAGTGCAACACACTGAGATGTATGACCCTGACTCGGGTAAGGCCACTCGCCTTAAACACTAGACATATGCATACACATTAACTCGTGACTTACCGCAATATACTGCGTATATCTGGAACGTTAACGTCTTCAGCTGGTACTCCTTCTTTTTCATATGAATCTTTTAACGACATATCTTCTTGATTGAAAACTATACTCTTAATATTAAGAAGTAGTAAATATGATTGTAATTCTCGTGATCCTAAATCTGTTTTTAGCTCCTCACAACCGACTTTAAACTCAGCATTTTTAACTGAGGATAGTTTAGTTTTAACTAAGGACTGTGGTGAAATAGATAATGTGTAATGGTTTCGCCACACAGCGGGCGGCATGGGACTCCAGAGCAATTTTACTATAAAGGAGGTAGCGCTCTGCTCGCGCTCTGCTCGCGTCGAGACCATAGAGAACTTAGCCTATAGTCAAAGCCAAGTGCTGCTCATATGCGACTACATCAGGCATCATGGTGTCAATCTGCACTCGCATTTTTCAAATGTTTTATAAATATTTGATGAAATTTATCATTACCATTATCACGTTGATGATTGCTTCTTAAGTTGTCTTTAAGTTATTGCATCTTGTGATTGTCAGTAAGGTTTATGAGTTTTATTTAATCTTTAACTACGTAGCGGTTGATGAACTATGACGTATGTGTAATTAATGACAGAAATATTCTTCTCAAAATCGATACATACTAAATACTTGCAGAGATTCGAACGAGCCGACTATCGGCATTAGAATGATCGGTTCAGTTTTATCAGTAAGGAGTTGTCCATGGATTACATGATGATTTTTTTTGGAAATTTATAACTCACTCCTTGCTGGTGATACGTTGTAAGAGGGGAGGGGTAGGAGACCCCGGGCCATTGCACGGACGCGGGCCATTGCACGGACGAGGCCTGGTGGGTTCGCCGCAGGGGGCGACGCGGTGCTTGCGAAAGCCACCCCGTGTCGCCCCCATCCCAAATGCGGCGGATGGCCCCGGGGGGTTTTAGTGGGTATTTCCGGGCGCTTCACGCCCGGGTGAGTCCCACACTAGCACGGAGTTTTTCCCGCCGTGCCCCCTTACCTATTGCATTGGGGGACTCCGGTTTTACTAATGCTATAGGTAAGGGTAGTGGGTAAATGCATTAACCCCTGCCAAAAAAAAAAAGGGGTAGGAGACCCAAAATCACGTGTACTTTTCGATACAAATTATTAAAGCCGTCAACGACGAGTCAAATTCACGTGATATTTTACTGCACCCTTCTTATGTCATTGTGATATTTCGTGATTTTTTTTTCCGAACTAGCACCTCTCTTCTTTCGAGCCTCATGTGATTAATGGCCGAACCCTAGGCGGAATTAAAGATATCATATTCTTCCGTTAACATGCTCAAAATTTATTTCGCAAGTCCTTGGTTTTCATAGTTTTTATTTGTTATTAATTAGTTTGTTATATTCATGTTCCTATATTATGTAATTATGTTAATATTTTAAATGATATAGTATAGTCATTGGGCTAATAAAGAAGTGCCTTGGAAATAATAACATGAAAATAAAATTCTAAAGCGTCACAAAGTCTGTCTGGAGCTCTGTTAAAAATGGGATCATTTTCTGAAATGAAATCTAGAGAAATATAATGAAAATTTATGAATGTAAGCATAAGAGTTTTTTATAATTTTATATAAACCCATAAAGGATCCGAGGATAAAACAAAATCAACATTTTTGAAGCAAATAGTTGTACTATAGAATAATACTCGCATCACCGACATTTAAAGTAAGTAGCGGCGTTAGAGAAAAGTGTTAATTAAAAAAAAAAAAAAAAAAAAAGAAACAATCCCGGCAGATATTTCCTCATTCGGCTGGGGAGACTTTTAAAAAAGCGTTAACAAAATGGCGGAAACGTCATTTCCTTTAAACGATCTGACAAGTTGCTGAGCCCGAGCGAACGGGAGCTTCGAAACAATAGAACTTTATGGGGGGTAATTAAAGTTAATGACCAGGAAATTAGGTACGTATCATAGAATGGACAGTTTTCTTTTTGTGTTCCAACGGCCTCGGGACGGTTTTTATTAAGTGCCTTTTAGATCTGCATTATTACGCTTGCCCATCTTTAAATAGTCTTCAGTTAATATGAACTCCTGGTAATATTTCTAAATAACAATAAAACTACTGGCAGTTAATTATTCGTCATTCTTGTGAATAAAATTTACAATCGTTTATTACAGTAACTGAGAATATTCACTTTTATATGTACTTATAAAATAAAACATTCTCATGTTATTAGTATCAGTTTTTCTTGTAAATGTAAAAAAATCAACAATATCTACTAATCAAAAATATATATATATTCAGCATCAGAACAGAAAAAGGCACGTAACTGTTTTATTTTTGCTTAAATCTATATAAAGATAATTTGTATTTTATAATATAATATTAACATTTTAATAATTATAAGTTATCAAAAGGTATATTAATTTGATTAAATGTAAAAGTGCATAATAAATATCATGAAATAATAACTAAAACGACAAATAATCGCGTGCATTAACTAATAACAACAAACAACAAAAAAAAACATCAAGAAGAAACGATTCACAAGCAGCAACGGGAATGCCTCAACAACGTAAAGAAATGTTATACCGAACGAAACTTTAGTGATGGGGTAATTTATTTAAATCTGTTCCTTTAAAGGGTCACTTGATTGCAACCGAAATAGTCCACTACTGGTCATAGCCTTTCCCCAAAAAGGAATTGACATAAACGGCCCGCTCGGCAGGCAGGTTGGTGTTTGTGATACTCAGAGGGTTCTGCTGCCCATCCCTTGTTTTATCCCTTAGTCGTCTTCTACGATACCCATAGGAAGATATGGGGTGGTACTATTTTTATCCGGCACCCGTAGTGCAGTCGGATTCAGCGCCAATGGACGTAGTTTGGAACCCACCTATTCCAGTTTATAATAAGCCTGAACTATTGTGAGGTAACCATAATATGTTTACCATCCTGGACCACATCTTCACTCAACTTCAAGCGAAATTGTGGTCAAAGCGCTAAGAAAACAATGTCACTGAATTATTTGTATATCAACGTATCAACGACGTTTTTAATTATAACATTAAGTGACCCAACTTAACCCTCAAGTGTATCAACTACGGCTTTTAGGCTCGGTACTATTATGAGTACTTGAATTAAAAGTCCCAGTACGAATTTGAAAGAACTTAAAGAAACTATTGAGATTAAAAAAAAATTACGGACACAGAATGTTAAAAATGCAGGGTACATTTATATTTTCAAAAGATTATCGTGACATAACTGTACTTCAAGTACGTATCTGTGACTTATTTCTCGCAGGACATATAAATCCATATGTTTCCTACTTAATTAAATATAAAATATCATAGTATTTGTTAACCTTATCTTATTATCAGAATAAATTAGCATCGAATTCCATAAATTTCATAAAGGTTAATTGGAACCGAACACGTTGCCTCCGAAGCTTCGTTGATAAATCTTACGGACCTTATATTATAATTTTGTAAAAGAAAAACATTAATTTTCATTAAAGCGACCGACAGTAATTTTATGTTAATAAGACTTCAAAATGCAGAAATGTTACCTTAATAGGAGGAAACTAATGTTGTTAACTTAATTCCATGCTTTAGGTTCAAATATCATATTTGAGGTCCAGCAGCTAAGTATTTTAACTAAAACTACAATTTATTAATATGTCGATTACCCACAAAAATGAGACAACAGGAAAACAATGGAAAGCTGGCGTAAACGCCAGGTTAGTGCTCAAGGGGCTAAAAAAGTAGCAAAGGGATATTTTACAATCATAATAACTGTTCGACGTAGTACACACTTTCTATCTAGATTCCCGCACAGAAAAAATTTGATACACTCATATATTTGGTTTAAATATCGAATATTAGATAAAAATCAAACCGAAAATATATGGGCTTTTTTCTGCCTGATCACTGGCACTAATTCGGCATATTAGAAAAGACAAGGAGTTTTAGATTTCAGTAGGTAAAAACAGATTAAGATCGCTTACTAAAACCAGCCCGATTGATAAGAGAACTTTTACAATGGAAATCGAGATAGACGAATTCCAAATGTTTAATTTTTTTCTCTTACTAGGGTCTATAACCGCGAAGAGATAATGAAAATTTGAAATTGGAACATAATTTTGTCAAAATGACTACGTTGTAGGAGTGTGTTTAAAAATAATATTGAGCATTATTTGGAGCGAGGTACAAGAAAGGTACTGCCGATATTATTTACACACTTTAAATTTATAAAAGTCCAACATTTTCCTTAAGTTTTCCGTATGCCATTACTTCTCAGATTTTCTCCCTTATTAACAACACTATCGAATGGTGCAATAATATAATATGAGTTTTTTTTTTCATAATCAACGGGTTCATTAGGAATATTGATTTTTTTCAATTTTAATTTTTCTCTATTCTGCATAGTTTCAGATTTGGCCAGGCACGCCCATTTGAAGATATATATGTAGTAGAATAGCCGACAATCCAATTTTTTTTTAATATGTTGGAGAAACGAAGAAAAAAAACCTTATTGTACATGTGACTTTGGAAAGTCATTTGGAAACTCAATCATTTTATTACCGACTCGAGTCATTTCAGAACTAAGAGTCAGTTAGTAGTTCACAAACACCACAGCACTATTCGACTCGACAAATACCTTTAGAAAGTCGCGCGAAACCCGCATAAAGTTCACAGTGCAACGTTCCTTTTTTTCTCTTTTCTTTTTTCAAGTAAATGCACCGAGCTCGTGTTTGCATAGAAAAGCCGGGCAGGGGGGCGAGGCACAACGTTTTATGCTCGCGTTAATTTATTATTTAGAGTTAAAACGATCGTTGTCACGCGAATGCCGCTTAGCAACCGGGCCGTGTGTTCCAACAACACGGCACTGTGTTTAGTTGACGTAATAATTTCTCACAGAAAGTGATGACAATGATAGCTTTTATTAATAAGTCGATTACCCATAAAATGAGACTACAGGAAAACAATGGAAAGCTGGCGTAAACGCCAGGTTAGTGCTCAAGGGGTTAAATAACTATCTATCATGAAAACTACGCGTAGTTAAACTATAGAAACAAAAGGCAAGCGCGGTCGAGGCCTAAGATTTTGGAGTGTCATATTTATGAGGAGCGTTAATTACCGAGTTTCACGCATTTCTGACTTTATTATTGTTTAGACATTTTCAGGAGTAAGTTTGTAATTCATATAAAGCTTTCGTGATTTATCAATTCGACGTGTACGATTTAAGGAGTGAGGATTATCCCCTCTGACCCCTATGACCTATTATAATAGATAATCTGTTTGCCTACAAATACGTTTAAGACGATAACAATGATATATGCTAATGGAGTAATTGAAGCACTAGCCGTCTGTAGAATTATGACTCGTCAAAAATAATATTTATGTCGTTTCCTTCCTTCTTTAACCAATAACAATGACAAATAAAACAACAAAATTCATTGTTTTATATTATTTCACTAGCTGTGCCCGCGGCTTCACCCGCGTGGAATTCAAACCATTCGCAGCCTATATTCTCTATGTGGATTCAATCTCATTACAATTTTTTTTAACAAAATCTCCAGTGGTTTAGGCGTGAAAAGGTAACAATTAAACAGATAGAGCTAGCTAGTGCACGCTACTTTGTATGTGTAGAATTACTACTTAATCTCATTTTTAATACGAGACTTCATTAATCTCCGTACCATAATCAAATTAAAAAAAATAATCGTATGTTCGTCTTGAACGTTTTCAAGTAAACTTTGCAACTCAGATCTGACTGTGACACAACAGTTATTCGATTCCTACCATCTGATTGTCGTCTCTAATTTATTATCTCAGAGGTAAAATTTAATGGTTCTAACTTAAATAGAACGAATTCGCCATATAAACTTGCAACCCCTAGTTGCCCCTTTCAGGGTTAACATTTTAAAAAATGGCGATATCCTTGTACATTTATTTATAGCCAGAATTATTTATATTACACTTCGTGATTCTTAGTTTCAAAATGACGGACTTTCACACAACGATTTATCATTCATTAGGGGTGATATTTTCAAAAATCCTTTCTTAGTGGATACATACATCATAAAAAGTACTACTACCTACCTATCTACCTAGTCTACTTAGTGCCTACCTTTTTTTTTTTTGACGGGGGTAAATGCATTTACGCACTACCCTTACCCATTGACTTAGTGCCTACTTACCTAATCTACCTAGTGCCCAAATTAAATACTTCTTTAGACGCGTTGAGACTCTGGGTAGGGGAAAACATACACATTCGTGTTAACATTTTCATGACGTCAGACGTCACATGATACAGTATGTCAAATATAAGATTGCGTTTAAGTTCTGGCGTTTTATATCCTTTTTTTGTTATTTGAATGAACAAAATATGAAATTGAAACAATAAAATTTTACAAAATTTTTATTTTTTTCTTCCGTCGGTTGTGCCTTGTTTTTTTTTTTTTAATTTATATACATTTGATTTTAAACGAATGAAATATGTATGATACTTGATATTAATTTAAGCTATCTGTTGTAGGTATATTAAAAAAAATATATTGCATCGTTTCAAAGTGAAAAATAATGACTCGGAGAAAAAACAGGAAAGCGGAAAACGAATACAGGTTATTAATTAGACTGACTTAGTATGTACTGCAGCTGTCGTATAATTTTTTTTTGCATAGTACGCGGTAATTATTAATGAACGAAATAGTGGACACATGGTGTGGGGGGATAGAGGAGGGAGTAGGAGGGCGGGTTTAAATTGAAAAATTACAAACGCAAATGATATGTATGGTATTGGTTTGAAAATTAACCAGTAGTCTATTTGTTTGAAAATAAAAAACACATACGCTAATAATACATTAACAATGCTTTGTAGTTCTTTATTGATTAAGGGCCCTTTAATTATTTTGTAGGAATCCATACTGGGGGGAGGGGCGTTGGGTGTTATTCTTTGATGACACGGGGGACGGAGGCGTCTGAATTATGATTACATAAGCATTATTTAGTTGTTATCTTTGTTTTTTTTTTTTTCTTCACAGTTATCCAACTCATATGTAGCCATTTAGGAAGAAATTTTAGCAGGTATTAATAGGTTAGGAGACCATTTTAATAACGTAATACTGAAGGTCACTTATAAAGTATAGATAATTTATTGCTAACTTCAAAGACGAAAATTCGAATTCTTGCACGAGTTTCAATTTTCAGAATCATATTGAGACCATAGTGTAATAGTGTTATTGGGATTTGAACCTTTCGGAAGCTGCTTGTGTCGAATAAGCTGAAAGAGAAAACTTAGGGCAATTTTTTTTAACTAGATAACGTTGTTAACCGCAAGGGCCTTTGCAGCTTCACCGTTACTTTGAGGTCGAGTGCTGAAGGCACTCAGCCGCAAAAAAGTAACTAGCACAAGGGTTACCAAAATGGTACGAACATCGGCTTGGCCATTACTTAAGTGCAAAAAAATCCGCGAAATGTTGAACCTAGCTAAACCCTACATTTTTATTCAATAATAATAATTTAAAAAAAAGTTCCTTACAGGACCTATGTACCTGCGTGTTATGTGCAGGAGTATGTGTCCTGTGTTGTGCGTGTAATGCTTAATGCATGATGAAACTTAGTTTCATCGCTAAGGCTATGCACAAGAGTACGCGCACCATACTTTGACTGTCTCTCCTTCAAGAGACTTGCAAGACGTGATCTAAATAGTGATTGGGTTCGATATTTCACTTGTGACTGTCATCAGATCGATGGTCAGGATTGAGTTGGAACAGTTGAAACTCTGTCATCTCGTAGCGGATCCCCAACCACGATCAACAAACTGGACAACGGTGTACGTTTATGATGAAGAAACTAGAGTGGCCGTAGTAAGAGCCTTTTGAGCAATGGATGTAGATAGTCAAATCACCCTTATAAGCAATGCTCAGGAGCGTCGAGGAACATTAGTGTTCTATGCGCCTCCCATCCATTCATCATAGAGATCTCCAATAATCGACTCCTTTGACAGCTGAAAGAAGTCCCGCACTTGTTAGGATGTAGAAGTCATCAACCACCTTCTAATTCTCGAACAAATAGAAGAAGAATAAACTCTCTGAAGTTTTAGTCATTAAGAATTAGACGTAACCTATTTTTCTCTATCGGCGAAAGTGGTGCGTGGATAATATATAAAAATATTACTGCATTTTCATTTTTATTAAGAGTTTGTAGAAAGGACGGTTACTCAATACGTGAACGATATTAATGGCTAGAAATGACACCCTTCTCTGTGATTCTCCTTATAACGATTATAACCGTAATAATTTCTATAGGTGGTTTTATATAAAATAAAATAAAAAACCAAATCGAATTTCTTGCGGGCTCTTCTCGATGAGTGGGTTATTCTTCGAAACTATGGTAGTGTTAGACGGTTATAAACGCCTTCTCATAGTCTAAACTGACTAAAGTATTTTTTTTTTTTATATTTTGATTTGATTACAGAATATCAAGGTGAAATTATGGCTTTTATAAATGGCGTTTCGAATGAAACTCGTTATATTTTTATATTGCTTAACTAACTGATCCAGTGAGCATTAAGAAATCGGTTATTCGACCACTTAACATTTGAACTTTATCTGACATTGAAATTGCTCTGAAATAGGTGCTTGAAAATTCCGTATAATTATTACATTTTAATAATGGCTGGAATCGTTTTGGCTCATTTGGATTTCGTAAATACGATGAATCACAGTTTTGAAATGTTTGTGATGTTACAAATACACAAATAAAGAAATACAATATATTCTAATTGTAGATGAATCTTAAAAAATATTGTACGATAACAAAACGATAGCAATCTGTAGTGCCTTTACGCGATCGAGGTAGCGCTGAAATAATAAAGACTCTGATAAAATACTGTATACAAAATATTACCAGGATTAAGGCATCATCGCTATAATTCAAAATAGTCCGTCTTCAATATTAAATCTTTCGGCAACTTTTGGCAATCGCGCACACGTTCGAAAGCCAAAACCATATGAAAAAAATCAAACACAGAGACTGCCGTTTTACCCCCCTTGATATATTGCCGGGGCTTATTATTTCTACCCATTAAAATTACGAATGGCGCTATATATATTTTTTTTTTTCAGCCTGTTCAGTACCCAACGGAGATTTTTGGCGTTCTGCCGATTTCAGTCGGCGGCTATGAGATTTTATTTAACCCATATTATGACCGCACCGCGGGACGTAAATCAATTCTGCAGATTTTTTATTTTTGCATTTAAGTAATTGAATTGTTTATTGCCACTGGAAATCGCTGTTAAACTGCTCTCTATTATTTTATATTTTGCGTAATATTTTTTTTTTTCGACTATCGTTCCGTCGACCCGGGTGTATCCCTACGCGTGATGAATGTATTGTCATCATTTAGAAACATCATATTTAGGTCGAATGGTTCTTTTTTCTTTATATGAAAATTGAGAACATAATAAAATAAATTATGTGTTAATGTTCGTAGGTTTGAATCTATAATATTTTATAATGAGCCTCAGTTTTCGATGAAATAAAACTTCGTAATGTTTCGTAAGAGTCGACTCTTTGACTACAATCACATTTGATGTTAAGTAACGATGTAACCCAGGATCGTAAACACATTAAGCCTAGAAGTACTGGCTCTCATGTGATGCTGCCAAAACATACCTATTGGTGCTTTGTGACAGGTTTTCAAAACTTGACGGTGGTAACTCCCCACGCTGATATCTTTAGAAATTCTCCTATCATAATGCAATAGTTTCCTCACGATGTTTTCCTTCATCGAAATCCATCCACCAAAGCGTAAGATGTCCACTGCTGGACATAGCTCTCCCCAAAGATCTCCACAATGACCGGTCTTGTCACGCTCATTCATTGGATTTCCTCGACTTTCAGTTCGTCAGTCTAACTTGCTGGTGGTCTACCCACGCTGTGTCTTCCAAAACGCAGCAGCCATTCGAGAACCCGTTGGCCTCAACAAGCATCGGTTCTACGAGTAATGTGCCCAACCTACTGCCACATTAGTTAAGTGCCAGTCTTCTTACCCATTTTCTCCATTGCGCTTTGTATAACTTTAAGCTTCATCGAAATCTCAGCCTCATTTATATAGAAATAGATTAGTGTATTCGAACCTCCGTCCATCGATGCGAAATACGACCACAATACCAACTAAGCTATCATCGCTTTGAGAAAATATTATTTTAAAAATGACGTAGGTAGCCCATATGCATTATTTCTGTTCTCGACGCGTAAGTTCACCGTATGTCATTGTACTCGAAAAATGACGTTAAACTTTTGCCTTCGAAGTACTAATTATATTATAAGGACAGTAATAATTCTTTGAAGAGTCCCGGTCACGCCTCTCTCTCACAACTGAATGTATTATATCATAAAAAAAAAATAACGCAGATAAACGTTCAAGGAGTCATGTCGAAGAAATTTTGTTTGTACTTTACACAGAGCGCTTATGATTGGACATGAATTATTTTAAAACATCTAATATGCGCAAATATTACCACTTCTTACTTAGTTATTTAAAGTACCATTTTTGCCCAGTTTACCGCTCATATAATTATGATACTATTATAAAATTATCCAGTGCTTTGTATCTCACAAATATTCAACGGTTAAAACCTTATGACTTGTTCTAAATGCAACAAAATCTGGAAAAGTATACGATTATTTTTTTAAAGAAGTAAGTTATGTAAGTCCGTTTAATGCTTTTCTAGTTACATGCTAACTAAGAGAAAGACAGAGAAAGGTTTGATCATATATAAGCGTTAATTGTATTACTTTTTTAAATGTTTTACCGCTGTTTTATTAAATGTTAGAAAAAAAAACCTTTTTATTAAAAACTAAACCGACTTCAAAATAATAAACTATAACAAGTCAATAAATAATTACGTTATTAATTTCGAAATCGGTGCCAGTGATGTAAATTTACATCGCTAATTACATTCAATTTTGATTAATGCTCTATTCTCTGTTTATCTTTTATCACACCTACTTTATTTTATCTCTGCACCACCCTAAGGTTGACTGGTAGAGAAAGCCTCTGGCATTAAGTCCGCCTTTTTACACAAATTGTAAATAAAGTATAAATAAATAAATAAATTGTTCTTTAAAATCACCCTAGTCTATTATTTAGCTTATAGTATCCAGCTTTAGTTATTTCCATTTGTAGATGAGTACATTGGTTAACTATAGCTGATACCAACTACCAAGCTAAGGAAGCAGATTAATAAAGTAATTATTTATTGACTTTTAGTGCATTTTTAAAGTTTTTCTTTTGATAAAGGTTTTATTTTTAATTATAAAAATAAGTTTCTACTCTTTAGTTAAACTATGTACTTTAAAGTGTAGTTGTGAAGTATACTTCATATCTTTGGAAACGAATATAATATTGTAGAGACCTCATCAACATCTAACGGCACAATAGCGCGAGCCGCGGGCGCACGGGTTACATATATTTAATACCTCGTATGAGAGAAGTCCGTGTGTCCCGTCTCGCTCGCACTCTGCATGTTTCTGATTGACCACCGTAGTTACTGTAAGCCCTACGACTAACGAGGGGATCTTTTGGAATATAAGTCTCACTGTACATCCTCAAAATTAACTAATCATATAAGAATCAGTTAATAAATAACTTTCAACGTGTACCACGACTTTCCCTCCAGTCATCCTTCAACTGGCTAGCAGCAAGCAACCAAAATATGAAACATGTGTAAGTGTCTGTAATATTCAAGGTGTTTTCTCAATTTCCCTGAGTTCCACTGATCAGATCCTGATCTGTGGACGCACCTCGGAAGTGTTTTCCTTCGATTAAAAAAATTGTAAATCAGTTCACAAATGAAGGAGAAATCGAGTAAAATAAAATACATACCGACGAATTGATAACCTCCTCCTTTTTGAAGTCGGCTATTAAAATAAAATTAAAATTAGATAATGTAAACATTTTCTATATAAAACTCAAGAATTGCAAATTTAGTCTCCAATGATTGATTATTGTACATATTTCACATATTATAATAAACACACGTCTAGTCATGACAGGTCTGTGATAAATTATTATTGTTTGATGTCAGTAACCGACTAATATGTTTACTAATTAACTTCAGAAACGGCGGTTTCTGCTGAAATTCGAAATACTCATTAAGGCGCTTCAGTCTACTGCAGTTGAAGTAAGTTTTGTATTATTTGGTATATAAACATGCAAAGTTTTGAAAGTACTAACCGACCAAAATTAATGTGTACCTTTTTAACGCGTATTCTTTGACTATGTAAAAGAAGGAGACAACTAACAAGACCACAGTTTCGATTCAGTATTTCATTAAAATAATGCTACGTTTAAATTCTTGTTCCGGTAGCGCAGTTGGTCGAGATAGGGTACAAAAAACTAACCCCCATACACCTAAAAGCAATAATGCGTGGAGCAATTTAGTTTTTAATATATTTTCGCACTACAATTATCAAAAGATGGCGTTGTTACACAGGCTGAATCACCATATCATTTTTAAATCTTCACAACTTATAGTTGTGTTAAAGTTAAAGATAGCTAAAATAGAGGGGATTAATAAGATTTATAATGGTTCGTACTACTTCTTTACATTATGTGCATTATTCATATTAACCGGTTATCATAAAATATGTCATATTTTTTTGATAAATTACCATTCGAAATTATCATTCTCAACTCGCTTGGGATAGACACAGTATGTTTTCATCTTCCATACGTATTTATGAGCCGCCATCTCTCACTCCTTTTTTTTCACGTTATTGGACGACGTTATTGTGTAAGGACAATCCACTTTCTTTCACCTTCTCTACATTTTCCATAGTCATATTTGTTACTATTTTATTGACATGCGCTTCGTTTCCTATCATTACATGTCCACATCATGACAAATGATTCCCTTTCAACTTTTCCAGCAATGCAATACAATTTCAAACTCCATTCATCAACTCCATTCAACCGAAAGACGACAACTGCTTGACATAGGTTAAGATCTCCACGATGACCAGTCTTACGCCACCCGCATCCAGCGGATTCCCGCGACCTTCACCAGGTCGTCGGTCCACCTTGTCCTACCCACGTTTCGTCTTCCGATACGTGGTAGCCATTCGAAAACCCATTGGCCCCATCGGGCATCGGTTCTGCGAGCAATGTGCCCAGCCCATTCCCACTTAAGTGTAGCAATTCTTCGGGCAATGTCGGTTCCTTTCGTTCTTCTGCGGATCTTCTTATTTCGAGAACTCCGGAAACTTCGAGCATAGTTCTCTCCATTGCCTGTTGGGTAACTCCCTCTAAAATATTCATTCTATACTTTTATAACATCTGAAAACATTAATGTTATTTTAAAGCAATCCAATAATGACTCGATGGTAGTGTGGTAGTAAAATACCTCGACGATGGATCCAGGTTCGAACCCGCCTGTATACATAAAACACATGAGTTTTCGGTAAAGAAAAATATCGTGATGGATCCATAGAACTATGGCTTGATAGTAAATCATTTTTAACACCCGCCTAATTATCTACGTCCCTTAAGTTTGAAATCCTATCGTCAAGTACAATTCGGATAGCTTAATTACTTAAGAGCGAGTACATCTAGGTTTTACGTATTCATTTTCGTTGCTTTATTTTTCTTAACTATAATTTTAAGTCGTTTAATTGTTACTATTTTGAGGCGGATTTTTCTGAAACGTGAAGGTAAGGTACGTTTATTGTTATCCTTGTGTTGTTGTTAACTTTTCGTGAGTAAAGACAGGCGCTGTCGCTAGCAAATTAGCGCTGTTATGAAATCATGAAATCGCAGCGCTGCCTTTAACACAGAGTTCAGCGAACCCGATGCATTACCGCCGGATCGTAAACGCCGAGGTCTCTCATCGCAACTCGGATGAAACGCATATATAATAAAGATGCAAATCATATATTTTTGCATACCGCACGTTCGTTTACGACATTTTAATAGCTGTTTTATTACCGTGACGTTGTTTTTATTTTGTTTAACTACGTCATCAGGTCAATGTTACAGGGTTTATCCTTCTTACCTTATGCGGTCATACACCATTTTCTAGATATATAATTATTATGTTTATAATGAAGGCGGAAGAGACATATACAAAGACTCATTTTTTATCCGATCATATAACAATATCAGTTGATGTAAAGTGACGATATGGTCCAGGATGCTAAACGCAATAATACTGATGCTGGTAAACAGTTTTCAAACATGAAAATAGTAACTACCAAAACGGCCATTCTTATAAAATCTACCAAATAATTTCCTCGCCATTGTTTCCTTCACCGAAAGTTCAGGTTTGTTACAAAATCAGTGAGTTCGAACCTACATCCGATGATGCGGAATCCGATCGCAATACCAATGAACACGCTATCGCGTATCTCCATGAGCACAAGTGGTTGCATATAGTGGGTTCCCGCATCTAGTGGGTTTCCGCATCTAGTGGGTTACTGCATCTATTGGGTTCCCCGTGTCGTCGGCCCATCTTTTTGCTGCTTTGCTTTTGTTGACTGCATACGCTTTATATTACGGTATGTGATTGCCATTAGGAAATTCGTTAGATCCATCGGGCATCGATTCTACCAGCAATGTACCACATCGAATTAAGTTAAGCACCGCTAAGTAGTTCTTCGCGCCTATCGGTTACAATTACAATTGAAAGTTATGATAGCTCATTTATTAGTGCTGTTGGATTCCACGTCGATGGACGTTAGTATTCTAATTATATAAAAGAGTCTAAGCTCTCGGTATAAAACATCGTAAGGGATCCATATCATGGTGGTAACGTATTTTATAATAATGCCACACATCAATAAGTGTTCTGGCTTTTTTTATTGGAGGTTTAATTCGACTTGCGTCGGAAAAATTTGCCTATAATAGCAATTCAAGCAGCTATGCAGTTAGTAATCTTCTTTCACAATTAATTTATGTGAGCTTAAATCTACTTCTATTTTACATCTAAATTTTCTATATCTATATGTTAAATTATTTTGTAGACACTTATTTTGTTATTATAAATTAATTACTTACTTAATTATTACTTCAATTTTTTTATTTATTTTTTTATTAAAGGTCGTAACAAGCCAAGCAGAACAAGGTCCGTGTCCGCATAGTACGCATCTCTAGGCTTAGTACGTTTACGATCCTTGACCACATACCGACTTAACTTCTGATGATATCTTGGTTAAAAGCTCAAACCCAATGCAGTCCTAAATAAAAAGTAAAATTTTGATACCTCCATAGATTTTCTTTCTTCAGATTTCTGATTCGATGATCTTCTTGTGCATAAAAAAAATTATAATATTAGTCATATAGTCGAGCTGTGCAAACACGTTTAGCCGCCCTACTTATCGGCCGGCTTTTGTCGTCCTTTCACGTAGATTCCCTTTGTTTAAACTGCATTTTTTCCTCGAACAAAATGACAAAGTAAGATGAAATAAGCGTGCCTAATTACGTATGGAAACATACGATTCAAATTTTTGAACGTCCATTTAAATAAACAAATTATTGTTTTACATTTGCTTTTATATATTTCAGTGATTACAAACAAAACTGAATAAATTAATAAACTCATTAGGGATTTCGCTTTTTTTAGATTATGTTTTAAAAAATACATTTTAAAACTCAATTAAATGGTTTAGATTAAATATGTCCTGATAATGTGCTAGCGGCATTTCATTTTTATTTAATTCATTTTTACATTAATGACTTGTCTAGATAATACAGAAATGAGTTGAAAAAATGTAATTTGGGTAAGTCATGACCTAATTTTAAACCAACTAGCAAACAGACAGAGACACGTTATCTTTTACATAATGTAAGGAAAGGGGTTTTCTTTACTAGTTCTATGATTATTTCTTTTTAATCACTCAAATAAAAAACTGCCTCGGTAGCGCAGTTGTATTACATACGACTACCGTTCTGAGGTCTCGGGTTCGATCCCCGGGTCGGGTCAAGTGATATTGGGTTTTTTCTACTCAGTATCATCCCGGAGTTTGGAATTTGTGCCCGATATGGCGACAGGCTCGCCCCCTGTCACATCTGGGACGGAACTAAGCTCGGCGAAATGTGGGTGGGGGGTGTAGTTCGCTACTTCACCTCTGCCTAACCCTTCGGGGATAACAGGCGTGAGCATATGTGTGTATGTATGTAATATTTAAATAAAAAAACACTATATTGATTTGAAGTAGAAATGATATCCGCTAAATTAAACACATTTAAAATATTCGTGGACGCCGCATTTGAATACTTTATTTTAGTCGGTATGTTTACAAGCGCGTCGCGACGATATTCAGGATATGACAATGCACTCCTGCATTTCATACGCGCCGTTTGACGAGACGACCGGCTTACGGAATTACCGATTCGTTACGTCGACTGTAATTAATATTTTTGAAGAAGTTACATT
This sequence comes from Samia ricini, assembly GCA_014132275.2. NCBI lineage: Eukaryota > Metazoa > Arthropoda > Insecta > Lepidoptera > Saturniidae > Samia > Samia ricini. Next base: position 1,400,210 of record AP028169.1, read on the forward strand.
TGTACATACTTTGTTCACTTTCATGTGTCATGTTTAATTCTTTATAAACGTGCGTGTACATCCAAATCGCAATATCTGCCTTTATAATGGCTAATTTTTTTTTATCACCTTTACGCAGTGTGTATGACTTTTTTATATTTTCACTAGCTCTCCCGTGGCTCTGCTCTTTCAAACTAATTATATTATTAACAACTGTTCGATACGTTACATATTTTATAAGTTTAACGTTTTAGGACAACATTTGAGGCTTTAGAATTTTTTTTGAAATTATGTTCTGTCAGTCTGTCTATTTACACATGACGTGAAAACTAATAGACAGATTTGACTAAATTTGATATGATAGTATGATATAAAGTGATATATAAGATTAAAAAAAAATTAAACTCAACTCGTAGTGGATGCAAAATTGTTTTGAAATAATGTAGTTCATAATCGAAGCTAAGAATTTGTTTCTATATTTTATTAGAATCGTCTTTTTACAAAGACGAAATTCTACGCAGACGAAAACGCAGGCACAGCCAAGTTTTTCTACCCGTATAGTTAGTTGGTCCGTCGGCTTCGTTCGCTGATATCCTCCTCTCTGATGTATTCATATTAATTATCCAATGAATAATTCATTCGATTCCATTCGTTCGTTGTTAGACAATAAATACAATAATAAAAGACGCTTTATTTGTTTGTCGGTAGAGAGCCCTGTATAATTAATTTATATGTTGTTTTTTGTTTCTCTTTCTAATTAATTCGTATAACTCGTATCATTTCCCTTCGTATTGTTTGTGTAGTTTTAATATGTTTTGATTTTTTACATAATAATAATTAAAAAAATGTTTTAAAGTACATCGTTCAAACTTTGAGTTCAAAAAAATGCACAAAAATAATTTCTTTTTGAGTGGCAGATAGGAAGGGGCCCGACTCGGCATGCCTGGTTGTTTACCTGTTATGTACCTTGGTTGGGCCAGACGCTGGGGCGTTGCAGAGCATGTCATCCTATCCCGTGTCACCCCCAGAAAGACAGCAGATGGTAAAGAGGGTTTTAGTGGGTATTCCTGGAATCTCTAATTCCTACCTATGCCAGGTTCCCTAGTTCCCCTCTAATCCGGGAGATTTTTTGCTTCCGGTTTTGAGATGTGAAGGAGGATGCGTAAATTCATTTCCCACGTAAAAAAAAAAAAAAAGGGTTTAATGCTAAATTCAATCACAGATTGTTATAGCTTGCGATAGTCACTTAATTTATCGGACTCTATGCCTGTGTTATTTAAAAAAAAACGCTTTACCGTTTCCAAGTTTAACGTGTTCAAACCCGTAATAGTAGATATAAAACAATATTTATTTTCTATTAAACATCCATCGCTAATTAATACTGTTTACGCTTCACAACGAGTCAAATGCAAATGTTAAAGTTATTCAGGATTTATTTTAGCATGAAATATAATGTCTACTAATCAAGGTACATGCGTGCCCACTTGTCACGTTAATAATTTACGCAAACATCATCGGTAACGTGAGATCGCGTTCGTCTTCGCAAACAAATCTGTATAATTAATGTAGACATTTCTTTGCGAAACGCGCTTTCAATTTCGCCTCAGTGTAATGAAATGCAGTGTTACGATTTTATAAAAGAATCTATAAAGCGTAGCTTTTCTATACAAATTAAGTGTCTGTTTGTAATATCAAAGTACCTAATAATAACATCATCATCCTCATCTCCCTACCCTTTTCCCACTTTTATTTGGGGTCGGCGCAACATGTCTTCCTCTCTATTTGTTGTCATCTCCGCATTCACTCCTTTTCTAAACATATCATCTTTCACACAGTCCATCCATCTTTTCTTTGGTCTTTCCCTTCCCATGTAACCGTCCACATTCATATCCAATACCTTTCTTACAACATTTTCTTTCTCCCTGCGCATCACATGTCCATACCAGGATAAACGACCGCCTCTTAACTTGTCTGTTATTGGCGCCACTTTCAAACTTCCTCAAATATACTCATTCCTAATCCTGTCCATTGTTGTTACCCCACATATCCATCTCAACATTCGCATCTCAGCTGCATGTAATCTTCTTTCGTCCGTCACCTTTATGGGGTAACATTCTGATCCATACAAGGCGACAGGTCGTATTACCTAATAACAACAATGGGCCTAATATAAAAGCTCAAAGTTGCTCAAAGGGCAATGGAGAGGACTATGCTTGGAGTTTCACTGTGTCATCGAATCAGGAATGAGGAGATCCGTAGAAACACTAAAGTAACCGACATTGCCGAAGAATTGCTAAACTTAAGTGACAATGGGATGGGCGGGCACATTGCGCGCTGAACCGATACCCGATAGGGCCAACGGGTTCTCGAATGGCTACCACGCACCGGAAAACGTAGCGTGGTTAGGCCCACAAGGTGGACTAGTGGTGATGAATGGTGAAGGTCGCGGGAATGCGCTGGATGCGGGTTGCGTAAGACCGATCGTCGTGGAGATCTTTGGGGAAGACCTATGTCCAGCAATCTTTCGGTTAAATGGACGGATGGATCGCTAAATACCAATAAGTGTGTTCCGGCAGCATTATTATTTAGTAGCCAGATATTACATATAGGCTTAGCAAGTTTATTATCTTGAGTTTCATCGACACTTAACACATATTGAGATTGTGGTCCAAGTGAGGCCCAAAGAATCTCCTGCGCATTCTTCTGTGAATTCTAAAAAGGGACAGTCACAAGAATTAAGCTTCATTGTATTCGTACCTAGCGAGACATTTTTCTTTATTATTTTTTAATGAAGGCTTCGTTTAGTTCTCCCAGTTTTACAATATCCTTTGAGAATATGATCAATGATCCTGGATTGAAAAATGCATACTATTTTGTTAACTGACCCCAAAAAGAAAGAGATTATCAATTCGGCTGTTTTTTTTTTTGTATGTTTTTTACGCGATTTCACCGTCAATTGTGAATAGATTTGCATTTTTTTTATATTGAGTTTAAATTTTAATCGTATCAATGTTTCGCATGAAGTTTATCTTCGATAACTAGGATTCTACCAAAGTTTTATGTCTAACATTATTCACGTCCAGTCCTAAATGGTCTATGCGTAACGCAGCTCAAAATCAACAAAACTGGTCGTATTTATGGCACTTTGAATAATTATACTATGTCACCAAAAGGTATCAAAAACCGTGCAGTCAACACACGACTGCTTTTTGTACCTTTTTTATTGGAACTATTTTAATGTAATAAGCGATGATGGCGCAGAGGGTAGTGCGGACGGATTCCGCGTCAATAAACGCGGATTCGAGCCCACCTATTGTAACTATTGGTTTTTTTTATATAGTCCCCCTAGATCTCATACATAATCCGAGTTTTTGTTTACTTTTTTGTGGCTTATCAATTGTTTTGTTCACCAATTCGTTAATTCTGAAGTCAAGTAATTTGGATAATATAAATCTCACTTTAATTTAATAAATTAATTGTAATTATTTTATTTATCAATCTTTCTATCCCTTAACTATTAGTTGTAAAATAATTCATTTTTACAATACCTATTATACTATTATTATTTCTATATCTTCACTTTATTTATTTATTCAATTCATTAGGAAAACCCGAAAGTTTACTATTAGTTCATTAAAGTCAACTGTCAGTACCTATATCTTACCTGTGCGTTCTGCTAATGTAACATGAGTTTTTATTGGATTCATTGAGGAGGCCGTCAAGAAAGAACATTTAAAATTTGAATATTTGGAACGTCGATAGAAACAATAGAATTTTATGAGATTAAGACAAATGAAAGAATAATGTCATCATCAAAATTTCAAGTGAAAATATTATAAAATATAATAAACAGATTTAACACGATGCAGTGGGAGAGGACGTGAGATATTGGTCAATGGAGCGATCTTTAGACTAATTTTATATTATTATAAAAAGTAATGTTATCAGACACACTATGGGTGATGAAGACCTTTTTTTTTTGTCGGGGGAAAATGCATTTACGCTCTACCCTTACCCATTGCATTAGTGAGACCGAGGTCCCCCAATGCAATGGGTAAGGGGGCACGGAGTGACGAGTTCCGTGCCAGTGTGGGACTCGCCCGGGCGCTAAGCGCCCGGCAATACCCACTAAAACCCCCCGGGGCCGTCCGCTGCATTTGGGGTGGGGGCGATACGGGATTGCACTGCATGCCACCGCGTCGCCCCCTGCAGCGAATCCACCAGGCCTCGTCGTGCAATGGCCCAATGGGGATGGGGGAGAATATTCTCGACCCCACCTCTCCGCCCGCCCCCCCAAAGGGAGGCAAGACCCGTCGGTCAGCATTCCGGGGCAGGATACTTCCTACCCCCCATAAACGGAAAAGAGAAGAAAGGGACAGAACGAAGGCGGGCAAAGAGAAAAGAGAGGAAGAACCCGCCTCCGCTGTAGAAGGAAGAAAGAGATAGGTCCCTCTCCTGTACTCGTCTTGTTTGACTCAACAAGACGTAGCAAGGAGAGGGATACCTGAAGAAGACAAAAACTACGTCCGGACCCTGGGAGGCCATTCCACCGCCACTACTGGCGGCCTACAAAAGGCGCCACCCATCTGGTGGTCCGCCTCTCTTCCCAACTCCGCGCACAGCGCACAATGGGTGATGAAGACCTGCAAACACTCAACAAGCAATTTATTGAATATAGTAAATTGTTGGACAATAAATGATCCGGCAACAGTATTACGTTATACCGTGCAGATATTTTAATGAGGCAAGCGTATACAGTACATACAGCCTACAGTTCTGACAACAAATTTTGGTATAAATATTGCAGTGCTATACGGGACTAGTTTCTATGTTGGCCAGGTTTTTTATTATTTGTATTTCTATACCTATTTTGTGTAGAAGAAAACCTTCGGTTTTTATATACGTTTTACTGTTTTACATATTTCCATTTCGTTTTTAATTTATTCCTTATCGAAATTTAAATTTAATTGTCCTCAAGACACTATACGACTGTTAAATCAGCCTGAGCTTTCGGTGAAGGAAAACATCGTTAGGAAATTAAAAAGCATGGTGGTAAGGCCTTTTCCAATAATACTCGCCTCGGTAGCTAGCAACATCAAGTGTGAAAACCTGTCGCCAAATACTAATAAGTGTGTTCCGGCAGCAACACTTGAGAAGTGGCTTATTGTGTTTTACCATCCTGGACTAGATCGACACTTAACATCTGGTGAGATTGTGGTCAAAGCACTGAGCCTTTAGTGTGTAAATAAACCTATGTATTATAACAATCCAGGAACCTATTATCATCCAAATTCCCCTTTCACAATGACCTAAAAAAAAGAACGAAAAACCAGGATTTTAATTTAAAATCGTAAACATCTCATAAATATATAATTGAGGTATGAATACGTGAATTTACGAAATCAAAAACTCAACATGTTATTGGATTTCGTCACGTTTTCGAACAAACTGTATATTGGTTTTTTATTTTCTCTCTCTTTCTAGTATTTGTAAACACGCCGTTCATATTAGTAACCTACACGCAAAGGATTTTTTGTTTCGACTTAACGATATCGTACGCCCGTGTCCTACATCAAAAAACAGATTCGAATCCTGCAATAATTATTATATTCATCATTAATATGTCGATTACTCATAAAAATGAGACAATAGGAAAACAATGGAAAGTTGGAGTAAACGCCAGGTTAGGGATCAAGGGGTTGGGGTGCGGTATCAGACAACCTCCTCGTGGTGCACTCTGGGCAACGGCAGTCCTTCTCACTGCCGGCTAATAGTCTGACTGGGCGGCTGGGCGAAAGCCCACTTTTGGGGGGGGGGGGGGAAAGAGGTGATTACTGCGGTCGCAGTGATCACTCCTCTTCCCTCCGGAAGGTAATGCCTCTTTCAGAGGCGGGCGAAGAGGTGGGGTAGAGAAGTTCTCCCCCACCCCCGCTGGGCCATTGCACAGACGGGCCTGGTGGGTTTGCCGCAGGGGGGCGACGCGGCGACATGCCTTGCAACCCCGTATCGCCTCCTATCTCAAATGCGGCGGACGGCCCCGGGGGGTTTTAGTGGGTATTCCCGGGCGCTTCTCGCCCGGGTTTGAGTCCCACACTGCCACGGAACTCGTCACTCCGTGCCCCCCTACCTATTGTATTGGAGGGACTCAGGTCCCACTAATACAATAGGTAAGGTGAGTGCGTAAATGCATTTACCCCGTCAAAAAAAAGAAAAGGGATCAAGGGGTTAAAAGATTATTCGAGAGTCATTTTCTCTAAGTTTTATATATTATCATTCACGACCACATCTGCACTTGTAATCGAAGTTGAATGTAAACGATATAGTTTTTCATGCTGTAATAGGCTTAGCGATTTTACCCCAATCTCATCTCATGTTAAGCGATGATGCAGTCCAGGATAGTAAGTACGCTAAGCCTAGAGATACTGGCTTTCAAGTGATGCTACCGGAACACAACGATTGGTAGTAATTGGTGCCAGTTATTTAAATTTAATGCCGATAGCTAGTCAAGCGAACATTACTATATGCCCCACCACTATGCTATGGTTTATCTATTTTTATATTCTATATATCTTTCTCGGCCAAAAGCTCATGGTCACTATAGTATAGAATAGGTGAGATTGAATCTACGTCCATCGACGCGCTATGTGCCCACATTGTGACTGCCCCATCACATCGCTTGAAATCGCTTTAGTTATGAAAAGATAGAATGAACCTGGATTACTCTCCGCTATTGCATATAAGAGCACAGATAAACAAATGAAAAGCGGAGCTATGATAATTCGATTGTAGAAAAAAAGACAGAAAAATTCGTGATAGAGCCATCTGATAGTAGTTTGGTATTGCCTAATATTCAACTGGTTACCTATAGCAATCAAATTAATAATTTCTCTTCAAATAAATATCGGTATTTACCAGGAAGTTCTCTTGTTAATCAGGCCTATTACCGGGCTCAATCTATTTAAACAAAACAAAATTGAAAAACAAAATTACGAATCTATTTTTCTTATCAAACCAGGTTGCGATCTATTTTTCGTACAAAAACATAACTATGTCAACTCAACATATTGGCATATTGGTATATTGGCATGAGCCCGCGGCTTTGTTCACATGAAACAATCTCATTTTCTGTTTAATTGGTAGATAAATGCGTCATTATGTAGTAATGACCTATATCTTACCTGAAATTCAATTATGTATTAATCTTAAAACTGAATTAAAATCCGTTTGGTAATTTTCAATAAATACGCATTTGAATATGAGGTATTATACGATTTTATTATAATTAATTTTTGATACCCCCATACTTCGCTTGGAGCTAATGAAATGTCATGTAGCTTATCAGAGCTATTTAGAGTTGTAAATCGTATCCTAAGTTAATTTTGATATCGTATAACTTAATCTATCGATAATGGAAGCCCGGAGTGTTCTTTTTAACGAATAGGCTTCAAGTTTTTCTTTTTTTTCTTTTTAAACTGACCAACGTTATTCACTTGAAGGCAAACTTTTCTTAAGTGGGGAACTACTTAACCCCGTCCAGTAACGTCGGGATGAGTTATATCAGACTTCTGCTACCTAATACCCCATTCTAGTCTCAAACCGTTTTACTAGGTGAACTGAGGCACAAGGAAGAGTGCATTCGTAACTCTAATCCCAGTAAGGTCCGAGTCCTTGGAGCCCCATCGCAGTCACAGCTCGAGCTCGTCTTGAGACGTTCATACGCAGAGTAGACCGCTGCGTACCGTCTTGGATCTGCTTGCAATGCTTCGAACTCGCCCAAAGCTCGGCGCATGCACGGCACTCTGTGGCGGGTACAGGTCGTTTCCGACTCTACGCCTGCCAGTCCGTCGACCGCGTGAGAAGAGCAGGATGGTCCGCTTCCTCTTTCTCTCTGCCTCTGCTGCCTCCTTCGCGACCAGAACTGTTTCGCAGAATGAGGATACAGCTGCCCAGCCGCCATCAAATTCTAGCTGTAAACTCAACCATAGGTCTTCACTCACATCACTCAGAACCTACCGCAGCGACTAGGTCACTACGTTGGGTGTTCTATGCCGAGCAGACGGCGACCAAGTCGTAATACCGCAAAAAGTAACTAGCACAAGGGCACTAAAGTGGTACGAACCTCGATTTGGCCGTTACGTATGTCAAAATTTCCGCAGAATTAATCCCGCCTAAGACCTAGAATTTTTTAATTAAAAAATTTTCTCTTACATAAACCACGTAGGGGGGTGTTATATGCAGTAGAGTGTGTGTGCAGTGTTGTGTGTGATGCTATAATTTATGCAGTGACACTATATTGCGCCATTAGCGTCCTCAAGAGCCTGTCCGGTTGGAGATCAAAGCACGCTTTGAGCCACCACCAGAAGAAGACTCGGAGTGTGTGCGGGAGAAAAGTTAACCGCTTAATTCTACCGCTTCTTATATAGTACCTACTTCCATGACGTTGACGCGGAAAGTATGATCTGACATTTTTTATTTTTTCTGGCAGATTTTGATTTGTAAGGGACTATAGGGTGGACCATTATGTGAACGATGATGATGTCTGGAAGTGACAGCTTTCTCTGTGCATCTACTAATAAACTTCGTATCTGTCAGTTGTAAAGTTCCAAAAAAACATGCAAAATAACAAACAGGATCGAGTTTCTGGCCGGTTTTTCTCGATGACTGGATTGTTTTCCGAATCGTTGGTAGTATTTTGACGTTCACAAGCGCCTTATTGGTCTTATAAGGCCTAAATCGAATAAACTATTTTTGATTTTTTTTCGCATTTAACAGATGAGCGAGGCACCGCATCAGATGTTTCGGACGACAACCATTTTCTTAACAAAATCTGTATTAATATGACACATTTTATTAATCTCTCAGCCTAATAATTTCGCAATTATTACGAACGAACAGATAAACGGTCCAATTTGTAATTTTATATGAATAAATAGGTCTACATTTAGATTATGTATATAGTTTGTACGGTTATTATACATTATTTTATATGTCGTGAATTCTGAATAACATTTGCACGCTAACCTATTTACAGTTTTTACGTTATTCGGTTTCGCAAGATCCGTGATTACTAAATCATTTTCTTACACGTTATAGGCTTTGACCACAATCTCACCTGATGTTAAGTGATGATGTGGTCCATGATGGTAAACACACTTAGTCTGGATACTGGTTTTCGAGTGATGCTGCCGGGACACATCTATTGGTATTTGGAGACTGGTTTTCAAACTTGAAGATGGTAACTAACCAGGCGGGCATTATTAGAAAATGCCTTACCACCATGCTATGGTTTTCCTCACGATGTTTTTCTTCAATAAAGCTCAGACTGATTTTAGAGTTGGATAGGTAGGCACGAACCCACATCCATTGACGCGGAATCCGGCCCCACTATCCACTGCGCCATCAAAATCAAAATTTATTTATTCAATTTAAACCCTAAGAAGGCGCTTATGAACGTCTAAAACACTACCACCGGTTCGGAAAACAACCCAGTCGAGAAGAGCGCAGGCGAGAAACTCGATCTGGTTCTTTTTTTTCATAAATATAACATATATCATCATCATCGCTACTACCAGTCATACTTCAATTATTTTATTTCATTTTGACCTACACAAACCTACCAGAAACCTATCACGTCGAAAGCATTAATTTTTTAAAGGTCAGTAACTAGAGCATAAGAGGCTCATGACTTGGTCCGATCTTACCCGGCCCTTCGAACCTTGCAAAGGTCGTTTCATATTAAAATTATTATCGCCTACATTTAAATAAAATAATGGATTTATTAAGGTTTATTCTAATTTATGTCAATGCGTTAATATTAATTTTTAATGTGCGTATAAATTCAAAGCGAAACGTCCTCGGAATTAATTAATTATTCATGCGACACAGAAAATGTGGATAGGTAATTATTACAATAAGCCGAGTGTGTGTAGTATGAGTGACGCGGAAGCGCGCCTTGCCTGCCCACGCGCACCTTCGTCCCTAATTACATGGATCATTGTGTATTTGTTTGCCATTTTATTCATATATTTATTCCTTTCTGTTATACGTTTGTTTTAAATATCTATTTAAATTTTTACAACAGTAATATAATAACTTCATTCGTTCATTGGTTAATTTACAAGAGAATGCATCGATGATCATGTTTTTGTCGATTTAATTCATTTGTTACCGTCATTATTTGTCTTATATATGCAAACTTTCGTAATTTGTAAACGATTTTAATAATTTCGGGCCAATAACCATTTGTGGAGTTTGATAGATATTCTCGCTGATGCTGGAAAGTTTTACCCCTTTTCTTACCATCATAGCTTGTTATAAATAACAAATATTTGATTTAAAAGTATATAGATACTTTAAACAGAAATAAATGTAATTGCTACTTTTGTTTGTGTACTCATTTATTGTTTACAATAGAGTAATAAATATAAATTGGGGTCCTTTGACGCACCGTCGCTATAAAACTACTGAACATATCGGGATGGGACTACCATTCGACATGGAATTCGTAGATGGTTATAGGCTGTTAATTTTTTGGACACCATCGACCCTTTCTCATTTATTTTCGATTTGCTCTCATGTACATTTTTTTTCCGATAATAAAAACAAACGTACTCATTTTCCTTCGTTCATTTGTTTTCTTTTGGGTTAGCTAAAATGACATGTTATAATACACTTTTTCACTCACAACCTAAAGAACATATGAAGCGTGGACAGAGCCGCGGGCACCAGCTAGTATAATCTAACTCTAATATACTGAAAAAAAAAAACATTTAATAAAGTTTTAAAGTTTTTGGTGGAGAAAGAGAGGAGTAAAAATCTCTCTCTTTTCGAACATATGAACATTGTGTACGAAACGCGTATAATCTTAGTAAATTACTCTCTCTTTTTCTCTTTAACATAAAATTGACATTGACATCTGTGTTTTTTTAATTCGCCATCTTTACAGCTTTTGTTATCAAAGTTAAAAGAAAATCACAATAACTATAAAGTAGTTTAGAATATATTCAGTTAGGATTTATCACTAAAATTAAGTGAACGGCCGACACATTTGCTATTTCAGCTTCCCCCCTCCCCCGCGAGCCATGCACCGGTAAGCATAATAGCTTCAACCCTTGCAAATTAGTTTCAAATCTACTTCCCCTCGTTCCCTTTGTACTGCGCGCCCTCTGAACGTAATCTAACGAGTAATTATTTCTAAATTACATTTAACTTTGCACGTTGGATATTATTTAATTTAAACTCGTAATCGCTCGAGATATTGTTGTAAAAAACTAAAAAGCCTAGGTATTCTTAACTAGTCTGAGCTTCACACTTCACAACCGAACATACTGAAGTACTGGTTGCATATTTGGGCCGGTGCTCATGCTAACCAGCTTTCTCCGCTTGACTCCATACGGTCAACTCTTTGAAGATTCGCAAAAATATAAAGTATCTGTGAGGCTTTTACTGCATGTATAATTTACCGTCACATGAGCACATGTCACACCATTTTCACCATTTTCACCATTTTTACACCATTTTTACGTTACAAAAGAAAGCTGTTCGAGCAATATATAATATGGGACCTCGCGAATCTCTAAAGAACAAGTTTCAAGAATATGATATCTTAACTTTGCCCTCCCAATACATCTTCGATAACTTAATGCATATTCGTAAAAATTTAGACAAGCTAGATCTAGTGAATGATCGTCATAATTTTAATACTAGAAGTAAAGACAAGTTGGCCGTCCCACGCTTTAGGTTAAGTAAGTGTAATAAAAGCTTTATAGGTAATAGTATTCGGTTTTACAATAAGATCCCAAGTAAAATTACCGATTTACCTGACAATAAGTTCAAGTATTATGTCGAGCAAGTTTTAATCTGAAAAGGTTATTACAGAGTGGATCATTACGTGAACGATAGTGATGTCTGGAAATAACCCACATCTCTGTGCTTCCACTAAAAACTACGATTTGTATAGTTTTTTATATGACATAAAAAAATTATATATATTATATTTATGAAAAAAAAAAGAACCAGATCGAGTTTCTCGCCTGCGCTCTTCTCGACTGGGTTGTTTTCCGAACCGGTGGTAGTGTTTTTTAGACGTTCAAAAGCGCCTTCTTAGGGCCTAAATTGAATAAATAAATTTTGATTTTGATTTTGATTTTGATTTTGATTTTGATTTTGATTTTGATTTTGATTTTGAGCTGTCTGTCTGTTCGCTGACTTTTGACATAAAACCGTACCGAGTTCCTACTGCCACACTAAAATTACTGTACAACTCCTTGGTAGATTCTATTTTGGACTATGCTCTCGACTGCTACGGGCTAACATTTAAAACTTATATCGATAAAGTAGAAAATCTTCAAATGAGGTTCATAAAATTACTTGTAGATAAAAAAAAACTAAAATGAAATTTAAATATGATTGTCGAAAATTATTTAAAATTAGTAATATACTACCGGTTAGCATTAAGCATAAATACCTTGTACTCGTTAAAAACTATAGTAATAAGGAGTATATACCAATGGAAAATGTCATGAATAAATATAATACAATGGAGATTAAGCAAGAAAATTACAACTATTATTTCGATGTTACGGCTTGGCCACTGCTCTTCGCCAGTCCACCTGAACAAATTAAGAATTAGAGATAGATCTGTGAGTGTGGTCTGGAAGAGGGTAACATCATGCATATTCTTTTTAACTGTTCTCTATATAACTCTTTACCACTGTATGATATTTTATGTAATTTAAGGCTATTCTTCCTTGTGACTTGTCATCTATACTATCTCTTAATAATAAAATTTATGTTAAATCATTAGTTAAATTCCTTAATTATCATAAATTATCATTGTAAATTTCACATTTTATGTATATTTATATATTGCCACTTCAACATTTACCCGCTTATTCCCGCCATCTGCCCAAAATTACATACACTCACTACTTGAAAATGGCAGTAATAGACTCTAAAGAGGACTGAGTTGCCAAGTTAAAAAGAAGAAGAAGAAGAAGAAATATAATACAAGAGCGATGGCTGCGGGTAAATATGTGGTACCGAGAGTTACCAATGTGCATGGAGACAGAACTCTCAAAAAGAGAATCCCATATATATTGAATAGATTACCCGCAGACATCAGACAAGAAAAGGAACATAGTTAAGTTTAAAATTAAGTTGATAAATCTTTTACCATAGGAATAGTATTTGATTGTTTGTTTTTTTTGAGATATTGAATGAGATAGTTTGTGATACTCTTGAGGTACTCTAAATGTATATAATTATGTAAGAAATTTTAATACCATGACCTGCAGTCAAACTGAATGTTCAGTTTTGTGGGTCAGTAATCTATGTTGTAAGGTGTATACCAGAGAATAAATAAATAAATTAAAAAAAAAAAACGCATTCCAACTGCATTCATGACGATTAAGAGACTATGTGGTTTAGGATGGTAAACACACTAAACCTAAAAGTACTGACTCTCAAATGATGATGCCGGAACATACCTATTGGTGCATGGCTAACTTGCTAACGAGAAAATGACCAATTACAATGCTGTGGTTTCATCACTATGTTTTTCTTTAGCAATAGCTCAGTCGTTAGAATAAAGACAGGTCGGTTCGAATCTACATAAATCGATACGCAATCCGACCTCATTACCACTGTGCTATAATCGATTAAGATTCGACATGAGACGGATGAAGCGATGATGGCTCAGGGTTGGGGGGCAGGAAGTACTTCCTCCCCCCGGTTGATGACCAACTGGTCATGCCTCCCCATTGGGGGGGTGGGCTAAGAGGTGGGGGGGTAGAAGGTTATTCTCCCCCCCCCCCAACCCTGCCGGGCCATTGCACTGACGAGCCTGGTGGGTTTGCCGCAGGGGGCGACGCGGCGACATGCCTGGCAACCCCGTATCGCCCCAACTCCAAATGCGGCGGACGGCCCCGGGGGGTTTTAGTGGGTATTCCCGGGCGCTTCTCGCCCGGGTTTGAGTCCCACACTGGCACGGAACTCGTCACTCCGTGCCCCCTTACCTATTGTATTGGAGGGACTCAGGTCTCACTAATACAATAGGTAAGGTGAGTGCGTAAATGCATTTCCCCCCGTCAAAAAAAAAAAAAAAAAAAAAGGGTAGTGTAGTCAGAGTCCGTGTCGATGGACGCAGGTTCGAACCCACCTATCCAACTTTAAAACGGGCCTGAGTTTTCGGCAGAGGAAAATATCATGGGGAAATCATTTCGTCATTGGCATTTTGTAAGCCCCATAAACCGAGAGCCAGTACTTTCAAGCTTAGTGTGTTCCTGGACGACATCGTCACTTAAAATCAGATGAGATTGTGGTCAAGCGCTGAACCTATATAGTCTTAAAAAAAACCCCAGAAATATGATACAAAGACGATAGAAAATAGAAATCTGAAAGATGATAGAACCGAAAATAGGTGATATTAATAGTAACACAAGGAAGTCATTATGTTTACGATTGCAGGGTAGTTATTTGAAAACATATGCATCTGCCCGATGCGTCAGTGAAGCCTTGAGATGTTCGCATTAATTCCGGAAACTCGGGCGCATGTTTATTTAACTCGTAAAATTAAACCTCACAGACATAATACATATATGGAAGTGACTTATATCGCTTTAAATCCCACAAATTTATAGTGTACAATATATTTCTTATAGAATATATAAGAAAAGATACGAATGATTTATCTTTCAGATTTGATATTTCGTCAAACCGGCTTATTTTTTGTCTTTACCGAGATAATTACGTCTTATTTTATTAATTTTATCCAAGCTTAGCATAATGTGGGTACTCTATTTGATACACGTAAAGCGAAGTCTAAGAACAGTATAAACAGGAAACAACAGTGGAACAAACTGCCCAAGGCTCAATTAAGCAAGAGCCATGATCAAAATTTAGCAGAGCACCAGTATTTATTACGCGACTACCCTTAATTCGGTTGTTCGTAAGTATAAACTACAATTATCAATTATTATCAGGCTAAATATATAATTATTTCCTAATTCTAATCACAACAAAAAACATTATATCACTTGTTATTTTCAGAAATGGTGTTCATCAAAGTGACTCATTGTAACGACTTGTCAACGACTTTCCTCGTGGTCTATTCCTTGACCGTTAGTCTACAACTAATTCTACGATCTTATCTTTTCTATTACTACTATTTTAGGACGTATATATTTCAATAAAATCTATAAGCACCACACTATTTTATAATAGGCAAATCAATATTATTATTTTATCAAACTAACTAAAGCACTTAACCTTTTTTTTTTTCGAGGGGAATGCATTTACGCACTAGTTGTCCAGCCAGATCTGATAGGGAGGGACCCCCCCTTCCAGGTCTGGCTGAAACACGTCTGAAGATGTGTGACAGTCTCTCGCACGAAAGCACGAGAGGCTGTCACACAGGATTAGTGTGGGACTCGCGGCGAGAAGCGCCGTTGACCACTACCCACTAAACCCCCCGGTACCTCCCGCCACCTAGTTCGAGCAAACACGGGATCGCTATGCATGCACCGCGAAAGCACTTAACCTGTAGAGCATCGACAGCTTGCAGCACATAGATTGCATAATAGTACGAACTTAGGCTAGAGCCATAAACAAATGAAACACTATAAGATATGATGACTAGACTGAGCGTACCTGTTCCATTTCTACTTTATATCTTTGCAAGTCACGCCGCTCTCACAAAAGCTATTCCGGTTTACTACATTCATATAACATTATTATTTTACTTTATATGATACGCTATAATAGTGTTATTAATATAACATGCATTCTCTGTGGGTTTTTTTGTTAAATTCCTTATTAGCCTATCGATGTTTGGATAAATAAAATAAAAATGCCTTTAATCTGTATCATATAAATATGAAATGACACATTAAAAATACAGACAATTTAAGCTTATAGGTTATAGTCGCCTCCTCGGCGTAGGCCTCCCCATACCTAATCATATTTCCCTGTTCCTTGCAATAGTGGGCCAGATTGGGCCAGAGCGCTCTCTAAAGATGTCTTCCCATCTTCTAAACGGTCTGCCTCTTTTGCTTTGGCTACTTCTAGGCAGCCACTCGATGCTTAACAATATCTATCTATTACTTTTCATTCGACATACATGTCTAGCCCGGTTCCATTTTTATTTCCTTATTCTTTTTATTACGTTCGTTATTTTTGTCTTATTTTTAATAATTTTGTTACTAACTCTATCTTTTAACTTTGTTCCCAGCATACTCCTTTCCATCTTCCTCTGGCAGACAGATAGTCTATTCACATCTTATTATTTCGATGACAAATCTTTGGATACTTACTATTAAATATATCGTGATGAACTATGAATAATCAATTAACGTTTTCTCATTCTAATTATAAACATTTTTATATAAAATTATCTTAAAATATTACGCAAGGTTACTTTTAGAGCATAATTATGTTTATTGACTATATAATTCAAGTGGGTTTTGTGAAAATACGTTGAATATTAATTCTATGTGAGTTAGTGAAATTACTATGAAAAGACACTCTTCTGTCGGACAACCATATTTATTCATGACAAAATCGAGACTACATATATTTTGATGAAACCTAATACTAATATATATGATAAAGCTAGTAAATTACCCTTATTTTTAACGGTACATTTTTTTCAATAATATAGTTTTTACCATTATATTAGTTTTTACATATTTAAACATATAAAAATTACGCATTTTAATAATAAAATACAAAATTATTCATTTCATCTTTCGAGTACTACATTTTTAACTGACTTCAAAAAGGAGGTTTCCAATTATTAGGTATGTGTTCAATTTAAATGGTAGCCAACTAAGAGATCGTCCATAAATCACGTGACACTCAAAAGATGGGGAGGAGAGGGTTCGAAAAACATAACGAAACGTCAAAAGGGGGGAGGATAGGTGCAGTGAAATAACAGCAGTGCGTGACCTTGTATACAAAAAAAAAACATCACGTGGTTGATGGAAAAAATCAAATCTGTCCAACATCATGCTATTTATAGTCATGTAATTATTTTCTCCGCCATTTTAAATTTCAGGCACTAATTCGAAACTGCTTCAATATCTTATGTTATCAATGTTTCGATTCTGAAAGCCGAAAATCAAAACAAGATTAGCAACAGAACGAATATTTACATTATACTTGAAATATAAACAAACAATACATAATGAAGGCTCTCCTCGTGTACACAACAGGCTGTATAAACACATCCATCGGCGCAAGTGAGGTGTGTAACAGGTCGTCTGGACAGCGACGGGGTGAATGGCTAGTGTAGAATAGGCTCCGTCGTTCGTCGGGTCACTCACACCCGTCTTTTGCGACACACGGATCTTAGTTACATCGAGCATATTGGGCAACGAGAAAAATGATCGTGGTAAGGGATTTAGTGTAGTTGGAAGAACGGTCTTCGGTTTGAACGGAAACTTCAGTTTGAATCCACCATTAAAGCCTATAACGAGCCTGATCTTTCGGAGAAAGTATTAGGGTTACTCCCGGATTAGGGTTGCCAGGGCACCCATAAATGCATTTCCTAGGTAACAAAGGTATTGATTGCGTTACTACACTGAACAATTCGTTCGCTTAACACTACAAGGAAAAACTATATAAATGTAAGCTGGTTTTGATTATGTTCCGAGTTGTAATCAATAGTACATCATAGAGGATATAGCAAGAATCGATCGTAAGAGATTTTTATTAAATTTTTTAGTAAACGTGTTTTAGTGGTATAAATTGATAAAAATGTGTAGTAACTAACATGATTTTATAGTGATTGCGTTTAACCTTATTTTGAAAACAAAACATATGATTTGAGATTTCTTTTTTAGGTTATTAATTCTAAACTATAAATTTTGAAAAGATGGTTGCTCGTATCATTAGATTCGTATCGTATAATAAACGTGCGTTTTAGTTGAACGAAACATTACATTACAAAAAAAAACATAAAAGCCAATTTCTCTTAATGAATTTTACTTAATTTAAAATTGTTATCAAATCCATTCAACCGAATGACGTCCACTGCTGGACATAGGTCTCCTCCAAAGATCTCCACGACGACCGGTCTTCCGCCACCCGCAACCAGCGGATTTTCTCGACCTTCACCAGGTCGTCCACCCACACTACGTCTTTAGGTGCGTGGCGGCCATTCGAGAATCCGTTGGCCTCATCGGGCATCGGTTCTGCGAGCAATGTGCTTTTTTATTAGGCCCATTGTGAGCGACCACGTCTCAGTGCCGTATGTCATCACTGTCTACATTTACTTTTGTCTTGGGAAAATGCGTTTTTTTTTTTGTTTTTTAATTTTACTCATCAAACAACACTTCCCCCTAGCAGTGTGTCGCGACCGCCGTACCCGCCGAAACTCCCAGAC
The DNA here is from genome assembly GCA_014132275.2 of Samia ricini. NCBI lineage: Eukaryota > Metazoa > Arthropoda > Insecta > Lepidoptera > Saturniidae > Samia > Samia ricini. Next base: position 1,418,571 of record AP028169.1, read on the forward strand.
AGACAAATGAATTCGCAAGTTCTCGAAACTCGGTTTCTCCCGGAGAGTTTTACTTGATGTACTTGGCTCTCTTGATGTTCGCTTTTCGAGTTTCATCGCGATATCATAATAATATCATCAAATATTATATTACGATGATATACCGAACTTGAGCAAATCAAAAACTTATGTTTATCTCATAGACTTTTTGTTAACCTAGCAGTTCTTAATTGTTTATTTAATAATATTATCGCACAATTGATAGTGCGGTCGGATTCCGCGTCAATGGACACGGGTTCAATCTCACCTATCCAACTTTAAAATCAGCCGAAGCTTTCGGTATCGCATTATCTAATAAAGCCAGCCCGGGTAGCTACCACCCTTAAGTTTGAAAACCTGTCACCAAATACCCATAGATGTGTTCTGGCAGCATCACTTGAGAACTAGATCTAGACTTAGTGCGTATACCGTCCTGGATCACATCGTCACTTAACATCAGGTAAGATTGTGGTCAAAGTATTAAAAAAATCAATCAATTGGGCAATTACTTCATCTCCACTCTTATTAGTGTAAAGGCAATTGGAAACACGGAGAAATCTATACCGTACTAGCGAGGTGCCCCGGTTTCGGACGACTATACAGACATTTCTAATTTAAAATAAAATATAGTCTACATTACTCACCAACAATGGCAGCTTTCTAATGGTAAAATAGTCGTTAAAATATGTTTATTACCTTGAGAGTGTATCGATTACAAACAAACAGATCATTCCGCTTTATAATATTAGTGTAGATTTCCGTTGGAATAATTTACATTGTTTTTGAAGTGAAAACTTTGACGACGTTGAGCGATTCTCGGTAAGGAAAAAACTTACGGATTCTTGTTACCAATGTGCCTTCAGCATTCGTCCGCAAAGTTCGGTGAAGCTGTAAAGGCCCTTCCGGTCAACAGCATTCGCTAGGTTAAAAAAAAATGATCTATGTATAAACAATTAAATACAATAATAATTGTTTTTTTTTTTAATTTTTAATTTTATTTTTATTTAATGTGACTCATTCATGAATACTCGATTTTTATAATTGTAAAAAAAATATTCTTTCACTTTTGTTTTAATTATGAAAGTGCCTATTAAAAAATGTTTCATAAAATTAAAATACTCAGAACAGAATCACCCGTATATGAATATTAATGTGTACTGGAAAAATAATACATTGCTACATATACATATATTTATAATTTATGATTCATACATAATGAAGGGTACAAACAAAGAGTTCGTCAAATGCGAAAAGCTCAAACGGTTTATTGCGCGGTAAATATATTAATTAGGTCATTAGATCAACGTACCTAACTATCTACAAGTCGAACAATGTCAAAGTTGCGCGATGTCACGTTCTGAGTTATTTAATACACTACGTTATATTGATAACTAGCTGTACGCACGCGGCTGCGTCCGCGTTTCATTTGTACATAAACACACTTTTTTACACGGCTCAGCGCTTTGACCAGAAACTCATCTTATGTTAAATGACGATTTGGTCCAGAAAGCAAAACGCACTAAGCCTAGAGGTACTGGTTCTCAAATGATGATACCGGAACACACCTATTTGGTGTCAGGTTTTTGAAACTTGAAAGTGGTAGTTACCCAGGCGTGGATCGTTAAAAAATGCCCTACCACCATGCTATGGTTTCCTTACGATGTTTTCCATCACCGAAAGCTCAGGTTAACCAAAATTTCGATTTGTCTTATCCTTGCCGTACTGTAAAGCTGTTGAACTGTCTTCCGGCTTATGTGTTCCCCCCTTTCTATAGTATCACGTCCTTCCAAGGTAGCGTGAAGAGATATCTTTGCAGGCCGGCATGACAGGGAACATCTGACGATGGATAGCCGATCTCTTACCAGTCGCCACTTTTTCAGGATCGCATTGTGTTTACCATCAGGCACAATACCGTAATTTTGCCGAGCAACTATAAAAAAGGCTGATTTTAGAGTCGGATAGGTGGGCTCGAACCGCGTCCCTTGACGCCGAATCCGGCTACTCTATTCACTGCGCAATAACACTTCATATAAACAGCGAATGGATGTGCAATCCATCTGAAGTTAAGCGGCGAAATCAAACCTCCGACCGACCAAAGAAGATTGTAGTTTTAACTGAAGTTAGTCAACAATAATTTACTGTTTTACCTGTAAGAATATTAGTAAGGAAGAGCATCCTATCATATAGATTACTTTTCTTATAAACTCGTTACATATACACGTTCTAAAACGTGATCAGATAATATATCTGTAAAGAAAATACATATATCCTATAAATCAGTTCTTGGGTTATAATCCAACTAACGGACGGACAGACAGAGAAACGTTGCCTTCGCCACGAAGCCATTCTCGTTTCTAACCAAAACCGCAAACTCCGAAAGTACAAAAACTTATAAATAATTCAATAAAGGTAGGAACAATTATTGTTTGTCCGTCTGTATGTCTGACACGACGGCTCAGTAAGCACATGCCTGTAATTAAACAATGAGTCAACCGAGAGATTCTTTGTCTCTAGTTATTTATGAGGGTAGGCCGTTATTACGACGTGACTCTGTAAGCCAAAATGACGTTAAATTTGATAATTATAATTTGTCTTAGGACGGGAATAATTTTAATTGGAGCGATGATGGGGTATGGTCACATAATACGTCAATGGACCTAGAATCCAATCGATCTATTGCTGTGTGTCCGCGGTAGCCTAATTATTTTTTGGAATTAAGTCCCATAAAAATAAGACAACAGGAAAACAATGAAAAGCTGGCGTAAAAGTGCTCAAATATATTACATAATTATACATTAATTCGCTTCTTGTTCCTGAATCAGCAAATTTATAACCACAGTTAACTATAGGCTTTACCCGTGAACGATATAGGCCGGTTGGTGATTCCGTCTGTTGACACATTCTCATCTGTCTTCGACTGTACTTTATTTAAAATCGGATGAAGTCATTTTGACGTACCAATATCAAAACAAAAATAAGAAAGTACGCAGAGCACATTTTAATTAAATTCAAAATTTGATCAAACGTTTGTAATACATACAATCACGAAACCCTATACCAACATTATCGTTTAGGTAGGTACTCATAAATCCAAGAATTATTTTGTATTATTATTATTATTATTAAAGCCGGCAAAATGCAAATCATTGTCACATAAAACTGTGTATGTCATCGTAAACCAAAGGGAGTCGTCCTTCCTGTATATTATTATATGCAGTTCGCGTGAACATTATTCTTTAGCAAATATGGTTCATTTTCGCTTGACGATTATTCTTGATTTGTAAAGTCAAAGCCGTCTCAAGGGCAAGTGAAATCAGGCCAAAACGGATACGTTTCTCGGTGTGAAATACCACTTAGTTTTACAGTGAGACGAGCTTTTGCAAATTTCACTTTGAGTTTTATTGTCAAGTAACTATATATTTCACGTGGAACCGCTCGCATGGTTGAATGAAATCGTTCGAAAAATATTCAAATCGTATCCTGTTTGGGGCAAGCGATGAATGTCCAGCTGGTATTGCGATCTGATTCTTCGTCAATGGACGTAAATTTGAACCTACCTATCCAAATCTTTAATGAACCCCTGCTTTCGGTGAAGGAAAACATCAAGAGGAAACCATGGCATGGAAGTAGGGCATTTTCTAATAATACCCGCCTAAGTATCTACCACCTTTAAGTTTGCAAATCTGGAACTAGGCGTATAGATGTGTTCTGGCAGCATAACTTGAGAGCCACTACATCTAGGCTTAGAATGTTCACCATCCTGACCTTTTTTTTTTTTTTGACGGGGGGAAATGCATTTACGCACTACCCTTACCTATTGTATTAGTGAGACCTAAGTCCCCCAATACAATAGGTAAGGGGGCACGGAGGGACGAACTCCGCGCCAGTGTGGGACTCGCCCGGGCGTGAAGCGCCCGGAAATACCCACTAAAACCCCCCGGGGCCGTCCGCTGCATTTGGGATGGGGGCGACACGGGGTGGCTTTCGCAAGCACCGCGTCGCCCCCTGCAGCGAACCCACCAGGCCTCGTCCGTGCAATGGCCCGGTAGGGATGGAGGAGAATGCTTCCCCTCCACCTCTTAGCCCGCCTCAGAAGGAGACACGACCGTCAGGTTGACAGTCCGGGGGGCAGGATATACTTCCTGCCCCCCATAAATAGAAAAGGGAAGAGTTAGATAGAGCAGTGGCGGGCAAAGGGAAAAAAAAGGGGAAGAAACCCACCACTGCTTTGAGGGAAGTAGGTCCCTCCCCTTCACTCGTCTTGTCTCAGTCGACAAAACGTAGGAAGGAGAGGGATACCTGAAGAAACAGAAGGAAGGAAAGAAACAGAAGGAAGGAATCACCATCCTGACCTACATTATTACTTAAGATTAGGTGATATTGTGGTCAAAGCGCTTCGCTTAATATCAAATACATTCTGATGAAGCAATAAAGCAAGGCGGTAGAGAGCATTTTTGTCTATCTTGTTATCTGCCACCTGTGAATCTAAAATCTGTTCAAGAACCTACTCAAATGATCACTTGAAAACCAGTTTCTCTAAACACAAAGACCCTAAGATCACTTCGCACACAACGCGCATTCCTCGCGGAAAACGTAACTTTTTTTTAATCAAACAATTAGACAGGCTCATATGAGTGAATTTAGTTAAAATTTAGTGAAACAAAACGTGGCACTCGTCCACTTAAAATTAACTAAATTTTAAGTTAAAATAAATCGATTCGTGACTTAATACGCGTAAACTAGTTATAAGATAGAGTTAATGTGAGAGTGCTATAAAGAGAAATAGAGAGTATCTTAAAACAAATACAAAACAATAAACAAAACGAAAACAAGTGAATGTAACAACATTTAACCCAAACTGTTACGACACAACTGATAAACAAAACTGATACATATCTACTGGGACCCTCAACTAAACTACAGCACAGGTAATTAATTGTGACACGGTGGCCTCCTTCTGTGTGCAAGTCTTGCTAGGTAGAGGGAGGTTGCTATTTACCTAGCTCCCCACTGGACGGAAAATAGAGAGGGGCCTTATGCCTGTCATGCCATTTGATCGTGCCAACCGCTGGAGCAACGCGGAGCATGTTGCTCAAACCCGTAATGCATTTCCGACGTAAAGAAAAAAGTAATTAATTGTGTCTTTTTTTTTTCTAACTAGCTTACGCTGTTGACCGGCAGAGCCTTTACAGCCTCACCGTGACGTTGAGGGCGAGTGATGAAAGGTACTCAGCCGTACAAAGGTAACTAACACAAGGGCTACCAAAGGGATACGGACCTGGGCTTGACCTGAGTGTAAAAAATTCCGCGCTATTTTGAACCTTTTTTTTTTTTTTGACGGGGGGAAATGCATTTACGCACTACCCTTATCTTTTTTAAATGCATTTACGCACTACCCTTATCTTTAATGCATTTACGCACTACCCTTATCTTTAATGCATTTACGCACTACCCTTATCTTTACGCACTACCCTTATCTTTACGCACTACCCTTATCTTTACGCACTACCCTTATCTTTTACGCACTACCCTTATCTTTTACGCACTACCCTTATCTTTTACGCACTACCCTTATCTTTTACGCACTACCCTTATCTTATTTACGCACTACCCTTATCTGCGCAATTTTGAACCTAGCTAAACCCTACATATTTTTTTGTTTAATAATAAAAAAAAAGTTCCTTACAGGACCTATGTACCTGCGTGTCATGTGCAGGATGTGTGGGTGCAGTGCTTGTGTAATACTTAATGCACGTTAATTTCGCTGGTTGCGGCTTCAAAACCCTCCCCAGTTGGGAAACGAAACACTTCCTGGACCGCCACCGCAACTTGATGCGTCCTTGAAATTTTACTCCCATTGTACTCAATATAGTTTTACTTCAAATAGGTTACTTAAAATCAAAATTAAAACTTAATCTAAGTTTTAAGCCTATGTCCTTTAAAGAAGCTTCCAAACGGTATAAAGTATTAGGGATCAATGTAATATCTTATATTAGCTGTGTGCCCGCGGTGCGCCCATGTTTCAAATTACATCTTCACTGCGTTTTATTTTTTTAAAGGAAAACCTAATTTTTTCCTCTTTTTTTTAAAGTAATAATATAAAGTAAAAGTGTCTCATAAATTCAAGCACTTGCCTGTAAAACTGTGACGTTGAATCGGATTTTGTTAAATTTTTATTTTTGCACGCAGATCCCTATTTATTTTCGAAAAATGAAAAGTACCGTGAGATACGCAGAGTAACTTCAGCTATCTATCAAAAGCCCCTGTCAAAATCGGTCCAGCCGTACCGGAGATTTGCCGGAGCACACAAAGAAAAATAATTGTATTTTTGGTATATCTTTCTTATATACATTCATATGTATTTGGTTAAAAATGCTTATTTTGACATTACAAACAGAAACTTAAATTGTATTTACTAAGTTTAAGTCTCACTTGGTAGACAAATACTTCACCGTGATAGAGACAAACAAGCCACAAATACGTAACATTCCCTTGAAAGAATTTAAAATAAAGAAGCAAATTAAAAGAATAGAGAGAGAGAGAGAGAACTATCTAAGATCTTCTTAGGGTTACCGAAAGCCGATAAAAACGACTACGTAGCATTTATATTTGTTAATATTTTTCTTGGTATGATTCTTATGAATCTTTATTATAATGTTTGTATAGTTTAGATAAGAAAAAAAAAGGTATTCTTCTTTAAGTTGCCATGTCCAGATGGCATACGCCCAGTGTTAAGAGTTTAGAGATAATATGGAATTAATTGCATTAATGAATTTCTATTATATTCGGTACTTAATTTTATTGTTCTAAATTATATCTGGTACAACCCTTAAATTAAGTAGGCCACCTTAACGAAGAGGGTCAATCGTCGAATACAACTCGGCTGAATTACGTTCGGACAGCTACGAAGAATCTTCTCGTCCGAAATACCGCAATTTCTCAAGACGAAAGTCATCGACCAGTGTGCGTTGTCAGCGATGAAATACGGCACTGAGACTTGATCGCTCAGTATGGTTAATGCAAATCATAAATGAAGAGTTCCAAAATTAGCAAGATTCCCAGAAAAATTGCGAAATTAATGTGGCAGTGGACTTGGCACTTGGCTGGGAGTATCGATGTCTGATGGCATCAATGGGTTCTCAAATCACGACTTTTTTTTTTTTTTTTTTTGACGGGGGGAAATGCATTTACGCACTACCCTTATCTATTGTATTTGAGGGATCAAAGTCCCCCAATACAATAGATAAGGGGGCACGGAGTGACGAGCTCCGCGCCAGTGTGGGACTCACCCGGGCGTGAAGCGCCCGGAAATACCCACTAAAACCCCCCGGGGCCGTCCGCTGCATTTGGGATGGAGGCGACACGGGGTGGCGTTCGCAAGCACCGCGTCGCCCCCTGCAGCGAACCCACCAGGCCCGTCAGTGCAATGGCCCGGTGGGGATGGAGGAGAATAATTCCCCTCCACCACTTAGCCCGCCTCTTGAGGAGAGGCATGACCAAAGGTCAGACATCCAGGGGGCGGAATATAATTCCGCCCCCCATAGAAAGAAAATACAGTATGGGTTTACAAGGTGGACCGTCCACCTGGTAAAAATCGCAGAAATCTGTTGTTTTTATTTACACAGTAGTACAATCTTACTTGTTTTATCACTTGAGCGTGGTAGCTACGCAGTCGGGAAATATTTTAACATGTCCTCTCACCACGCTATAATTTTCTCACTATGTTTTCCTTCACCGAAAGCTCAGGCTGATTTTCGAGTTAGATATATGGATTCGAACCCGCGTCCATTGACGCAAAATCCAACCGCACTACCAATGACGTCATCATCGCTACAAACAGACATATTGGAAGGCTTTGTGGAAGCCTTAAATCCAACAGTGAACGTCGTTCGGCTGGCACGATGATGATTATTACTTAAACAATTAAAATTCTTTAAATGTAAACGAATCCTTTGAATTTTTTTTGTGTTCTTACAATTATTTTGCTGAAAATGTTTGTGGCAACCCTATTCGTACAAACTCACCCATCTTAGAACAAATACTCCTAAGTGGACGTTTTCAAATGAGGCATATATATATATAGGGGATTGTAATAGTGTTAGGACTTTACAAGGTGGTACCAGCTTCCTCTCTGGAGGCATCATAATCAGACCCACTCCAGTTTGAAATTTGTAGTGCTTGACGGACATTGGTAGTAGCAACTTATTAGGCTTAAGACCTATTTGAAGAGGCTCTTAAACTGCTTTATGGTACAATGAGAGTGACCATTAAAATCAAGTCGTTTGCATGTTTGCTTCGTCATAGCCAAAGAAAGTTTTTATGTCGAATGCATCATTTAAATAATAATGGAATCTTGAAACGACTCTCTCTACTCATGATATTAACTTAAAACATATAAATAATCGACATAAAAATCGATATAAAAAATCGACTTAGTTTCGAACCCTAGGTCGTTTCAACTCTGGGGGTAGGAAATATATGGGGGTAGGAAATATATGGGGGGTAGGAAATATATCCTGCCTCCGGAATGTTGACCGATGGGTCGGGGTCGGGTGGTGGGTTAAGAGGTGGGGTGAGAAATATTCTCCCCCATCCCCATTGGGCCATTGCACGACGAGGCCCGGTGGGTTTGCTGCAGGGGGCAACGCGGCGGCATGCTGTGTAATCCCGTATTGCCCCCATCCCAAATGCAGTGGACGGCCCCGGGGGGTTTTAGTGGGTATTTCCGGGCGCTTCACGCCCGGGCGAGTCCCACACTGGCACGGAACTCGTCACTCCGTGCCCCCTTACCTATTGTATTGGGGGACTTCGGTCTCACTAATACAATAGGTAAAGGTAGTGCGTAAATGCATTTCCCCCCGTCAAAAAAAACATAAAAGGCGGTTTCAACTCTATAAAGAGACTGAGCTTTCAGTTAAGAAAAACATCGCGAAGAAATCATAGTATGGTTACCATCATGCCTTACCAGGCACTTTCTAATATTGATAATAGCCATTAAAGTTCGAAAATCAGTAGCCGAACACCTATAGCTGTGTACCATCACGTCGCCACATAATATCAGTTGGAATTATCATCAAAGCCCTGAGTAGCCTCGGTAGAAACTGCCCTACAACCATACTATGGCTTAACCACGATATTTTTCTTCACTGAAAGATTACATATAGAATATAATATGTGGATACCATCGGGCTATCATCGCTTCATGATAAATATATTACATATTGAAAATGTTACGACGAAGACGAAATGTGTTAATAAAAAAGGCACGTAAGCTAATGTTCGTCAATTTATTTTTCCAAAAAAAAAAAAATTGCTTATAAGTCTTATCTATATTGATATATAAAACAAAGTCGAATGAATTACACCATTTATAAATCAAGAAAACGATTTTTATGATATTTAATTTGTTAGATTTGTCTCAAATAGAAGAACAACAATTAAAAAATCCGATTTAAAAAAAAAAAAATAGATTATTTCACATAGTTTGTACGGTTTTATTGGCTGTTACCGATGATATTTTTTTATTCCTTTCTCGGACTCTAGAAGTTTTCTAGTGCATTGAAAAAAAAAAAAACTAAACTTAATTCAGTTAATAACACGGAAATTTTTTTTTTTATTGATTCTGAAACGGTACGAAGTTTGCCTGGGCACCTAGTACCTAATAATTAAATCCGTTTATTCGTATATTTAATATACACACAAAAACAAATTAATCACCCTTCATCACCTAAAGTCTGAGGATCCTTAGCTTAATGCATATCAGAGAGGCAGGTCAGTCACCGCCGTGTCTGGGCTCACTGCACCTATACTGTCTGCGTTTAACGTCAAGCTATGAATCAAATAGAGTAGTTATTTTTATAATACAAACACTGCGATATTACCGTAAACAAAATCGAAACTGACGAGAATTTTCAAACAATCAACCCCATTACGATAGCCAATTGACCTGCGATTATAAAATTGACTTATTACGCTTTCACTAATGGCGAGCAAAATTAGTTTCGTTGTAACCATACTTATTTATGACTGCAAATTATTTTTAATTATCGCCTGATTGGCTATCATTTTCATTGTTACAAACGTATCATTAGTTACGTTTCGACAGCTTTTTCCTTGTCGCATAGTACAGTGATTCATGAACTACCAACATGCATCCTAAATATCTTGGAATATCGTAGAGACATTGGATTTATACCTGCATTTTACCGCATGTACAATGCGCAATTTTGTGAAGAAGGGACACTTCGTCGCTATTTCAGACCCGCAAAGAGCCTTCTGTCGCTTACGCTATTGTTGTGGAATGGGTTATCATGTACGGTTTTCCCTTAAAGCTATAATATGGGTATTTTCAAGAAGAGACTGAAAACCGCTCTATAAGGTCGACAATACAACAGTAACGCCCCTGGTATTGCAGATATCTTTAGGCGACGATAACCATTTACTATTAGATGGGCCAGGTGCCTGTTTAACACCGAAAAGGGATACTGTAAGTGGAGCACAGTACAATCGAAAAACTTTAACGGCCACTGAGAAATGAGTAATCTTTTCTCACTCAATGCTCTCACTGTGAAGGTTTTTTTTATGTATATTGGCCATAAATCAATTAAGAACTAATATTTTGGATATTTTTAGGTAATACAAAACAATAAAAACAAATAATAAGGTTAAGTATATTTTTGAGCTTTTAATATTCTCAATTTTCATTAAAAATAATTAAATACTATCACCACTTTTCAATCTATTCAGTAATTGATTGCTTTTAAATATATTTACTGTGTTAAATCTATAATGCCAAAGTATTTTAGCAGTAAAATAATTAGTGGATAAAAAAAAATAATTGGGCACACTTTACTTTTTCGCTAAAAAAAATTGTTCGTAATTTGGAATATCACTGAATTTGCTTGCTCTATATTGGCCGTGGTTTCGTAGCTCAACGACGTTGTCTCGACACTCGCTGCTACCTATCCGGACGTACCGTACACTCGGCTGGTTTCAACCGAAAAGGCGGTCGATAAAATTCCATATAGACGACATGAAAATCATGTGAAAAATTTTCATGAAATTTTTACTCACCATCCTATCGGAATCCCAGACCTACTCGTAATATATTTTCAACAAATAATACCTCACTATAGTGTAATAATTTTTCCCTATACTGTATCTTTTTTTTACGATAATTTCATCGGATTATATAATTGATTATGGCCTATGACGCCAAGCCTAGAGGAACTGCTTCTCAAGTGATGTCACTGAATCATGCCTGTAAATGATCGCTGACATATTTTCAACTCGAAGGTAGATTGCCAGCTGATTTTAAAAACCTACTATTCTTAACAATGTCTTCCTTCACCTAAAACTCTTAAGGTTTTGGACTCACATCAATGGCTGCCTTATCTAACCGCTATTAACAGTGTTAGATTTTACAATATGGTTTCAAAGTGCATTACCAATTTACCTAACAATACGTTTAAAGACTATATCAAGCATATTTTAATGTGCAAACTCTTATTATATAGTGAATCATTACATGAACGATAGTGATGTGTAGAAATGACACCTTCTCTGTGCTTTCGTTAGAATTATAACGATGTATTGTATAATTTGTACATAAGAAATATATTTATAAAAAAAACCTAATCGAGTTTCTTGCCGGCTCTTCTCGACTGGGTTGTTTTCCGAACTGGTAATAGCATTTTTGGCATTCATAAGCGCCTCAATTAAATAAAGGTGTTTGTTATTGGTAAGAGTAAAACGTAAGTAAAATAGCTACTAATAAAAAAAAAACAAAAAAATTAAGATTGTGGTCCAACGTTAATGAAAGAAAATGTAGAACTTGCGTTTCCAGGATCAAAATACACGATCTTTCTTAACACAGTTGAAACTTCCACCATGTGGCTAGAGTTCACACAGATTACACTATAGAACGTTCGACAAATCTTTCATAGATATACTTATTTCGTTCTTATGATGGTAACTAACTGTTGGTAGGCCTGCCTCTTCTAATTCAATAGACAAAACTCCAACTTACAATCTCTCGAGTCTACAACAAGGAAACATCCAGCGAACCCTATAAAAATCCAAACATAACAGCATCTTAAAACTAAAATGGTAGTCAGAAAAATAAACTGGTCCGAACTTAGACCTTTATGATTTATTGTAAGTTGTAAATAAATCTATATCTCCAGTAAAACAAACAATTGCTGCTGTGCCGAACCTAAAAAAACTTCGATGAACCGACGACTCTGTGGTCTTAAAGTTGCACGTAACAACAGCGAATCCCACTCACTACCCGGCCCACTTGAGGACTTCGGAAACTTTTCATTGACCATAAAATAATCCACCCTCCACGCCGACCATAGAAAACAATAGACCGCGTAATTATCCCGCTTTAGGCCGTAAAAACTTTTACCCTATCAAATATTTTGCAAACAGTAGGGTGCCTATGTTAGTTTTGTTTTGATGGATGGATTTCAATTTGTGAATTTTCCTACGTTATATAAGGTGTTGATTTAAAAATAATTCAAATTAAAACAACGAGGTCTCGCGATTTATCCGTGAAACATGTACATAATATATTCAAAGATGGATGACAGATTAAAAAAAATCAAATAATATTTTTTAAGATTTAATCTACATATATTTAAACATAGCTAAATATTTAATTTACATGTTCTATAAACGTTTGTTAAAAATTTGAGGTTTTAATTCATATGCTTTATTCACATGTTATAAAAAGGAACGTATAAGGTTAATTCAAATGACATTTATCGTATAGTTCACTTATCAAACGAAGAATCACTTAACGGACTTGAGTGTTTCCTTTTTAAAACTATAAAATATACTATCCGATTTAATTTTAGTACACAAATACAGCTAAAACAAAAACTATTATTAATAATAACAGAGATTTAAATTAAATAGTAAAACGAATTCTAGCTTTAATTACACAGGTTTTATTCTCACCGGTCAGGATTGTACCGAATGAAATACAGACTGACGTTTCGAGAGCACGATGTCCAATTTAATTGACCCAATACAAAAAGTAATTCGAATCCTAACCTATTAGTGCCATCAGTCAGTATAAACTTTGAATTTTACAGTAATAGTATTCATAATAAAGGTTCACCGTGAACTTTCTGCAAAGAGACTCCATTCTGCTAGAACACAGAGGAACATGCATCTAAAAACAGACACAAAACTTTAAAAACTGACTGCAAACGTGAAAAATTGCGTTGGGTATTTAAGATGATTTTTATATTTTAGCTCAAACTAGTCAGTCTGATGGAAGATATAAATTCAAATTATAACGTGTATCGCTGAGCTTACCAAACATGTTAGTATGAGTTAGTATGATTGACGAATTTCCTATATACCAAGAAATCATACTCACTCTAATCGCCTCGTAACGAGCGTGCAAAACTATAAAAAACTTTTCATATCCCCTGATACAGTGGCGTTTTCATATAAACGCTCTCCATCGATTCTCTTCGGCAGTTTAACACTAAAGGTGACACACTAAACTGTCAATGGACATAGTATACATCATTAGTGATGTATGCACACGCGTTGGGACCATTTTCACGAGCGGTTTTATTACAGACTTGCCGGTTTTATAGTTCTGACAATGGCCACCGCGGCGAGAGGCGCTTGTTGCAAGTTTTAGGGAATTAGGTACGGGGCTAGAGAAACAGCGATTTTTAATACGATTTGTTTTCAACATAATTTTATTATCTATACCATATTCTGATGGTCTAACGAATTAACATAAAAATGGATAAACTTTAGGATATATGAAAATTAAAGAATTGACGTTTTCAGCTGGCACAGTTATTCTAAACACGATATTCCCGACGGCAACCACCGATAAATCGATAATTAGCTCCCATTTGCCGCTTGTATGCCGGCCTACGAAGACTTATAGTATCTGAATAAACAGTCCCATATCCCGAAGCGTAACAAACCAAAAACAATGGCAGGCTTACCTTCATATATGTACATATATAACGTTAGGATGAAAGATGTTAACGGAGTGCCCTGCATAGGAGGAGCCACGTCAGGGACTCACACTGCAGTCTCTCATTGCGGGGATGCTGAGAGGCGAAACAGAATGGAGCTCCATCACCTCATTCTGCGAGATGGTCATGCTTGCAAAAAAAGGTGGCGGAGAGGGAGCGGGAGCAGATGCATTTCGCCTTAAAAAAAGGATGCAAGATGTGAATGAGACATAAGTAAAGACATATCGGTTGATCACACATGTAAGTAGTTGCGATTTAGCCGACCACAGTGGTCATGTTCTACCACGATTGTGTACACATTTTGAGACTTCGATAAAGGTCTTCAAAAAAGAGTGAGTCGATCGCATAAAATCGTCGGCCTCATCTTCATTTTCCGTCAAGAGTGATGGAGGCCAAGCGTCGAGCAGTATAGTTAAAAACAACCATTCATAGGAATCTGCTAGAGATGTCCCCACCAACAATGTGTGCATATGATTCCTAAAACTCATACTCAATCGAGTTCTGGATAAGCACGTCTCTTTCCGTGGGAAGCACAGACGCTCTTTATTTATTTATTTACATTAAAAATGCACAGCTCGTATAAAATAGACATATAAACTAAACCGATACATGATATATGAATTTATCACTATTTAAAAAGTAATTATACGACTATGTTTACATGTGTGTATATGGCTGTGAATAAAAATTTGTTTTTTTTTTGTTCCAATAAAGACACTGCAGTATGCCTAGGGCTGCATGTCTACTTTAGCAGTATGAAACGATTACACTAAATCTTTGGATCACAGGAGTGTTGAAGCCCAAGCCAATCTTTGACTTCTATTTTTAATTAACAAAAATCTTCGTATATAAGATAGATATACGAGATATAGAATATAAAGAGCCCCCGCTCGTGAGAATTATAAAATTATAGCCAGAGTTTTTAAATTACTACTTCTTTAGCCGCGTTAAGCGATTCTCGGTTGGGGTATAACTTATTGATTCGCGTTATCAATGCTATGACGTCAGCCGTCAACATTCTACAGTGTGTCAAGTACAAGACAGCGTTTCTATTCTATCGCTCAGAGATAAATGACAAAATGTAAACTTACGCAGCCTATCGTTTGTTTTGATTGAAAATATAATCTACAGGAATATGTGCACAATTATTGCTCGGAGCTCCAACAGGTGTAAAAACCAAAAAAAAATCTTAAATATTAGGTTATGTTAATAATTACAATTAACAAATTATTAAATGGAAACATAAAAAAAAAACAATTTTCAAAGTTACGAGCTTTCATGTTTGTCGGCCGTCTCCGTGACTGCCTAATTTTTTTTTATATATAACGCTGATTGGCAGGCAGACAGTCTTATTTTTTTTTCTATAATTGAAGAATAAGAATGTAAGGATGACGATAATTTTAACGTAAAGTTTTTTTTTATTCATATTACTTTTCTTATAAATGATTTAAAAAGCAGTTCTCGAGTTTATTTATATAGGTCACCAACAGAGTTCACACACCAATACACACATAAATACAAAATACAATTCTGTACTTTTGTTTGGATGTGACCCTAATTACAGACAACGACGGCATGCACCGTAAATATTTTTTGTATTATATAATGAAAAAAAGTTAAAAAAAATATTTTTTAATATAACAGCGACTTTGTTTAAATAAAAATGACAGCCGCATGCAAATAGTTTTACAAAACAGAAAAGATAAGGTCTTATTTGAGAATAAGTTATTAGCCAATTAGTTATAGATAGGCAGAGCAACGTTCTTTTTATATAATGTACCTAAGGATACGAAATAGTGAATTCCGCTGGTTCAGTTGCCTCAGAATCGGCCGGGAGCATGTCCACCCCCTAATCCGGTTGTTTTACGACTCGCCTTTTGTCGCCGGCGGCACTGAATTCCTTCCCATTTTCATTTATCGTCACGTATTGTGTCCGCGCCTTTATACACCACGATTTCGTTTAGTATGTTACGCGGGAAACGCTATTGTTATGGGGGCCGGTATTTTTTTCTCTCTCTCTCTCTATGTGTTTTATCATGTTTTTATGTTATTACCTTAAGAATTGCCGTTGATGACTCCTTATTTGTTGGGAAATAAAACGGTATTTATTTTATTTGTAAGTATTTGTTTCACATAGCACATTAGAAACCTCAGTCAAGGGTAGCGTGGTCGGCATAGTACTTTTTAAAATTAAGTAAGTTATAATAGCATACCCAGACAGAAGATGGACTAGTGAAGCCACACGATGGAAAAGACTAATGGGGAAAAGGAATGTTGGTCGACAAATAAGACGGTGGGCTGATGACTTAATACACATAACAAGAAACGACTAGATAAAGTCAGGCAAAGACAGGGAGTCATAGAAATATATGGAGGAGGCCTTTACGCAAACAGCGGTTCAAATCTAATAAATAATACCATCATTAATTATAAGTAACTCTCTTGAATTTAATTAACAAGTTACTAAAAACATTGTAATATATATCGAAAGTAAGATCTGGATTAAAAGGCTTTCTTATTATTATTATAGCATAAGTAGAGGGGCGAAGTGCATTTTTTTTTTTCGAACTGCAGGATGACAAGGGAAAGCAATGCGGCCAATTCCTACAGTACCAAGAAGTGCTTAAAGATCACAAGTATGACCTTGAAAGATTACGATGGGAGTCTTTAAAAGCTGATCGACTATAGAGGGAGAAGGTTTGTTGTGAGCAATAAGGGTCTGGTTTGAGAAGAGACATAAAGCAGAGCACAATACAAAGCGAGACGAGCTCAAGGCCCGACTACCTGTGGACATCCATTATAATCACTTTAGAGTACTCACATTTGGTGCAAAAATAGCCTTCATCAGTCACCTGAGAGCATATCAAGGCTATCCACAATAAACAAAGCCTTGTTACCATGGTCGAACACGGTCAGAATTATTATTATTTTAGCAAGGTTATGTATAGTACCTCTATATCTAAGCGTCTTTATATCTCTGATCAAAATCCTTATCATCAGGTGAAATCGTAGTCATACGTACACAATGTAGCATCGCAAAATTAGGACATCATTGAAGCGATAATTAAATAAAAAATGAAATCAAATTAAATTAAAGCTATTAAACCTCAAAGGTAGGTAGAAACCATCTATTATCTTTGAAAATCTGACCTCAAAAATCTATAGGGATAATTCCTGCGGCATCAGTTGAGAGCCAGTACCTCTTATTATTTCGTATTTGTCATCCTAGATCCAAACTCTAATTTAACATTAAATAAAATCAAGACGAAAGTCTGCGACCAGTGTGTGTTGCCAGTGATGACATACGGCACGGAGATGTGGTCGCTTATAATGGGCCTAATAACAAAGCTCAAAGTTGCTTAAAAGGTAATGGAGAGGGCTATGCTTGGAATTTCACTGCGTGATCGAATCAGGAATGAGGAGATCCGTAGAAGAACTAAAGTAACCGACATTGCCCGAAAAATTTCTAAACTTTAATGGCAGTGGGCTAGGCAGATTGCTCGCAGAACCGATGCCAGATGGGGCCAACGGGTTCTCGAATGACTACCACGTACCGGAAGATGAAGCGTGGGTAAGCCCCCCACAAGGTGGACCGACGACCTGGTAAAGGTCGCGGGAATTTGAATGCGAGTGGCGCAAGACCGGTCGTCGTGGAGATCTTTGGGGGGAAACCTATGCCCAGCAGTGGACATCTTTCGGTTGAATGTATGGGTGGATGATTAAATTAAATTAAAGCAATCAATTAAAAAAAAACAAATACTATACAACAAAAAAACATACATACGCTATGATGGATTGAGCTATGATGGATTTATCGCGATCCATATTGTGATCGCGGACCACTCGATCAAAAAGACCCTGCCTGAGGAAATATGTTTATTTAGCTCAGTAGAGATACTAAGATCTGACTGTTTGTTTTTCATAAAAAGCTATATCAACAATAACAAATTCGTAGTAAATTCTAAATTGACGAGTGAAGGGTCAATTTATTTCATTGCATTCCTAATTTCACAAGTAAACATCGAGTCACCGAGTGTGGTTTATTAAATTACATCGGATTTAAGAACTCGATTCCGCTGACAAACGAGAAATATTTGAGTTGTCGCTGCCGGGGTTGTGCAGTTCACAACATGCGCGCCGATTGCCGAACGTGTGACCTCTACTATCAACTAATAGATTCGCCGCCCTAAGTTATAAGATCATAGCGTTAATAAATAAAATACTTTTGAAGCGAAAAACTTTTTACGCGTTATGAGGGTAATATCTCAAGGTCACGTTACTTGATGAGTATTATAATTAACCTCATAATCTTGATTATTAAAGATTGGATATAAGTAGGTAGTGACAGACAAATACACAAAAAGAATAAGCACGCTATACTTTTTCACTATAGACTACTTATTTTATTCTTCTCTTTGCGCTATATCCGTACTTAAGGTGAGGTGTGCCTTAATGTATTTTTAGAATATGGGCATACACATTTTTTTATTTCTTTCTCGGAGTCTGATATATTACCATTAATAGTAATTTATCTTACAGATGCAAAGTACATTTATCAAAAGAAGTTTCACTTTAGAGACGTGTACTCTGTGCTTAAGCTATTTTTATAACTATTCACTATATTACCTCTCTAAAAAAACAATATTATAAGGAAAGTAACGGTTATCTATATGGCGACTTTGTTCACTATAATTCAGCCAACATTTTTAAGGAATATAATAAAATATATACCAAAGAATCATGTAAACAGGTTAAGTAGTACTTAAGTTAAAAGTCAACAAGCGAACAGGCATAAAGAGAAACTTTGTCATTTTTTTAATATTTAAAATTACAACATCCAGTTAGGCTTATTCGGAAAGGGGCTATGCAGGCTTAAAGAGTCCTGTATCACTGCGACCTAGTCACGTCTATTGTGATCTCCAGTTAGGCTTTCCTAATTTTTAAAATAAGTAATAATTAATTTACTCTTATGGCTCACGTATATACAAATATAATTTTAATTAACAAGATTTTGAAACTTTTATTATTCTCATTTAAAAATATATGAATTTACAGTAAATGATACATTATGTTAAGAATTTGACTCCGATATTATTATACAAGTACCACTTAAAGCTTATAAAGCTTGGCAATAACCTCACCGAATTCCAGGTGAAACTGGTTGTCGAGCGACGCTGCCAGAACACATTTGTATGTCCCTGGTGACAGATTTCAAACTTATTCGAAAACTCCCTACCATCATACTATGGTGTCTTCGCGATGTCTTCGTCTGTCGGAATTTTAAACTTGTTATAAAAACCCACTACTGAGAAACCAAAACACTAACGGAGTGTTAACTCGAATTTCTTTACACTTGGACCAACCGCTCTAGGGAATCCCTCTTACTAATGGCGCGCGGTTGAAAGCACCCGCTGTTTACTTTTATTGTCTAGATAAATCTGCCTTAACTGTCCCGATAATCGCTACTAACTGTGCGCCATATAAATATAACGTGAACAATGTTCTTGCACTGCGTTATATTATTGTTTACAATTATAGAGGGGTACGTTATACGTGTGACATTATGATAGTAAGTTTAAGTTCTTAAATCTCATTGGAATAATTACTAGGGTATTTTTTAAATGACTTTTTATCGATCCCGATGCAAAATTTTGGCGGAATATGTAAAGAAAAATACCTGTAAATTTTAATCATGAAATAAATACAAACATGACTGTGCGGAGAGTAATTAAGTTATCCAATTGATTGTAACGGTAAATAGAGGCTTTTCTGTATCCTTATAAAGTGGAGAGGAAATCCATTTTAAATTAGTAAAACACAAGTGTGTTTTTCGAAATTCGAGGTTAATTATCTGACATCTTTTATTCATCAACATTGCGCAACAGAGGACCTAACATTAGATGTCTTTGAACTATTGTCTTCATACAACGTTAACCAATTAATCGTGAGACTATCCGATGGTCGTTGCTTCTTAATATATAATAAGACTAGCTGCGCCCGCGTTTCATATATTCTGTACTGCGTTTTAGTTTTTTTGTACGGAACCCTAATTTCTTTTGTAGTATTAAAATAAAGTAAATATATTTCTCATAAATTCAAGCACTTCCCCGTAAAACTGTGCATTGAACATGATTTTATTACATTGTTTGGAGTTTTAATTGTTTTTATACGCGGAGTCTTTAGTATTTTCGAAAACTAAAATTACCCTAAGTTACCATGAGTAACTACAGCTATCTACCAAAAAAAACCTACCAAAATCCGTCCAGTCGTTCCGGAAATTATCCGAAACGAACAAAAAGACAGACAAAAACTTAGAAATTGTATTTTTGGTATAGGTATCGTAAATACATTCATATCTATTTAGTAAAAACAAAATTGACATAACAAACAGACACTTCAATGTTATTTATTAGTATAGATGAAAGAAGTGAAGTCATGCGAACTGATTTAAGCTTCTTTCAGTGGGCATTTATGAAAAAGGTTTTTTTTTTATTTTACAAGACAGAAATGGATTTAATTATAATACCCTTGACAAATGTTATAAGGTAACGCAAACCCTTGAGCAAGAATCAGAACCTGTAGTCTAGTAGCTTCGACCATGCAAAATCGTCACCACTTTTGGATTCAGTACAAGATTATAATAAAACGAAGTTGCAGATAACTTGTATATCGAGCCAATCGGTACAAGTTTTTATTTAAAAACAACCAAAAAGGAGTCGACGATCGCGTTGGTACCCAGTAACATGACGATCAAATTTTAAAGAAAAGTTTTTAGCTCACGCAAATTTCACCTCAACGACTTCATTAACTAACTTCAAATTGAGAGTAAACCTTTTACGATTTCGATAATACCAAGAGACAACCAACCGAAGGCACAGAATCCCTTGACGGGCAACTTTAACGCAACAATAATAATTCAGAAACGCTGTAACTATAAACACATCTTACTCTCTCCTTTGATAGTTAAATTTTAACCGTAAAGTAAAACCGTCTACGCTATTAAATTTAACGTCGGACGCGACATCTGGGAATTCTCTGAAGGCTTTAGTTTTAGTTGTGTTTTACGACTATTAGTTTTAGAAGTAGCAAACTATTTGTAACTATTTGTGAAAAATTTGACAATATATGTTACAATAAAAAAATAAAGTTTAATATATGAGAGAATACTTTAACACATCGAATATATTAATACCGAAAATTTTAAACTTAAGTAAACGCAGTAAGTAAGTCACCAAGTAAGTAACCAAGTCTTTTCGTATTCGGCCCAATTGTACTTCTTACTGCTCGATTAGAAAAACCAGTAAATCTCCCTTTTATTAATATGTCGATTACCCATAAAAATGAGACAATAGGACAACAATGGAGAACTGGCGTAAACGCCAGTTTAGTGCTCAAGGGGTTAATTATAACTAACTTAATAGAATATTCTTAGTGCTTACTTTCAGCTACCGCTTTAGAGTGGTAAATACACTAAAGACACAATACTCTGAATTTTCAGGTTATCGTAAATAAAACAATAAATTTAAAATTAAGGCTTCGTAAAAATTAGAACAAAGGGGTGCAAAAGATGACGATAAAATAGAAATAAACGAAACAGACTCACATTCTTGCTTGTTGCTTGAAATTTTCTTTAGTATTCAATAAAATAAAACCAAGTCTTTAATTACTCTCAATTATCCTACAATTACCGACAAACATCTTGAACATAAACTGGCGTAGTGAATAAATGTTCACTAAATTGATTAACCATTCACACAGACAATACAAAAGATCCCCGAGTAATGATGACCAACCCTAAAGATCTGTAAATTGTGAAGATGTTTGAATACTTTGGAGGACGACAGGACATAGAGAGGCTACTGTCGCCTCTGATTTGCTTATAAAGAAATAATATAATTTTCTATGCATTTAAAATGCACACATCTCAAAACTCGATTTCAAAGTTTATCATTAGATAGATGAAATATTTTAGTACAAGAAGTCTCTCAATGGTAGTAAACATTGATGAAGATAGTTACGTATTTCGAGATCGATTTACAAGTTCAACTATTTCACTTACAATCAAAGGAATAGTGGCTGAACATAGATATGGAGAACAGTAAAGCGGTTTTCTTACAATTTTCGATGTAGTTTTAAAGAAAAATTAAAAGTGCAGAAAGAATGTTATTACTGTAGAGAACGTTGAAGAAATTGAGATGGAGCTTACACAACTTCGAACTGCGGAAGACACAATCCAGCATGAACAATGAATTACTTAGTCTGGTCCGAAGAGTATGACATCTACCGATGATGACTCAATCGTAGGGTTGTAACAGTATGGATGAAAATTCATTCGAATAAACCAATCCTATTCTGGAAAAAGCACGAACTTTCAGTAAAAAAGAGCATCAAGATGGTACCATAGCAAAAATTAATGTGTTTAGAACATTTTTTATAATTATGCCGCATCTTAAAAACATTGGATTGTTTGATTAAAATTTGTAAGGGAGAGGATTATGTTATCATTTCTCCATCGACTGCATTGACTATCATCCTCGTACATACTGTCCCGAGCGTAACAAAATATATAGTGAAACCTAAATATGGCTGTAGTATACAACGTTAATCGGTCATGTGTCTCAGAATGCTCTCGACAGAAACTACTCTATTAACTAATAAAGTTATAATACTAACCTTCCCTATATATTGTCAATACGTCAACTCGAGAAGCAATATATTGGCTTCAATAGTACATAAGGAAATCCGTTAAAACGTTATAGACAGTTCGGTAACTCGGTATCCTTTGTAAATCGCGTCCGCGGCATTCAGACTTGGCTTGCACTCGTTGAGTATATTCAGAGGAATGATAATAAAACGATATTACAATTCGATATTCAATGAACTTTCAAACAAACTTTCGAACGGCTTATTTATTTTACACACTGATACGGATTGATACGGGTCGTACCTAAGATGATTTTATATTAAGGGATAATTAGTTGTAACAGATACATTTTTTTTTACAAATGACAACAATGAATACCTGATTACTAATAGAATAATCTTCTAAGAACTTAATTTTCCAAGATCAAGGATATCAGATTTAATATTAATTGCTGTGACTTAGTACTGTATTGTGACGTTAGTATATTCAGAATTACTTATTATGAAATATTACCAAGAGCATGTTTGTAGAAGGGAGTTTGTTTTATAACAGAACATCCAAATGTAATATTTTTCTTTTTAGTTAATTATAACCTGTGAATTAGATAAACAATTCTGCTTGTGTTACGCGTATAGAGTATGTTTTTAATCTTATATCAACGCTTCAGGGCTCTAGCAAAACATGAGTTTCTGTAATAAGATTTTTATTCCAAGTTATTATTTCTAATACATTGATGCGTTTCTACTGCTATTAAATTTCTTGAGCGTATTAACTAAACTTTAATCTTGTCAAATTACATAACGAACAAACGCTACAAGCTTAAGCATACAAATTAAACCCTTACAGTTCTAGCATATAATTGAAATAACCAGTAAATAGAAGGATAAAAATTTGAAACATCGTAAATATTACATATTTCAATTGGAAGTTTACGTATTTTACTATTTTCTCTATTTCAACTCGATCAAATCAAATATTTTTATATCTCTGTACTAACGAACTCTTAATTTTATTACTGGTTACTAAATTTTTAAAGAAACTTTCTCCTAAAGAATTAAGAAAGGAAAAATTTAAAGTCATCACATTTTTCAACAAATCCTACATCGTTCCTCAAAATAACCGAACTTTAGAGGAACCAAATTGTTACAGCAAAGTATAAATCGTTGAAAACCCAGTCCCCCCTATTCACAAGTTTCGGTGTTCAATTCAATTTGACCGGGCCACTGTTAATTTGTTCAAACAGCAGTTTTGGGTCGTCGCCAATAATATATTAGGACGCCCTTTGTGGGGTAATACACGCAGAATTTCATCACGTGTAAGTTCCTGCGTAGGGTGAGCTTCCATGTTTGAGCTATGGTTGTAGTTTCAATGAAAGACTTTGTATGAATTCTCAAGTTTATCCGACATGTTTTGCTTTCAACAATAATTGGAATTATAAAGTTTATAGGTACTGATGCTACATTACATGCAAGTGACTAGCATTCTAATATCCCACAGTTTTCAAATGACTAAATTTATGAACCTGCAAATTATTTCTAAATCTATCTAAATCACCCATTATTTAAGTTTAAGATATAACACACAGAGTACCATTTCTTAAAATAAGGAAAACATTTTTTCCAGTTTTACTTCATGATATGGATGAGGATCTTATAATCTTTTAATGCCGAAGTTTGGAGCGACCTTAAAGTTTTTTAATTATGAGTTGAGAAACAAGTAAAACTAACAAGTTTTTCTTCAAAAACATTTTCCAAGTGAGCAGTAACTCTGTTGGAAAATGTTGATGCCCACAGAAACTTGAAAGCATCGCATTAATGAAATAATTACTATATAAGATTTTTATCGTAATTGCCATTTCATATTTCAGGGAGAATAGATGTTATTATCAATTTATCACAATAGACATGCAAATTTTTTTACAGTAACTAAAACTAGTGATGAAAACTCTAATTAAGCTAGATAGATAAACTAATTTGTTATTTATTTTGTTATTATTTTGCTATTAAATATTATAAATGAAATTATAAAGTAAAGGTTACGAACAATATCATGTTAAATCACACACGCATTATATGTATATTCAATCGAATAAATAAAAAACCCAGTCAACTGTCACTAATGCGTAATTCTTTAATCGAAATTTGAGTACCACAGTTCGCTGCTGTCGTGGGTATTACGCGCTCGGTAATATCGTCGCTCGTCACACTGAATAGGCGCGGAGTCGGTTCCTCTATTAACACATAACCATTTTTATAGGTATTAAAATGTAGGGTTTTTGACTTGAAACATCTATTTACATAACCTTGTTTCTTAAGCCGTGGCAGCCGTGATGGCTTCTTTTTCTAAAAGCAAATATGTGATTTAGAGTTTTATAACAGCCTCATCTCCAATTAAGTAACGATACAATCGTATATAATATTAAACCTAGAGGAACTAAATGATTCCATTAAGTCATCATCTCGTCCGCTTCGTAGATGACAGTAAATGGGCACTGTTTAAAGGTAAGTCCCGTGCAAAGTTTTCCTAGCTCGAGTCACTTTTCAAAATGATTAGAACATTTTTGTATTAGTCTACAATAATGAACTGGATGTAGTAGGCGATGCAGGTTTTGTGATTCGCATTAAATTACGCTTACTATAAAGCGAGGAAAGGTTATTTCAGAACAATTAAAACTGTAAAATGTCGACATTTCTTTTAACTAGTAAAAGTTAAACATGCAATAAAAAATAGTCACTTCTTTTAAAAACAACTATATTCACTTTCGACAAATTTGCATAATAAGCAATAGCACTTTGAATGACTGCGAAAGAGAATGCTGAGTTTGTAGAATATTGCAATTTTTAAAATGCATTTTATTAGATTAATTGGTTTCCGTTTCAATTATCATCATCATATCACCTGAAAGTCGTCCACTGCTGGACATAGGCCTTCCTCAAAGATCTTCATAACGAACGGTTTTACCCCACCCGCAACCACCGAATTCCCACGACCAGGTCGTTGGTCCAACTGCTGCTGCGTCTTCCGGTACGTGGTTTTTTTTTTTTTTTTGACGGGAGGAAATGCATTTACGCACTACCCTTACCTATTGTATTAGTGACACCGAAGTCCCCCAATACAATAGGTAAGGGGGCACGGAGGGACGAACTCCGTGCCAGTGTGGGACTCGTCCGGGCGTGAAGCGCCCGGAAATACCCACTAAAACCCCCCGGGGCCGTCCACTGCATTTGGGATGGGGGCGACACGGGGTGACTTTCGCAAGCACCGCGTCGCCCCCTGCAGCGAACCCACCAGGCCTCGTCCGTGCAATGGCCCGGTATGTGGCCAGTCCCCTGCCATATTAGTTTGGCAATTCTTCGGGCAATGTTACTAAGTAGTAAGAAAACAATAATGAATCTTAAAATGTAAATATTGCTGGTTTAAAAACTACTAAACTCAATTGTAGGGATTACGTAAATCTACGATCCCTTAGCTACTCGACTACACAGTCCGATTGAATAGGCAACTAATTTTACAGTTGCGTTGTCGTCAAAGGCCTCTCTCACACTGTTGTTGCCGGCGGCTTGGAGCGCGGCATGGCGTAGCGCCGCCTGGGTTACACGATTGGACAGTAATCACACACTACGCTGCTTAACCGTATAAAACCTATTTTGAATAGACAAGTTATATAAATTAAAAAAGGAAAAAAAACGTATTTTCCATACATATAAATTTCTGAATTCTAATGGGCTTATATAGTTCGAGAACAATTTTACCGATTCATATTAATTTTATTGTGTTCCCCAACAAGGTAAACCGACGACCTGATGAAGGTCGCAAGAATCTACCTACTAAAGATCCTCAGGAGGAATCTATGTTCAAAAGTGATTATCTTTCTGCTGACATGATGAAGACGCAATAATGATGTAAATGATCACCCGCGTTTTTTCTAACCTAAAGCTTTTATAATAATTTCACAGTCCGCATGATAGATAGTAAAAGAACAGCGAGTTTGTCCTTATTACACTCTAGTTGTGTGCCCGCGACTCCGCCCGCGTTTCTTACATTCTTCACTGCTTAATATTTTTAAATAAATTTTAAATAGGGTTATTGGGGTTTTAATTTTCAGTTTTTTTAATGCTGTGTTCCCACGGTTTCGCCCTTGTTTCATATATTCTTTATTGTGTTTTAATTTTTTTTATACGGTACTACTCTAATTATTTTTTTTCGTTATTAACGTAAAGAAAAAATATTTCTCATAAATTCGATGATTTGCCCATAAAACTGACCATTGAATCGTTATCCTGAACCTATTTTTGGTACTAACAAAAAGCAATGGTATTTCTCACAAAATCAATCAACTCCCAGTAAAACTGTGCATTGACTCGGATTGATTCATTGCCTCATGAGTTTTAAATTTTTTTATGCAGAACCCTAATTATTTTCGAAAAATGGAACTAGCCTAAGGATACGCGGAATAACTTCAGTTATCTGTCGCAAAAGTCCCGTCAAAATTGATTCAGCCTTTCCGGAAATTAGCCGGAACAAACAAGTAGAGACAAAAACCTTGAGTGCCCGGTTTTCTTGGCTCCCAAAAGAATACTCCCAGCACATTGTCTGGCAATTTGTTAAATAAACCGCGGAATATTTAAAGATGCATTATACAAGGGTAAATAATTTTTGACAAATAGAAATATTACACGTGAGTAAAGCAGCGGGCATACGGCTAGTTATAAACAAAATGTTTAATAAGTAAGTTTAAAATAGAATACACTCACCATCAAAATAATGCGTTAAAGCTGACATTATGAGAAACTATACAACCTTCGATGTTATACGATTAATAATTAAGACTAAGACTATGTGTGTTATGAAAATGAACCTTATTTCCGATGCAGGAAGAAATGAACTTGTTTGTGTTATGTGAGTACTAAGGACACATTTGATGATATCACTGTACGCCTCTAATAGGGGTTTCGTCAATGTACAGCGATCCCCTAAGGTACTATAATTTGGTTCATTAATTCGCCCTGTGCCCTACCTACATACGCGAAATATTATCGTAATTCTCTCCTTCTTATATTTATGTTACGTTTGATGTCACTTTGCAAAGGTTTCCACTTAAGTGTTATCCAGTAATCAAGCTGTTAATATACTGGGGTAAGCAAAGGTAAATCTGATTCCTGAATAATTAATTTGATTCATGATTTTGTGGGTCCACTTTACGGAAATCTGTATAGTGCTTAGTCGATCAATACTACTAACTTTGCTATTTCCGCAAGATTTATAAATTACAGAGACGGACTGTGCTTTGTGCCTTATAGCGGATTTTAAGTAATTTTTAATTGAATAAAATTAAATTTAAAAAAAAAACGGATTTTTACGCGTTACTTTTTGTTCTTTCCGTTCTTCTTATCCCGACGTTTCGGCTGGCTTTCAACAACTGTGGTCACGGGATGACTGGCGCCAGCGTTCAGTGGTATTTTGTTGAACTACCTTCGTTTGGTCTTTATATTTATTATAGTCACAACACACGACACTAACTATGCCCACCGAGGACGCCTGTGACGATAAATCGCAAACCTTGATATTGTCTAACACCGGATTCCATTCAGAGGAAAGCCTATACCCGTTCTCGCTATTGTTTTTTTGTTTTTTTTTTTATTTTAATCGCTTCGCTATCCGTTCTGCGATAGTACTGGCGATTAGTGGTTAATAATGGTGGCATTCGATTCAGTGTTGAACAGATGATCTGCTATCGCTGACTTCGTCGTCTGGTGATTCTTTACAGCCGCGATATGTTATTTGACTCTTTGCGCGATAGTGCTCTTAGTCTGCCCAATATATGAACTTCCGCAACTGCAATTGATTTGTAGACACCCGGCGTCTGGTACGGGATTACATCCTCCTGTGTGCGAATAAAATTTTCAATATTGGAAAACGTAACCTATACAGTTTTAAAGGGCTTTTTTTAAAACTGTTTCAACTTTGTCCTTTACACCTATGATGTATGGCATGAACGCAGATTGCCTATTGACCTCCGGATGTTTCGTACGGTGTCGACCTAAACCCTTTCGACTCGCTTTGTACCCATTTCTTGTTAATGTCTTCAGAACGTGTGCGAGCTCTGCATTTAAATGTTCAGGGTCACAAAGTTCATAGGCTCGCCTCGTCAAGGATGCTACAACAGACAGTAGATTTCGCGGATGATAGTGCGAGGAAGCGTTCAGGCAACTGTCTGTATGTGTTTTCGGTGTACACCAGTGTACAATATAAGCTCAGGCATGTTATATAGTTGAATAAGTTGGTTCGAACCTGCATCCCTCGACGCGGAATCTGACCGCACTACCAACTGCACTATTATCAACCAATTAAATCAAGAAATATCAACCAACAATAACGGACTTAGTCTAGTGAGACTTTCGAATGATCTTTACCATACGTAGTATTGTCCAGTTGCACATAGATTGACAGGACGTAGGTCCAGACTCATTTATCGAGTCTTGTAATTAATATTACCTTTGTAAATATTAATTGAAGAGTTTTGTTAAAGTTAAAACAAATTATAATATTCTCTTTATCTTGATATTATCACACTAGCAACAGGACGAATCTCCTACAGGCGTACGAACTCATATATTTGGCGTGTTTAAAAAACATCCTTTAAATCAATCGATCTTCCATCGAATCCATAAAGTTGCAACGGTGAATTTTGCGGGGGAAAAACAAAACCGCCGAGGCTAGGTCGATCGTCGCCGGAAGCGGTCAGCGGCCATCGAATTTATTCGCCAAAACTTGCGTCTACACCCACGATTCAGGTGTTGAGTTACGTTCGTGTTACCGGCGATTGAGATAGGGGAATAC
This sequence comes from Samia ricini, assembly GCA_014132275.2. Taxonomy (NCBI): domain Eukaryota; kingdom Metazoa; phylum Arthropoda; class Insecta; order Lepidoptera; family Saturniidae; genus Samia; species Samia ricini. Next base: position 1,448,088 of record AP028169.1, read on the forward strand.
ATTTTCAACGTAGAAAATTTTTGGCACGTACCGACTGATTTTTGATTCTAATATAATAAACATCGTCTAATTCTGCTTCGTTACGCAAATGCTTCGTTTTTAATTCGGAAAAAAAGGGGTTTTCTTTTTGTAATAAAATGTTTTGAAATCCATAGCTCAGTTTTTTTGGTGCTCCAAATATACAAGCATGTTTGCTACGAAACATATTTAAATCCTTAATTAACTGAAATCCTCATATTTTATTTATTTATTTGGGAAACACATAGTTAATAACATACACATATGGAATTACATAACAATATTACATAAACCAGTCAAGTTTCCACTAAAATTACATTTAATGAAGTTTCCACTAAAATTATAATTAATGAATTTATGGCTCAAATATTCAAATTCGTATGTATTTGTCTCGCAAAAATTCGGACTGATACTTTTCAGAAAAATAAACTATTACTGCATAGTTCATATTATAACAACAATGTAATTGCAGCAAGATTTATTCAAAAATATAGAAATGCCATTATTTAAATATTGATGATTATCCAGTAGACGAAAGTATAATTATAATGTGTCATTAACGCAAGCATACTATAGAGCGTATTTCATACGAAGTGGAATAAAAAAAACCGGCACCAAAATATTGGGTTATGAGTTATTGAAGTTAATAAAACAGCTAAGTTAGCTACGTTTTATTTCAATACCAAATTTTCCTATCCTATATAATCTTGTAAAGAGTAAATAAAGACAAATTTTCCATTAGTACTAACACGGGAATTTAATCAAGATTTTCACTACAGAAACAGATAAAAATACTATATTTACAAAAAAAAAAAAAAAATTCTAACCTTTGTGATCGTTAATAAATACTTACCCAAAGGTAAGCAGACGAATATGTCATTATGACATTATAATAAATTACATTTATATTATTATTAATTCTATATTCTATTAGACATATATTTTCATAATAAACATCCGTCTCCTCATTTATTTAAGAACGCAAAAATATCACGTTATTTTAATAATTTATTTACAAAAATATAGACTTCAACACAGGAGGTTTTCTTTTTTAATGATAAATAAATGCGGAAAACTTGCATATATTCGTATTAATTAAAATTCGTAACGAACGCGTTCGCGTTAACAAAGTACGCGAACGTCATGACTTTTCAAGATTTTTTCATCGCACCCACTTTGTTAAAATCAACTTAACGATAACATATGAGATCGACGAAAGCTTTATTCACACACTCCAATTATCTCGCAGTTTTGTTTGCAAATAATTTATTATGGCCTGGTTTGATTTAAAAAAAAAGCATTAATGTACAAAATCTATTATTAAGATTCTAATGAATAATTAAAAATAGCAAACTTCCTTAATGATATTACAAGAAATTAAAAAAAAACATCTGATCGAAATCGGTCCACGTTTCGCTGCGAGCGATTAATAAATTCTAATCTGTTTTTAATTGATTTATAATTAATACTGTATTGTTTCAAATAGGTTCGTTAAAACCCAATATTTTATAAAAATATGTAAAAGATAAAAATAGTTACTGTGTGTTATCCTTATGTGATAAAAACATGCCATCTAGAACTTTCTCTGCATCTTTTTTTTTTTTTAGTTATGCACTATTTTGAACCATCTCGCAAGGTTCACCCAGCGTTAGGAATCTAATCTCCCAAAAATATCTTTTACAATGTTATTATAGATTTAAATTTAATATCATTATTCAATTCCCCGGAAGTTGTGTTTAATTGAAATGGATTCGAATCCCATAAACAACTTCTACTAATCTCTCAAATTAAATATAATACTGGAACTATGTAAGTTACAGTTACTTTTTCTAACACTTATCACAATAATAAATTCCACCATTCCCGTTCGATAAATTGGCATTGACAATTAGGTTGCATACGGTTTTTTTTTTAGAAACGATTGACATATCATATTAATGTGTCGAGTACCAATAAAAATGAAACAATAGAAAGACAATAGGAAAACAACAATGGAAAGCTGGCGTAAACGCCAGGAAGGTGCTCAAGGGGTTAATGTAAATTGCGTTTGATTTCAACTGATAATATCTACATAATTCTCTACAAATTACGATATCTTCGCTGTTATTAGAGCACCTCGTAATTCTGCATTGATGTTTATCACACACATACAGACTAGAATACTAAAAAAATTTAAGTATTAATTAATCATTATTATAATATAAAGAACGTTAAAACAAACAGTTTATTTTATATATATATATATATATATATATATATATATATATATATATATATATATATATATATATATATATATATATATATATATATATATATAAAACACAATATGTATAAAAGTGACTTCATTCGTTTTCACTTGATAATGAACGTGAATTTGGATTCACGGAAATTCTTTATTTGCTTTAGTATCGTATTTAAGGAATGCGATTTCAGTGACGTTTGTTAGCGAGTGTGAGCTTGTCAGTGTTTCTCAAACTTTTGCAACGAAGCTCCCGGGGCGTCGACTCCGATCGACGCGACCGCGACGAGGCTATAATTGATTTGAAAAGTTTGAGTACCATCTTCGAGATATATCTACGAAGGAGACTGTTTGATGAAATTTGTACTGTATATAGGTTATGCCCGCAGCTTCATTAGAATATCTTTCACAACTATTTAAGAATTTATATTTATCAAAGAAATACTTGAGATAATTAAAGCTGGAGACAAAAACTCGTATTTTTTATACTGTAATACACATAGATTATTAAATAAGTTATTAACAATTTCATAAATCACCAAATGCAACAAAACCTGACCAGAAAAGTTTTATGTATCATTTAAAAAAAAAGAAACAAGTAAATCGGTTCAGTTATTATAAAGTGCATTAATAAACAGTTGCCTTTTACATTGTGTAAAATAATATGCCTCATAGGATGCAAGCTTAGCCAATATTATCAGCTGAATTACAGTCAGTTCAAAGAGTTTGGATAATAGATACGAAACTCTTCTAAATCACACTGGAGACGAATAAACCAGATTCAGCATCAACCACGGAAGTTTATTGCATAAACAAAACTGTACGAATAGTTCACGGCGGCGCAGCGAAACTAGTACAATAAAAACGTAACGATAAATTAACTAATCAAGATGTTCCGTTACTCTCCGCTAGGCGGCGCCACTAGTCATTAGATCGTCTGCCTCGGCGCTTGGGACCTTTCGCTCGCGTATTTCACTTTTGACAGCTGCGATGTCGTCGTACTCCACATCCATCGCTCGCTTAGTTCTATCGTATTCCACGTAGGATTATGCATGCATTGAGCAAAAATGTAAACAGTTTTTTTTGCAATTTTCGACTTATTCTTATTTGTTATATATTTCATGGTCGCAATTTAAGTTATATTGTTTAGTTTTCTTTTTTTGTATACGGTATAGGCACAGTGCTTTGACCTCAATCTCACCTGATGTTAAGTGACGATGTGGTCCGGGATGGTAAACACACTAAACTTAGTTTTTGTATATAATTTCGTATTGAAAATAATAACACGAATCTTAAATTCCGGAGGACCACAAAATCTTCTGGGATAATTGTAGTTAAATAGCGGCCATTTTACTGGAATAATAATTATATTAATTAAGTTTAATTTATGTATTATTATGTATTAAATAGAAAAATCTGATTTAATAAAAGTTTAACCCATGTTACTCACTGATAATATGCTGTACATGTGACAGGATTTTTTTATTCACGTTTTATGAAAAATACAAATATGTGATAACGATGTGCTATTTGAAAAAATAAGGTCCTTTTAAATTTCATAGGAGACTGTAAAGCACGAATAATGCAAAGAAAACGATAGTTCTATTAAAGTTTAGGATTCCTCGTGATGTTTCACTACCGCAACGCAAAGCATTCAGGTGGCGTTGAGTTTAGGTATAACAGATGTATTTATCAACACGCATTTCCACATAAGGCGTTTCTACTAGATTTTTGGTTATAAAAAAGTAATTATTAGGCTTTATTTTTTTCTTAGACCCGATTTGTTTTAGATTTGTTTTGAAAACTTGCAACAGTGGCTACTTAAAATCAAGTATAGTTGATTTGAACTAAAAGATTTGAACAGAAAACCTTCGAAACCGTTAAGCTATAAAAGATTTGTTCTCAAGTGCGTCTGCCAGAAGAAAGTCACAGGAGTGTACCAAAAGAATCTTTTAACATATTCAATTATGTAGAACTTTGTAGCAGATATGAACTCTTGTCAAAAACTCTCCCAACATAATAGCAGCAATGTACATCGTCCATGCGATAGGCACGCTCTAATACTGCCAACATGGCTGTTGTATTCTTTGCCGTTACCCTGTCGCCATACATACTCAAGTCTCGTACGACTTGGCCCTTTTTACCGAGCACTATTAACGGTCACAATTCTCTATAAATTGTTTAAATTATTGTTTAATCTCGACTTAAGAGACATTTCTTTACATACGGCCTTATTCTAGTACTGTTTCGACTTTTATATATCTCAATATGTCGACTTAAAAATATCGCGTCTACGGACTAAAAATTCAACGATATTTATTTATTATGTAATATTAATGAATTTATATATTATGATATAATATTTCAAATTAGTCATACAAATAGATTAGATATTAACTAAGTTACGTCTTCATAATTCAAGATATTTCTTAATTCTTTTTTTGGCTCATGTAAAATTTGTTTTTATGAATTATTTTTAATCAAAATTAAATAATATTTTACGGAAAGAGGTTATATATAATTTAGAAATTCATGATATTAATATCCAACTAAAAGAAATTGTTACTGGCAATTATTTAATAACTGAGATATTATCATTTAGCTGCCAGTTTTAGTTTTCAAAGTGAATTGTTTGGTCTGGACAGATATTAGCTTCTCATCGTGGATGGCTTATTATGAACCTTTAAACTTTCTGAATATGTTGACAGTAACAAAGATATGAAAGATAAAAGTGTAAACTTAAAAGAATAGCGAGAAAGGAATATCGAAATCACGAGAATAGGTACCCGAACCTAGAAATTGTTAAATAGAACGGTAAATTATAATTAATACACAATTTCGAATCGGTCACGGTAATTATCATATAAATTGTAGGCGGCGACAAAATATCGTTTTTTTTTACGTTTAAGCAGAATTCAATTAATAAAAATTACGATTTATTGCTTTACCTTTGTTGGAAGCACTTTGGGCGCTCAGACGAAAATAGTTAATAGCAGAACCATAATAGTAGGAAACTCAAATTAGAGCGTTACTATCTTGCTAATAACGCAGAATATATCCCAGAAAAAAAAAAAAACAAAAAAAGTAATTATGACTTAGTTGCCAGTGCTATCGAATTCAGAGTCAAACGGCGCAGCTTGGAACAGAACAGCATGGAATAAGTGGGTACCTATTTCAGTTTATAATAAGCTAAATATCGCAAGGAAACCACAGCATGATGGTAGGTCATTTTCTAATATGTCAGCCTGGGTTGCCATCACCTCAATGTTTGAAATCCTGTTACCAAGCACCAAAGTGCGTGTTTCAATAACTTCACTTGATAGTCAATATCTCTAGGCTTAAAATATTTAAAAAGTCAACTATCAAAGAGCTGAGCCTTTAAAAAAAATTTCATAGATTATCGTAGATGTGTGATCGTGATAAAACGTTCAATCTTTAAAAAAAATTAATAGAATCAACCCATCAATAATAACTTAATTCGATCTAACAAGATTGAATAAATATAATTAAAGTTTACATCGTTGAGGTATTCTCAACGAGCAAGCCGAATAAACGTTGCTCCGTCTAGTCTCCCGACCCAGAGTGATATTTATTCACGGCACGTACGAGAGCCATGCCCGAGGACCCAACTTGTTCCGACGTGCTTTATCTCCCTGTAACATTTGATTCGACGCTGACGAGGACGCTCGCTTATTTATTCAAATTGAAAACTAATCAATACTTTTAATCGTTTTTATTATATACGACAAGTGACGTAACTTGGACGGTGCCTAGGCTGAAATGACCAGACTAGAATAGAAGTTTTAGATTATGCATGGTAATTAGTAGCATTCATACAATACCTATTATGTATCGCTTATTAGTTAGTTATCGCTTTAGTTTTTGGATGATAGATTTATTTTGTCTCTATTATTGTCAGAGCCGGGTAAGATAGCAACACTTTTCAAGGATGCAGATATAAAATCTCGCTCTGTGTGCATAAAAGACTAGTTACGGTACTGATTACTACCTGATTTCAGGATATTAATTCATTTTAAAGAAATCGTATCAGTACAAATTTTAGTGTGAAAAACTGGAATTCATTGTAGCAATTTTTACATAATCTTATTATGAAATGCATTTCTATCTGTCTAGTTGTTTATTAATTACTTGGCTTTGGAGACCTCTCCGGCAGCAGCCCAGGCTCGTTTTTCAACTGGGGAGGCTCTTGACGTCGCCGCAAACACACACACACAACACTGCACACACTCCCTACTCACAATTCGGATGTACATAGGTCCCTGTAAGGAACATTTTTTATAAAAAAAAAATGTGATTAGCTGGGTTTAGCCCAGGTAACGACCAAGCCGAGGTTCGTACCATTTTGGTAACCCTTCTTGAATCCTTTTTTTACACGGTATAGGCTCAGGGCTTTAACCATAATCTCACCTGATGTTAAGAAACAGTGTTGTATCGGGCGTCCTCGATACCTCGTACCTGAGCCTTCAAGTCTCTCATGCCTGAGCGACATGCCTGAGAGTTTTGGATGTGCATCATCGCGTTGGGGGTTGTAAGATATTCCGTACGGTTTGGTATACTGGTTCTTATGACTTACGATTGGTCTGTGTTTTTTTATTTGAAGGAATGTAACTTTGATTTATTTATTTTTATATTGTGAATTTCACTTCCTATATACCAATACTATATACGATCTATTTTTATACCGCGTCTCTTAAATGTAACTACTTAGCTTAGCTCTTCTGCGTAAGTAATAAAGTCGAACTCAAAGAGAAACTTTAATTTCCATCTTTTTATACTTGTGATCTAGAGATGGTCACCTAACGAATTATAATATAAAAGAGAGATCTGTCTCTCTTTTATATCTGTCACTGTCTGCAGTGAAAAAAGAAACAACTTAACTCACGATTCCCAGAAGTGCCTCGTTCCGCTTTGCCGTGTCGCCCTTTTTACAAAAAAAAAAATATGTAGAGTCGGCAAAAAAATCGCAACGTAAGCCCGTCGTTTGCTTGATAAAAAAAAAATCAATTCGATTTTTCGGAGACTCTGCCTGTCATATCAATGGGAGAGGCGGTAACCCGTGCTTTGAATCTAAAATACGACGTGGCGTATAGCAAATGTTTTCACAGTGAGACAAGTCGTAATTTACACGTTTTTAAACACAGTTTAAGTTCCAAAATCTGTAACAAATAGGCAAAGATTTAAAAACAGATCACGGTATTTCTCTCATCTGTTTATGAACAGAATTATATTATATTTTTACATCTTAACGATAATTTGAAACTTATACGGTCTTATTACAAAAACAAAAATAGACTAGCGTTAAAACACGCTTTTTACTAAACAGTGTCTAAAATTTAAAATTGTATGAAATATATTCTTTAAACAACCCTAAAGCAGTCTTTAGTAATTCAACTTTTTTTAAACATATGTTCAACGGGTGTAACTTTTTTGTAATAACACCGTACATGCCTCTTACATTGTGGTATGGTGTTACATCATGTAAAAAAGACATTTATCTATGTGCTCGTTAGTTCACTGATAATTTGAGATCCATTCAATCATTTTAAGTCATAGATATATCTAAATATATAGATATATATATACTCTAAATAATATTATAAATTTGAATATGAGTTTGTTTCTTTTATTACTTTCACAAAATTAATATTCATTCAATTTCATACAAAATCTATATTCATGCGAGCGAAGCCGCAAGCAAAAGTCAATTAGGTAATAGCCTAAGATATAGAACTGTAAGTGTATGCTACAATAACTGGTGCCCACCAAGAAGATACGAGCTAGCGGGACTCGTAAATTAGCAGCTCCACAAATATAATTACAATTTCACCCGATGGTTCTAGGTGTTAGATACACCCCTAGTTCTTTTGCATATGTTTTCTACCCGCATTCCTATCCATAGTTAAAAGTTTTGAAGGTTAAATTGTCATGCATGTCTGTTAAGTGTTGCGATACCACAGAAAGGTTTTTTTCAGAAACCTACGCAGAATGCTAAACCTTGTATGCAGAATAACTCACCAAAGTTTCGTAATAACCGGATGACTAGTTTGTGAGTACATAAAGGACAAACATACTTGCATTGATTTTTATTTATACCGATTAGATATTTCAATAGACGTAAAGTGGTGAATAATTGTGAATTATAAGAATCCCGTAAATTAATACTCGAGTTGGATCACTGCGAAAATGACTCAACTAGGACGCCGAAATCTAGTATTGGTCTCTGATCCAGCTGACGAGTGTAAAATTGGTTGATTCGCACGATTCCCCTCATCATTCGAAAGGTTGCCCAATTTGATAAGCCTCATTGGGATCTAACTGACTAATTCCTCATTTATGGGGAAACTTTTGCGCTACATATTTTTTATGCAAAATATTTTAATATGTCTTTTTAATATCCTTATGCTTTATATTTTCTTTATCTTACGATCTCTGCCGAATGACTTCACTTCATCTTATCTATACTAATAAATAAAATTGAAGAATCTGTTTGTAATATCAAAATAATGACTTTTTACTAAACACATATGAATATATGATACGATACCTGTAATGAACATATTTTTTTTTTAATTATTGTCTGTCTGTTTGTTAGTGAATTTTTTTTGGTAGATAGCTGTTACTCAGTTACTCAGCGTAGGCTACTATTATTTTTGGAAAATAATTAGTGTTCCCCGTACAAAAAAATTAAAACTTATGAAATTGTGAACAAAATATGATTCAATGGACAGTACCATCAAAACATTATTTTCCAATGATAATTTTAAAACTATATTGCGCTATGTAGAATATATGAAACGCGGGCGAACCACGGGCACACACCTAGTGTTAAATAAAGTACAGTCCAAGAACGATCCGATAGATGAGAATCTATTGGCAGTCAGCATCATCATGGCAAGCTGCATCTAACGTAGTTAAAGCCTTTAGATAGCTCTGAATATGCATTTCTTGATCTCATAAAGCGAAGCACCGAAACGAGACACCGTGACGGGTTTAACCATGTGGATAATGATCGTAAAAAAAATTCCTTCCGAAGAATACATACAAAGTACATAAGGTGCATACATACATAGATAGTTAGTACAAAAATATCTTATTTCCCTTGTGTCTGTCTATTCATTTATAACACAAAAACAACTGAACCGATTTAGATAATCTATATATGTGTAACAAAACCGTAACAACTCCAGAAAAAAGGGAGTGCTTTAAAATTAGTCACAGGGCACGTTACACTGGGCACTAATCACAAAAAACTGAATGTTGGATTGAATCGGATGGATTTTGAAGAAATTCAGTACGGAAGTAATTTATTCAATTTACAAAAAAAGTAAAAAACGAGTATGAAAATTTGTAGAGGATTTAGACATTTCTACGCATAGAACTTATAGAATTAAAGAAAATTGAAAACTGACAGCAAACTTCTGCCCTACCTAGCGCATATCTCCATGATTCATGGAATATGTACTGGAGAGAGAGTGGTCAGATCAAGGGACGTTTTCTGTATGCTATGCAATCGTTAGTTCCCAGGAAGCCATGGTTTGCTAAAATGTCTTTTGGTAAAACTGTCACCTCTGTGTTAATCCGTATGCGTCTCGGCCATGTTTGTCTTCCCGTACATTTATATAAACTTGGCATAGTAGATAGTGCTGCCTGTGAGCGTGGTGAGAACTATTGTGACATGAATCATGTTTTCCTTTCTTGTCCCTTGTATGACCATTCTTCTCTCTATGAGTCTTTAGTCTCTCTTTGTATTCCTTTCCCTACTAACATTTCTTTACTACTTAGTACTTGTGAACCTTCTGTATATAATGTAATAAATAAATGTATTTTATATAATAGCATTAAACTGTGGGACTAGTTACTTGAATATGTTTTAGTTATTATTATTCTGATTTTTTTTTTAAATTCTTATTTTATTCGCGGTTTTGTTTTCCGCGTTTTGTTGTAAATACGTACATAATGTTTGAAACCGATTTTATTCTCAAACCTTGTCAAGCCATAAATTGACACATGGAAAAATTCACTTGACACTGGCTAAGACACAAGCCGTGCAGAGCCATTAAAAACACACGAAGAAGAAGAAGACAGCAAACTTGGTCAACATGGATCAATCTAAATTTTTATAAAAATTAGTCACTCGTAGATTTAGTTTAATATGAGATGTGTGAATACGTATGTACATTTTAATGAAAAACGAACACGGATATCCACGGAGACGGATCCGCGAGCACAGGTAGTTCTTTATTAAAATATAGAAATACATTCTCTAATCAGATTTTTGCGTATTTTTCCTTTGAATAATATGCAAAAAACAATTGAATACTTTTACCAGATCGACCGAAAATTACCACCAGCGCATTATCTTGCTGAATTATTGACTATTTAATTATAAAGATATAGAATTCAAGTAGACAATTGCAATGAAAAGATATGTATAGATATATGATATGAGAACAAAGCCATGGGCAAAGTTAGTCGTATATAAAAAGCACATTAACAATACCATACCACACCGAATCGAACTTCGACCAACTTCGTTCTATCTGTTTCAATTCTTTCATTATCCAATGCTAGAGTCTCACAATCAATTTCCAGCCACGTAACGCCTAGACTATTTTATCTTTTACCATTGTTACAACCTTTATGTTTTAGCACATAAGGTTCATTTCAATGGTAATCTGTTCCGAAAGCGATCCGCTAAGCGCGGAGTCTGTCCATTCATTGCGGGTAGCATAGATTGATGAGACCGGTTGCAACCAGCCGGTTATGTATTCCGATTTACACGATACGATATGATATCGGAACGATATGCGGGAATTAGCTGCTTAAAAAAAACGCAGTGAAAATAATCCTTTTTCAAATCTAATTCTGTTGCGCTCGTACAGTACGTTTATAATTCTTAATTAATTGCATTTTTATTATCCAATTATTTATGTTTAGGTATTGCAAGAAAACGTACTTAATTTAAGTTATTGTCGCCATAACTATTCCGTACATGTCTTAACGACATTTCTATTAAAACATAGACAGAGAAAGTAGTGATTTTAAAAAGTAATCATTTAAATCCATAAATTAGTTTTCGATTTATAATCTGTCTTACAGATGGATACAGAAACACTGCATTTTAAAGTATGTAAGGATGAAATTGGTGTGATAATAATAACTGATTATTATTCATAAAACGTAATAAATCATGTCATATCATATGCATGGCACATAAGGTATCTTCATGATCTTCTAGACATTTGCCCTAGCCTTTAAATATTTACCATCCGTTTAACTAAATTTTTGTCGCCGTTTTTTGAATTCAAATCATTCTTCGTCCTGCAGATATTTCTACATCCTCGTTCAATGTATCATCGTGTCACTTTTTAAATTATCTCATAAAGTTTTAAACTTTTAATACCTACTCAATTCGTCAATACCATACGATTAATCGTATCGTCGTATCGTAATATGTAAAAGACATTTTAAGGTTAGTACAGATTACGAGCTGGAACTAAAGTTGATGTATAGAAGGTGCTCAGAAGAAATTTAGGTGCTCCGCAAGGAAACGGCGTCGGGCGCATAATTTTTAACTGGACTTTTTAATATACGGTCTCATGAGAGTTAGAACGTCCATAAAGAAACGTTATGGAGAAAGGGTACGGCTGTGAAATTACTTCACGCTTACAAATTTTATGGGGTCGAGTGAAGATTACTTGTTTTAACGGATAACAAAAATCAGTAGAATATCGATGCTACTGTCCATTTCCAGATCCAGTTATTTCTCTATTTCTACATTAGGTTTTGAACCAGGAAACTCATGAAGGGAACCATAATGAGGAAACAAGCTACTGTGATGTTTCAAAGGTCATCGAAGGGCCAGGAGTTTCGCTGTGTGATCGAATCAGGAATGAGGAAAAAAAAAACAGAAAAAACAGATATTGCAGGAAAAATAGCTACACTTAAATGCAAGTGGGGGAGTACTTTGCTCGAAGATCCGATGCCCGATGGGGCTAATGTGTTTTCAAATGGAAATCATATACCGGTAAATACAACAGGGGCTAATCGGTTGATGGTCCAGCAAGGTGGACCGACCACTTGCATACAAGTGGCGCAAGAGAGTGAACGTCTTTCAACTAAGATGATAAAAACTATGAAAGCCATAGACAAAATGTTTCAAATTGCCTTCCCTTTGTTGGCATAGAAATTTACCCGCAGATACATTATATTATACTTATAAATATTAACTCTATAAATTTATTCTGCAAAAAGAATACGTTGATGGTAACGTAATTAAGATAAAAGTGCGATTCGAATTATAGGAATTTTTCTAATGCCTTCTTACCTGGTAGCTAGCAATTTTAAACTAAAAAGCTACTGAAATATCTATATACCTAGGACATGTAGGTATGTAAATATTCGTAAATTGCTATTTCTCACAATACTCGATGAGCAATTTTGAAAAAAAAAAGAACGTGTTCAAACAATTTTTCCTGCAGTTCTCAAAATGGACAAAGTTTCATATTTTCCTGGAGAGTCGACGGTCGATGTTTGAGTGAATTTTTTTTCCCTTTTTTCTATAACCGCTTTTCCAATGGATGTGAAGTTAGAATAAGTTTTCTCATTCGATAAATAAGACTTGTTTTAAAACTACTTGTAAAAATTGATAACACGTTGAATACTCTTTAAGAGTGTAAAAATGATTTACTAAGAAGAGACTTAAAAAAGGAGGAGGTTATCAATTCGTTTGGTTTTTATTTTGTTACGAAGTTTCTTCGTCATTTGTCTGGTCAGTGGAACTCAAGGAAATTGAGATAAAACCTCGAATATTATAGACAATTGCACGTGTTTCATAAATTCGATTCCAAAGTCATGAAGTAAGCTTCAGAGATATATCTAAAAATACGTCTTCAGAGATACAGCTAAAAGTACGTACTTAAACTAAAAAGTAAAAATAAAACTTTTTGATTTAAAAACAAAACCGACTTCAAAGAAATAAACTATAAAATGCACTAAAAAGTCAATAAATAATCACTTTATTAATCTGCTTCGTTCATTTTGGATTCAGTGCTAGCTAGAGTTAACCAATGTACTTATTTACAAATGGAAATAACTAAAGCTAAATAAAGGACTAGGGTGATTCTAAAGAACAATTAATCAAAATTGAATATAATTAGCGACGTACATTTCCACCGCTTTGTTGTCCGTAAGCTCGCACCGATTTCAAAATTAACGAATCAGATTAATGGTGTGACTTTTTAGTGCATTTTTATAGGTTATTCTTTTGAAGTCGGTTTTTTTTTGCAATTAAAAAGTTTTTTAAAGTTTAAGATTAAATTATATTTACATTATATATTATTTAGAAGATTTAACGTAAATGCTTTTGAAGTAAACCCACTATTAAAATTCAATTTAAAAAAAATTTAAGATCATTAAAAAATGTAATGAAACGATTAATCATTCTTTATAAACACAGTTTCGGAACCCCGAGATCTAGGATTTAATAGTCTATTCATATATTGTAGTAATATCATAGAATAAGTATGAGTCATACTAAAATGTGTAATACAACAATCCCAAGGTTATTTCGTTCTATGACAGACGTTTTAAATATTAACTGATTAGTCATACTCACTGCCGCGTTCTTCGATCAAGTCAGAAGCTCTATTCTGTTTAAATTGCATGCCATATATTAATTGACAACATTTCGTTTTTTCCACTTAGACATGTAATAAGGAGACGATGAGGATCTTTACGAAATTCATGTTATTTTCATTTATAATTTACTCATTAATATTTTTCTTATAATAAAAAGACTTAATTGCTAAATGGCGGCATATTCATGTAAATATTATTCGGTTTTATCCGCTCGTACGTTAAATCCAACAGATGTATAGGGTTTTTTTTTTTTTTTAATATCGCTTATTCGTTTCGAGTTTCAAATTACAACGAGGCTAATGATGTTTTCATTTTAAAATATATAAATTATTTTAATTACAATGATATTAAACACAAGAATAGAGCTTTAAGTTACTTTTAATTATGGCTACAAGAAAAAAAACAAGTTGCAGGCAAATCCAAGAAAATAACGTGCCGAATTACTGAAATTTAAATGAAATATTCCAAGTCTTCTTATCACTGGTATTTGTTTTATAGAACAAAAATGTAATGAAATTAGCTCATGAGGATTGCATTGATAAAAAAAAAAACATTTTTTTACATCCATTATAATTTACAACCAAAGAGGACATGAAAAAAAACCCTATAGGTTATAAACTACAATCCTACCATTTTTTACCGCATACGGTTCTGTAGTTACTGCGTGATTGGCGAATAAATTTTTTAAACCCATAGAAACGTATTCTGTAATCGATTCTGAAGCCTCAAATAGTATTTTATATTTCAAATATCTTCAGTATACAGATTCCGTCCCATTATTATAATTATTGATTATATAGGATAGTAATTATTATAGATATATTTCAATCTTCAAGATTTAATTAAATTTTTATAAAACATTTATTAACACAATATTGGTTGATATGTTTGTCCGATGATAAATATTGTCGACTCCTGTTGAGTCATTAAACCGGCCGTGGACTGTATGACTAATCCGGTTAAATTATCTTTGGCTATTCTCGTCTTAAACGGAGTTTCGTGTACGCGTGTCCTTCAGTTAAGATCATTAATTCCCACTGTTATGTTTCCAAGTATGTTTGTTTTCATATCGCTCGTGTCATACTATAGTGGACCGATTCTTGAGGAATCCGTTTGATGTTAAAATTTTGTAGTCGACTTTGCGATTGCTTATTTTAATATGGTCTCGTCATGCGCTAGTTAATTTAAACAAAACTATAATAGTACACATATGTTTTTCTTCGCAAAATACGGCAGCATATTTCTTGACAACAATAAATAAACTAAAGTAAATAATACGAAGAATGTCATCAAATTACAATTACGTTCAACAATTCGTTATAAAATAACTACTTTAGTAATAAAGTTTATGCTAATGTTAAAATAACTTTAATATTGAAAACAAAACTATGTTCGAATTACCATTATTGCCAAATTATTATTATGCAAGAAGTTTACACATAAAACTCGCCCGTTATACCAACTTTTATTAATTAAGTCCCGTTTTAACGTGTGTTGTGATCTACAATATCCCTTTCTTCATCTTATCAAAGAAATTGAAAAACCTACACAAACCCAGCATAGACATTTTAACATTGTCACCGATAACCTAAAAGCGCTTGAATCTACGAAATTTTAACATTTTAACTAATGACATATAGTTGAAAGGACACACGCAAGCTTTTGTAACACAGATTTTAGAGGCTATAACAAATTTAATTAAATTCAAGATTAACTTTTGCTTAAATTTAGTTATATTTAGCTAAAACAAACTCATAATTAAAGTAAGTGTTACCCGGACAAGACGGAAATGATCTCGCAAGGAAAACATTGTGAGGAAGCCCGAGCATTTTGGAAATGTTTCTACACGTATTAGGGGCAGAGACACAATAAGTTACGGGCTTGTGAGCGTGTTAAAAAATCGGGACATGAGTGTATTGAGTATAAAAACTTACAATTTTTTTTATAGGGTCAGCAGTTATGACTCAACCGCGGTTTAAAGTCCCACACAAAAATTCGATCGAGTCAATAGTTTTCGAGATTCTTTGGTAAAATATTTTGACAAAGATTTTAAGAAAAATAAACATGTGTATAGTTACCACCGCGTAGGTTCTTGAAGAATAATGATTTAGGATTTTCTATAGTTGAATGTGATGTATGATAAACAACTTTCTTTTATCGATCCTTTTATCCTTTTCATAAACTTTCTTATTCTTGGAGCGTCGAAATAGCGTATATAAAGTTATCTACGTGGCAAGTATGACCATTTAAAAGTAATATATAAATATTATCTTGCGAAATATATTACCAACCAATGTTTCAAGAAATGAACCAGATATTTCCCAAAATTAAATATTTCTTAAAAAATAGTCCAGTATAATTCTCTTAGAACGCTGTTGGCCGGAAGGCCTTTTACGGGTTCACCATGACTTTGGGGGCGAGTGCTAAAGGTACTCCACCCCCAAAAAGGTAACTAGCACAAGGGATACCAAAGTGGTACTGACCTCGGCTTGACCGTTAACTGAGTGTAAATTATTCCGCGGAATCTTGAACCTGGCTAAGCCCTACATTTTTTATTTATCCCCTTGAGCACTTACCGGGCGTTTACGCCAGCTTTCCATTGTTTTCCTATTGTCTTATTTTTATGGGTACTCGACACATTAATAATAATAATTAAAACAAAAAAATAGGTTCCTTACCAGGACCTATTCACCTGTGTGTCATGTGCAGGAGTCCTGTGTTGTGCGTGTAATGCTTCGTTTACGATGGCCAACAAGATGTCAATGACAAAACAGAACGGCATCGGTCCAATCGCGCACCATTTTACTGCTTAAAGGAAGTCAATGATATTACTTGTATCATACTAAAACTATACTAGTACAAGAAACACAGTGACAACTCGTATATTATTCGGATTTTTACGGGACTTTTTTTTGTAGATAGCTGAAGTTACTCTGGGTACTAAGTTACCCAGGGTACTTTTAATTTTCGAAAATAATTAGGGGTCCTCGTAACAAAATTGAAACTCATAAAAAAATTAATAAAATCCGATTTTACGGGCAAGTGCTTGAATTTATGACAAATATTTTTACTTTATCCTAGTATTAAACAAAATTTAGGTTCCGTATAAAAACATTTATGAAGATAATAGAACGTTAAGTCGTTAAAAAACTACTAGCAATATATTCATAACATCATACCTCTCTTCCAATAGGGTAAGCAGAGGTTACATACTTTCACCTACTACGATACTGACACACATCTTTCGCTTCTTCTACCTTCATGAGCGTTTTCTTACGCTCTATTCCTTTGACCGCGCCTTTTGACCTTTCTTTAGAACGGCTTGGATTTGGTCGAAATACATTCTTGTCTAGGTCGATATTTACCGACTTAGCCATTCCCTCTCGCCTGGTAAATGTGTTTACTCAATCTCCTTTCATCCATCCTCTCCAAGTGCCTAACCCAATTAAGCATTTCTTTCTCTATCTTTGCCACTACATCCTCTACCAATTCTTTAAATAAATCAATCTAATATTTAAAAATTATTAATATTCAATAAATAATAGTTTATATATATATAACATAAATGCGCAGCAAGTTATAACATACATAACTTTAGGTAAAATTGATAACTTCAGGTGTATTGCGTGCTTCAATTTTACAAGTAGGTACTTCCTTGTCATTTATGTACCGAGTAGTTAAGCGTAATAAAAAAAAAAAACACAATGTACAAATTAGCGAAGCCCTTTGTTTTACAATTTTGTTTACAAGCCGTGTGTACCTATATCATACGGGGGAACAATGCACTTGCTAAACAACTGTGCAAATGTTTGCTTACAGTGGCGCAACAAATCGGCGAGCGCTCCATAAGGGGGCGATGCACCACATTTTAGTTAGCGTTCGGGTAAGGGCTTTTTGATAACGGTGCGTTTTGAATCACCGGCCATTGTGGGGGGGCGGTAAAAAGTTATAACTTATAGCGATTTAACAGTCCATAAAAAAACAAACACTATATAATATTTTCCTTATTTTTATTTTCAACACTCAACTACACCGAATGTTTGGGATCGTTTCCCTCTCGGTGTGCTTACTTTTCATATATTTTTTACTTTCTTGCGTCAAAATGTATATAAAGATCATAAACAAATGAGATTACTTACAAACACTTATTCATCAATGAAGACACCGCTACACTTCTGTCGAATCGTGAGCATAGTCTGTGCAACCACACCGAGATACCAATAAATTATAAACTGGAGCTTGTAATTTTTATAATATTTTTACATACTCACTGTATACATTTAACGTTTGACTATCGCGTTTGATATTTCTTATAACCAGATACACTCCAGATCCATAAATAAATTCAGAGTAAATGAATTCTGTTCTAAAAAAATAACCCGAAAATCAGTCGGTCATCACTATGTTTATTTTTATTGCCTAATGTAGCAAAACGAGTCACTGCGACTAAAGTATTATAGCTCAAAACTTAACCTGGGCTTCTTATTGATATATAATGTTTGTCCACATCAACGTAAACACTAAAACATGTAATTATTATTAAATTGATTATATTCAAGTCATCGGCGTTATTGACAGCTCATAATAGACTACTCTTGTATCTTGTATCATGGCGAGTCTTCTGAAGAGCTCTTTGATCTGATCCCCTCCTCTCCATTCCATAACAGAACCACGCGGGCGGGACTTCGGTGTCACGGTTTCACGGTGACACCTATAACTTCAAGAACCAAAAAGCTTGCTGACTCCTACTTTTGTCGCACTGTGAAGTTATGGAACCGTCTTCCTGTCAGCGTGTTCCCTCCTTCATATGATATTGGGTCCTTCAAAAGAGGCGTGAAGAGGTATTTAAGCAGACCAGCATGACAGCGGTGACTGGCAGTGAATTATGTTCAGTGTCAATCACCGCTGTTTTGGATTTTACTGTGCTTACCATCAAGTCCAGTGCAGTCACTGTGCTGCGCATTATAAAAAAAAAATCTAATTGACAGCTCTACACATTCAGACATTTTCAGTCAACACTCGCAAATCGTCACTCCTAGAGAATCCCACACGTTTAGAAAATGTAAAGAAAAAATATAACTATTACTATTTGAGTCGTCTGAAATCAAACCGATCTATTTTCTCTTATAAATTAACATTTAAAAAATAGGGAGATTTAAAGATCAAGATAAGAAGAGAATTAACAGCAGATTATTGAAAAAAGATTGATAAAAAGGTTTGCGTTTTTAACTTGCACCACGACTCATCGAGGTGCGGTAATTAACGTGATGATCAGCAAAACAAATCGTTAAATTCGTGAATATATTTATATCGGTATAATTTGCAAAATTTGTATTATTTATGTTTGGCGATGAAAATTAAAGGTTAAATACACCGACCAATGACTGGAAATAAATTAACATTAATGTAAAGATTCGGGCGCTTTTTTTTTTCGTTTCATAAACATTTTTATATTTTAGGCTATTATTGTTCTATTACTGTATATCAGATGCTTTTTTTTATTAATTGGTATCTTTTTTATAATTGAGGGAAACTTATCATGGGTGCCTGCCGGTCAAGAGGGGCAGTAAACGCCTTAAGTGGTATTGTAGTCAATAAAAAACTAAAACTCTCCCTAAAATTGCCGCCACTAAACAGTCTCCATAACATTCTTTTTTTGTAATATTTTTGGAAACAGGTTTTCCTCATTTCATTGTTTTCTTTCTCAAGGTAATCCCAAAACTGAGCTCCTCTGGGGTCAGGCGACGATGCTTAGGCCCTCGTTCTCAGTCCAAACTCCTGGGATTACGAGTTTACTACGGTGATGTAAGGAACAAATTCTATTCCGCCTATCCGACGATAGAGTAAGAGCTCATACATATTTCTTAAAAAATTATGCATGTGTATTCTTAATAATTCTGCATTATTTTATATAATGAAACGATCTGCTTTTATATAATATAAGGATAACTTCTCATCGAATTCTTAATAATTAAATATATAATTTAAAAGTGTCAATTAAAAAGTAACAAATAATCAAATTTGTAAAACGATAAATTACACGCATATGCGTGTGTATATAGTAAGTATTGAATGGATGTATTAGTTTTTTTTTAATAATAATAAATTTCCAAGTCGTTACTATGGCCAACAAATATGTTAAGCCGCTTCTAATATAAGAAAAAATTAAGGATAGAAAAGATTTTAGTAACGTAGGACGTTATGAAAGACTCTGAATAGAAATTCTAGCATGTTAATGATTTTTAACCCCTTGAGCACTTACCTGGCGTTTACGCCAGCTTTCCATTGTTTTCCTTTGTCTTATTTTTACGGGTACTCGACACATTATGGAATGAAATCGCACCAAATGACAACAATAGTTATGTAATTTGGAGTCCATCATTATACCCGGCTTATTCACATACCTCACATATATACCTAACATCGATAGGTAGTTAAAACATAATTGTAAACACTTAAATAAGTGTAATGTACATAATGTAAATAAGTGTTTACAAAATAATTTAATATGTAGATATAAAAAATTTAATAGAAGTAGATTTAAGCTCACATATGCGAAAGAAGATTACTAACTGCATAGCTGCTTGAATTGCTATTATAGGCAATTTTTTTTTTTCCGACGCAAGTCGATTTAAATCTCCAATCTAAAAAAAGGTGCGGACCCAGAGTCTGCAGATAGTTTAATTTATATAATAAAAAACAAAAAAAAACATAATTGTAATGAATTGGTAAATATAGTTTTTTTATTACCTTTTTTCCTTATTTTTTATTATTTATTTATTGTCTTGTTTACATCTTATATTACTGTCTTCTTATATATCTATCTTCTTATATATTCTCTTATATCTTATATTACTGGTTACTGACCCACAGAAATGAACATTCAGTTTGACTGCAGGTCATGGTATTACAATTTTTTTTATATAATTATATACTTTTTAGAGTTCCTCAAGAGCATCTCAATACTATGTTTATGGTAAAATATGTATAAAATAACTTTTCAACTTAATTTTAAACTTAACTTTGTTCTTTAATTGTCTGATATTTGCGGGTAATCTATTCAATATATATGGGATTCTCTTTTTGAGAGTTCTGTCTCCATACACATTGGTAACTCTCGGTACCACATATTTACCCGCGGCCATCGCTTTTGTACTATATTTATTGATAACGTTTATCATTGGTATATACTCCTTATTGCTATGGTTTTTAACGAGTACAAGGTATGCTTAATACTAACCGGTAGTATGTTACTAATTTTAAATAATTTGCGGTAATCGTGTTTAATATTCGTTTTAGTTTTTTTATCCACAAATAATTTTATGAACCTCATTTGAATATTTTCTAGTTTTAAATGTTAGCCCATAGCAGTCGAGAGCATAGTCCAAAATAGAATCTACCAAGGAGTTGTACAGTAATTTTAGTGTGGCAGTAGGAACTCGGTAACTGAGATGATGAAATTTCTCTAGTAATACTCTCAGTTTATTGCATATAAAGTCTATATGATTTAATTAATTATTAACCTCATATATATATATATATATATATATATATATATATATATATCAATAAAGTATCTTCTATTAATTACGTGAGGTTAGTTCGCCGTTTCAAAACCTTCCAGAAATAAATTATACCTATCTTGTATTTAAAGTAATTATTCTGAACATTAAGTTAGTTTGTACCAAAAAAAAAAATAGTCTAAAACCTCACCACGTATGAACCGGGGTGAGTGGGATGTTATAAAGTTGCAAAAATCCATGACGTGATTAACGGACGACCCCTAAACAGAGAAAAAATATCATAAAGATGACGTTCAAGTTCCAAAAAACCAAAATAATTTTTCTCTTATTTATCTATCTCTTGAGACTATTAATCGGGCATCTCTTTTTTTCTTTTACGTTGATGATTGGTTGATTCCACCGAAAGAGTCCACTGCTAGACATAGGTGGAATGGACAAAATGGAGGGAATTTTCATAATCGCCACACCTGGCAGGTGGGTTGGCAATCACAGTAGGTGTTTGTGGTATAAAGAGGATGCTACTAACCATCACCTTAGTCGCCCTCTACGACACTCACGGGAACGATATGAGTTGTTACTATTTTAGCCGGGCACCACACAACATTTCTTTACGTATTATTATCAAATTACTCATGTTACTATTAATCGAATTTATTTAACTGTAAGTTCAAGAATTATTTACATTTTCTTTATTGATAACACTTTTGCATCAGAAATAACCACTAACCAAAAGTAAAATAATAAAATCGTTTGATAAATAGAGAAAAAAAATCTTGAACTATTTTCTTTATATAGATTTATCAATATCCAAAAGATGTAAAGTATTTTGTTTTAATAACAATGATTTGTTATGCTGTCGGTACAGTCGCCGGTACATCGACAATGATCGACGGTATATTAGATCAGGTGCATCACTTAGTCATTTGAGATTATTAAAAAGTGCATACATTATAATCGTTTAAGTACAAAGAATGGTCGAATCACTTTGTGCTCTTGATTACTCATTAATTCGTTACCTACTTAATTAACCCAGGCAAATGAATATACAGGTAGGTTATGTCAGGTATTTTTTTGCATAGATACTCTTAAGACCAATTTTTTGAACCGTAGTCAACTCGAGAAATGGTCAAATATGTAACAAATGGTTAAAATAATGCCCTGATGCGTTTTTCGAAGCTAACCATTTGTCAAAAATGCGACTATTTGTTAAAAAAATTAACCATTCAGCTCAGTCGGGTTAGCAAGATGGCGGATGGTTAACTCTAGTGCGAACAGCTGTTACATTGCTTTTGTGTAACATTTGAAGTAGATAATATGAAGTTTCATTATGTAATATTAATTTATATAAAATAGTTTGTTAAATAATTACAACGTATGGCTATTTATTATCTTTTTCGTAAAAATTTTGTTTTTCATAAGAATTCAGTATTCCATTATGTATAGTATATCAAGTTCGTACAAATATTTATTTGGCTTGTAAAATATATTAAATTCAAGAATTAAATTATAAAATCAAATAATATTTTAGACAAGACGAAATAAAAAAAAAGCTAATATCATTACAAAACTATCACAAGAAATAATAATGGACACAGATGTTCGAGAGTAGCTCGAACCTTTGTTTTTTGTAATGTTTGTTCGACAACTCTAATTATGGACTCTGACATATTTTACTCGAAATGATCATACAAAAAAAATTACCGGAATCAAAAGTATTCTATTATACAATTCATTTTACTGGCAACATAAATAACAATAAAAAACCTGAATTTAACCATAGTAGATTTTGTCATCAAAAAACGCATTGTGATTATAACCATTGGTTTGTGTAATAGTAATAGTAAAATTGACAAATGGATATAGTAACTTTGACTACGGATCAAAAAATTGGCTCTTAGACTGAAGTGCGTTATCAATGGTTATATTTAACTATCATCAAACATGTACTTAAGTTTACGGAATAAGCAAATACGTGCAGTACCATCTAACTTAATTATAATCATAACTTTGATGATTTTTTTTACACGGTGTAGACTCAGTTCTTTAACCACAATCTCATCTAATGTTCAGTGATGATGTGGCTCAGGATGGTAAAACACACTAAACCTAGATGTACTGGTTTGGTTTTCTAACTTGTGAGTGGTATCTACCCAGTCAGACAATATTAGAAAACGATCTACCACCGATCTATGGTTTCCTCGCGATATTTTCCTTCGCCGATTTCGCCGAGATTTTAGAGTTGGATAGATCGGTTTGAACTCGCGTCCATTGACGCTAAATCCGACCACACTACCAACTAAGCCATCATCGCTTCAATTTAGGATATATAAAGTTTTAATCGATTGTGGAAGCAGTATGAAATGAGCTTCTACTTTTCTAGTTTTCCCTGAAGAATGCAGGTGATGCAATGGGAAGGCGAAAGAATTTTTAACATTTTTTGATTCTAAGGCGGAAAGAAAATCGCCGGAACGGTTAGTAATCTAGAAAGTACAAAAAAAATGATTTTAAATTTAGACTCTTCATAGCTACGTTGAATCTAAACAGTGCATACTTTTAACATTTTTTGCCTTAGGTGTAGGCATATTTGCACTTAATAGACAATCACTCATCACATCATTCGCTTATTCGAATCAAGGTAATATTAAAGAAATCCTACGAATAATCTTCCAGGACGCTGTTTTGTTTCCCTCTACATCTATTATAACTAGGAAATATTTGTATTTTTGTATGTAACGAATAAACTTAAAATGTACTGGACCGATTTAGATGAAATTTGGTATGGAGATAGTTTGAAGTCCAGGGTGTAACATAAATAGTTTTTATTCCGAAAATCCCACGGAAAGGGGGACTACGCAGATAAAATCGCGGAGAGCAGTTAGTAGTTTATAAATCTATACTAATAAATAAAATTGATCTGTTTGTAATGTCAAAATTTTTTAATACTAAATAGATATTAATATATTTACGACACCTATACAATAATACAATTTTTGAAATTTTCTTTGTATGTCTGTCTGTCTGTTTGTAATTGGTAATTTCCGGAACGGCTGCACCGATTTTGATGGGGCTTTTTTTGTAGATAGCTAGATACATAGGGTAACACAGGGTACTTTTAATTTTCGCAAAAAATAATTAAAACTAATAAAAATTTGAATACAATCCGATTCAATGCACAGTTTTACGGGTAAGTGCTATAATTTATGACAAACATTTTTACTTTTTCTTAGCACTAAATTACGAAAATATAAGTTTTTTCCGCGAAAAAAAAAATGAAAAACGCAGTGAAGAATATATGAAACGCAGGCACAGCCGCGGGCAGACGATTAGTCTAATGTAAAAACTAAAATCTAGTCTATGAATATATGTATAATTTCAAAAAACAATGATGTCAATCGGTTGTATAGTTCTCAAGTTATGAGCAACTAACTGGCTAATAGAGGTTACCTTTTTTATAATATCTGAGATTTCACACATGGCCAATACAACAATATACCGAGGTTAATATTTATACCATGTAGCAGAATATGTATATTAACTCCAAGATGTTTTATTTTACGATATACCTAAATCTGTCACCAGATGTATACTACACGTCCTCAGAGATTTTATTATAAAGGCTGACAAGATTTCTCGAGAATTATTCATAAATTATCGTTAATCTCGATTTAGAAACAGCATTTGTATGTTTATTTATGGATTATTTTATGTCACGGTTCCAAATTCTCAACTATATGTTGCTTGCTGGGTTACAAGCGTAAAATAATAGTAAAGTGTAAAGTAATATATAAAAATTAGCCAATAATTTTATAATAAATAAGTCGTAGTTAGGTTATCGATCGATTATGTCCGCTGGAATATCAAGGGTGTGTTTAATTTACTTTGCTGTTAAAACTTGAACAGGCGTTTAAATAAATATATTTGTATGACATAAAATCCAAAATTTCATCAAATTAAAGGATATCACGCATACTAAAATCAAATAATTGAATTAAAAGAATGTTAAAGAACATTAAATTTAACAGATCCAAACAGAAGTGGAACAAGCTATGGCTTGATTTTTGATTAATAATTGGATCTATGGAAGAAAAATCATCAAATGATACATAGTGTAATATTATATACACAAATATTATCTAAAAAAACAAAGATACGGAGCTTTATATTATTTATTTATTTATTAATTATATTATTTACATTTTATATGTCAGATCATTAATTCTAGAATTATTTTTGTACATCTCATCTTTGTCTGATAATTTTTGTAAATTATTATTTATTTATTTTAAATCTACACTCTCTGTGTTCCCGCGGCTGCACCCGCGTATCATATATTTTTCACTTGGTTTTTTTAATACGAAACCCAAATCCTTTTTTAGTACTAATACAAAGTAAATATATTTCTTCTAAATTCAAGCTCTTGTCCGTAAAATCGTGCAGTGAATCGGATTTTATTCAATTTTTTGTAAGTTTGTATTTTTTTACGGGGTTCAAAAGTTTATTTTCAAAAATTAAAAGTATCATAAGTTACCGGTAGTAACATCCGCTATCTTCCAAAAAAAAGTCCCTTCAAAATCCGTCCCAACGTTCCGGAGATTACCCGGAACAAACAGAGAGACAGACAGATAAAGCTTTTAAAAATTATATTTTTGGTATACGTATCGTATATACATTCATATCTATTTAGTAAAAATAAATAATTTTGACATTACAAACAGACACTCCAATTTTATTTATTATTGTAGATAATATATGTATTATTAACTAACAAATACTTAAAAAAAACATTAAGTTTTTAACAACATAGAATTATCCGGCCTTAAAATACAAACTACAATTCACAAGTGAGTCTATTAAACACACCATATAAATAGATTTGTTTTTAGACATCTGTATGCTATTTACACATTACATTTACCTATTTACATTAAAATGTAGATACTTATTGTGTTATGTGTTAAAATACTTTATAGTGAAATCCTCTCCACAACTCTCTTATTTTAAAGTCGGTTAATTTATCCTTTTAATTATTTAATTCTATACCGTAATTTTAGCAATTTCCTATACCTTTATATATATTTAAATTATACCAATAAAATTTACAAACATTATATCATAAAAGAACAGACCCTTAATTTGTTACAATAACTTAGTTAAAATATACAATCGAAGTTCAAATTAAACTCTATCTTCGCTCGCTAATATGTTTTTTATAAATTATGCCTAAAATCTCCAAGCCCTAAAGAGTTTCGTTGTCACCAATAAATATTCCCAAACGTGCCCAGACATGTCTTTTAAAGAGAAATGAATGAATATAAACACATTAAAAAAAAAACAAACATGAGTGAGGGAATGTGTAAAAGGACTTTATTAATGGCTTTCGTGTCGTGCTGTATATCAAAATGGAGTCTGAATTCTGCGGGAAATGCTTTGATCTTGAAAAAGACGTTTCGTCTTCTTGCGAATCGGTGCGGCGTGTTGCGGTCGAAAAGATTTCCTGAAAGCATTAAAACGTTTAAATGTAATATTAATTTATTATTTTACATTGTTAATAAATTAATTTTCTTTTTTATATTGTAATAAATAAAAAAATACACACGTGTTTCTCTTTGTCGTTGTAAAAAATAATAGGATTAATGAACTACTTGAAGCGATGATGACCAGTTGGTAGTGCGGTCGGATTCCGCGTCAATCCACGTAGATTCGAACCCGCCTATCTAATTCTATAAATGAGCCTCAACTTTCGGTGAAGAAAAATATCGTGATAACACCATAATGTAGAGGTAGGGCATTTTGTAATATGTAGGTACCCTTAGGTAGCGTGGTGGTACGAGACTTACACGCGAAGGTGAAGAGTGACGTTGAACTCATAGTCAACGTTGCTAAGAGGTCCGGCAACCTGAAGGGCACCTTCCAGCGTGCCCTGAAGGAAGCCGCGGCCTCTCTACAGGAGGTATTCGAAGAGTTGCGTTACCGAACAACATCGGACGAGACGGCCCGCCTGGAAGCGGACAATAACCGCCTAAGGGCGGAGCTGTCTCAGTACAAGGAAGACATGGAGGTGTTGAGGAAGGAGCTGGCCGATGTAAAAGCGGCAGTTCAGGGCTTGCTTCCCCCGGAACTCTCCGCCCCCGTGACCTCTCAGAAAGAAGTGGTGAGAGAAGATTTCCCGCCACTCCCCAAGAAGACAACTAAGGCCAAACAGGACGGCTCTCGTAAGGAGATGCTGTCAGAGGTTCAGGCGTTACTAGATGAGATGCTGCGCGCCCAGACTGCGCAGATAATGACGATGGTGGAGGCCCGTTTTGAGGGGTGGCTTTTGCCGGAGACGCGTCTGCGTCCTCCATTGGCCGCGGATAGCCGACCCGCACCAGCCGTCCCTCCACCGGCCCCCGTCCCTACTGCTGCTGCTCTGAGAGCGCAGCCGCCTGCCAAAAAGGCGGGTAAAAAGAGTAAGGCCAGCAACAAGGCGGCGTCTTTCGCTGCCGTAACAGCTGTGCCACCCACCGGACAGGACTTTCCGCCTGCTCCCACCAACGAGTGGATGCAGGTAGCCAAGAACGGGCGGCCAGTCAAGCCGCCCAAGAAAAAGAAGGAAAAGAAGAAGAAGAAGAACCAGAAGAAAAAGGCCTCCAAGAAGAAGGCCCCAAGACTCCGGCCTCCGACCACGACTGCAGTGTCTCTTACGCTGCAGCCGGAGGCGCAGGAGCAGGGCCTCTCTTACTTGGAGGTCCTTAAGACAGTCCGTACCTGCGTCAAACTCGCTGACGTCGGTATCGCCGACATCAAATGGAGGCGAGGGGCGACCGGGTCCTACATATTCGAGATACCCGGCGCCAACAACGGAGAAAAAGCGGATATGCTAGCCGCCAAGATCAGGGAAGTGATACCCGATGGGGTAAAGGTGGCCCGGCCCATGAGGCGCGCCGATCTGCGCGTCTCTGGGCTGGACGAGTCGATCTCGGAGGAGGAGTTAGTCTCCGCTGTCGCATCTGCGACAGGCTGTCCGCCGGAGCACGTGCGGACTGCCGGCATTCGCCCCGGACTGCGGGGTCTGTGCACGGCAGTCGTATCGTGTCCGATGGACGCTGCAAAGAAGTTGACGGATGGCCGCCGTTGGGATGGGTTTCGGCGCAGGTGCAAGTCCTGCCGCCCAGGCCCAGGAGGTGCTTCCGGTGCCTCCAGGAAGGTCACCTGGGGGTGAAATGCACCTCCGGGGATCGACTGCAGCACCTGGTGCTACCGATGCAGTCTACCGGGCCACAAGGCGGGCGAGTGCACCAGTGACACGGAGTTTTGTCTCCTGTGCAACGGTGCATTCAAGCCCGCCTTGCACCGACTGGGCGGCAGGGCTTGCCCCAGCGTGAAGCCTGATCCGCCACCCCCAAAGGGGGCAAGGAAGTCCCAAAGGCCTCCCGCACGACCGGCGGTCGCGCCACCCGTGCAGGAGGTCGAGATGGAGGAGGCGCCGCCAACACCTGTGCCCTCTTCCACGGACGCCATGCCCGTCAGCCGATCTTCTTCAAGGGACGGCCATCCCTCGGCTGGCGCGCGGCGAAGCCTGAGCTTGCGGCGGCGACCATCTGCCGCCCATCCCCCTCAGGCTTAGGAGTTGAGGTGTAATGTTGTGTCCCATTACACCTCCTCGGGACGACGTCGAAAGACGCATAGACGAGGCCTGCAGAGGCTTGGCGCATGCCGGGGGGAGCGGTGTCAATGCACACAGCATATCCCGAGCCCCCTAGCACTCTTGCGCGTTGTGGACACCTTGGAGTTTTAGTGGGTATTTCCGGCCGCCCATCAGGCCGGGTGAGTCCCACATACCCCCTCCCCGGCAAGGAGGGGGATGCGTAAAAGCATTTCTCCAAGTAAAAAAAAAAAAAGAAAAAAGGTAGCGTGGTGGTGGTGGCTCTTAAGTCTCAAGCTTGTAAGCCAACAAACATCTCGCCAAGCACCAATAGATGTGTTCTAAAAACATCACTTGAATCAGTACCTCTAGGTTTCGTGTATTTACTATCCTGGGCAATATTGTCACTTAACATAAGGTGAGATTGTGGCTAGAGCGCTGAGCCTATACAGTAATATAAAATAATGATCAAAATCAAAAAATCTTTATTCAATTTAGGTCCTAAGAAGGCGCTTATGAACGTCTAAAACACTAACACCGGTTTGGAAACAACCCAGTCGAGAAAAGCCGGCAAGAAACTCGATCTGATTTTTTTTTTTAATAAATATAATATATATCACTTTTTTATATAAAATCTATACAAATCATAGCCATAACCAACGGAAGTACAGAGATGTGGGCTAATTCCAGACATCACTTTCGTTCACGTAATTATAATGTAATAACCTTTTGAGATTAAAACTTGCTTGACATAATACTTGAACTTATTGTCAAGTAAATCGGTAATGTTATTTAGAATCTTATTGTAAAACCAAATACTATAAAGCTTTGACTAGACTTACTTAGCCTAAACCGTGGACAGTCAACTTGTCTTTTGTTATAATATTATAATAATGACGATCATTCACTAAATCTAGCTTGTCTAAATTTTTACGAATATACATTAAGTTATCGAAGATGTATTGGGACGGCAAAGTTAAGGTACCAAATTCTTAAAAAACTATCTTTAGAGATTATCAAGTGTTAAAAAACAGAGTTTTGTCAACTAAGCCTACTAAATTCCCTTCTATCTATAATTTCCAATCAATATTTTGCACATTGGGCAACGTAAATTTTATACATTTAGTTTTCTTAATATTTAGAAGTAAATTAATATTCAACTGAAGGACACACAGAAATTTGGAGATCTGTTACCTTTTTATATTGTATAAATAGGTACACAAGTCAGTTACAGACGTATTTGTAAAAAATAAGAACTGTAATTAATACATAAATTTCCATTTATTTTCCAATAGGTAATTATCCAGCCCGCCAATAAATCATTTCACAATGAATTTAATTTCAACATAATCACGTAATACCCTTTCATTCGGTAAATATTTATTAAATAATTTTGCATTAGCTCCGGCGGCTTAGTTCGCGGTAGACGAGTACACTACACTAATCCGCTTATGGCCGCCATGTGCGGGACCATAGATTATATAAATAATTTACAGGTCCGTAGTATAAAGGACTTATCCTTTTTTTTTAAATTTGGGTACAATTAATTTTAATGCATTTAATCCTTACATATTCGTTATATATAAAAATCACTAAAGCCCGAACAAAGAATACGTCAAAGATTTAAAACAAAAATTGGGAATCACTTCAATAATTCTCGAATTATGAGTTAACTAACAGTAGGCGCGGTCACAGCCAAAGACTTTGGTGAGCCATATTTAGGGGATTTGTGAATTATTGTGTTTAACACATTCATCCAAATTATTTTGAATAGGTTCCTACTTATTTTTGATTTTATTGTTTATACGTTTTACGAAGGATGTTAGTCATTCTTTTAAAGCTTTCGTAAATTGTCTATTTTTAAAAGAGTTGTGTACAATTTTGGTGTAAGGTGTCATGGTACCTACGATACCGCTGATAACCGCTGACGAAAAATATCATGAAGAAATCATAGCCTATGGGTAGGTAATATTATCATTACGTTCGCTTGGTTAACTTCCTCATAAATAGTCATGCGGCTTCCAAATCTATATTTATAATAAAAGGCCAACAAGACGAAATTTGTACATTGAAGATACTTAAGAGAAAATACTATGCGGGGTTTCAAAAGCGACTACAGAACACATATCGATAGTTTAAAAAAATTGTCTGTCTGTCTATCTGTCAGTCTGTCTGGCTGTTTAACAATTTGTTCATCTATCAAGTAAAAACTACTTAACCGAATTCGATGAAAATTCCACAAATTGTTTAAATTCCAACCGAGTAAAGCCGCTAGCACAACTATTAAATTACAGGTTATTAAACCACAGATGTTAATTCTAAACCTGCACTAAACGATTAGATAGAAACACACAAAGAAACAGAAAGATGTAATATTTTTATGAGTTAAAATAATAATAAAGGGGCCGATCAAGAATTACGTAACTACTAATGGAGATGAAAATAAGAACAGTAATTACGTAAGGTTTTGTAAAAATTATGCCAGTGGTTATTTTATTATTTGGGAGGTGGTTAAGAGATTTGCTTACTATTTCTGACAAAGGGAGGGGGAAAGAGTATAACATTCTGCTAGCGTAATACTTAAGCGAGCCCAAATACTTTACCAAACAGTAAAAATAATTTAATTACGTCGTAAAAACTTTATTCAAATGCAATCATGTAACATTGTATTGCGTCATTTGTTTTGAAATCAAACAAATTTCCGGTCTGTTTTAAATAATCGTTACTCTATGTCCTGTCACAGTATAGTGAGGGTTCACTAAATATTATGGTAGACTTTGGTATAGTGTTACGCTTTGAATATTTGTTGAAGCGACCACACATTGTATTCGTATACCCATATTATACGTAGGTATAACAACTTACATATAATAATATTTAAAAGCGTATCTAACAAACGAATAACAACTCTAACTACGTATTTAAAACAAGTTAGTAGTGAGGACAAAATTGAAGATATTTTCACAGTGCTTTGACCACATTATCATCTGATGATTTGGTCCAGGATAGTAAACTCACTAAGTCTAGAGTTATTGGTTCTCAAGTGATGCTGCCGGAACGCACCTATTAGTGTTTGACCGCAGGTTTTCAAACTTGAGGGTGGTAGCTACCCTGGCGGACATTATTAGAAAATGCCCTACATAGAAACTACCAAGAACCTTAGAAACAAAGCTATGGTTTCCTTACGATGTTTTCCTTCAACGAAAGCTCAGACTGATTTTAGAGTTGAATAGGTGGGAGTAATATACATAGCATAATATATTTGTCTAGACTAATTTGCCAGTCGTGCTAATTTATTTCTGTCACTAGCTTTTTTTATAGGTACTCGTTTCGTTAAACTTGTGGAGTAATAATCAAACGAAATTAAGTTATTCTCTCAATAAATGGAATTTAAAAAAAACTGAAATAAATTAAAAATCAATTACTACGCAATCAACTGAGATTGCTGTACTTTGATTAATAAATCGTTGATCAAAGAAAATGATCAAATGTCACATTTTTCCGTTGTTAAAATTTATACCTAGAACAAACAAAGACTTTTTTTGGTTGCATTAATTACTTTTTAAGGAAAAGGCAAATGTACTAGATCTTGCAGCCAAGTCTGACATTAGGAACACTGTTCATAATTGGGGTAACAAAATGGCGGACTGCTGTGACAGCTATTTCTACGGGAGTGGTTTGGAGATCTCAGAATTCGCGCTGTATGTCATTTATTTACAATTCACTTTACTTGTGCACTATAACTAAACTACATCAAATAAAATGACACCAAAATAGTCAAATACTGCAAGTTAATGAATTAAAAATAAGGACGACTACATAACAAACCAAAATCGCGCCAAGCACTTCTCCAAGTCGGGACCAAGAGACCTTGATATAAACAAGTTTTATTTTAGATTTAATAAAAAAGGTAAAGGTCGTTATTTCATACAGTCCAGATTTTTTATTCATAAAAATATATAATACCTAAAAATCACTTAGAGCTGGTTCAGTAAAGCTTATTTGAGAACCGCTCCTGTTTTTCCGTACCCGGGGATTAGTCCTCAATCCAATCCCGTTTTAACTTAACAAGCTTCGCTTTCAGTGTTCTCTCGCACGTAACCGACTTAGAGGACGCTTTTAACTGATTAATAAGACGTTTTCGTTTTTATTTCATAATATAAAAAGGTCGGGCAAGATTATTTTTGCTATTAAATAAATAAGCAGAGTGCTTTCTTCATTCACGACCGTGATTTTATCAATAAATACACGACCTAGTGATTTTTTCAAGATGTGAAGTTTGATACAGAACTATAGACGCTTTTGAAATTGTATTATCGTCTAAAATTAAGGATTTTATACTACTTTTATTAAAAACGATATAGGCTTAGTTCTTCTGACGACAATCTCACCTGATGTTAAGTGACGATGTGGTCCAGGATGGTAAACAAACTAAGCCTATAGGTTCTGGTTCTCAAGTGATGCTGCCGGAACACACCTATTGGTATTTGGCGACTGGTTTTCAAACTTGAGAGTATAAGCTACCCAAGCGGGCATTATTAGGAACTGCCCTACCCAAATGCTATGGTTTTCCCAAGATGTTTTCCTTCACCGAAAGCTCAAGCTGATTTTAGAGTTGGATAGGTGGATTGAAACCAGCGTCCATTGACGTGGAATCCGCCCGCACTATCCACTGTGCCATCATCGCATCAGTAATTTTATCAAGCGATTGAAAAGTCTGTACACGTGCTTAAAAAAATATACGTAATGTAAGAGTAATATACACAGCATAATATATTTTTATCCACGAAATAATTAACTATAATAAGTAAGAAAGTAGGCTTTAAGGTTAGTGTGCTTATGATCCTGGATCACATCATCAGGTGAGATTGTGGTCAGAGCACTGATTCTATTCCGTGAAAAAAGAAGTAAATAAATCGTTAATAAATCTACGCCTTAAGAAATATGAAGACACGTATAATGTAAGCAAATATTGCTAAATCTTTTTGTAAGGCGCTTATTATCTAGTTACTTTAATGTACATGTTTGCCGTCTTAATGTTTGTTATCGTGAAATTATTACAAAAAACTATCTGTGCGCCCACGGCTGTGCCCTTGTTTCATATATTCTTCACTGCGTTTTAATTTTTTTATACGGGATACTAATAAGTTTTTAGTACTAAGGTAAAATAAAAATATTTCTCATAAATTGAACGTAAAACTGTGCATTGAATCTGATTTTATTCAATTTTTAACTCCGATTTTTATTTTTTTACGCAGAACCCTAATTATTTTTGAAAAATCAGTCATCATTACAAACAAACACTTCAATTTTATTTATTAGTGTAGATTACGAATAAGAATTTAATAATAACCTTTTTTTAATTCTTTAGTGTTGTCTCTGTAAAGTTTTTCTTCATTTATATACTTTTTATTAAATCGTAAATATATTTCTTTTACAATGTGTAATATATTTATTTTGATTGTTTTTTTTTCTTTCGTACTTTAATAGTGTATTAAGTTTGTACCTGGAGTGTAATAATAAAAAAAACTTGTATACTCCATTACCTTGGTTTTTTTATTGAGCTACAGTAACTGCAATAATTTGTACATAAATAAATACGTTGTTTTTAATTATATTCAATACTACTAGAGGAGATAGATTGTTAACAATAGATTGTTATTCTAAAAAAAATATCTAATTCCTAAATGTTTAGCTGTCAATAAATATAATAACCGAGTTCTTATCCAACGCGTTATGTATGAAATCGAACTCCACATACCTTTTTTTTTTTTTTTTGACGGGGGGAAATGCATTTACGCACTACCCAGGACTTTGATCCTCCAAATACAATAGATAAGGGGGTACGAAGTGACGAGCTCCGTGCCAGTGTGGGACTCACCCGGGCGAGAGTCGCCCGGAAATACCCACTAAAACCCCCCGGGGCCGTCCGCTGCATTTGGGATGGGAGGAACTCCACATACCTAATAATCATTTGTATAATTAGTTTCGCTTTGATTCTACTTTTAATTATAACTATATTTAGAGACTTATTAAGGAAAACCATAGAGATAGACAACGTAATATATAGGGTACTCGTAATTAATTAATTATATTCGATTTTCATTATTTGTTTTCAATTACAAAGAATAATTATATTTTAAACTTACGCTAAAAGTATTTTAACGTGTACGCATTTAAATACTAATACGTCTAATATTAAATTATTTTATTTTATATATCTAAAATTTAAAAATAACCGTAGCACGAAAATACTTCAAAGGATTATCAGAGCTAGCGATCTACTAGCTATGAATTAAATAAATCACATACAGTCAGCAGAAACGGTAATTTAAAAAACGTAGTAGCAATGGTAGTAGTCCTTAGATTGCGGATGGTGTACGGTCAGCAAATATATAAGTCTTACTATCGGCCACTCACCGCCGCGCTGTGGATTTGTCAGACTGCAGCCGGTGCGGTGCTACGTGGTGGTAGGTTAGCAAAAAAATAGTATTTTGTTTCATTTTTTATTTCTTTCAAGTTTTACTGCTTTAGCCCCGTTGTGATTTGTAACTCAATGAAACGGAAAAGTGACATTAAAATGAGACAAACACCAATAAACAAAATCTATACGGTTTAGTAAAGAATCGGCATAATTTTCCATTATTTCTAGATGTGTAGTAGTATTAGATTACTGTAAGGCTTTACAGTAAGATTTCAAAGATCATTACCGATTAGCCCGACAATAAATTTAGGGATTCAATAAAGTCAAGAAAATTACAATTTCAAAAGGTTATTTTACAAAGTGTATCATTAGTGATCTTAGGAATAACACCCTTCTTTGTGCTTCTATAACTAAGATTTGTATAGTTTTTTATACAAAAAAAAAACACTGTACCACCATGGTACCCTTGTGTTAGTTGTCATGTTTCGACTCCTTACCCTAAACGCTCATAACAAAGCCCTGCATATCAACAGCGTTTATATCACCATGGCGATCCTTTTAGTTCCATTTATTTGTTTAAAAAAAGGCAACGGTGCTAGATCATGCAGCCAAGTTAGGAATACTATTCATAAACATGGCGGCCTATTATAACTACATTTATTTCAACGGAAGTGGTTTTTTTTTTATTTAGACCCCTTAAATCCTTAAATAACCCGAGTTTTGTTTCCTTTTTATGTGCATTTATTGTTTTCATCGTATTTCTATTTTACAATCTTATTCTATTTCTTATCTATGTGTTCCTATTGTATTGTGGTTATGTCGAATCTTTGTATTTGCTTAAATCCTATTTCTCATTTACAATCCTCATTTTATTTCTTATCTCTTGTTCTATTACATTTTGTTTTGTCGGATCTTCACACACGACTTCAGACTTATTATTTCATATCACAATAACTAAACTATATATCACGTAAAATGTAACCAAAATTACACAATAAATCATAATCGTGCCAAGTTCAATGGAGAATAATGTTCAAATCAGTGGAACGTTCGTGATTTTTTTTCTGCTGTCACTCCGCGCAGTTTGTGCGCCGCACTCGGTCCCTCTCGCTCAGGAAATTGAGTGAATGTTTTCCAATTTAATCTGATCTGATACTTTCTCTGGCTCTCTATTGACGTTTAAGATATGCGCGTACAGTATATGTGCACCTACGTAAGACTTTTACCACGTCTCAAGTTTATATTGAGAACTTAGATATAACATTTTGAAGTGATGATTTCTTTAACTCGTAGTGAAATCACAGGGGACTTTGCAAGTATAACGTTCTTAATTTGCTCTTTTTTGATGACACGGGAAACGGGGGTTCGGATTGGTGATCACCTAAGCAATATGCACTTATTAATTTTCCATTTTTTTTCATCACAATTATGCCAATGTTTACGTAATCATCAATAGGGGAGGGGTTTTCTTACTATTGTTGATAATGGGGAGAGAGAGTCAAAAATAGGGCCCCTAGGATGATAGTAGGATTCCATCGTAATACCTAGCTAGCTACAACCACTGAGTTAAAAATAATCTCCAGTCACATATATTTACATTATACACGTATTCCAGCATTATTTGAGAGCCAGTACCTCTAAGCTTAGCATGAATATACTCTTAGAGCATAACGTCACTTAAAATCAAGAAGCCCTGTCCCGGCTGAGCGGCTTAAGCGCTCAGCTATAAAGTTCAGTGAAACTGTCAAGTCCATAGCAAAACACCATTTAGTCAATTCGAAAAGAAAATAATTTAATGACGTCAGCGTAATATTTGCCACATAAGAATACAGGAAGAGCAAATCGTAGTAAGTCGAAGCAAATCTCATCGGTAAGAGGCTGACACGTCACGTCCCCGCGGAACACCGAAATGTCTACAACGAATCGCGTTAATTGCGTTAAAGTAAATCACGAGCAGACATATTGCTAAGTGCGACGTCGGGCCACGAAAACTATACGCAAACGAAGAATAAAACAATAAAAGAATAATTAATAAACGTTAAATATAGATTAAATGTGTTGTAAAACTAACCTTTTTTTGTTTTGGCGAGGGGAATGCATTTACGCACTACCCTTACCCATTGCATTAGTGAGACCGAAGTCCCTTAATGCAATGGGTAAGGGGGTGCGGAGGGATGTCTTCGCACCAGTGTGGGACTCGCCCGGACGTGAAGGGTCCGGAAATACCCACTAAAACCCCCGGAACCGCCAGCCGCATTAAGAGGGGGCGATACGGGATCGCGGTCGCATGCACCGCGTCGCCTCCTGCGGCAGGTTCTATAGTCAAATCTAAAATAAAATATCATAATCGTATAGCTTTTTCGGATGCCTGCTATGCTTCTACTATCAAAACTGAAAATCTGTCTCCAAGTTACTAAAGTATGAACTCTATGTAGCAATACCACGCCAAAGATAGTTTTAATCCGTCGCCAGTCAGTCGTCTTGTAACCTCGGCCTGTGTTACCAGGTCGAAACGTCTAGAAATTAACCAAGTAAGTGCACGTTCTAGACACGAAACATTAATAAAATATGAGTACTAAACGCGAAAATTTCAAAAGTGTCATACATCCCCGCTATCTAAATTAACGTAATGCGCACGCTTCGTCAAGAACAGTAAACAAG
Source organism: Samia ricini (assembly GCA_014132275.2). Classification (NCBI taxonomy): domain Eukaryota; kingdom Metazoa; phylum Arthropoda; class Insecta; order Lepidoptera; family Saturniidae; genus Samia; species Samia ricini. The sequence continues at coordinate 1,486,241 of AP028169.1, forward strand.
TATAGTGTAGTTCTTTATATTTGACTCCGTATTTGTCATTACATATACATACTTTTCTATTCGTCCTTTAATATTAAAAATCTTTAGGTTTACATTTTGTACGTTCATGGTTAAGGCGGCATTGAAATTGTACTATACATGTTCGAGTTAGTCACGACTGTAATCAAACGAATCGCGCTGGGTAGGGCTAAACGATTCGGGGGTCGTGATTAACCCTGGCCGACCTGCGATTCGCAGTAGACCAAAATAATGTCTTATAGATCGACACTTACCTCTCGAGTAACGCCGGTGTCCTGCTTCACTTCCCGTGTGTAGTAACCAGTGTATACTGTGAATGTGTGAACTGAGTAATAGCTAGGAAGGCTTAACAATCAACAAACTATCAATTTAACGTTTAACGCTAATCACAAACAACTTTCACCTATAACAACGTGTATGCTCGCGTCAAGTTATTACCAAACTGAACTCTGCGACAATTCTCGCGGGTACTACGATAGAATTCAAGTGCCCCCTTTTTTTCAGTTATGATCAATAATTAACAATACATATTAACGGATAAAATCGCCGTCTTTATAACCCCACCCTCGGGGAATTCGCACTCGAGCGCGGAACGCAACGGATGCCTGATTTATGCGGAACCCATATAAATGCAATCTTCTTAATTGCCAAGCGAGCGCTGTGTTCCGATAAGTTATAGCAACTTTGAGCTTTTGAACCGACATCGAATGAATATACGATACTGTACGGTTTATGTCGTCTTTGTAGATGTTAGCTGTGATCAGGGCCATAGCATATATTAACAGAAATAGCCAAATGGAGGACCGTGGTCCGTTGCGGACCGCCAACCTATTTTGTGAGGACCTAAGAATTTTGGATAAAACTTTTTTAATAATTATATACAAAGGTACATTTGTGTAATCTTAAGGGAGGAGCTTTGCCTACTATCGCTGACAAGAGGCCCAAAACTACATTTTGCAAAATGGGTTTTAATAAAAAAAGTATTTATTCTCCACTAATTTATGCCAAGCGATGATGGCGCAGTGCATAGTGCGGACGGATTCCGCGTCAATGCAACTCTTAAAAGTCAACCTGAGCTTTCCGTGAAGGATCCATAGTAAGGTGGTAGGACATTATCTAATGATTCTATTGTATTTGGGGGACTTTGATCCTTCAAATACAATAGATAAGGGTAGTGCGTAAATGCATTTCACCCCGTCAAAAAAAAAAAAAAAAAAAAGGACATTTTCTAATGATGCCCGCCTGGGTAGCTACCAGGCTCAAGTTTGAAAACCTGTCGCCAAATACCAATAGTAGCTCTAGGCTTATTGCGTTAACTATTCTGAATCATATCGTCATTAAAACTCATGTGAGATTTTTACATGATATAACAGTATTCTGGATAATTTTATATAAACGGTAGTTTGAATCCTACGGTACGAGTATCATTCACTTAAAGCTCAGGCTGATTTTCGAGTAGAATATGTGAATTTGAACCCTCGTCCATTGACGCTAAACCCGATCGCACTACCAACGAAGCATCATCGTTTCAAACGGTTGCGGGTGACGCATAGTTTCGGACATATTGAAAAGTCTTTGAGGGAGCCGTATATCCAACAGTGAACTCCTTTCAGCTGGCAAGATGATGACTTCGTTAAATATAAACGAATCCTCTTACTTTTTTTTTGTTTTTTTATAATTATTTCGCAGAAAACGTTTTTAGCAACTCTATTCGTGTACTAAAACGCCCGAAGCGTACAAACTCGCCGATCTTAAAACAAATACTAATAAAATAATTACGAATTAGATAGGTAGGTTGGTACTTACACCCCATCTATATATTCTAGAATTTATATAACTGCCTGGCTAGTTGGCTGGTATTTCAAAATACCGTACAATCGTGCTATTTTTTGGAGTTTATTTCAACGGTAGCTCAGATTCCAAATTTATGTACATATAAAGTTTTGTTTTCATAAGATAAATTTCAGGCAAACTCTTATCAATGACATATTCTGCAATTAGAGATTACTAGTAGAAATGGTAATGTCTTTCTTTACGTTTGTCTGTTAATTACAATTATCCTTTTATGAAATCATATATATTCGTGTGTTACCTAGAGGAATTTTAGTATTATCTATTGTGTTTTATAATGTATTTTTATTTTATAATAGTATTTTGTAACATGTCAACGAAAAAAATATCAGGCTAAATTCGAAACAAAATGACTGCCATCCCATTCCGTGCAGTACTTTAATCACGAGAATATTAAATATATTAGGGAATAAATTTAGTAAATAATTATAAACACTAAACAAAACTATGCTGCTAAATGTATTTGTAATGAAGACAAAAAAAATTCATCACATTCCCAAAAAAACTGCTGATAAAGATATGCCAAAAATTTATACCCTCTTTTGTTTTCAATGAAAACCAACAAAAAAAAATCTCGCGTTCATTACTGAGAGGTGTAAGTTACATGACGGCACGACGCGACGTTGTCGGCGACCTATTCTAAATACCTTTCGACATTAACGCAATGTCGAACATTTTTAACTTTACCTATACTTTTATCGTAACTGTTTCAGTTCAGTCAAATTACTGTGAAAAGTTCGTTTTGAAAAAGAAATAAAAATAGTTCTAAATGAATTTCAAACCCAAGATAATATGTTTTACAAAAAAAATACAAAAAAAAATTCTAATATTTGTCAAATACAATTTCATGTTTAAACGGGATTTATAAAAATATTAGATTTTTTTCGTACGATACGTAGCATTGAATAAATAGTTACTTTCCTTCTGGTTCATAATTTCACGTAAAAAGTGGCTCTTGTAAATGTCGATCGTGAAAGAAATATGTCGCATAGTTTTAAGAACAAACGCCTCAGGACATTTTTTTCATTTATACTTGAAGTTAAAACCGAAGGGCGGGAGAGGTTGGGGTTACGAGAGTACAGACTAAAAAATATACATTTTTATTTTGACACCACAAGGGTTGAGAGACCCTTATCGCGACACGACAAGTAGGTACGTCGAAATTGTAATCACTAAAATTGCTCTTAAGTGTACTACATTCATACTTTATTTTATTAACAGTACTTAGGCTAAACGTGAGTTAATGGTAAATAAGAATAAGGAAGAATCATTGAAACAAATAAACTTAGAACAGACAGATAATCTAAGTCTAACTCAGGTGAATGAAGTGGCTACAGATCTCCGGTGTCATTTGTGACTCCCTTAAGTCAAAAGGGCAGAATATATGTCATATTGTATAAATCAGAATGTTTGCCCATAAACTGACAGATGAAAGAAGACTCCATATATGTAGCTGAAACGAGAATGTTGAGATGAATGTGTAGTGTCACAGGAATGGATAAAGTTAGGATATTAGAGGGAGTTTGATAGTTGCGCCAGTGGTAGAAAATAGACAGTCGTGATAAAGGCATAAAACAGTAATGAATATGCAAAGGGAAAGATATAAAAATAGAACATGGGCAAAAAAAAAAATGTGGACGGAATAAATGATTATATAAGAGAGAAATAGACAGGAGATGACAGCTAATAGGGTCATATGGAAGAAGAAAACATATGCACCAACCCCAAGTGACTTCAGAACAGGACATGAAAATTACAATGATGTCTCATAATCTAAGTCTAATTTTTTAATACCCTAGTAGACCTGCCAGTTACAACACTCAAATTGAAAATCTTTCGCCAATGTTCCAAAAGCATCACTAAAGAACCAACACCTATATAGGTACTTGGTGTGTTATCATTTTTATCACAAAAGGCCTGTTAAAATCTAGCGATATTTCCATCAAACGCTAAAACTATTACGTTTTGAGAAATATCCACAAAACATAGACATTACCTATAGACGCGTCTAAAACCAAAGTCGAGTTAATTACACCATTTATAACTCAAGAGCGGTTGGACCGATTTTTATGACCTTTGATTTGTCGTCTTTGGCCCCACCCCGAAAATCAGAATAACTACTAAAACAACGTATAATTAACAAAAAAAAATTTTTTTACAGAGTGTATACGATGACTTTTTTGATATCTTGTGAACAGATTTACTTATTTCGATGAATATTTTTTTATTCGTCTCTAGCAGTTGAGAAGCGACCGTTGGAAAAAAAAAAAATGTTTTTTGTTTATTATAAACCGATAATAAATTCGCCGGGACAGCCAGTCAATTGGGTGGTGTTAAAGTTGAAAAAAATATTTTCTTTTTTTAATTAAAACGTTTATTCACTTGGACAGTTGCCTTAAAATTTATTCTATTTTTAAAAGTACTAACACAATACCAGACCAACTGCTTGCGGATATTCTTATCTGTGCAGACTTTTGTCTGATTTAATAAAATATAGAGTGCTTATCCTCGATTCTGGTTTCTAGATTCTAGAGTCACCTTTTATAGCTAGTTAATAAACAATAGAATTTAAATGCACTTAAGAAATTACAAATAATGCGTACAAACTAATCTTCGGCTGACTTTTAGTAATATTTTAGTAATTCCAACAATCTACACATGAAACTCACAATCTTTTTATTATAAACTATAGAAACAGTAATAACAAAACTCCTCAAGAAAACTAAAAATCTCTAAAATATAGCAATTCCGACCAATATCCTAGTTTATAAGGTCTTTGAATAAATGTTACGTAGATTATCCTTGGTCCGTGCGGGCGGTACAACCTTGGCCTTAAGGAACCAAGGTTTCCTTTATGCTTAGTAAACTAACTCCAGCCATTTGTTCGCTCGATTCTTGTCTAAACCTGTAGAGTAAATTGAAATAATAATTTCAACTTTGTTTTAACTAATAGGATACATTCTCTGTGTCTCTGAGCGACTTAACCTAAAAAATGTTGTGTGATGGAATTTATACTTTAATTCAATTAAGAATGTCTTTTATTTGTAAATAATTTAAATCTCGATTTTTTGCATATATGCTGCGCCTCTCTCAGCCCCGCTTGCATATTACAGAATTTATATATATATATATATATCACTTTATATTTATAATAGTACTCGGTTTTTATAATAATCCCAAAGAACATTACCGGTACAATAAGTTCAAGCACCATGTCAAGCAAGTTCTTAATTTCAAAAGGTTATTACAGGGTGGATCATTACCTGAATGATAGTTATATCTGGAACTTACACCCTTCTCTGTGCTTTCGTCAACATGTAACTATGATCTGTATAGATCATATTGTATGTATATTCCAATACATAAAAAAGGACCTAGATCGAGTTTCGTGCCGGCTATTCTCGGTCGGGTTATTTCAGAACTGATGGTACGGTTCTGACATTCATAAGCACATTCTTAGGGCCTTAATTGAATAAAGAATTTGTTGGTTTATGATATTAGTTTTTGAGTTGTGCCAGTTGTCATTTTTTCTCATCTTACTTACTTAAATTTTATCTATTAAGTGGATCCTTTGCCTTCCTTTGCCCCCAAGATAATCCGGATTTGAAGGATTATATAATGTAACAATACACTAAATTCTTTTTACAAACCGATTGACTAGATTTTGTGGTGTGTGCTTAACTCACTCGAGGGGAAAATGGTAACTAACAACAAGACACCACAATAGTACGAACCTCTGCTTGAGGCTAGGTCTATATACAAATTTTGCAACATTTACCCCAACTAAACCTGTTAAGTAAGCATAAGTAAAAGAAAAAAGTCCCTTAAAAGGCTTATGTATGGTACATAGTATGTAACAGTGTTATTTGCAGTGTATTGTTAATATCGCAAACATTACAATAGAATACCACTGGTAGTGGATACAAGAGTTTATCCAATAGGAGAGTGGACCACTACTTGAATCACTCTCAGAATACTACAATCTGACCAGACAGATATCAACAGTAAAAAAAAAATGTCTAAATTCTAACGATTTTGTCTACAATTATATACCCAATCGAGTCGTTGTATCATACAAGCTGGGAAAAATGGCTGTAATTCATCTGATATTAAATAAAGTACAGTTCAATAACGACTGATGAGAATTTATTGAGAGACGGCATCATCTTAACTGATTACATCTATCCCGGTTAAATTCTGTATGTAGGTCTGGATATACATTTGCTGATTCCAGAATACGTTACCCAAAGTTAACTTAAAAGTAGTTACCTGTCTGTTTCTCTTGAAATTTATTCTATGAGCACTGTACGATGGTAGTTACCGAGCAACGGGTGTGCAACCTTGTGCTCTAAAGCGAGGTCTCTCTCGTATGCCATTCAGTAACGGAAATGCACTGGAGATATATATGTCCCAATGACGTGATTTCCTTTTAACAATAAATCCAAAGCTAAAATGGAATTCTCTGTAGAAAATGGATGATAACAAATATTGGTGTATACCTATCGTGACTTTGAATCTTTTCATAACAAAGGTTATGAATTGATTCTTATAACATAGTGTAATGTTGTTATAATAGAAACTAGTTGTGTCTGTGGCTTCGCTCGCGTATAATATATTTTATCTATCATTATCAATTCATTGCATTTTTGATTTTTAATGTTTTTATAACTATAGATGATTCGTAATCTATTTTAGTGACGTAAAAGTAAGCTAATTGCCCTATATTCAATAAATTGCCTACCATATATACTTACAAAATTTTTATTTTTTATTTTTATGATTCATACACTCTCTTCTTTATTTATTGAGGATATATAAATTAGGGCCGTGTGGTGACAACCGGGCGTATGGTGACGGCTAAGAAAGCACCACCACATGTCTTTCCGTATGTGTCGTAAAAGGCGACTAAGGGATAAACCAGGCAGCAGGATCCTCTAAGCACCATAAACACCTACTGCGATCGCCAATCGGCATGCCAAGCGTGGCGATTATGGCAATTCCCCCCTTTTTCCCCCCTATGTCCAGCAGTGGACGTCTTTCAGTTGAATGTATGGATGCATTGAATAATATTTTGATTTTTTTAAATAAAAGTTTACTTAATTTTGGGGTAGTGTAACAGTGTGGTAGACCTTAGTCTAAAACCTCACTCACCACGTATCACCAGAGGGAAGACAGATCTCAAATTTAAAGAAAAAACCTCGCATGTTTAATCAGTTTAAAAAAAACTTAATAATATTTATGTAATAGTTGAAGTAACAACGTATTGTGTAGACTATTTCAAGGTTTCTGGTCAATGCATTCCAGTGGTCAGTCATCTCATCAACAATGGATAAATCTAGATAAATTTGTTGATACAAAAAACGTTTAAAGTTTGAAGGATCAAAGGAAAAGTGTAATATCAAAACAGACTAAATGACAGTCTAAATGAGAACGTCGGTCTGCGTCGCTTTCCCGTAGACACTCGAGCGTTATGGAGAGTCGAAATAAACTGAAAGTTGGACCCCAAATGGCCTCCAAAACAAAGCAAGGATTGCAAGAAAATCCCACGCGGGTACACCCTCTGTACCCCCTCCGTACCGCCCCCCTCCCGTCCCTACCTTGCATTCGCTTTACCAAATTACTGAAATTTCATTCAGCTTGCGGACTCCGGTCGGATAGCCGAGGGATGTGAAATAAAAATTAACCACTATAGAGGTGGCATTATTTGTATTATAAATCGTTCAATATGAAGTCTAAGGAACGGTTTTAAAAATTATCCAAATTATTGTTAGTACAAAAAGTATAATCATGTCATTGCTTGGATGTAGGAAGCTATACTCCACATATATTTATGTAATTTTTATATTTTACAATTAAAAGGAAACACAAACTGCTTCTAAATTATGACTCTAAAGGTCCTGATGTCAAATAACTACGATAACTATCGAGGTAAGATATCCCATTGATAATCGTAAACATAACGTACCTAGACCTAAACCAATTCTAATTTTATTACTCGAAATTTTGTTTGGTAAACAAAAGAATTACGCAAGCACTAGCGTAATTTAAAAAAAAAAACAGGCAACTTCCTCAATTATTTAAAATATCTAAAGTAAACATAATTAAAACGAAACTGATGATAATAATAATTAAAGAGCAAATAATTAAACCGATATAAGAATGTAACTACCGTATCCAAGGATTTTTTTATATATCCGTATGTTTTGTATAGGAATTTACCCAGTTTTTTATAAAAGCAAAGCGGGCGAAATGAGCTTAGCGTCGGATCGTGCATCGCTGAGTGCCGGCTACTCAGCGCTCGCGGTATTCCACTACCAGCCATTTATACCTTCTATATATATATATATATACATATATATTTACATCGTTATACAATAAACGAGAGTTCTAAGGAGCGATGATTTACAGCGGTTAGTAACCAGTTACCATGACGATGAGGTTGGAACTGAAGTCCAGTGCAAAGTGACTGAAAATCAGCAGAACTAAATCAGAGTATATGCTTTGCGATTTCAGCGGCACCTCTAATTCGACTATCATAACGCTCAATGGTGCTTCAATGCCAATCTTCTCCGAGTTCCATGTACAAATCCTGCAATGAGATGGCGAAATAGACTGCGCCGTAAAGCATAGAATTAACGTATTGTGGAGACCTCATCAACATCCAACGGCACACTGGCGCGAGCCGCGGGCGCACGAGTTACATATATTTAATACCTCGTATGAGAGAAGTCCATGTGTCCCGTCTCGCTCGCACTCTGTATGTTTCCGATTAGCCACCGTAATCTTTGTAAGCCCTACGACTAACGAGGGGATCTTTTAGAATTTAAGTTTCACTGTATGTCCTCAGAATCAGCATCAAATAATAATCAAGAATCAATATATAATCAATAAGTCAAATAACAATCTAATAAGAATCAGATAATAAATAAATTTCAACGTGAACCACGACTTTCCCTCCAGTCATCCTTCAACTGGCTAGCAGCAACCAAAGTATTATGGATGAAATGAAGGCAAGTTACAACAGCTTACATGTGGGATCTGCAAACTCCTCATAGATTAAAAGATGTACAAGACCATGATACGGCCTCCGTTTTGTTTAGTTCAAAATGTTTGTCCGTAAAGGATAACTGCATGCAGCTGAGATGCGAATGTTGAGATGGACGTGTGGGGTAACTAGAATGGACAGGATTATGAGCATATTAGTGCGCTAGGAACAAAGATATTTAGGAGCAGTTGTCTGCACTAGTATGGGCGCATGTGATGCCCAGAGAGGAAGAGGATGTTTTAATAAAGGTATTAAAGATAATAAAATTAAGGAATAAGTCTAGGAATTAAAGAAATAATTGAATACTCTTATACAAAGCGGAAAGAATCAGCGATGATAGAGAAAAGAAAATATTACGCGAAAGCAGAGTTGTATCTTCTGTGTCACAATCTAAGTCTTTGTTATAAAGAAAATGAGTTTACAATTTTATGTTGAAGAGGAAAAAAATGAGAAGTTGTTTAATTATTTTTTTTTTTTTTTTCGTTTTATTGACATAGCTTCAGAGACAAAACTCAGTTATTAAATAGGAGTGTGCATGTCAGAAAAGAATTATATGAACGATACTTAAAGGCGATAACGTATTATGGCTATTCACACGACAACAGCGGGAGCTCATTTTTTTTATAACTTTATTATGAATTTATTTATTATCATTTATTTTATAAGTTATTAATTTATTTTATAACTGCCTCGGTAGCGCAGTTGTATTACATACGACTGCCGTTCTGAGGTCTCGGGTTCGATCCCCGGGTCGGGTCAAGTGGTATTGGGTTTCTCTACTCAGTATCATTCCGGAGTTTGGAATTTGTGCCCGATATGGCGACAGGCTCGCCTCCTGTCACATCTGGGACGGAACTAAGCTCGGCGGAATGTGGGTGGTGTAGTTCGCTACTTCACCTCTGCCTAACCCTTCGGGGAAAACAGGCGTGAGCATATGTATGTATGTATTTTATAAGTATTATCGAATTTCCGAAAAGTACCGCCTTCAGCAATCGAAAACATATATAGATGTGTTCCGACAGCATGCGAATAGATCTAGACTTAGCCTCTACCATATTTAGTCATACCATCGCTTAATATTAGGTGAGACTGAGGTATTTTATTTCTGTAAAAATTGTTACTCACATTTTTCTTCTTTTTTTTTTTAAACGGTATAGGCTGAGTGCTTTTACCGCTATCACCTGATGTTAAGTGACGATGTGTTCCAGGATGGTAAACACAGTAAACCTAGATGTACTGGTTCTCCAGCGTGGCTGCCGGAGCACATATATTGGTATTTGACGACAGGTAAAAATAAAAAAAAATAAATATAAATTATAAATTCCCTACCACCAAGCAATGGTTCAATCACTTCAACGTTTCAAACAAATTTGAACATTTTTTTTATGTATAAAGAACTAATTAATTTAATATATTATTCTAAAACCTATCTAAATAGTATACATATTATTTAAAGAAAGAAATATGTAAATCGGCTAAATATTTCTCGAATCATAAGGTAACAAACAGACGAGCAAACTTTGTCTTTAATAACACATAATATGTAAGATAACATAATATGTGGATTATCTATATTATCCTTGATTAATACTATATTCAATATGCAGACATCAGGATATCGCGTAATCCGCTTCCGACCCTATTGGTAATTAATCTAAATTAATCTAGATCTAAGCCTGATAATAGACTTACTAAGTAGCCTTAAGCGTTAACACGTGTAACGAATTTTCCGTCGGACGGCGGGTTTTTTTCTCATGAAAACTCGTACCGAGGAAAAATTACAGGATGAAAATTGGGTCGTTTAAAAATTCAAGACACGGGGGAAAATAGGGTAATATAATTTTTGGAAGATACCTCTGCGTGAAATTTTTGACAATATGAGGTAAAAATGAAGTTTTACTTCTATGATTCGATATAGCAAACAGGCGTATATTGCAGACTAGCTGTGGCCGGGACTTCGCTCGCGTGGAATTGAGGCGCCCCTTCCTGTCCCGTCCCTAAAAAGTACCCTATATATAATATAGCTTTCTATTAGTGAAAGAATTTCCGAAATCGGATCAGTAGTACCGGAGATTACCCCGAACATCTAAACTGACAAACTTTACCGCTTTATAATAATATAGAGAGATGATCTTACGCATACAACTTCATTATTGTTGTGTTTTTAATGAATCTAAATAAACGCTATTTATCTAACTATACTAATAATAAAATTGACAATTTCACGTGTCTGTACATTATCTAAAAATTAGCTTAAAATAGGTAATTAAATACATTTCTATCATTCTTCGTCAGAAATGCATAGATAATTTGCTTACGTAATTATCATTCATAACATTTCGTCACCCATGTCATCAAAAATAACCAAAACATGAATTATAATTCGAATTAAATAATATTATGTTCCCCGCCATATTTACCTATTGATATAATTAGTTGAAATTCAGTTCACTACTTCCATAAAATAACTCCTTAATACAACGGTAAAAATGCTTAGACATACATATGCTCACCCTGTTATCCCCCAAGGGTTAGGCAGAGGTGAAATAGCGAACTACACCACCCGCATTCCGCCGAGCTTAGTTCCGTGCCAGATGTGACAGTGAGCGAGCCTGTCGCCATATCGAGCACAAATTCCAGACTCCGGGATGATACTGAGTAGAAAAACCCAGTATCACTTGACTAGACCCGGGGATCGAACCCGAGACCTCAGTACGACAGTCGTATGTAATACAACTGCGGCGTATGTAATACAAAATGCTTAGATATTGTATATAAATATCAAAATATTGTTTTCTCATTTATTTATTTAATATATATCATCATCATCATCTCCCTACCCTTTTCCCATTTTTATTTGGGGTCGGCGCAACATGTCTTCCTCTTCCATTCCTCTCTATTTGTTGTCATCTCCGCATTCACTCCTTTTCTAAACATATCATCTTTCACACAGTCCATCCATCTTTTCTTTGGTCTTCCCCTTCCCATGTAACCGTCCACATTCATATCCAATACCTTTCTTACAACATTCTTTTTCTCCCTGCGCATCACATGTCCATACCAGGATAAACGACCGCCTCTTTATTTAATATATATATTATTTATATATTTTATTGTTTTATATTATATCGTTTCGTTCAAATTTAATCAATCCATCAATGTTTCGTTCACGAATAAGACTAAAACGCATTTACTTACAAACTCTTCTTTCATACTAAAGACACCGCGTGTCATTCAAATTACTATAGACTTTTGATAGAGTTTGATAATATCGATCTGATTTTAATGAAAAAAAGTTATGATGTTACCCCGGAATACGCTTCATAATTATCTTTTTGATTTTTTAAAATATACAGACAGACATATCAAAAATGATAGAAATGTGTTTAATTCCCTATTTTTAGCCCCTTGCAATAATTCTTTCCACAAAACTCCAAAATATACAGACACGTGAAATTTACAATTTTATTAGTATAGATGATGTTAAGTATTCAAAAGAGATCATAGTTGTTTAGGAAGCTTAGAACTTAATTGGGATTTTTTAGTGACATTATGTGTACTGAAATCAGTTTAGATTTATTAATAAAAATGATCTATCAAAACCGAAACAGAGATAGGTGCGAACAAATGAGTTAAATAACTTACGGAACAACAAAGTGAAAAGAAAATGTATTATTTAGAGAAACAATCTGTTTGGTCTGTACAATCGGTAGACGGTTGCACCTCGGAAAAAGTCCAAACAAATCACGTAACTTATACAACTATCAGGGCGGCCATCTTCGATTATAACGTGGTACGCGAATATTAGCGTTTTTATATTCGAAATTAAGCTTCATTCTTCCACAATACCATTTTATTGCACAGAGAAATAGTTGATAGAGAATTATGGAATAAAGATATAATATCAAAATGTTTTGACCCTTTCTTTCGGTTCACTTTTTCACACGAAAGTTCGACGATTGTTGAGGGCAGATATGGGTAAAGTTGAGGGCAAAATAAGTGAATTATTATTAGAATTATTAATAAGTGTATATTGTGAACCATTCAAGATTTACAGTCCACGCATTTTGAGTTTGGAGTCTCTTTGCGGGGTAATAACAAGCCCTTTTTATTCTTTTTTTAAATGTGGGTAATGCCTTTACGCATCTCCCCTGCCATCTCTAAGTGAGTAGATTCTCCTGGATTGGAAATGACGAGGGTATTTGGAACTCACCTGGCGTGACGCGCCAGGAATACCCACTAAAACCCGCTTCAAGATTGATCGAGCACACTCCACAACCCTCGGCGGCAGGTCTATATCGGACCGCGTCCCTTTTCTTCCCTCCGGAGAGGAGGGGGCAGCCTTTAGAGCAGAGCAAAGGACACCGCCAACAGTAGCTGGAGAGGAATCAGTGGGGCTACCCATTTAAGCTCACCCGAAAGAAATTTCGGGGCTTGGCGCCCCCCCATCACGGAGACTCTCCAGCCGGAAGTACTGGAGAGTGTTGTAGAGACGTTATTTCCCTGTGACCCCCTTGGGTTCCTCCCACCGCAGATAGTGCCTTTTGCCCATGCGGATGTGACTACGGTTACCCCTTTCGCTCCGCATATTCAAGATACGGAGCTGGAGAGGGCGATTCGTTGCCTCCATGGGAGGCTGAAGGCGCCGGGGTCGGACGGGGTCAGCGGTTGCGTCCTGGGGCTGGCTCTGAAATGCCTGTGAGGCAAACTGCGAGAACTGTATAACCGTTGTATTGTGGTCGGACAGTTCCCGCAATCCTGGAAACAAGGTCTGATAATAAAAAGAAACCCCAACAATGATAATCTTCCAAAAACGGGTTAATAATTCTTCCAATTGTCAAAAAATACGTCATATAAGTACTACATATTTTCATATCAAGTATAAAAACATAATCACGCCATCTATTGACGTAATGTTAATACTTATTAAAATGTTGAATATAAATTAACGAATAAACGATCGGTAACTAAAACTATGCAGTTATTGTCTTTTTTTTAATGTAATCCATATCAATAATAAAAAGAACTAACTGCTAACAGAGTTTTTAAAACTTTGAAAGTGCTGTTTTAAATTTCATAATTTGTTAACTGAATTTATTAACATAACCTAAAATTTACCATACATTAATATAAAAATAAAACCCTTAATAATTGCATATCTCGTATCTCCTACAATTAACTAACATTACGAGACAGTATCTCTCTGAATCCAATTCTAAAGTAATTGAATACATAACTACATAAGTTAAAATTTTAAAATAACAGGCAAAATTGGAGTTACTCCTAAATTTATGTACCATGCAAATGGAATATCTTTAGTGTATGTACCTGTCGCTGACAGTACCGTTTCTCGAGAAACTTTTCTTTGTTAAGCCCACACGGAATAAGGCCTCGTTGGAGTCGATTCGTTAGTTCACGGACGAAGTTGGATACAGAGAGAAAAGACCCACGACAGTTCACCCAAATGTTATTCCCGCATTATAGATTTGAAATTGTGTAACTTTTATAAAATTATTATTGCGCCCTCGGTGCCAACCACACATCACTATAATCAAATCAAAATTAAAATTCTTTATTGATTTTGAGTCCCTAAAAGCCGCTTATGAACGTCAAAAATAAGTAAATAACTAGCTTAGAAAACGATTCTCAAGTGATTGTAAAAGTGGTATTCGTTTATACAACTTCTTTCTGTCACCAATATTACAATAACAAAAATATCACTTAATGAAGTTATAAACTTCTATAAAAAGTATCACCATAATTTTGAATTTATTAACTTGACGTTACTGGAGAAAACCTATACTATAGTTCGCCCTTAATATGGATACTATTTCTGTTAACCTGGGTTCGAATTTTGTCAACGAGTCTTATGTTTGGTGAAGAAAGAAATCGTGATAAAGTCATAGATCGACAGGACATTTTCTAATTGCTGCCTGGCTGGCTAGCATTCTGAAATTTGAAAATCTGTCTCCAAGCATAATCAACAACATCCAAACTGTATAAATCTATGAAATCTTTGTGTAAAATTATGTAAAGCCAATTCTAAATACATACACTTTCAAGTTCATGTAACTCAATTAGTTGTATGTTTAATATGTTAAACACTATTATATTATTATAGATGCATTAAACACAGTAATGCGCTTGAAATGGGATATTCAGTAAGCCGGAAAGCGATCGCCCTGTGAATTCAGAATCCCTATTAACATTTACAAGCATTGGAAATGCGTAGACGTGCGGTATCTGTGTTTGCGATTAGCGATTAATCGTATCGAGGAAAGAACGAAAATCATTCTTTACTGCAACACCAATTCCTTGGCAAAAGGAATTCATTTTGGAAAAATAACTTAGCAAATTGTAAATTTCGTAAATTACATAAAATGTTTTACAGAAGCATTCCATAGATGTATTTGGCAATTACGATTATAATAATTGGACATCTATATTGGTTTAATTAGATTTTATTATCATTATTTAAATTTAGAACTCTTAATTTATGATAGATCTCAAAAAGATCATGGATACCCATGATCTTTCGTGTTTGCTTTCAAATATATACAAACAATAGTTGATAGTCAGTCAGTAAAGTTACCACAGGTTAGGGAATAAAGTCTGTAAAGACCTTGAAGCAAGACGTAGTTAGTTTAACAAATGACAGGTTGTGGTCATGTCATGTAGGCATTGCTATCCAATTTATAAATTTGTCGTATGTACGCAAACATCGGATCGCTGTGTGTCTTCTACCGCATGTACAACGACGTGTGCTCGGAGGAACTCTTCGACATGTTATCCTCGTCACCATTCCAGACTCACACTTTGAGCTGTTGGCTGGCTGCTCATCATCACACCCTTGAACGTAGCTGAAACGCGCTAACACTACGATACTCTAGGATCTCTTTTATCGTATACAATAGCACCGTAAATAGGTTACTCAAGGGTTGGCAAGAAGGGATGAAAAAATGCTCGCATTGACTTGACTTGACTACGCATCGGTAATACCGTTTGGTGTTGCAGTTACTCATAGGCAACGGTTTACTAACCATTGTATCGTATGCCATTTTGACTTTCTTTGACACAAAAGTATACAGGTTATAACCTAACGTCTCTATAATTTTTCATTTTTTCATTTTTTTTAAAAATATTTTCCATTAAAAATATAAATTTCAATGCTTGTACACAAAACCTAATTTAACAAGTATATACAATCACAAATATGATCATTTAATTTCGATGTAATTTATAGCTGTAAATGATCGCCAAATATCACTACGGCATTCACTAAGACCACACATTAAAAACACAAATAAAAGAAAGCAGATGCATCATTACTACTGCATACAGACTAGTCGTACTGAAAAACCAAAATTTAAATGCTAGTTTTCATTCTGACACACTTGATGATGGTAGGGAATTTCTTTGAGCATTCATCAATGACTTCCCTTTAATTAAAGATGTATTGTTGAAAAATTATCATTAGGTAACCTACAAATATTTATTAGCAACATTGCAGAGGATACTAAACATCAGACAGATTGAATATCTGTTCTCTATTTCAAAGCGATGATGGCCAAGTGTTATTGTGGTTGGATTTCACGCCAATGGACATAATTTGAAATTACATATCCTTTTCTAAATTTTGAGCACAAGCATTCCGTCAAGAAAATTTCCATTCTTAAGTTAGAAAATATCTCGCTAGAGACTAAACTATATTTTTATTAATTTAACTGTCGGTGTAAACAATTTTGCTTACTATAGGATGAAGAAAATCGCATTGTGTGATAATTTAACCTCGTAAATTCATTAATGGGCAACACATATAAGAAGGTGAAACTTCTACTTCTGCTAAATATTATCCGTAGACTAATTCTCTAATCTTGTGCTAATCCTGTTACTATCTTAAACGAAAGGTCGCGTAAAATAAAGACAATTACCGACGCATCGATTGAACCAGCTCCCCTTATTTATTTGCACCGAAAACATATATTCCGGACGAGCGGAGCGTGCAGCGAGCATAACTAACTTAATTATATAATTGAAGCGGCCGGCCTCACCCGTGTACGCGCTGTCCGGGAGAACTGTTCGCAAGGACGTGTTCCGGACATAGTTGTCCGTCGTCCAGCTCCGACTAGGTTCAGATTAGTTTTGTTGTTTTGTTCGGCCCGTCCGAACAGCATCGACAACTTCGTTACAATTATTTACGATATTACTTCATTTAGGTGACAGTGAAGAGCAGTTGTGGTTCGAGGCTGGATGGTCGTAGCGGTCATGACAACCCAAAATCGTACACGTCAAATTGACAGATCTCTTAAAAATAAACAATTTACGATGGTTTTAAATAAATTACTAACATCCTGATTGAAACATCTAAACAATGAAATAAAAATGTGCGAAATTGTACTGTCAATATAGTTTGCACTATTGTGTTCAAATAAAGTGCATTATAATTAGAACATGCAACAATCCAAAAAAATGGCTAGAAAATTGTAGAAAATACTCAAGCCACATGATACCTACAGGCAGAATTGTATATGTACTTCACACATTTCTATTAGATCCAAAACGGAATATATGTTTTGTGATTTCGGCAGCACCTCTAGGTCAACTGTCATAACACTAGATGGCAATCCAATGCCAATCTGCCACGAGTTCAAGTACCTCGGCTCACTCCTGCAAAGCAATGGCGAAATAGACCGGACGGTAAAGCATAGAATTAACGCAGCATGGATGAAATGGCGGCAGGTTACAGCTACTACGTGTGATCCGCAAATCCCCTTTAAATTAAAGGGGAAGATTTACAAGAACATAATACGACCTGTCGTCTTGTATGGATCAGAATGTTACCCCATAAAGGTGACGGACGAAAGAAGATTACATGCAGCTGAGATGCGAATGTTGAGATGGATGTGTGGGGTAACAAGAATGGACAGGATTAGGAATGAATATATTAGAGGAAGTTTGAAAGTGGCGCCAATAACAGACAAGTTAAGAGGCGGTCGTTTGTCCTGGTATGGACATGTGATGCGCAGGGAGAAAGAGAATGTTGTAAGAAAGGTATTGGATATGAATGTGGACGGTTACATGGGAAGGGGAAGACCAAAGAAAAGATGGATGGACTGTGTGAAAGATGATATGTTTAGAAAAGGAGTGAATGCGGAGATGACAACAAATAGAGAGGAATGGAAGAGGAAGACATGTTGCGCCGACCCCAAATAAAAATGGGAAAAGGGTAGGGAGATGATGACATTTCTATTAGGTACAAGAAGATGAAAAATAATAGATAAATTTGCTAGATATATTTTTATATAACTTAGTAATAATTATGTTGATAGTAGACAAGTTAGATTAGATATATATAAGCCGAGGGTCATCGCGGTCTCTAATTACGGACCCTAATGGCACATAATTCACGTAAATGTCCGTCTGTGATAATAGATATGTGGGAACACAAGCCGCCTTGTCTCTACGCTGTACTATTGATTAGTCAATAGACGCTTTCATATAACTATACGCCTAAATTCTACAGTATGTCATCAATACTGACAATTATATAGAGGGAAAATGTTTTCAACTTTCTTTTATTGTCTCATCAATAGATATTACAAAAAAAATTATAGTAAGATAACAGAGGAGAAAAAGTTCTTACACTGTTCCATCTCTATCTGGAATGTTATATCTGTAGTTAAATTAAAACATTTTCATTTATTATCTTGGTAAACTTATTGATAATCTATTATATTAATACTAGCTGTGAACGCGACTTCATTCGCGTTTCATATAAAAAAAAATAATTAAATAAACATTATTCTTTGGACCAAATTGTGAACCTAAATCATTCTCGAATCCTCAGGAATAGACACAAAAGTTTAATTAAAATAGGATGAGCCGTTTAGGAGGATTTTGTCACATACACACGCACAGAAGATTGATATATATAAAGAATTTGTATTTCTTTTGACAATTCCTAGTTGCGTCTCTATTTCTGGTACACACAATTCATCCTTGACTGACTTCAGTTAAGCCTACTATATCGTTTGAAACTGATATTGAAGAAGGGAGCCATCTTGATGAGACCTGTAACCTTTGAGAAAGGTATTCATTGTACCACGTACACTGAGATAACATTTTAAATATTTAGATTAGATGTACTTTGAAATTGTGCATTGATTAAGTCCTCGCTGTTCCCGGGAAAAGAGTTCGGAACAATATAGACATAGTCCAAAACTCAGACGAACTGTTTTTGATGCTAAGTTTTTGATTGCATTTTGGTGTATGTACCATGTATATATCCTTGTTTTTAATTAATTGTCTTGCAAAATTTAGCTTTATATTATTTAATATTGGTGGCATTTTGCGTAATATACAAAGTTTGGTTATTTTTGTACAAGTGAAATGTGTTGAATGATACGGAAATGAATTCTGAGATGTCTCAAACACTCTCTAAACAATTCTAGCAATGGGTCGCCATTTTATTAACGCTTTGTATGGAAAGTTTTCCTTGACCACACTTGGCTGCATTATCTAGATTAAAATCAAATTATTTAATGAAATGTACGTTAGACTAGCCGTTCCCGCAGCTCCGCCCGCATTTTTTCTATTCCGCACAATATATATTCTATATAAAATATAAAACTACATATATTCACTGCGTAGTATAGTTTTTTGTAAAAAAAACGAAAATATTTATTTCTCATAAATTAAAAACACAAAGCTATGCATTGAATCGGATTTTGTTCAGTTTTATGAGTTTTCATTTTTTTAAGCAAGACCATAAATAATTTCGAAAAATAAAAGTAGCCTAGATTATACTTCTGAACTTCAGTTGTTTGTCCGTTAAAATCAGTCTAGCCATTCCGGAGATTAGCTGTAAGAAACAGACAGATAATTTTTTTTTAATACCTTTGCCTTACAGATAAATAAATGAAACCAAAAGAAATGTTGTCTATGTTGTCTTCGTTATTTTTGAGGTCTTCGTTATTTGAGGACTTATTTCAGGACATTAATAATAATTTACGTAGAAATTATTAAACACCTCCTGTAGTAGGTACCATACATCAAATCGAACAAAGTAAATAACTCACAAAAACCTTCGATTATATTCATATTAAATTTCCTGTTTTTAATAGAAACGTACTGTCAATAAATCACCAAAAGCTGAAGGAGCTAAATGACGTTCTCCCCTCTCCCCACGACCCGCGAAGTTCCCCCCCACGCCGTTCGAGTGTGTTATCAATTTAGAACTAATGGTCCAATTTGGATTCAGCTGGGAACATTGTGATAATAAAATTCATCACGGAAAGCTTCCCAGGGCAAAAATTAATATTCCAATGATGTAACACAAAGCAGTGTTTTAGGGTGGTTCGTGTCATAAGCTTTTTGTATGAAGACATGATTTTCAAGGGTATTTGTCGCATGGAAGTAGAGTATTGTTTACAAATTGACATTATTTTCTATCGCCAGCATGGTTAGCTACTATCTACATAACATAACATAACATAAGCTCACGCCTGTTATCCCCGAAGGGTTAGGCAGAGGTAAAATAGCGAACTACACCACCCAAGTTTCGCCGAGCTTAGTTCCGTCTCAGATGTGACAGGGGGCGAGCCTGTCGCCCTATCGGGCACAAATTCCGAACTCCGGGATGATACTCAGTAGAAAAACCCAATACGACTTGACCCGACCCGGGGATCGAACCCGAGACCTCAGAACGGCAGTAGCAACGTAATACAACTACGCCACCGAGGCAGCTACATACGGATGTGTTCTGGCAGCATCAATGGAAATCCAGCATCTCTAGACTTAACGTAATGAAGACTTAACGACTTCACTTTTTATAGCAGCGAATATAAGGTTATGTCAGATTCTTACTCACTAAAAACCACTAAATCTATAATGAAGAACATCGACGGATTAGTGATCATCTCTATTTAGTCACCCGCAAGCATTTTACTAACCGATAATAATCTGCAAACAGATTTCCACAATGAGATTGCTCTAAAGAGAGTGAGCGGGACAGTCCCAGAGTTCAAATCTGCTCTGAAATGAGCAGACTGGCTAATTCTTCTGTAATATGCCTAAAAAAGTATGGTAAAAACTATTAAACGGACAATTTGATTTTTTTTTTACACGGTATAGGAACTGATCCTGTCAGTATCAGTGATTTGACAACAATCTCACCTGATGTTAAGTGACGATGTGGTCCAGGATGATAAACACACTAAGCCTAGAGATAATGATTCTCAAGTGAAGCTGCGGGAACACACCTATTGGTATTTGGTGACAGGTTATTTAACTTAAGGTTGGTAGCTGCTCAGACGGGCATTATTTTAAAATACCCTACCACCAAACTATGCTTTCCTCACGATGTTTTTCTGCACCGAAAGCTGAGGCTGATTTTAGAGTCTGATATGCGGATTTTTAAGCGCGTCCATTAACGCGAAATCCGACCGCACTACTAACTAAGCCATTATTGGTTCCAATAGGAAGGAGTCATAAAACGCAATATAGAATTAATACAAATTTTAATCACCGCGATATTAGTATTTGCGATGTATATCTTATAGATGTAAGAATAACCATTAGTGTAATAAATTAATAAGTTACAGTCTAAAATAATCGCCGCATCTTATAAATTAAGGCAATCCCGACGAGCGTTGCGATGAATTACTATAAATTAAAATTACTCAATGAATCAACTTTATTGCCTCCAGTGATTTGTTTTCGGTCAATTAAGAAGTCTTTTTTCGGCAGTAAACTATAATCGCTTAATTACTTTTTCCAAGTTAAAAAGAGTATATATTTTGCTTTCAAATCGACTACTTTTACTACATTTAAAATGAATTCATAAGATAATTAAAAATATTTCTCTTAAAAATTTATAACGAGTTGTTTTACAAATTACAGTTAGAACTGTTTTGTTTTTTTTGCTAACGTTTGAACCCTCAAAGAAATATTCATAAACATAATTTTGAAATTTTACGCGAATTAGCTACGACCGCAGCTCTGAACATGTTTTCTATGAAATAAAAGAGCTATCATTTTTTACTTATAATAATATGGTTGAAAAACCTTGTATGCTTTATCTAACCTTTATTGTATATTATTCTATAGATGATTTAATCAAGTAATGTATAGAGAAATTGAAAAACGAAATGCTTACAATATTAACCACCGTCATGTTCCTTACAATAGATATACATATCTACATATATCTATATATTAACTGCTCATTGCTTTAACTATAATCTTACTGACATATGGCCCAAGGTCATAAAAACAATAAGTCTAGAATGATTATACTTTAAGTGATATCTGAACACACTTATAGACGCTTGACTTACTTGAGAGTGATAGTTAGTTTTTAGTCAGAAATTAAAAAATATTTGTGACAAAAAAAGATAAATATATGTAATAATGTTATATAGATATTAAAAATAAATATAGACGTAACAAAAACACATCATTTCTATAATAAAAATCCGTACTAAAGATATACCGACTAAACAAATCTCAACAATAATGTAATAGTTTATTTATTTTATAAAAACTTCCGCCTCAAGTCGGTATACCTTATATTTTTATTATAGGAAAATGCGGCCACGACGGCGTCGCGGTCGTCGTGGAAAAAAGAAAAGAGAAAAAGACTGAGTTTGTAGTGTTCCCGCCTCGGCCAATAACAGGCTCGGTTCGAGTGTCGCCAATTAGAGAACACTTCGGAGCTCCGGTAAGCTTGGGGTGGCCATGTGCTATATTATTAAAATACTACAACTGAAAAATATTATTTTCTACTAATATTACCTGTTTTTTTAATTGATTCATCTTTCGGCAGGTAACAATATCAATGGTCGTCACTCCGTGCCCCCTTTCGTCACTCCGTGCCCCCTTTCGTCACTCCGTGCCCCCTTTCGTCACTCCGTGCCCCCTTATCGTCACTCCGTGCCCCCTTATCTATTGTATTTGGGGACTCTGATCCCACAAATACATAAGGGTAGTGCGTAAATGCATTTCCCCCAGTCAAAAAAAAAAATAATAAGGTAACAATATCAAATCTTAAAAGGTAAAATTGAGGTCAAAATATAGGTTTTTATGAATGATATCTGACATTGATCTAAAACTTTACAAAAAAAAATAGGATTCAATTTCGGATTTCAGTAGATAAAACAGATTGAGATCTGATATTGTAACCATGATTGCATCTCCATAATCAATAAATCGGGTATTTATTTATCGTATTCATTGAGTTTATGATTTAATAATTAAAACATATATTTAAATCGCTTTCCAGGTCTGTCTTTCTCTTTACGTCCTCCTAAATCATGCAACGAATTTTGACGTGGGCTTCGCCTTCAGTTAGATATAATTATAGTAATGTTTATTTATGTATAATATATCTTAGTTATGCTTTATCGCTTCATCTATTTAAAACGATTAAAAAAATACGTCATTCAATTTAGGCCCTGAGAAGGCACTTATGAACGCCAAAAACACTACCATCAGTCTAGAAACCTTCGCAAAATGCTGGCAAGAATCTCGATCTTATTTTTTTCAAAAGTAATAAAATATTTATACTTGAATTATTTAACTATAGTATACTGACAACCCCAAACTTTACGGAACGCGCCATTTCAACGTTCTTTTTTTAAAATTTTGGTTCATTAGGGAAGTTGACTATTTAGGTTTTATTGAAATCTTACGAAAGTTTTTATTATGTTACTTATGAAGTAATAAATGTTCTTTGTGTTTTCTTCTAGTTTTAATGTACATAATAATATCCCATTATATTTATAATCATGTAAATTAACGTCAAATTAATTTTTTACAAAAGAAATTAATAAAAAAAAATCTAAAGTCGCCATTTTGTATAAGATGCTTCTATTGTATAAATTAGTTTTTTAAGATTTTAAATAATAACTGTGATGTACATGACAACGTATTCGATTTTATTTGCGGAAATAATAAAACTTTAACTTTACTTATTAGCTAATAATTGATTTAAGGCCAGCCAAAGATTAAGCTAGCAAAATCTTGATACTTTTTGTAATCTTTTGCCTGAAATAAATGTGGTGATTCACACGAACGGACCCACGTAGGCGCCTAGTTATTATAAAGTTGCCTTAAACGCCAATCAGTTCCCAGACATATTAACCTAACAATGAACTCTACCACCGGTCGTAGTGGAGATCTTTGGGGGAGACTTATGTCCAGCAGTGGACGTCTTTCGTTCGAATGTATGGATGGACAAAAACCCTAACACTAAATAATATAGTTAGCGCAAAGCTAAAACTAAAGATAGCTATAGCAACAGATAAAGTTCTTTGAAAATACTTACATTAATTTTCGAATCAAATTAGGTCTTCAAATCTTCTCCATTTATATTACGTACAAATTCACGCACATACGTATGTATAGAAATACGTATATAATATATAACAGATGTTCGAGTGATGATCCAGACGCACTTAAAATATTACTCTAACCCCATAAGGTTTCGGTGTTATTTATAAAAGATAGCGATTTTTAAAACAGAGATCATGAAATGAATAGTGGTTGAAATTTTAGGACTAGTAAATACTGATATTTGCAGATTAGAGGTTGGGTATATATTAATTTTCTAGTTTATTTTATCACAATATGCCTAGTTGCATTTTTTTTAAATTACTAACTGCATGCATAGGGCCTAAGTTTGACAGAACATTCTAAGGAATTTTAAGAGAATGGCGTAAAGGATGTCTCCTCAAGGTGTTGACTTAACTATTTTTCTGGTGAATAATTGCCCAATAGTGGGCTATTAACATGTGTAATAAAATAAATTCACCGCTTGTACGAATTCTTGCTTAAAACTATGTCTTATCATAACCTAATTTATTTATTTAGTCTGCGTATACGGTGTGGAAACATATTATACAATATTATGAGACCGCAATCGCAGACACAATTATCACATCTCGGCCTTTTAGTAATTTAATAATTGGTATTTAATATAAATATGAGCACAAATAAATTTAACGTAATGGCAATTTATTATTTATATATTATAATACATGCAGAGCTTTCACAATCATATACACAAATAAATAATCAAATTCCTAAAAATAAAATCGTAATTCAATTCTGCAAATTTTAATATCATTCTTTTTTTATCATTATTTTATTATTGAACCTGTAATAGTTTTGAAGATACAAAAGAAATAATCAGGGAATATTCGAAAAATTATTCATTTTTAAATTTTGCAGTTAGTAAAATTTCGTTATAATATGAAATGTGACTTCGAACCACATTTGATCCTAATCGGAAGTCGTTTATGCAGACCAATGATCGATTTGACATGAAATGTGAATCACATTCTGTATTCCAATGAGTCGAGTATAATTTAACAAGGCGTCCGCTCTACACTTGTACCACACGCGAAAGGTTCGTGCGACGTACTCGTGGGAAATCTTTTCGACGCCGACAACGGTAGGGTCAGGATTAACTTTCCTTTAATGTGTCAATGTGATACGTTTCAACTCTATTATATATTTTATATTGCGACGATTTAGTTATATACAGTAAGTACTACGTGTCATTACTAGAATATTATATAAATATATATATATATATATATATATATTAATATGTAGTTTGTTTTATTGTTCGACCATATTATAAAACAAAAGCTCTGGGTACTTAGATTGAAGATAAAACTTTTGAAGCAATAATGGCGCAGTCGGTACTGCTTTTGGGCCCCGCGTCAACAGACGCAGTTTCGACCCCACTTCTTTTTTTTTTTTTTTTGACGGGTGGAAATGCATTTACGCACTACCCTTATCTATTGTATTTGTGGGATCAGAGTCCCTCAAATACAATAGATAAGGGGGCACGGAGTGACGAGCTCCGTGCCAGTGTGGGACTCACCCGGGCGAGAGTCGCCCGGAAATACCCACTAAAACCCCCCGGGGCCGTCCGCTGCATTTGGGATGGGGGCGATACGGGATGGCTTTCGCAAGCACCGCGTCGCCCCCTGCAGCGAACCCACCGGGCCTCGTCGTGCAATGGCCCAGCGGGGATGGGGGAGTGTACACACTTCTCAACCCCAGCTCTTCGCCCGCCTCCCGTAGGAGGTATGACCTAGATAGGTCAGTCCGCCGGGGGGAGTTTCGACCCCACATACCAAACATTAAAATGAGCCCGAGCTTTCGGTGAAGGAAAACATCGTGAAGAGAAACCATAGCACGCTAAGCATTTTCTATTAATACCCGCCCGGGTAACCACTGGGTAGTTTGAAAACCTGTTGCCAAATACCAAGAGGTGAGTTCCGGCAGCATTGCTTGAGAACAAGTACCTCTACCCGCTGTGTGTTTACCATCCTGAACAACCATCCATCTATCCATCCAATCAACCGTAAGACGACAACTGTAGGTCTCCCTCAAAAATGAGGAGTGTTCCGAGGATTTTTTTGTATAAATACCTGCAGCTGGATCCCACCACCGTACAACGCGCTATAAACTTAAATTCCACCCTCACCTTCTGTATGAATGGCGATCCACGTCGGTGTGTTTCGCGCGAAATTTTTGGCCTCGCACAACTATCTTGTGGAAACAACTTGCGTTGTTGATATTTCCGGACCGACACGACTTGGAAACCTTTCAGAAGAGAGCCTCCTCATACCTTAAGGGCGAGCAACAGAGCTCTAGTTCCTCTGGTGTTGTGGATGTCCACGGGCGGCGGTGATCACTTAGCATCAAAGGACACTCTTGCTCGTTTGCCCCCTATTCCATAAAAAAGTCTGTTTTTTACACGGAATAAGCTCAGTGCTTTGACCACAAGCTCACCTGATGTTAAGTGACGATGTGGTCCAGAATGGTAAACACACCAAGCCTAGAGGTACTGGTTCTCAAGTGATGCTGCCCGAAGACACCTTTTGGTATTTGGTGACTTGAGGGTGGTAGCTACCTAAGCGGGCATAATTAGAAAAACCACAAAGATCGGTCTTGCGCCAACCGCATCCAGCGGATTCCTGCAACCTTCACCAGGTCGTCGGAGCAACTTGTGGGGGATCTACCCATTCATGCGTCTTCCGGTACGTGGAAGCTGTTCGAGAACCTGTTGGCCTCATCGGGGATCGATTCTACAAGCAATGTGGCCAACCCATTGCCACTTAAATTTGGTTCTTCGGGGAATGTCGGTTACTTTGATTCTCTTCATGTCTGATTCGATCACGCAGTGAAACTCTGAGCAATAGCCCTCTCCATTGCCCTTTGGGTAACTTTGAGCTCGTCACTTAATATCTGATGAGACTGTGGTCAAAGCACTGACCCTATATAGTGTAATGTGTAAGTGTAAAACTATATAAGTTAGTATTCAGCCAATCCTTCATGAAGATATACGCGTTGTAATATTTAAAGCCTAAATATCAGACCAAAACCTGATCTAACGTAGAAAATTACAAACTTATAAATGAATATTAGACTATTTATAAAAATCACGTTTATAGCTATTTCAAATCAGCCTAAGATTAATTTACGACGAAACCGGATAAAAGCGGTTATCTGAAAACCCCCCTGATGATCTTTTTTTTTGTAATCTCTCTTCCCTTTACCGACTTGACATATTTTTCCCATAAAACACTGGGAACAGATAGGTACCCGTGTAAAAAGAGCATAACGTGAACGTTTTCAAAGAACATAAAAATAAAACAGAAGCGAATCATAATCGTGGACTATTCAAGCTGAGCTGTATCATTTCCTTCGGAGCGGAGACTAAAGAGATTTCTGTTTAAGATAACTCGACTCTCTCTCTTACCTTTTGAATAAATTTCACATTTAACCCCAGCAATGAGAGGGTATCGTGTTTTTTTTCTGTTGTGTTGTTTTTGCCGTCCGTTATAAGCTGTCTGTAAACACAACTCCGTCTTGCATTTTTTTGTCATCAAAGATTTTTTTTATCGTAAAGATAAGGATTGTTTTTAATGCCATAAAGTAATTTCTAACAGTTCAAATATAGTATAATGATACCAATATCCTCTTAAAGTAAGCAACCAATTCTAAATGTAATATAGACTAGCTGACTCTGCGAACTTCGTACCGCCTCAGAAACAATAAATCCGTCCATATAAAATGTATAAGAAAATGAATTTTGATCATCAATCATTTTTTTTCGTACATTTTTTCACTGTTTTAATAGTTTATACCAATCTCCTATCGGTATAGCTCTGTCTGTTTGTCTGCCTGTTACCTTTTTAACCTAAACCACTGAAAAGATTTCGATAAAAACAGGTAAATAGATATATTGCATCTATAGGCTGGAAATTATCTGATTTTCACGCGAGTGAAACCCCGGCCGCAGCTAGTATAAAATAAAAGCTTGAACTAAGTCCTTCTTCAACTAAAATTTCGCGAGGAAACTTCTCGATTCCGAGAGAAACAAAAACCCAACGAAATGAATTAATCCGTTCCCGAGATATTTAAAAAAAAGCCTTACGAACTATCAAAAATTATATTTCTGCATAAATTATTCCACTATTCGGGTGTAAACCAAATATCATATAAATAGCTTCATCCGTGCTTGAGTTATAAATGGTTTAACTAACCCGACTTTATTTTACAGATTAAATGTTTACTCAGTTCAATAGTAAATCAGTTGCTCTTAATCTGATACACCGCATGCATAACTGGTTATTGTTAGCTTAAATGTTATCAGTAAAAAAAAAACTGTCAGACAGTCTGTTTCTTCCAATTCTCACGAACGATTGTGGTCATAGAGTGATTGAGACATGTTACTTTTGCAGAATTACTTAATACTGATCTAGTAATTTTTAGGAAATATTTTACAAAAAAAAAACAACTAAAAAATAAGAGAAAGAAAGGAAATGTAGTTTAAATGTAAACGAAAGGATTCGTAACAGCGCTAGGCACGCAACAGTTAAACTCGAGTGTCGTGGAGAAATGCCAAGTGCTGGCCCTCGACAAGTGCCCGGCTGTCCCCCGAAGCACTCTAGAGAGGGCTTTGTCATGAAAGCCGTCCAGGCCGAGCGGCATGTTCACGGTAATTACCGCGTTTTCTTTTTACCTTTGCAGTCTCCGAACGTTTAATGTTGAAGAATTTAAATCACGCTACGAAATAGTATTTTAGTACGTCGCATTCGATAAGTACTGTTTAGAACAGATAAACCACCAAGCTAGATAACTAAATGTCCTGATGCCAAAAAATAAAAGGACCCATTTTTTTCTGCAAGTGTAATCGTAATCGAATTTTTCAGACATTTTACCTTCAATATATGATCATATTGTGTTCAAAAATTCATTCGATGGTAATCATATTTGTCAATGTGGCTTTGGTAATTTGTAGCTTTTTTTTTAAGTAATAATTTTTGAGAAAAATAAAAATATTATAAACAACACATTGAATGTGGGGTTTATTGTTTTTAACTAAGCTGCCATTATTATAAGTAAGTGTTTTGCTCCGTAATATATTGATATCTTAAAGTGAGAGAATAAGAAATATCTATTCTATACTAATAAATAAAATTGAAGTGTCTGTTTGTAATATGAAAATTATTATTTTTTACTGAATAGATATGAATGTATATACCATACCTATACTATTTTTAATACTTTTGCCTTTTATTACTAACAGACAGCTGTTTGTATGCATGTATGTCCCTGGGATGGCTGGACCGACTTTGACCGGGACTCTTTTTGGTAGATAGCTGAAGTAACCTGGAGTGGGTTACTTATGGTACTTTTAATTTTAAAAAATAATTAGGGTTCCCCGTAAAAAAAAGCTCATAAAAATTTGATTAAAATCCAATTATATGCACAGGTTTTGAGGTAAGTGCTATATATAATTTATGAGAATGTTTTATACTTTATGTTAGTACTAAAAAAAAAAATATCAGGTCATATAAAAATTAAAACGCAGTGAGAATTAATGAAACGCGGGCGCAGCCGCAGGCACACAGCTAGTAAGAAATAAACTTACTACTTTTTTCTACTGTATAGACCTCACCACAATCTCACCTGATATTAAGTGGCGATGTGGTCCAGGACGCACACTAAATCTACCTGTGCTTGTTCTCAAGTTATGCTACCAGAACACATTTATTGGTGTGCATTATTACGAAATTCCCTACCACCATACTATGGATTCCTCACGACGTTTCCTTCGCCGAAAGCTCATTATAAAATTGAATGTATTGGTTTGACGTGGTGGATTGGATATCCGTTGACGCGGGTCACACTACCGACTTCCATCATCGCCTCAAACTGCTTATTTCCCTCATATACCAAAATCTTAAATTTAACATCCATAATTGAATCTGAATGTTTATCTAAAAAAGCGCACCCACAACTATTCCTGATCAAAATGTTTACGTTTAGACTACGACTAAAATTCTCAAGCTAGTTTGTAAACGGATTCAATACCCATTAGTGGCAATTTGATTTCATCTATAAATGTCTTCGGAAATTGATGTTCTAAATATAAAACCGAACGACCAGTCTAAACTGAACCTTGATAGAAAGACCCTATATAAATATATTTTCGATAGTACATATTGTAATCACCGCCCGGAGTTACAACATGACCATTTGACGTCACTAGTTAGTTATCGCTATATTATTCTTCGAGGCAAGACATTATCTGTCCTATGAGTGTAACAATCTCTTACTATTTGGATAAGGTACATTTGCACGCTGGTAATCAATGCAGTAAACAAAAAAAAAATGATTTTCGTGTTAAACACAAGAGCATATAATGTAATCTATTTATGCTAATAATAAAATTGTAAATTACACGTGACTGTACATTTCAGATTTTTGTGAAAAAAAACATTTATATCATTCTTAGAGATGTCTGTCTGTCTCTTTGTTTGTGCAGGTATCAATTAAAAAGGACAAAAATCTAAATTTTATTTCATTAAAATCGGTCAACTCAATCAAAAGTTATAGTAATTTGAATGACACGCGGCGGCTTTAGTATAAAGGAAGAGTTGATAAGCAAATGCGTTTTAGTTTTATTCGAGAACAAAAAATTGATGGATTGATTGAAATTGAACAATATGACATAATTTAAAATATATGTATAGTACATAGATAAAAAATATATAAGACATAGTACATTAAACCTAGTTCGACTGACCATAAGGGATCAATATACCTATAAGGCTATAGAATTCTAGAATAAATTGCCAGGACAAATTCATTCCAAAGAGATCATCAGAGCATTCACTCAGCACAAAGCTGAAGAAGCCCTGATGCTCAGTAGGAATCAGCTACGAGTATTAGTGAGAGCACTAACTGAGGACTATTGTTTGGGCAAGCATATGCACAGCATCGGTGTCCAAAACACAAGAGAGTGCAGATTCTGTGAAATAGCAGACGAAACACCAAAGCACATCTTGTGTGAATGTGATCCATTAATACCCATACGTAACCGAATTCTGGGTAAGCATGTGTTGCTCCCGGAGGAGGTACAGACGCTCTCTGCCAGAAAGATACTACAGTATATTCAGGTTGTAGGTCTAGGCAGTGAGCTTTAGCAATATAGGGGCGATCACAATAGATCTGACTAGGTCGCAGTGATACAGTCATCTACACAATCATCTAGGCATTTTAGACGTTGTATTACGGTGTTAATTTTTGGAAGTAATGAACTGAATCTCAATTATGATGTCAATAGGTGCGCGAAACGTAACATCACTTCATTCTAATAATAATTGAACGATTCATGTCTTGTTTATTTTTGATGACTTGAGGGACGAAGTGTTATGAATGGTGATTTAGACGTTTGTAGACACGTAGGTAGTGTTTTAGACGTTCATAAGCGCCTTCTTAGGACCTAAATTGAATAAATAAATTTTGATTTTTATTTGTTTTTGATTACGTAAGCAAATTATATATGTATTTCTGACGATTATTAATAGATGGCGCTATACTTAATTTTTAATAACTTAGACTGTTCTGAAACATTACAACATAATCTGTACTTATAATAATAGGCTAACGGGATTAAATCTGTACATTGAAGATATTTGAGAAAAACAATGTATGACTTCAGAGTCTACGACACGTAAACGTTTTGATAGTACGAGAAAAAATTGTCTGTCTGTTTGACGGGACGAGGCGGGACGCCTGAATTGCACGCGAGCACAGCTAGCTAGTAACTAATATTTATATTAAAGAAGTAGAACCGGTTAAAATTAAATTAATCAAAGATATTTATATTATATTACTCACCTGAACATTTTCATTTAATTATATGTTATCTATATTTTAAATCAGTTTTATCAGAAAAATCGAAACCAGTTAAATGTCTATAGTAACTTATAATTTTCTATATTACTTTAAAATAAATGACTGCTATTGGGTCAAAATTGTGATCGCGTAGATTGACCCTGTCCATTTACTATCTGAATTAACGTAATTTTCGTAATGTTTTAATTTAATCGGAATGGAATTGAAATATAATTTAAATGTATAAATTAGTTAATTGGGAGCAAATTAGAGTGATATTTGTATACAAGCATGATACAATAAATCGAAATCTTATTAAATTTATTTTCTATTGTATGGCAGGCTGGAAAAATAACAATAGTTTATATCGCAAACTTGTATTTAATACATCACCACACACATAGTATAGAAAACGGGACAACAACATCCTTTTACGTTTTAGCTTGATGTCCATCCATCCATCCATTCAACCGAAAGACGTCCACTGCTGGACATAGGTCTCTATTTCCTAATACCAGCTTAAGCTTAAAACTTGTAGGACTATATTATAATGGCGACTGCTTTTACATCCTCTTTTCTTTTTTGAACTGATTAAATGCTATTAGCCGGAAGGGTCTCAACAGTTTCATTGGACTTCCGAGGCGAGCTCTCAAGGAGAGTGATACCAACGGCTAGAGCATTAAAGTGCTACAGAACCAGTACCCCTAGGCTCAGTGTTTTTACCATCCTGGACCACATCGTCACTTAAAATCAGGTGAGGCTGTAATCAAAGCCCTGAGCCTATACCGTGAAAAAATATGGGTGTTATTCTAGTGGATGAAAGTGTCACTCTATCGATGTTGGTGATCGGAACACGTCGCTACCGGAGTGGGCGCCTAAGTGTGATTATACCTAATTTTTAACGGTCACATTAATACCTTCTCAATTGTTTCGTACAGCACTGATGTTATTACAAAGCGTACTGAATATGTAGATACGACCGCTCGATACGGTGGCGCGGCTACGAATAAAAATGGGGGAGCTGGTGTGAACACCGCTTAAATCATCCCCGTGATTTATAACGGTCAGTGTAGCACCGGCCTTAACTTATATTCCGTGCGCCTGTAATGTCGTTATCAGTGAGTACATGGACCAAGCTTTTCGTCCCTTATTAGAAACTACACTTATACAGTATGCTTTAGCTGGTATGTTTCTTAATTGATGTCAAATGACAATACGGCTAAATGTACTTACTGGACCTCAAGTGAGACTGCCTAGTTAAGGACTATACGCATATATCAACAAGAGATGACACTCCTTGAAATCTAAATCACACTTGTGTTTTGTAACCATTTGACACTTTTGCAAAACTAGGGTCCAAAATTAATGGGAGCATTAAATTGATCCTATGACGAGAGAATTAGATAATGCCCTACAACTATATGCTATGATTTTATCACTACATTTTCACTCACAGAATGTTCCGGCGTATTATAGAATAAATGGATTCGAACAATTATTCCATCGATGCGGAATCCAACTGCACTACCGCTGAGCCATTATTGCTTTAAAGCACGCACATCACACCTTTTTTTACAAAGGAAAATGCATTTAGGCACCGTCCTCCCATTTGTATCGGACTTGCACTTGTGGTGTAGTTCGCTACATCACCTCTGCCTAACCCTTCGGAGATAACAGGCGTGAGCTTATGTTATATTTTTGCACTAGGAAAGGAGACCCTAGCGACTACCCACTAAAACCCTATGATTGACCGTCTCTACCGCAACACAAGGGGGGGGGGACACGGGATCGCAAAGCTTGATTGCTGCGACATACCCCCCGGACGGGTGACAAAGCCCGAGGGCCAAGTCCCTACTCGCGTCAGGAACAGCCCCGGTCAACCAAGACAAGTACATCTTCAATAACTTAATGCATATTCGTAAATATTTAGACAAGCTAGATCTAGTGAATGATCGTCATAATTTTAATACTAGAAGTAAAGACAAGTTGGCCGGAACCACGCTTTAGGTTAAGTAAGTCTAATAAAATCTTTATAGGTAATAGTATTCGGTTTTACAATAAGATCCCAAGTAACATTACCGATTTACCTGACAATAAGTTCAAGTATTATGTCAAGCAAGTCTTAATCTCAAAAGGTTATTACAGGGTGGATCATTACGTGAACGATAGTGATTTCTGGAATTAACCCACATCTCTGTGCTTCCGCTAACATTATTAAGACTACGATTTG
This sequence comes from Samia ricini, assembly GCA_014132275.2. Classification (NCBI taxonomy): domain Eukaryota; kingdom Metazoa; phylum Arthropoda; class Insecta; order Lepidoptera; family Saturniidae; genus Samia; species Samia ricini. The sequence goes on from AP028169.1 coordinate 1,520,593, forward strand.
TATAGTTTTTTATATGACAAAAAAAATGATATATATTATATTTATAAAAAAAAGAACCAGATCGCGATTCTTGCCAGCTCTTCTCGACTGGGTTGTTTTCCGAACCGAACCGGTAGTAGTGTTTTAGACGTTCATAAGCGACATCTTAGGGCCTAAATTGAATTAATAAATTTTGATTTTGATTTTGATTCTCCCCTGCCGCTTCCACAGAGCAATGGAGCGCACATCACACCTAGAACTCAGAATAAAGGAAGAAGTTAAATACACCTTTGAATAGCAGTTAGAGTCACGATAGCATCAAAGATTGTCCTCGTATCTTGTATTGGTTTAAACATGAGAGATTCAGGCTTGAATAAACGACTTTATCTGATGTTAAATAAAACACAGTCGAAAAACGATGAAGAAAGTCGAGAGGTGAGAAGCTCATCCAGCATGGGTAATTTCTCTAGGTTACTCTAGATATATACTTGCTTATCTAAAAGCGCGACCTGCTTTACCTTATAGTCAAGAGCGATCTTCTACAAGTGTACGGTACAGTAGTCCCAATCCAATTGGGTCCAAGTTACCAACCATCGCGCCAACCGCTGGATCTACTCTGCCTGATACCGAAATGCGAGTCACCAAAACATGTCACTACGTAAGATTATTCACCATATGTATTGTAGTCGGATAGTAAAACCATACCATCATAGCAAGATTCGAATCCACAATGACAGACATGTGCAACTCGCAGGAGTTACTGCTAAGTCACCATTAACCCAAAAATTCTTATTTATTTATTTATTTATTTGTTGGAAGACCAACAGCTATATCTTACATAAGTTAGTTACCAGCTACAATAGAAACAAAAAGCCATTTACAGGTCCTCGCCGTTACGTAACAAATTAAAAAATCAAGTGGTTTGCTATTACATTACAACATATTACTACATGAACCTAAAATAAAAAATTAAAAAAAAATAAAAAATAATAATAATAATAAAAAACTGAAAGATTATAATTAATTACAACTACTTACAACCGCCACCATTAAAGAAGAGGCTACTTAAGGATGTTGACGCCGTATTTGTGGTGGTATTAAATAAATCTAAATCACTAATCTCACTCAGACTATTGAAGGAGTGACTAGATCGCCATAAAAATGAATTTTGTCGGTAATTAGTAGGAACTGTGGGAAGCGATAGGGGGGCATTCGTACGTAAATACTTGGTTGGAACGGTTAACCGTAAGTTGGAAAGTAGTTCGGGACAATCAACGTTATTGGACGCAATTTTGAGCAGATATGTAATGTCAGCAATTTCTCGTCGTTTGACAAGAGGCAATAAATGATGTTTCCTACAAAGATCATTGTAACAATTAGGATTATATCTCTAATACAACAGTTACCTATATTTTAAAAAGTGTTCGCAATATTCATAGAGAATAAAAAAATTGTACATACAATACATGTATTTTTGTCGACGACTAAAATATGAACGACACGCGATTCATCACTTTTAAAATATTCAACGTCAGATACTGTTTTCCGTGCATGCGTGCGTGCACGGCTCGGGCATATGCAATTTGTATGATTAAACTGTATCGAGGAGCGATGACCTGCTGTAGGCAATTGGAAACCAGAATCTGATCCAGAGAGTCGAGTTACAATTTTTAGTAACTGAATAGAGATGACTAACTGATATGAAGTAGTCTGAAATAAACAAACGGAAAAAAGTCGTAAGATATTAACCGGTTAATTAATTGTTCGCTACATTTTGCATGTTACGATGGTTAATTACATAAGAAATCTACGCTTTAGGTTATTTGTATGTCTAAAGCAAACGTTTAAAACTTCTAACAGAAATTATTAGTCGTTATTTAACAACTCCGTGAAATAATAGACCGTCCAATACAAGATGTTGATCCATCGACCATTTAATTTAGTTACCAAGAGCTTATAAATGTGTTCCACAATTATCACTCGAGAAATCGAGTTAGTGTGTTCCCAATATTCCTATCTTAAGCTATACTTATCTTAAGTTATATTAACCAATTACAGTGATAAAAAACCTTATTTATTTACCTTTTCCTAATACCCTACGTCGTATTTCCCCATATAATCTCTTCAATGTCAAATGTAATTGACAATCATTTTAAGTATAATTGATAGAATGTTGAAATTAAACCTATTTTCACATTTATAATTAACAACCAGAAATCACAAATTCGTTAAGTAAGCTCTACCCACGCTAACTTCGTACCCTTTTCAAACTATTCGCTGACTTTGATTATTTTTTAGATTGTAATTTTGCATTTAATAACAATTAAAAATGTGGCAATAATTACCTTAGATTCTTTCGAGGATTCAATCCCATATATCACTACAAACAAAAGGAATAAGGTTTTGCAGTTTAACCATACTGTTCTGCGGTCTGAATTTTTTTTCTGCTGATATCTTTTCCAAGGCAAAAGGGAAGAAATAAAAAAAATATGCAAGTTCATTAAAAACTCCCATAAAAAAACATACAATTTACTCTTGAATTTTCCGGACATATTGTTTAATTTTCCTTTCCGTAAAAATCTTATGTGAACTATTACGATGATTAACAAAAAAAATTATCCGTATTGGTTAAGCCGATCAACTAACACCTTTACCGTTCAAGCTTTTGCTTATTTTTGATGTCATGAAGGCGGTGGTGTGTTTTTTAATGGTGATTATTTAAGCAATATTTACTTACAAATTTCCTTCTTTTTTTAAAACTATATCAATTCTTATGTAATCAAGAAGGTGGGAAGGACTATTGCTTACTAGTCCTGACAAATGTCCAAAATTTTCCTTACGTAATTCTTCAAAGATCTCAAACGAACAGCATTAAAGTTTTGTTTCTACATGAAATAATCAAGTTCACGTACGTAATAGCTGTGTGCCCGCGGCAGCGCGCGCGTTTCATATATTTTTCATTACTTAATATAGTTTTTCATTTTTTATACGGAACCCTAATTATTTTCCAGAATTATTTTATGCTACTAACATTAAACAAAGATATTTCTCCCAAATTCAAATACCTGCCAGTAAAACTATGCATTGAATCGGATTTTATTCACAATTTCATGAGTTTTAATTTTTTTACGCGGACCCCTAATTATTTTCGTAAAACAAAACTACCCTAATTTACGCGGAGTAGCTCCAGCTATCTACCGAAAAAAGTCACGTCAAAATCGGTCAAGCTGTTCCTGAAACAAACAGAGAGCCAAAAATTTTAAAAAAAAATGTTATTTTTGGTGTAGGTTTCGTTTACATCTTCATATTTACTTAGTAAAAAAAATATTTTGACGTTACAAACAGGCTCTTCAATTTATTTATTAGTATACAAGTATATATGTATTAAATACATCGATGATAATATTAACAATACGTTGAGAGCACCAGACAAAGTTTAGTCCCCCGAAGCGCAATGACAAACGACTTACATAGAAGTTAACCAATGGACAGCACACGAGGTGATCCATCATTGTTGAGTGCAGAACGAAACACTGTGTAGATACAATTCGGTCTGCTCGATTAATCAACATGTCTACCTATGCATTTAAAGCCGGCTGTTCAATATATGCAGAAATTATTCATTACAAATCCAATTTCAAGAATTATTATTAGGTTAACTTTTAGAATAGGCTGTTGAAAGTCTTGATTAACGATGGTGTTATTTTATGAAAAAAACCATCGTACCGAATTATGGTTATCCGTCCTAAATATATTCATAGATGCTTCCTAATAGAATAACTATTTATCGATAATTGTTAGGTTTATTTACTGTTGGGGGCGACGCGGTGCATGCGACCGCAATCCCGTATCGCCCCCATCCCAAATGCGGCGGGTGGCTCCGGGGGGTTTAGTGGGTATTTCCGAACGCTTCACGTCCGGGCGAGTCCCACACTGACACGGTGTCGTCCCTCCGTGCCCCCTTACCTATTGCATTGGGGGACTCCGGTCTCACTAATGTAATAGGTAAGGGTAGTGGGTAAATGCAATCCCCTCATCAAAAAAAAAAAAGAAAAAAAAAGTTTATTTACTGTTATTACTGCCGGAATACATTAAAATAACAAGTCTTACTGGATACATCGAATATTCTAAAACTGGCAGTATTCTATTTTGCTACAGGCAAAGATAGCAGTTATCAGCGTAATAGCAAGTATTGACAATAGCAACGACTACACGTAAATAAATTTTATGAACCAATGATAAATGCAATTTAGAAATCCGCGCCGTGAATAACCGGCTTTACTGTTAACGCTCACACAGAATTCGATTAAGGTCGTGTAACAAACATCAGTTTTTGCTAACTTCAGCTTTACCAGTGCTGTTGTGCGATACTTCCATTTGAAATGTATATCGTTTATATGATAAAAAGTAACGTCGCTCTGCCTGTCTGTACATTAACTGATGAACCATTAAACAGATATAACTTGATTATTTTCACGTAAATATATTATTACATATTCAGTTATCACTCATCAATCACTAAGCTAAAATGTCGAATTTACACCATCAAGCCATAATTAGTTCCAAAGACGATCCTACGCTTATAAGTCTTTGTTTCAACTTTTTATTCATGTATAACCTTTTTAACTCCATTGTGATTTGATACTCGATGAAACGAAAAATCGACTATAAAAGGAGACACACATATACACCTATAGGATTTTACGTGCGAGAAAATGAGATAGAATACATTAAACAGTGTTGATGTTACATTCAAGGTGTCGTTCTTAGTGCGGTGTGTCATAGCCACCCCACTCTTGTCTGCCGAGAGAAAAGGCATCCTATAACAATTATAAGTTTACTGATTTGAAGGTTTTACTTCTACGTGCTTTTTACGAGATACGGAACCCTAATAAATTCAAATACACAGACTCGGAAATACGTCATTAATTTGAACACCAACGAAACATAATTAATAGCACGGCACACATCCGGATTTAAATATTGAAATGGATGTTATGAGAGCTCATCGCATCCGGTAACAATGTGAGTAAACATTCGGGTAATTTATGGAGGGTAAATATTTAAACGTACATATCTCTGCAATTACCAGTTTGCTGATATTTTGACAATAAAATACGTACGCTTTATGCAAATCAATTCGCGTGGGAACACTACCGAACGCCGAGGACACTATACGAATTAGTTTGAAACGGGTTTTATTTTAGAATCAACCTTAATTTAATGATTACTTTTTTAATGGCAAGACTATCACTAACGATGAAAATAGAGATTCCTTGGAGCACTTTTTGGTCTGCCATTGTAGTAGTCCTTGCTTTTAATTTACTGCATTGCACAATACGACTCTATATTATGTAATTTGTGTGACGTTTTACGTGATCTAGTTTGGTTATTATACACAAGTGTATTTAAAATAATGACATGGAACATGAATTCAGAAATCTCAAATCTACTTTCTTGGAACGGTCTTTAACAAATGGCCGCAACTTTGTTAGAGCCCTGAAGATTAGTAAATTAAAACCTAGTTGGGCCTAAAGAACTTGTATTCAAGGTTGTAATATATTGTAAACAACAACGGTTTTAAATAGAGGTGTACATTCTAATTCGGTCATTACGCACCAAAGACTACAATATATAACTGGAAATTACGCATCGTACTATTGTAAAAAGCGGAAGTTTTGTTATAAATATTAAATAAGTCGAATCTTGAATGCTATTGTTATCATACAGTGGAATGATAAGTTTCATTCAAAACTCCTTAATGTGTCGATTACCCATAAAAATAAGACAATAGGAAAACAATGGAAAGCTAGCGTAAACGCCAGTTAAGTGCTCAAGGGTTCAAGTTCAATGACATTGAAGCCAAAAATGTATATGTGCGTGTGTGGGTGCGTGTGTGTAACCAACTTGAAGTTACGTAATCCTCTGTACGTAATGAAAGGCGTAAGTGGCTCTTTAAGACCAACTTGTAATGGCTTCACTCTGCGTGTGACTACCGCCGTTCTGGGCTTATTATTTCTATGATTGTTATGTTAATCTAGACATGTATTTTTTAACAGTGTTTTTCCCAAATAAAATATTTTTTTTTGGTCAAATTATTAATTTATTTACACTACTATTCGAGTAGTAAATAAATGAAAAATATTATTTCAAAACTCGACCTTAAATCTCCACTGATATATCTTAAATTACATTAACAGGAATCTCGAGTTAAATTTACACGGGCAATCTCGCAGACGGCGAAATCTTGTTAAGGCATCACTTTAATTACGGAACGGTAATTGTCCCATAAATACCGAGGACCCGCTAGACCCGCGCTTGGTCATATAAAATATTACCACGTGTAATATTACCTTACGAAATATTTGCATATTCAGTTTAAACTAATGCATGCGCAAGTTAATTTTACGTGATAACTGTAGATAGAATTTCTAATAATAACTAAAACGATAAGAAAAATACTAGGAAAAAACCGGTGCCACGCAACAAAAGACTTAACAATGGCTCTCTAGTATAGATCTTGGAAGAAGAATGTGTGTGTGTGTGTGTGTACAGTAATACCCCGCTTTACGCGAGGGATGCGTTCCGAAAAAAAAATCGCGTTAACTGAAATTCGCGTATATCGAGGTTTATGATTAAACATACGTCAAAATTTAATACAAAAAAAATACGAATCATTTTAATCAATCACTTTAATTCTAAGAACACTTTATGCAATATATACTCTCATTTTTTACGGAAAAATACATCTATTGTCTTTACATTATGTTTATACGCACTCTTTCGCGTAATGCGAGGCATTTGAGCGCGAAATTTGACATTCGCGTTATAGTGAAACCGCGCGTAACGGGGTCGCGCTAAGCGGGGTATTACTGTATGACATATTTGGCTATTTTTTTTAGCAATAGTAATCACACTCCAAATCTTCTAGTGGATTAAAATAAGGTATATTTGATGCTATTTCTAAAAAATAAATAGTTAACAAAATTCACGCTTATATTCATTTAATTGCTAGCCGAATTGAAAAGTATAAAATAATTTTTAATCATGTAGAGATTATGATTCTATAAGAATTGAATTTAATTTGTAAAAAAAAAACGTACTAAGCTATATTTAATTTGAAAACTATACTTTAATAATTATGAATCTCATAAACAGTTACATATTTGCAACATTTTTTGTAGCAAGTACATTTTTTTACAATCAAAGTTTGACGCTATTCGCTATAGAACGAATTCTCAATGTAAAAAAAAATCTTTTCCATTTTTTTATATGTCGGTTGCCCGTAAAAATGAGACAATAGGAAAACAATGGAAAGCTGGCGTAAACACCAGGTTAGTGCTCATGGGGTTAAACTATGATTTATTTAAAGTCTGTTTATAAATGACACTAGCTGGTGCTCGAGGATCCGCCCGCGTTTCGTATGTTCTTTAGGTGTGAATGAAAAGTTGCATATAACAATTCTTTTATACCTAACCTAGAAACTAACTATTAACTATAATTAATGAAGTAAAACGAGAAAGGGTCGATGGAATCAAAAAAAAATAAATAGTCTATAAACCAAGTACGAACTATTATAAAATTCCGCGTCAAATAGTAGGAGTCCTATCGCGATATGTTCAGTAGTTTTGAGGTGATGGTGCGTCAAAGGAACTCCATTTTCCTTTTATATATATATAGAAGATATACAAGGTAGGATAAAGCTTCCACAAGCTGTCCAACTCTATGTAGGACATCTGCTTTATTCATGTTTACTTCCTAAATATCAATACACCAACTTAATAATCTAAGTAAGCTATTTCATAGTCCTTATAACTTTATTGCAATGCATAAATTCACATATAAATATTTATGTTTCAATTATTTTCTATAGAATTAAAGCTATGAACAGTATTTGCAATATACTTAAAATTCGCTAGCAATTTAAACATTAAAAGTATGTTATTTGACAAGAATCTCAGTCTGTAATGTAGTAGGTATTTCTTATTAAATTCACTTATGTTATTTATTTTGACTCTATATTGTATAATTTTAGTGACATTTTATGTGATGCGATTTGTTTAGTGAAGTTTTTTTTTGGAAATAACTACATGTATATGTTTCAATTCTAGGGTATTAAAAAAAAATCCCTTGACAGTTCTAGAAAAATAGCCGCCATTTTGCTGGAATGTTGTAGAAAAATATGATGAAAACCTATTACATCAGCAGAAATGTTTAATCCATCATTGAAGTCTTTCATTTTATCTTATCTAGCCGTTTCAATCAAGCCGTAGCACTGTTTGTTATTTTCTAGTGTGTGATTTGTTAGTTACCAGGCGTAAGTTAAAATTCTGTCGCCGAATACATTACGAGGTTGTTTAGCCAGCTTTTTTTTTAGATTAAGCTGCTATTCTAAGCTGCAAATGTGTCCGCCACACAACAACACACCGATCGGAATTTAGTTTCAGAGTACTAAATCCTTATCCCAATTGTGGGATCCGTGACGTTTTCACGTTAATTACCATATAAGTCTGAATTGTCTAGATTAGATGACCATCTTCATAATACTTGAGGCAATTTTACGTCAAATCTCAAACATTCCTTTAGTAATAACAAAACCTTAATGATTCTTAGTAATTATGAAACTCACTGCCAGTAGATATAATTTTAATATCGTATGCATTTACTTTGTAGAAATAAAGTTATTTTTACATTAAGCTTTATTAAAGGAAAAATGTTCGCAGTGAAAATTTACAATTCCCTCTCTGAATATTTCTCTTTTGAGCACTAGATGTAATTTATTTTTAATAACTAGCACGGCTTCATATGAAATATTCAGATTTTATATGTTTACATAGACGTAGGTAGTTACAGTTCGTTATTTGTTTTGCTATTTCGTTTGTGACGTACTTTCATGCCATATTTCTGGATTCGTTTCGTGGAATACCAGTTAGATTCCAGTTGGCAATTATAAAATTTTTTTACTTAGCTCACAATGTCATAAAGTTTACATTATTTAATTATCTTAACATACAGAAAATCATTTGGGATTCAGGACGCGTAACATCTTGACCGACCGCGACGATAACATCACTCGTATGAATAGGATCTTTCCATATAAACCTCGTTCAGTTGCGTGTCAGCGCCTACGCCCGTGAAACCGTCGTTCCTGCCGCCGGAGACTGGCGGCTAACTTCGCTCCAGCATACTCTCCGGGTCCCCTTCAGGCGGCGACCCAAGACTTCCCTCGTTCCCCAACTGGGGAGTATCTTGAAGTCGCCGCCAGCGCGATACAGTGAGACTACCCATGCATAAAGCATTACACACACAACACTCCATACACACTCTTGCACATAACACCCAGGTACATAGGTCCTGTAAGGAACCTTTTTTTTATTATTAAATAAAAAATGTAGGGATTAGCTAGGATCAAAATTTCGCGAGAGTTTTCACACTCAGGTAAGGGCCAAGCCGAGGTTTGAACCCTTGTGCTAATTACCTTTTGCGGCTGAGTGCCTTCAGTACTCGCCCCCAAAGTCACGGTTAAGCTGTAAAGGCCGTTCCGGTCAACAGCATTAGCCAGATTAGAAAAAAAAAACAGCGGTGAAAAGCGCCTATTAGAAAATGACTGAGCTAAAAAGCAGACGGGGTTAAATATATTTCATTTATTTATTATTAAGTTTCAAAGGTTCTGATGCAGTAATCTATAGTTAATGGAAATTCCCATAGAATAGTGCTATAATATAATATAAAAAACGACGCCATAAACATCAACCAAAATTGAAGATATGGATTACGGACTCTATTGCAGTGACATTAATATACCTCGAAGTGAAGTCTAAGAGTCGTTTTCTAGATTTATCAGAACATAGAATTTATTCCGGTGCAAACGATAAATATATGTGGATACGACATCGTATACAAAATTGATTCATACAACAAATAGAGAATAAAATAGCAAACTAGTTAATGACACAGTCTATATTAATGTAATTCATTTATGACGGACAATAAACAAAATAATAATTATTTTTACAAAATTTGTTTTCCCTATTTCGAGAACACACCTCACTTTCAAACTACCTATATTTCTAAACCTTTTTATACCCTTCATTGTTAACAACACCTACTCATTTCGTAGCTCAATCTGAATACTTTTTTTATAACATTACTAATGCCTATAAAATATTGGAGTCAATTTTAAAGCTCCAATCTCCTAACTAAAAAATGTAGCCTTTCAATAGATTCCATTACACGTCGGGCTTAAGGAATGATAGCTGTCGAAGATGGCATTCCATGAAAGGAGATACCATTATTGCCAGATCACGTTAAGTTGGTTTTGAAACAATGTAAAGATGCATGGTAAGTATATTTTGACGAGAGATCACGTGAAAAGGGTATTCGGTTCAGAACAATCCAGCCACACATATCCCTACATTCGTGGATAGACGCCATAAAGGGTGACAGAAATTTTCTACAGACAGTTCTTAGATTTTGTTCGAGACACATTCTGACAAACGAGTTTTTTGATGAAAAAGATCCAATCGCCAAATTGTACTAAGTGTGGAGTTATTGAGGATGTTCAACATATTCTGATGTGCTCGGAATGAAACTTATAGGTTATTATGTTAGTTTATTAGCAAAACTTACATCCCAAAAAAAAAAATGTTAATATGGTAGTTAAGTTAGTCGAGTTAGGTTTGTGTTTATGTTAACTTTGTTTTATATAACATATGCTATCCATACTAATTTGTTACTAAATAATATGGTTGATTTTTTTACTTTGCTAACTCCGTTTCAAATGATTTTCAGCTGTCACGTCTCTTGGAAACTAATTTTTTTTTATACTAATGTACAAAAATTTCTTATAATTAAGTGAATAGTAATATATAAATAAATATACAATACAATGTATCTTATAGAACTTAGAAAATGTAAAATACACTTTTATGTAAATATGAAATAAATACGTAACTAAATAAATAATACTTATTAAATTATATTAACTAAATAATCAATAAATGAAACCTTACAAAACAAATAATACTTAATTCAATTATAGATTATTTAGTTAATTTAATTTTATTAAGTATTATTTTTTTTGTAATTTTTTTTATTAATTATTTACTTACCTATTTATTTTATGTTTAATTAAAATAAAATTGTTATATTTTTACATTATCTAAGTATCATACATTTCTTTATATTGACTGATTTGAGATGAAAATATTTGAACATTACATTACAGGGTGGAGCATTACGTGAACGATAGTGATGTCTGGAATTAACCCACATCTCTGTGCAACCGCTAACATTATTAAGATTACGATTTGTATAGTTTTTTTATATGACAAAAAAATGATATATATTATATTTATAAAAAAAAGAACCAGATCGAGTTTCTCGCCTGCGCTCTTCTCGACTGGGTTGTTTTCCGAACCGGTGGTAGTGTTTTAGACGTTCACAAGCGCCTTCTTAGGGCCTAAATTGAATAAATAAATTTTGATTTTGATTTTGATTTTGACAATATGAAACGTTAAATTAACAATGTCGATATTATAAATTTGAATAAAGCTAACACTATATAATATTCATATTATTATCTTAGATCGTATCCATGTTCTTATCGTCGTGCCCTCTCTCCAGTGCTGTTCCGCTTCCAATTCCAACAAATGATAATTGACAAGTGCGCTCCTCAGATTTATAGTGCCACGTATAACAGGCCAGTAGTGAAAATGCGATTTATTGCTATCAACCGGTATTACTCAGGAAAACCACCGCTTTTTTGTAAATTTATCCCTATATATTTTGATGCATTCTGGGCAGGTTTTAGGAAATAGTAATAGTTAATTGACAGTCAGGCTTAAAACATTGTTAATCGTTTCGGTGTTACGCACGAATAATCCCAAAAGTTAAATGTTTCTTTTTCAGTTGGCAATCTGTTAGGAATAAAGATGGTGGCCAATGAATGAATGAATTTTTAATTAGGGAATTTACTATACCTATCAGACAATCAAGTTTAGAAATCATATTTAAGAACAAAAAAGAATCCGACGTAACATAGGCAATTTAATAAAACATTTATAACATTCAACATTACATTCTTTTCATTTGAATTTCCCGCGGATTTATGAAATCAGTTATAATAAATAATTATCTATGATATGTAAAATACGGCAAATTTATCTTGTTCTAGCATTATTGATGTAAAACTTCTTTAGACACGATACAACGAGTAACTCAGGTCTATGTCGGATGGAAGTAACGTTTTCGAACGGAAATGGCCTTCAGTAAATACATTTTTTATAATATAAATATTTTATCAGTAAGTACTTTTTTTGTTTATTACACGCCTCATTCCCACCAGATTTTAAGTGACGACGTGGTCCAGGATGGTAAAAACACACTAAGCTTAGAGATACTGGTTCTCGAGTGATGCTGCCGGGACAGACCTATTGGCATTTGGCGACATGTTTTTAAACTTGAGGACGGTAGCATTGCTATAAAATACCCTGTTACCATGCTATGGTTTCCTCACGATGTTTTCCTTCGCCGAAAGCTCAGGCTGATTTATAGTTGGATAGGGGGGCTCGAACCCGCGTCCGTTGACGCAGTATCCGGCCGCATTATCCACTGCGCCATTATCGCATACTCCAAGGAGTTACACACACTCATTTTTTTACTGATTTAAAGCGAATTTCATTCAAAATCAAAATCAAAATCAAAATTTATTTATTCAATTTAGGCCCTAAGAAGGCGCTTATGAACGTCTAAAACACTACCACCGGTTCGGAAAACAAACCAGTCGAGAAGAGCCGGCAAGAAACTCGATCTGGTTCTTTTTTTTTCATAAATATAATATATATATAATTTTTTTATGTCATATAAAAAACTATACAAATCGTAGTTTTTAGTGGAAGCACAGAGATGTGGGTTATTTCCAGACATCACTATCGTTCACGTAATGATCCACCCTGTAATAACCTTTTGAGATAAAAACTTGCTTGACATAATACTTGAACTTATTGTCAGGTAAATCGGTAATTTTACTTGGGATCTTATTGTATAACCGAATACTATTACCTATAAAGCTTTTATTACACTTACTTAACCTAAAGCGTGGGACGGCTAACTTGTCTTTACTTCTAGTATTAAAATTATGACAATCATTCACTAGATCTAGCTTGTCTAAATTTTTACGAATATGCATTAAGTTATCGAAGATGTATTGGGAGGGCAAAGTTAAGATATCATATTCTTGAAACTTGTTCTTTACAGATTCGCGAGGTCCCATATTATATATTGCTCGAACAGCTCTCTTTTGTAACGTAAAAATAGTGTCTACCTCTGCTGCTGTACCCCACAGCAAAATACCGTAAGACATTAAGCTGTGAAAGTAAGCAAAGTAGACTAACCTAGCAGTAGCAATATCCGTCAACTGGCGAATTTTCCGAACCGCAAAAGCAGCGGAACTAAGCCTTCCTGCCAAAGTTTTAATATGCGGACCCCATTGTAAGTTATTATCAAGTGTGATACCTAAAAACAGAGTTTTGTCAACTAAGCCTACTAAATTCCCTTCTATCTCTAACTTACAATCGATCTGTTGCACATTGGGCAACATAAATTTTATGCATTTCGTTTTCTTAGTGTTAAGAAGTAAATTATTTAAGGCAAACCATTTGGAAATGTTTGCTAGTGTATTATTTAAGTGCCTAATCTCTGATTTTTTTCTTTTTACTTTAAATATAAGTGAAGTATTACATTAAAAAATAATTACATACAAATTTTATACATTAAAATTATAAAAATATTATACAAAAAAATTACATTAAAAAAACAGTCTTCGTGTTAATTAAATTAAATTAATATTATTATTGTATATTATTCCCAAGTAATTACTTTTCAATTACTTAATTCGTAGAGTATAACAATAAATAAATTCATTCTCTATTACAAAGAAAACTGTTGTGTTATCTTGTATATTTTGACAAAATAATATCGTAATATTCTATGGAAAAAGTGCATTTGAAATTGATTAACACACGGTCGGTACGTTAAGCAAACATCGTTAGCGGTACGCGGCGCTGCAACCAGCTGATTGTGTTCTCGCGTGTTTCCCGCTGATATTTCACGCTAGATAATATTTTCATTAATCGTTTTATGTCTCGGATGTCGCTCGCAGGACACACTGCCGCTACGAACGGCTAGCTTGTTCTATACTTTTGACGGAATTAATGATTTGATGGAATATGGCAATTGCTTCCGAATAGCGTATGAAAACTATAAACTAAGTAACATGCATTAAAGAGACACACTTAGTTGTGTCATTTTCAGGTTCAATTGGATAACAGGGATATCGCTAAGCCTAGCGGTAATGGATTTCAAGTAATGTTGCCGGAACATAAATACAGGTGCTTGACCAAAGATTTTCAAACTAAAGAGTGGTTAGTAACCAGATAGGCATTATAGAATGTCCTACTACCATGTTAGGGTATTCCTTCACCGAAGCCCGGTGGGTTCGCTGCAGGGGGCGACGCGGTGCTTAAGAAAGCCACCCCGTGTCGTCCCCATCCCAAATGCAGCGGACGGCCCCGGGGGGTTTTAGTGGGTATTTCCGGGCGCTTCACGCCCGGGTGAGTCCCACACTGGCACGGAGCTCGTCACTCCGTGTCCCCTTATCTATTGTATTAGGGGACTTTGATCCCCTAAATACAATGGATAAGGGTAGTGCGTAAATGCATTTCCCCCCGTAAAAAAAAAAGGGTATTCCTTCACCGAAAGCTCAGATTCACGACATAATTGGATAAGCGAATTCGAAACTATGTCCATTTAGGCGGTATCCAACACATACCACTGAACCAATATCTCTTCCAACCGTTTAGTAGTCACTGGCACTTACAGTTACTACTTAATACTTAGGACCGAATTGGAACACAATGCGAAGGTAACACTCTTCGAAAGTGACGTCACAATCGCTTCAAATCAATTGAGTGTCTTTTGTGTTCTCAAATAAGTTTTAAAACAAAAATAAACTCATTCCCCTTAACATCCGTGTGTGTTATAAAAAATGATTAATATTAAATACAGTAAGTGTTATGAAATCATTATTGAACGGGTTTTTTTTTTTCACGAATTCTTTGTTCACATAACCTGAAAATTAAAGATAATTGAAAATAAACAGAGAGTTTTTTTATCCGCCGAATCCTCTGAATGATTAATTATATTTGGTAAAAGTGTCCGAAAAGTTGGAAAAGTTCTTTAAATCTACGACGAACTTAGTAAATTGGTTTAATTAAAATTAAAATGGAGTAAAAAGTTTGAACTATGTAATGAGATTTCTGGATAATTACCTACACTTTGAATTTTTATATTATAGCGCAGTGTGACGTAAGCATAATCAATGAGATATTGTTTATTTGTTTATTTAATAAGGTCCGCCAATAAATGTTTACACTAACACTATACTATATATATATATATATATAAATAAATGCAAGTCGTGTTTTACAATAACCAATTATATGAAAATTATGGTGCCAGAAATAAATACAATAAACTAATGCATAGCCACGTTGGATGACAATGTTTATACGCTGTGCCAAATATTGGCCCGCCCTCTAGTGTTGACTAGACGATTCTTGAGCTCTTTGAAAAGGACTGTCAGCACCCCACGGCCCCAGAATCTCGACCCCAAACGGGACAAATATGGCCCTCGCCAAGGTCAACATATTTGCGCCGCTTGAAATCCTCCGCTGATGTAGCTGCTGTGCCAGCCTTCAAATAGATAACTGGAAGATGTGCCGGTGCTAAAGTTCCGACACAAGTAGCATCTCATACCAATGACCGATCCATCTTCCAAGGCATAAGCGTAATCCCATCGAGTCATATGTTATTTAATCAGTTATAGTGTATTATACTATGATAACTTTTGGCACTAAGACGTGATCGCTTAAAATGGGACTAATTAGAAAGCTGCGTGATCGAATCAGAAATGAGGAGATCCGCAGAAGAACCAAAGAAACCCGTACATTGCCCGAAGAATTGCCAAATTCATGGAGCAATCGGCTGGGCATATTCCTCGTAGAATCGATGCCCGATGGGGGAAACGGGGTCTCGAGTGGCTGCCGCGTACAAGACGACGCAGCATGATTTTGTGAAAATATTTTTCGGGGTTAGGAGTTTCGGAGTCATGGACTCGTGTAGCACTTATTGTCTTTAATTCATTGACTTGCGTATTTTGAGACCTTATATTATGTAATTTGGTGGAGTTTTATTTGATATAGTTTGCGTTATTGTACTCAAGTGTATTAAAAAGAAAAACACGTAACTTTTATTCTGACCTGTCACAAAACTTCCTTGGAAAGTTCTGGCATGCCTTTATCGAAGGTAGGAACGTTAAATACTAATTAAAAATTCGAAATATATTTCATTTACATAACACTGGCAGAGCTGTGTACGTATCTCAAAGACTGCCATTAATTTAAAAGAAGTAGATAAACCTTTTTCAACAGTGTCGCTGAAGGAAAGAGCTTTTTCGATTTTAAAAGTTATTCAAACATACTTTAATGCTTAACGCACACACGGACAGATCTCTAGCACTTTTTGTCCGTATGTAAACACGCCGTGCCACCGGCGGGTTCTGTATGTAATTAATTAACTCCACGGCAGCGTGGTCTACGTTCACAACGCTCGATGTTTTATACCATTTTAGGGTTCCTCGGGGATTGTCGCTACGTTTCATAAATAAACGTTGAAAAAGAAAACGGATGGTTATGTATTTATGTATATATCGTGTACTTTATATGCTAATTCCTGACACGTTACAAAGAAAACAAAACGTTAATTTTTTCTATATGATGCACTGCTTTTCCTTAGTTGTATATTTTATTTATTATTATTGTTTTAACCTTTGAAGGGTAACCACACCACACCACTTTCTAGACCCGAGGTTATATTATCGAAAATAATGCGTGCTCTTTTCTTACGTGCTTGTTGCTCTCACAAAGAAAAACAATAAAAAAGCATTATTCTAATAAAGTGTTAGAATGAAAATTTTGTGGGATTTTTTTAAAAACATTACCTATTATCTATACTTCAGAATACACTTTTGTTTAGTGATAATAGAGAAGAACCTAGTTAGTTTAGTAAAGCAAGCTAAAAAAAGAAGATTTTTTTTTATGTAGGTAGAGTCGGTACCTCTATAATGTTATGTAACTTTTCACTTGCAATTAAATATACTAATTACCTATTTAACTTATTCTACATATATACTAATAAATAAAATTTAAGTGTCTGTTTGTAATGTCAAAATAACAATTTTTTACTAAAACAAATGAATGTATATAAGATAGCTATATCTAAAATACAATTTTTAATTTTTTTATCTGCCAATCTGTCCGTCTGTCTGTCTGTTTGTTCCGGGTAATATCCTAAACGGCTGTGTCCGATACTGACGGGATTTATTTGGTAGATAGGTGAAATTACTCCGCGTAACTTATTTTACTTTTGATTTGTGTGAGTGTTTGAGTGTGAAAAATATGATAAAAAAATAAATAGGCGAATAATGATTTTAGTAGATAGCGAGAGGAGATGCTCCATCCTTTTCACATAAAAGAAATTTTAGTATAGAACTTACACGAATCAAGTAAAGTGTGAGGTCATATTATTTCAGTATAGTACGTTCTTTCTGTAAGACAAAATTAACATAATAAAATAAGGAACTGTCCTTATTTTTGATCAGTTTTTTTAATTTTCAGGAAGCAACCTTATCCGTGGTCCTAAAAAAGACGATATTCCTATCGTTTTATTCTTGTACGGAACCATGAAATATATTTACCAACTCTTTAATTATGAGTCGGCCATTGTTTCTTCAGGACCCATTCAGAGTCTCGGTTGTTTTATTCCATGAATTGCATTAGCTCCGGGCTGACGACGACGACGCAACGCACACACGGCTATTCGATACACATTGAAATTAATTTGACAATAATTTGTTTTGTCGAACTCTTTCTTTTTTCGAATTCCATATACGGTTTATATTAGCTTGACCTAGGTACTATATATGTAACGGAATTTTCGAACTCTATTTCGTCGTCAAATGAAATTGAAACATAAGAAGGAAAGATGAAAATAAAATACTTTAATAAGCTTGGCCTTATTATCTTGATCAGAATCTTGTGGCATCTATTTTCGTCATCTATACTAATAAGTAAAATTGAAGTGTCTGTTTTCACGTTGAATTTGTTTTAATATAAACATATAAATGTATGTACGATACCTGTACCGATACAATTTTTTAAATTTTTGTCTGTCTGTTTGTTCCGGGTAATCTCCGGAACGGCTGGACGGATTGTAACGGGGCTTTTTTGTTGGATAGCTGAAGTTACTACGCGTAGCTTAAGGTACTTTTGTTTACCGAAAATAATTAGGATTCCGCTTAAAAAAAATAAAACTCATAAAAAATTGATTAAAATCCGATTCATTGCACAGTTATACGGGCAAATGTTTGAATTTTTGAGAAATATATTTGGTTAATGTTATTAGCTTATTAATATTATTTATTAGCACACAGCAAATATATAATAGTTTTATTTTATTTAGTGGGTTAATATGAACATATTGGGTAATGCTACCTCATACCGATAAAAATGCATACGTATGTCTTTACCGCATGGGAGAAGGCAGAGTCTACACCCTTCTTCTGGCTACAATCCTGAGACGCCTCTTTTTCTTTTTCTACTTTAATGAGCGCTTTCATACATAACACTTTCTTTAGAACGACTTTGATCTAACCGATTTACGTTAGTTGCCTGTACACTGTAGCCCCGTGTATTTGTTTCTTCAATAATCTCTCATCCATCCTCTTCACGTGCCCAAACCAATTAGACTTCATTCTCTACCTAGTGTTGTGTTATCACATTGTTTCATACTTGGTCAATTAATTTCACTTCAGTTACTTTTTAGACTTTTCATCTTCATAGAAATAATCTAACTTGTATACTTTTTCTGCCAAACCCTACGCAGGATCTGCCTGTAAATTTAGGGACCAGCACATCTCTATATACAGCCAATCATGCCTTTTGGACACACATAAAATTACGTAAGTCCCAATTCACTTCACAGTCACACTAACAACCTCTGAACCCCCAGTATACAAACTATTTCACTCGGTTTACTCTTTCATTTCCAATAAAAAATTAATATAATATCATAATATACATAAATTAGTACTAGATTTAGTTTAGTTGCAGATAAGTAAAGAAACTCACATATTCATCCTCACTCACACAATCACACGCTGTCATACACAAATACACACATATTTTTTTTATTTTTGGTACGTTAATAATTATATTTTCACAGTTAACAGTTCTTTTTTTTCGGTAATTTGTTTATGTACTTATGTTTTTTTTTTTGTTCGATAGCCCTAATTATTGTCACTTTTAATATAGGTAGGTTTTGTTAAAATAATTTGCTTTTTATTGAGTGATTATGATAATATGTGCACACTATAAAATTTATTATTGGCTTCTTTGCTATTTATAAGTATTTATATATAAATTGAATGGAATAGCTGTTGCTTACTTTAAATAAATAAATAATTACTTCTTAAAAAAACCATTACTTTTAGTTTACTAACATCCTTGAGAATTCGTGAATACTAAGCTCTCGCAATAACACTCTTAAGACGCTTTAACAAAGGGCCGTGGTTTTTAAGCACATAAGATTAGTAAAACAATAAATTATAGTAATAACGCTTTAAAGTCCGTTAACAGAATTATTTCAATACAGCAAATTAAATAATAAACGTCTATGGGAACTATGCGGTCGATGGGAATAAATATCGTGAGGCGAAAACACGCCCGCCGCGGTTTGAATAATGTACGAGTGGGGACTTCAGGGGTTAACTCTTACTTAAATTGATGGAAAAATGCAATAGATTGAATATTGATTACGTCACTACAATGTTTGATATTACTTTACGTGATTATATTATATTTCACGTTCCTTTTTATCTGTGTGTAACGTGGAATATTTCGATCGTTACTCTTCTGAATATTCGACTAATCCGCTCTATACGTTAGTTGGCTTATAAATGGAGAACG
The DNA here is from genome assembly GCA_014132275.2 of Samia ricini. Lineage (NCBI taxonomy): Eukaryota > Metazoa > Arthropoda > Insecta > Lepidoptera > Saturniidae > Samia > Samia ricini. The sequence continues at coordinate 1,540,656 of AP028169.1, forward strand.
ACTGCTCAGATTTACATGATTGTTCGTTAAATCCTAGATATATTATACGGCGAGGATTTATAATATATGTTGCTATATTATTAGGTTTTATGATAAATAAATAGTACAAAATCTTTGATATAATATGAAAAAAAATATATATATACAGACAGAAATACAGTCATAGAAAATTACAAAGGACTTTCGCATGCGCTATGCCTTACTATAAATTACAATAGAGATAGTTTTTTTTTCCGCATAAAGACCATTCCCGCAACAAAGGGCGAGGGGTTAATTCCCCTCCTCGATTTTAGCGCGCAGGCCACTCTAATAAGAACTCAAGCCTAAGTCTGAACTTCCTGTGAGAAGCTATTAAATCAGCTTGATACTGTAACTCCAGGGCTAATAAGTCTATAACACACTGTCTACCAACATAGATTTTCTGGAAGCCCTTTTTTGCATTCATATTAGATTAACCAAAGACTATTAAACTAAACTAACTATGGTTAAAATAAATACATATTTCCATAATTTTCTATATCTATTTTTTTAATTTTTGTTACGGGCACGGGAAATTTACTGCAATTTGTCTGATGTTAAACATAACGCGCTCATTTATTATGACGTATATTTTCTTAAAAGTGTGTGGTCATAATCCAGGAAAGCACGAAAGTCCTTTTTTTTTTTTTTTTGACGGGGGGAAATGCATTTACGCACTACCCTTATCTATTGTACTTAGGAGATCGAAGTCCCCCAGTACAATAGATAAGGGGCACGGAGTGACGAGCTCCGTGCAGTGTGGGACTCACCCGGGCGAGGGTCGCCCGGAAATACCCACTAAAACCCCCCGGGGCCGTCCGCTGCATTTGGGATGGGGGCGACACGGGGTGGCTTTCGCAGGCACCGCGTCGCAAGCACGAAAGTCCTGCCACCCCGCAAATATGTATTTCTGTACAGTTATTCAAACTGAATGGATAGCATACAATTATTCCACAGAATTCGTTTGCTGAGTTTCGTATATATGTTACTCGTGGTTCTCATGCCTTCAATGCTCGCCGTGACCATAAGATGATGCCGTAAATAGCACCCCAAATCAACATGGTAGTCGACAACGCAATACACATATGTATATAGTAATCTTTAATTTATTATATTAAATCCATCCGTTCAACCGAAAGACATACATTGGCGGACATATGTCTCACCCAAAGATCTCTACGACGACCGGTCTTGAGCCGGCATCCAATGGATTCCTGCGACATTTACCAGGTCGTCGGTCCACCTTTTTCTTCCGGTGCGTGGTAGCCATTCGAAAACCTGCCGGCCCGATGGGGCATCGGTTCTGCGAACAACGTGCCCAGCCCGCTGCCACTTAAATTTAGTAATTCTTCGGGCAATGGCGGTTACTTTGTTTCTGCGGATCTCCTCATTCCTGATTCGATCATGCAGTAAACCTTCACGCATAGCCCTCTCCATTACCCTTTGAGCTTTTTATACTATAAACTAGTATATTTAAAATCTATTACAAATATGTATTTATTCAAAAAGTAACTACAATTCTTTTTAATTCTTGATTTATTATTTTAGTCTTAATCTTAATTTCTCTATTTTAGCATAAACAGTTTAATATTTGTAATCACAATTAATATGGCGGTAGTAATGTCCTATAATTAAGGAAGCATAAGATTTGATATTTTATTTGAATGCTAATTGTTTTTCAGGTATTCCTTGTTGGAAATTCTTTCATATTAATAAATAAATATATATATCTAATATTGATAGTGTTTTTAAAATCTGGTTAAAATCGATTATAACGATTATTTTTGTTTTTTATATCAGTTTGTACAAAAATTTTGTTTTTGAAATGGTAATTTTTAAAACAAAATACGAACTTTGACAAGTTAGTATTACTGGTTCTAATTCAAATTAAAAAACTCTTTATTCATTTTAGGTCCTGAACCAATTTAGGCGCTTATGAAGGTCAAAACACTACCACCAGTTCGGTAAAAACAATCCAGTCATCGAGAAGAGACGGAGCGAAACTTGATCTGGTTATTATTTTTTTTCAGTTTGTTTGTTTTTTTGGAACTTTTCAACTAATAATTACAAAGTTATTAGTAGATGCACAGAGAAAGCTGTCACTTCCAGACATCGCCATCGTTCACATAATGATCCATCCTATAATAACCTTTTTAAATTAAAACTTGCTTGACTTGGTACCTAAACTTATTGTCCGCTAGATCGGTAATGTGCTTTGGGACTTTATTGTAAAATCTAACACTATTACCTAGAAATTCTTGTTAGATTTCGAAAAACAAATCGTTTTCAATCGTGATCTTACACTATCATTGATGGTCTTATAAGAAAGAGAGGAACGTTATAAAGTGTACATAAATGTATTATAACATTGTTAGAATATTCAATTGAAACGAAACTAAAATCACTACACTTTATTTATTACAGGAACCCCGTCAATTCGATCGCGTCTGTCCGTACGTTGACAAATTGTGTACATCGAGCGAGCGAAGCGGGACGCAATACATTACCTCTATTCATGGTTTTTTACTCGACCATCGCATCGCCGATTCCTTTGCAGACTGTACCTACTACGCCGATCGAGGAGCATTTTTTGCTGTCACTACCTTAAAGTAAGTTTCAGAAGATTGATATGCACTTTCCCATTGTGTTTCTCTTTTCAATATTTAAAAGTAAGGGGACATTTTCGCATATTTATTTTAATTACACTTAAGGCCCAATTTGTGCAAAAAAGGCGCATGTGGGTAAAATAGTAATGAATATGAATGTGGAAGGATGGAAAAGTAGAGGAAGGCCAAAGAAAGTGTGGATGGAGTGTGTAAGAAATGATATGAAAGAAAAAGGAGTGAATGAAGAGATGACGGCTGATAGGGACGTATGGAAGAAGAAAACATACTGCGCCGACCCCAAGTGAGTTGGGAAAAGGCAGGAGAATGATGAAGGCCCAATTTGTGTTTCCGTAGCTCCTGCTCTCGCAAGTTCATTCGCAGCTTCATTTCCGGGAACTACTGCATGGCCCATCTCAGAGACAGCCTGTTATTGTTAACGAGACTATTCAACTTTGGAACTTTGCTGGATGTTAAAAGCAGACGACAACCAGACATTGCCGCCCTTTATTTCCACCACAATTTCATATGTACAGTTAAATACGGGTTTATACTGTTAAATCTGGGACTCTTTTTTAAAATGACGTAACAACATCTGAATCAACCATATCTGCTACTATCCAATGGGTTTCATTGTGACAGATTTTATGGCATTATTACGCAATCTGTATTACATACAAAGCAGGCTCTAATTTTACTCCTGACCCTGTATAAGGTACGTATGATTATAAAGACGTCTTTTGACTACACGTACACACACACACACACGCATACATATATAATCGAACCAAACAAATAACGTTTATCTGACAAAATACCTGCCAACTGCGAGGATGATACTCATTTTCATAATTTCCCTCGAGTACTGCCGCTTCGAACCGATTTAATTATGCATCCATAGTGAATTTTAGTGCAAGGCAATAGAGTATATTTTAGTTAGTGCGGTAGGTATATTTGTAAATTGGTGTTTCCAACAACAAGACCGAACCAATTCGAATATTAGACGTTCGTTGTAATGCGATATCAGGAATATTGATGCTTTTCGCGTGCATTTGCGTACTTATAAAACTATACTTAGTAAATAGAATAGCTTAAATATATTTAATATAACTAATTCTGTATTCAACATAACTGTTTCCAATTTTTTTTTGAGAAACTCATTTCTTTATCTTGTGTAAATTACATTCTGTAAATTTACATATTAAGATATCATTTTCAGTTATTTCAACCCAAGGACGTCCACTGCTGGAGCAACCCAAAGACCTTCACAACAACCGGTCTTGCCCCGCCGACATTCAGCGGATTCCTGCGAAAGGAGTGAATGCGGAGATGACAACAAATAGAAAGGAATGGAAGAGAAAGACATGTTGCGCCAATCCCAAATGAAAATGGGAAAAGAGTAGGGAGATAATGATGATGAGTCAAATATGGTGAGGGTGGTTAAAGGTAACTGCATCTAGATAGCTTAACTCAGCAGCAAAAACATCCATCGTTCATTACTGTACTAATTTTCAAGACGAAGAAGTATTATGAACCAGATAGTTTTTTTTTGTCCTCCGGCTTTACCAACGATTTTTTTCACGCCACGTCACTGAAAAACAGTATTAACGCCTTGGCCTTTACGCCAGCTTTGCATTGTTTTTCTATTTTCTCATTTTTATGGGTAATCGACATAAAGATTAAGATAATTGATACGTATCAAGTCATGAAATATATCAATTAGTACTACAAGAGATCTTCTGCTTGACTACAGAGTTTCTCCAGTTTTTAAGTCAACACGAATGAAATCGCCGACAAAACCTAGTTCATTATAAAACTATTTAACACGAACGAAGTTATGAGACACCATCTATAATAATAGCAAAGACTATAATTTGTCTATGATAATAGGAAATAATTTAATTTATAAAATATCTCGTAAAAAATAATTTATGTCAACAAAATGGCGGATTATGATATGAAGAAATTTTAATGAGCGCTGCTTCAGGCTTGTTACTGGCGCATGTGGCTTACAGAGTTACTCGTACGTAGATGATCTATTACATTCACGCTAGACTTTATTTTTGCGTTTTCTTTTTATTATTTTCTATATTTATATTCGTTATTCCACGAAGTCTTTTTAAGCCAAACGAGAGTTTACGTCAAAGCACACATTTTTAGACACATTTTTAAATAGAAAAATATTCTTAATATACCATTACTAAGCAAACACCTTGTTAAAATAGAATCTGCATAAGTCAAATATCAATACATTACGTAGCGTATCCAAACTTTCCATGAAACGTTCAAGTTTTTTTTTTATTTACATATATTTTTTTAAAGTTTTCTCTTGTAAAAGTTTATAGAAAATTGCATCTTGACGATATTGATTAAATCGATCCAATGCTTGTCAGGGTTCAATTACTGCCACTACCACCAATTAGTACTACGTTCAATTACTAAATCAATTGCCAATCACTTGTCCGCCAAGCCTAGAGATACTGGATCTTATGTGATGCTAGCGGAAAACATTAGATGTTTGACAAGACAATTTAATCTTGAAAGACGTACGTAATCAAGTCGTCATTACATATTCTTTAACATTTCAGTTCATCCATAATGTCATCATTTTCTATAATTTCATTACCACACTGATGCGTAATCGCTTAACATTACACACAAACGTATAAGTGAACCTTAATTACACAAACACATTCACAGCGAGGCTAATGGCGGCGAGCGTGTGTGACGAGAGATTTAATTTCAATCTGAAACACATCAAGTAATTACAAATAAAATGTAAAAACGCCCGGCGCGACCGCGGCACGTCGCGAGTGCGGGAAAAGTGTGACAACACCATAAGTTTAGTTTCCCTTTGGACATGGAAGCGGTTTACGCATGACGTAAGTCCATTCAATCATTCAACCACAAGAAGTCCACTGCTGGACATAAGTTTCCCCCAATAAGAGGGGAGTGCCATAATCGCCACGCTTGACAGGCCGGTTGGCGATCGCAGTCATGTGTTTGTAGCCATTCTCTGGTTTATCCCTTAATTGGCTTTTACGTCACCCTCAGGAATGATATGAACTGGTACTATTCTTAGCCAGTACCACGCGGCTTAAGTACACCATACACGAAAGTCAAATTTTAGTAATTTACAACACCGCCACCAACTTTCCACCCGCCCGTCCTATATTTACGTCAGTATTGATATAATTGCAGCTGTCATGCCCTGTTTCCAAATTACTTGTGGGCGACGCAGTGTGTTTTTTTCTACAATACGTCCCTATTAGTCGTTATCTCTTCATGTATTACTTTTTTTCCAATGGTTGCATACTTCATTCACATTTTCTTTAGCCTTTCTCTACTTTACCATCCTCGCATATTCATTTATATTTCTATTTTAATTATATAATGTTGACAAATTTCTTAATAAACTCGGTTCGTTGCCTGCCGCTTTTTAATTTTACGCCAAACTTCAGTAAATAATTTCTGTACATCTTGTAATTTTCTTTTCGCCTAAGATTTTTGAAAGTTTTAATCATCAACTTGTATGTCAAAACTTCATTGTTATCGCTTGCTTCTTCTTCATAACTTAAACTTATAACTTCTCCTGTTTCGGTTTAGTTTTTTAAAATGTCGCGCAATTATCAAATGCCTATAAAGAAGACATGTTTGCTTCGTTGAGCAATACCAGATCTCCTTCTTTATCAACTTTCCATTTAGTAGGTACGTTATTGCAATTCGCTTAAATATTCATGGCCCCAAAACACCCAACAATTCAATGTGTTGATACCTATTGATGTTTTATTGACCAGGTTTGCCCTGGTGATTTTAATAACGTGGCCGATCTACCGATGATAAAATAGCCTGGAATTATGGAGGTTAAATCATTAGAATCTCTTTGGAGTGGTGTTAAAGACTTGGAGTTGAGAACAGCTTTTATTCGACTGATTACTGCAGTGCATCGCTGTGACCATGCCAGTCCACACCTTGACCCACTCTTCTGTATATGCTGACGCTTCCTCGTATTACGTTGACAACAGTTACCATATATTCAATGTTCAAATGAATAATCTATAAATAAATAAAAATAAAATTTTCGAAGCAATCGCTATTTCACACGCCTGTACTTCACATCATCAAAATAAGCAAATCATAATCCTTTACATTACCATTATTATAATTTCTGTCAATACAACTGTCAAAGTGCACAAATCTTACGATATAATAGAAGCCATAAGTTCAATGAAGGGCTGTTAAGAAATCGTAATGCAGAGACAAACAGAGTCTTTATTGTACAAAAATGTAACTAGTAGAACTATCTGTTCTCTACCCACTTTACGTAGAAATCTATTTAGAAACCTTTGATAAAAAAAAACTTCGTTTGCTCATCAATATGTTATTCATCTAGTTCATCAAACATTCCAGCGATATGGCACGACTATTTCATATACATTTAATAATGATTATCCTAAACATTGCATTTTTAACATGGTTACCCTACAAGTTAACATGCGGGCGACATTAATTAGTAAACAGTCTACTGTCGTCGGTACGTTGGAGCAAAGCGAGATTTTTCTTGTGTTACGCAAACCATTAAGGTACCGCTTTTTTTTTTAACTCCAAGCCTTATTTAAAATAGTTGAATTCGTGTATAAATACAATAAATACATTCGAGTTTCGTATCAATATTCATTGAGGTAATTTTAATTTCTAATGTAATCGAATTTTCTAATTTATTTTAAAATGATCACTTCAAATGTGCCGCCATTGGGCAAAAGTAAAACATGGAATTAATAATAACTTCACCCCAAAACGTATCAAGAGTTTTTTTAAATATGCATTTACAGTTATATATTTTTCCACAACGTAATATAACTAGGGTATCAAGCATTAGGATTTATTCTACTCCAGATAAATGTTTGTACCGTCACTATGTGATTTCTTCTTCAGTCCGTGTTAGGCCAGTGCTGTGTATATGCCTCTCCCCCAACTCGTGTCTTGAACTTGTAGGCCCCATCGATAATTGGTTCTTAGGCATACATGACCGGCCCACTGCCACCTTGCCAACCTAACCTGCTAACCTTAAGAACTATGCCGGTGACTTATGTGACTAATGTAATTAAAATTAGTTGACTTATGTATTATAAGAGAAATCAGTCTGGCCCAACATCAAGTGACCGCCCGAAATATTATGAAAATGTATTTAGAATTATCGAGAATAAAATTTAACAAAACCACTAACTTTTAGAGTGTTAGTGTTACAATAACGTTATATTTGAAGATTATTTAGGAAAGTAATAGATTATATTTAAAAAAGTAACAATCGATTTAAAAAAGATGTAACTGATATACCGGGCGGTGGCCAGTTACATATGTACATAACCTCACTTTTTTATTCGCTGTTCATTTATATGGCTCTATAGTCTATAGTATATTTTAGGGGTAATTCAAGTTCGATACGTAATTGACGATGGGAATTTGGGTCTGAAATCGTGATTCCAAAAGCAATATGGACTTATTTATTTTTCTCCCTAAACTACGTCCCGTATTTTCAATCATAATAAGGCTCAAAATCCTTCGGAGCCAGCTATTATTATAGCTAGATATAGCCAGCTATATCTAATATTGAAATACGTAACGTAGCAACGCTTTTGTGCAATATAGCTACGATATGTCGCTGAACGATGGTGCATTTGTGTTCACGTCTTGGGCACTATGCAACCGACGTGCCTGTCCAAACTTCTCTCTTCAGACTACCTAGCCACCATGATACACGTATCAGAAACACTCTGCCGCTAACTATACAAACCATTGCGTGCTACAAGCGAGATTAAACCTTAGTCTATGTTTAAAAGACGCAATGTATGCGAAATTATGTATTTAATATTTTTTATCGAACACAGAGGTGAAAGCACGTTTCGAAGTATTATAATATATTTCCCAAGTTCAGTTTCAACTAATAAAACATGATATTCCTGTGAGGCGCCGTCTGTAAGCAAATATTATTAGTGTTTTGAATGGTAGCCCGGGCATGGCTTCGATTTACGAAACATAAGTAGATAATTCGTACTTTTTTTTAAATTTAATATTACAAAAAATATACATCTATATAATGGCCACTTGAACCTTTAAAGTTTCACTGTAGCACTTATAATTAAAAATTCGGTTACAAATATATAAGACAGTTAGGGTTTTTACAAGCAGGATAAGTAAAATTTTTTTAAACAAAGTTTGCAATTTATCATTGTAATCTTATTGCGTACGGATGTAGGAAAAGAATTTAAGACTCTAAGAATTAAGTAAGTGGTCGACCGTTCGCTGTAACAATTATTGGCTGTGTGGGTAGTTAATATATTGTTCGCGTTCTGACGTGTGTATATAGGGAAGGTCTATTTTCATCTGTAGGTTTGTGTTAAAGAATTGTTTCTTTAAAATACTAAATTTACTATAACAATATTTGAAAAGTGTGTTTCCATCCGTGAGTTGAGATTTGACGCAAGGTGGAATTATTAACTCACTTACAATATATAGATAGAATCAAGGTAGGTTTTATACGTACGACCGTAACTAGATAGACCGTAGGACACAGTTAAATAAAACAGTTAAATAAAAGTGGGCTAAGAGGAAGGGGGGCATTCTCCCCCCCCCCCATCCCCATTGGGCCATTGCACAGACGAGGCCTGGTGGGTTCGCCGCAGGGGTCGACGCGGCGGCATGCCTTGCAATCCCGTATCGCCCCCATCCTAAATGCGGCGGACGGCTCCGGGGGGTTTTAGTGGGTATTCCCGGGCGCTTCTCGCCCGGGTTTGAGTCCCACACTGGCACGGAACTCGTCACTCCGTGCCCCCTTACCTATTGTATTGGAGGGACTTCGGTCTCACTAATACAATAGGTAAGGTGAGTGCGTAAATGCATTTCACCCGTCAAAAAAATAAAAATAAAAATAAAAATAAAAAAATGCATTATATAACAATAACCTAGTTTTATAAGGAAGACGATTTCTGATAATATAAAATTTAGCTGGGATAGCGCGTAGTTTTTCACATGTTTGTTCAATGTGTGGAAGCCAATTGAACTTATCGTCTAAAGTCAATCCCAAGTATATGTGGGCAGTGACTAGATTGCATTCAGAGTCGCATTGTGTTATTACGATTTTTACGCTTACAACTCTATTATTCACAGTATATCACGAACATAGAACAATAAATAAGTACACACAGAATTATATTATAATAATATTTCATCTGCAAATAGGAAATTTTAAAAATAACATAATCAAAAGCCTACCTACATCTCTGAATCACATATCATAACAGTTAACACATATTCCGGTGGCGGCCAAGACGTGGTACGTTCCCCAACTGGGGAGACTCTTGACTCCGCCACCAGCGCGATACAGTAACACTGACCATGCATTAAGCATTACTCATACAACACTGGACACACACTCCTACACATGACACGCAGGAACATAGGTCCTGTAAGGAATCTTTTTTTTGTTGTTTATTAAATAAAAAATGTAGGGCGTAGCTAGGTTCAAAATTCAAGGTCGAGGCCCGGTTGGACGAGGCCCGGTGGGTTTGTCGCAGGGGGCGACGCGGTGACTGCGAAAGCCACCCCGTGTCGCCCCCATCCCAAATGCGGCGGACGGCCCCGGGGGGTTTTAGTGGGTATTTCCGGGCGACTCTCGCCCGGCTGAGTCCCACGCTGGCACGGAGTTCGTCCCTCCGTGCCCCCTTACCTATTGCATTGGGGGACTTCGGTCTCACTAATGCAATGGGTAAGGGTAGTGCGTAAATGCATTTCCCCCCGTCAAAAAAAAAAAAGGTTCAAAATTCAAAATTTTTTACTCTGCCAAACCAAGGTCCGTACCACTTTGGTAACCTTCGTGCTGGTTACCTTTTTGCGGCTGATTGCCTTTAGCAATCGCCCTCAATGTCATGATTAAGGTAGGTATTGATCCCTCCGGTCAAAAGCGTTAGCTAGTAGAAAAAAAAAGTTAACACATATAAATAAATAAACACACACAAACATATACAAACAACTATAGTTTACATTTTTTTTTAAATCTATAACTAAAATTTAAATCTTAGTAGTGTATTGTGAACTAATACCTACATTCATGAGTTAGATTTTTTTTTTAATAAATGTGTGTTTGTGTATGAAGTGAGTAAACTTTATATTATCGAATATTTATGGTAAATGGTTATTATAAATGGTTATTTGCAATTAATCTATACTAATAAATAAAATTGAAGTGTCTGTTTGTAATGTCAAAATATTTTTTTTTTTACCAAATAGATATGAATACCAAAAATACAAATTTTAAAATCCTTATCTATCTGTCTGCCTGTTTATTCTGGGTAATCTCCGGAACGGCTGGACGGATTTTGACGGGACCTTTTTTGGTAGATAGCTGAAGTTACTCCGGGTAACGTTGGGTACTTTTAATTATCGAAAATAATTACAGTTCCGCGTAAAAAATTAAACCCATAAAAATTTGAATAAAATCCGATTCAGTGCACAGTTTTACGGGCAACTGCTTGAATTTATGAAATATAGTTTACTTTATCATCCCGTATTAAATTCCGTTCCGTTAAAAAAAAATAAAACACAGTGTGGGTGGGATATATGAAACGCGAGCGCAGCCGTCAGCACATAGAAGAAGAAGAAGAAGAAAGACATTTATTACCATATTTTAGAATAGATTTCAAAATTTATAAAAAAAAACTACAATTAATCATATAAACAAAATAAAAACATATGGTAATAAGGACTGGCGTCAGCGTTTGCCGCTTTATAACTGTTGCCATAGTAACGGCGCTGTTTTTCAGCCAGCCCTTTTTCCGGCAGTAACAAAAGATATATATAAGCTAGTATTTATCACCTGGAGTTTTTGGCGGGATCTCAGTCTGACATGTAGCAATTGTTTTCTTTAATTCATTAAACTTGTGTACTTGACTCTATATCATGTAATCTTGGTGGCTTTGTGTGAAATAGTTTAGTTATTGTGTTCAAGTTAAGTTTATTATAGAAGACAACGAGTAGCATACATTCTGAGGTGCCGACAAAGCTCCATGGAAAGTTCGAGCAGGATAGGCCACCGTTCTGTTGGAGCTTGGTAACGCTGATACAAGATTGAAAATCTTACCTACATGACATTGGCACAAATTGTGTGTACACACAGATTGCCATTAACTAAGAAGAAGAAGAAGAAGAAGCTAGTATGAAATAATTTTATACATATGCAGAGCCGCAAGGCAAAGCTAGTCGATTTAAAATAAATACACAATTCATTTGTTATTCACCTGATACGATAGATAGGTACGATTTTAATTAAAATTCCACGAATTCGGTTCGGCGGATGCGGATTCGCAGAACCCGTATGCAAAATTTCAATAATATTATTCCATCATTATTATTAATATTCGTATACATTCCTCATTACATTCTGTTTGAAATGTAAATTATTAGGATTCAATCGACGTTGATAAACGTAGAATTTACATTTTAATATACGCCTAGTAATTAAATGTGGTTGCACATCGTATTTTTACTCACGGTATGAAATGATTTTTTTTGTATATATTCTTTTTTGAATCAATGACGATACTTGTTACTTGCTACTTGTTGGTGGGTTCCTGTTTCCTTACTTAGACACATTTGCGGTCCGTAGTACTAGCTACTCGAGCCAGCCCAGCTCCTTCCAGAAGCGCAGAAGCCTCCTTGAGCGATCACAGGCTTCCTGGAGCGACTTCATTCGCTTGAGTGTTTTTGCCCGTTAGTTGACTACTACCGTGCATTCCAGGATCACGTGGGTAGTGGTCTCTTCTTTTTCCAGACATCCCTTACACATGGGGCTATCTGTCAGACCTATTGTAATTAAATGTTTATTAAGTGAGCAATGTCCCGTCATCACACCCACCGCTAGACGAAGATCAGTGCGAGATAAGCTGAGCAGTCTCCGGGCCAAGCTCCGTGGTATTTCCGGAACAGCTTGTTTAGACAGCCAGGAGTGTTAGCCCATCTTTCGCTGTGGGTGTATTGACGCAACCATGATCTAAAAGTACTGTAAGCAAGAGGAAGATATGGCACAGGGCCTGCCACTGTTGTTGTCGATCCTCTTCTTGCCAGTTCATCTGCTGCGTCGTTACCCATCAATATCAATGACGATGCTAACGATGTCAGCGTTTAGGTAAAGGAAAACATGGTGCATATTGCTGCTGTGGATTTTTCTAATGTCCACTTGGCTAGCCCCCATTATCAGATTTGAAAATCTAACGCCAAGAACCCGCAGTAGTTGTGTTCGTTCCTGCGTCATCATTTGACAGCCAGTACCATAAAGCTTAACATGTTTACCAACATGAGACACATACATGCCATTACTTAACGTTGCATGAAAATTTGCATATTTAGTAGATAAATATTGAAGCTGCGAATGAAATATATCTATAATTTCTTTGAATAATCGTTTATTCGCACATTCATAATGAAACTGACTCAAGTCAAAAATCGAAAAACTGAGTTATAACCGTAAAGTTAATACTAATTAATAATTTCTACTAATTTAATTATACTTGACAGATACAATATATAAGAGAATATTGACGAATAAACGTAACTTTGTGCTGATTTTCAGTAACTTTAATCGACTTTGTATAGTTTTTTATATGACAAAAAAAATGATATATATTATATTTATGAAAAAAAAAAAAACCAGATCGAGTTTCTCGCCTGCGCTCTTCTCGGCTGGGTTGTTTTCCGAACCGGTGGTAGTGTTTTAGACGTTCATAAGCGCCTTCTTAGGGCCTAAATTGAATAAATAAATTTTGATTTGATTTGATTTGACTAAAAACTTAAAAATTTCTAAAACTTCTTTTAAAAAGAAATCGAAATTCTAAATTTAGACCCAGATAACGTTAAAACACTACTACTGGTTCAGAAAACAATCCACTCACTGAGTAGAACCAGTGAGAAACTCGAACAGGAAAACCTGTTTTTTTTTATCTATACAACTTATAGTTACAAAGTTTATTAATCGATGCACAGAGAAAGCTATCACTTCCAGATATTCGTTCACGTAATGATCCACACTACAATAAATCTTTGCAAATTAAAACTTGCGTGACATCTTTCCTGAGACTATTATCCAGTCAATCGGTAATGTGTTTTGGGACTTTATCGTAAAACGTAATGCGAATTAATAATGCTTTTGATAAATCCCATACGGACATAGTCGTGTGCATAACTAGTCGTAAATAATTCTAAATTATTTTAAGGACCAAAGTCTATTTAAGCTAAAATGATTTAATTATAAACAGATTACGTTGTTATACGTTTCGACATCAAATAAATTGACGTTGTGACATAATCCCACCCCCTTTTCACCCCGCACCCAGCTTCCAACGCCCCTAAACGTTGCATGGGGTGCAGCACAATTTCAAACTGATTTAACCCCCCGGGAATTCTTTACGGTTTCCTATTTACATGTAAACATTAGCACAGGGTGCGCAACTCGATGTGTACCTTCTCGTCCAGCATAAATAAAGCTTTTCCTCTCATTAGATGGACGAAATTGGACATCAATGAATGTCGGTCGGATTTTGGCTCGATAGACCTAGATTCGACCTAGACTCCAATATAATAAGCTTGAGCTTTCGTTGAAAGAAAACATCGTAAAGAAACTTTTAAAATCCCTTATATGTATTTCTGTTATACGTAGTACCATATGTTACGCATCTGAACAAAGGCCTCTCACCTAGGGAATTCACGGACTGCATAGCTGTGCTAAACAAACAGAGATTGCAATTTGTATACGTCGAATATGTACATATTTCGAATGTGTAAAATGTTATTTACCTAACATTATAATAATACCTTTTTAGGCTTAGTGATTTGATCACAATCTCACCTGATGTTGAGTGGTGATGTGTTCAAGGATCGTATACACATTAAGCCTAGAGATATATCTGACTCTCAAGCGATGCTTTCTGTGTGTGCTTGGCGACAGGTTTTCAATATAGATGGTGGTTAGCTACCCAGACTGGCATTATTAGAAAACGCTCTACCATGCTATACATTGATTGATTTAATGGCCGATCACATTACCATTAAAGTATCATGCTTATGATTAGTTGGTTTGGGCACGCGGAGAGAATGGACGAAAGAAGATGGACGAAACAGATTTACAAGACGAGTATGATGAGCAAGTCGGTAAAGGTCGGTAAAGTCGTTCTGAAGAAAGGGCGCGGTCAAAACGATCCGTAACCAAAGGAGTGTGCACGAAAACGCCCAGGTCGGTCGTAACAAATGAAAGGACTCTGCCCACCCTTATAGGTGATAGGCGTGATGTTATGTATCACTTAAAATCCAAAACCACTGTGCTCTGATTCTATCGACTGAAATCTAATAACACTACTCTTAGTCAATCGACCGCAAATATAATAAACAAGAATTAATATATACGTAAGCCTCTAAGGGATGAATAGTATTTTGCCTGTATTAATTGAATAAAACTCACCGAGCGATGAGTATATAATAATGAATGTGTAACACACACACACGGGTGGCAACATGCCTCTTAATCAACGCAAAAAAAACGTCCATTTGATTGCAGTTCCGTGCACCACACGACTCCCTGCGGGGTCGGATTTGGGTCACCCAAATACGGACCCTAAAGTAAGGTAAACTCATCTATAACTGACAAGTTATAATAAATAGACGTTAATTTTTTATCCTCGTATTATTAAACATCTGTTTAATTCGACGTCATTTGAAATTTACTATGTGTAAACTCTCGGGAAGCAACTAGGCTACACTTTTTTTATAACGTCTACAAAAAACATGAGCGAAAACAAAAGCGTTTATATTCACATTTTTTTAAAAATTGTACACACAAGCAACAAGAATTTGTAAAAGTTGAAAAAAAAACAATTTATGTGTCTACAAAAATTCGTAGTGCCTATTCCTATGGTGATCGTTTTGACAATTAGGTTCTATAAGAAACATCCAAACAATAATATAAATTTTCCAAACAGCAAAGAGCATTATTATATAGGTAAGTGATGATGACGGTTTGAAATTACTACCTCTCTATACAATAAAGTATAATTAATACATGCTTAGTAGGACTACTAAAAAAATTATACTAAAAACTACTAAAAAACATAAGACCTAATGCACAATAATTTGAACATTATTAATAACAAATATTGTTTAAACAGTGTAAACATGTAAATTTAATTAATATAAACAAAACTTATCTATGATAACAAAAGCATGAATTTCATAATTTAACATCTGATTTTAATTAAAAGAAATCTGTTCATATTATCTTCTATTTCAATTTGTTTTAAAAACAATATTAATTATACCACCGAACTGTATAATGCAAATGACATCGTCTTCTTTAGTTCCTCGAATGCCATTGTCTGATTTAGACAAATCACATCACAGAAAAAGACACTGATTAATCACGTACCGAATTCAAATATGACGCCGCGTCTTCCACGAAGGAGTCCCGGCGCCATTTCGTTTTAAAATAACTCCAATTTTAGACAAAAGTTGTTGAATGCATTCGAATGAGAGCGCTCACTTCATAAATCTCGTTCATTCGTTCGTTTGTTCAAGTAGATTTTATCTGTATTATCATACGACATAATAAAACCGTAAATTGTCCCTATTCAGACGTCCATTACCGCTAAAGTACTGAACACATATTAAAGTAGGTTTAAAAAATATTTAAAATAGGATTATCCGGTTTACACGAAACAAAGACCAAAATATTCGCAATGGAAAACATATTGACAGAACCATTGTGATTGAGCATTTTTACCATTCGTTTGACCATTATTTTCCACTTTTACGTTTATGTTTATTAATTTCTGTCCTCCGATCACCCAGAAATATGTTCTGGCAGTTACCACATGAAGTCAGCCAAAATAATTGACAACCAACTGTTCATAAAAAACACGATAATGATCATTTTTGTAAAGAAGAATTTTATTGTTTACCTATTCTATCAAAATAAATACTAAAACCTAACCAGATAATATATGTACATTTAAAAAAAGAGTCATGTAAATTTGTTCAATTGTTTTCGAGTTATAAACCTACTAATGGACAGAAAAATAAACAGATAGACGTAGCCTTTTATATAATGTAAGAGTTTGAATAAAATATTACCAAAGATTTCATAAATATATCTCCGAAGGCGCTAGTGGAAAATCTTTTTTTTTCTGTCACAGTCAGTGTCGACAACGAAACCGTTTACCTTACTCTTGATTACGACGCAGTAACCCAAAAGCAGAGGGGTGCTCAAAACTGCGCAATTGCAAGCGACACGTGTCTACGAAGTTCGTTCAACCTAACCCTATATTCATTCATTCATTTCAATTCTGAAGCGTTAAGTTTTGTCCCGATATTTTATACGTATTATAAAATTTTAAAAACACGATTATTATTATTATAATTTAATAAAATTGGACACTGCATTACCCTATAATATGGAGCCTATATTATGAAAAGAAATGAAGGAAATGCTTCTCTTGCGAATATGCGGAAGAGCCTGCATAGGTCATGGTAAACTCTTTTATTTTTGTGAAAAATGCTCTCTAACTGTCGAAAAACCAACTTAATTAAGAGATATAAGAAATTATGTCAAACAAACTCAGAATAGAGCAATGAAGAAAGTAAAACAAACAAAAGTATTAGTAGAAGTAGTAAAATTCGTGTAATATTACAGGCGAAGGAATTAATCCATACTGCCAATTCTTAAGTCTTCAATAAGGATATGTAGTTACCTTTATTCAGTTTTTTTGAATCTAGAAAAAACTGTTAAACTTTCCCGCACTTTTTGGATCTTCTTTCAACTGTATGCGTATCGCAGAAAGACCAGCATAGTCTCCTCCGACAGCGGCCCAGGAAGGTCCGATCATTTTGTGATAAAGCCCACTTTGGTAACTACCATCTTCAAGTTTGAAAGCATATATCTTATTACGTTGATGAATTTTATCAATTTAAATGGAATTAATATTATTTACTTAATTGTGACTATGTTATTGTCATAACATGAAAATGTACTAAATAAAGATTTTAACCGAATACAGACTGATTTCAAGTCTGTGAAATTGAAATCAATTCGTATATTCGACTTTTAAGCACTAACCTGGCGTTTATGCCAGCTATCCATTGTTTTCCTATTGTCTCATTTTTATGGGTAATCGACATATTTATAAACGCTGTTGTTTCATACATTCGTTATTTATAATTATATAAGACGTAATCAGACACAGACTTCACATGAAATAAATCACATAGATTTTATAAAATATTTAGAAAATAGAAAGAAGTCGTCGAATGACCGGCAGCAGATTCAATCTATAGTAATAAATAAAATTGAAGTGTCTATTTCTAATGTCAATTTTTTTTTTACTAAATAGACATGAATGATATACCATTTTTTAATTTTTCTGTCTGTTTGTTCTGGTAATCTTCGGAACGGCTGGACGGATTTTGACGGCACTTTTTTGGTAGATAGCTGAAGCTACTCCGGGTAACTTTTAATTTTAAGGGGACTTTTTTTTCGAATATATTTACCCCCACATAAAAAAATTAAAGCTCCTACAAAATTAAATAAATTCCTATTCAATGCACAGTTTTAAGGGCAAGTGTTTGAATTTATGAGAAATGTATTTACTCTATCTTAATATTACAAAAAAAAAATTATGATTCCCTAAAAAAAATTAAAACGCAGTAAAGAATATACGCGGGCACACAGCTAGTATAAAATAACTATGGAGGGCAGCGGTAAGGAGAACTTTCTTGTATGGGCGACAATATGGAGAGTCCAGATGTACGCAGTAAATAACAGTTCAAAAACTTCCCAAAATGCCTTTAGCATTGGCATTATTATGCCATCAAAAACAAAACTTGTAAAAAAAAACCAAGTCTCACAACTAAGTTCTTCTACCGTTGTGAGAACCATGTAATACTAAGTCGGTTACTTTATTAAGTCCCTACTCAGGGACCTTCCGACTTAACTTATTACGTAATTAGGTAACCTAAATACATGTTATAGTGACCATATCAATATTATAAATCTTTTATGTTGTCATAAAATAGATTCAGACTTCTAGTTTTTATCCACAACGAAGTTATAGGGGGTCGAAAATGGCCTGAACCGTTTTTTTTTTTTGCTTTTTACTCGACTTGACGAGGGCACTGCCGTGCCCCCAGATGGTATGAATGTAGTACTTGTAGAAGGATTGAAGTGAGCCGAGTTACTACTTCTGGTGACTAAAGTATTTAGTGAAATCGTCGCATTGCAAGATTTTTTTACTAAGTATAACCTAAAAACCTGCCGTTATGCCTACTTGCTTCAGTGACCCCGCCCAAATTTAAAAAACATTTATCGGATACTTTTTTATACGGAGATGGTTCTTCTAGGGATGTGCATCTAGAAATAAAATTCGATATTTTTTCGATATTATATAAATCATAACGTTGTATCGATATTATGTGATATGTCAATAATTTGGATATATCGTATGCCCAACTCAAGTCCACCAACACCTCGCAGCCCCGTCTCAAACATTTTGTAATTATTATTGAAATATAACATTATTAGAAGTAGCATGTACATAAAAAAGTAGAAAAAATTGTGTACTTTTAATTTTGTTGGATATATTTATATCGGATGAAATATATCTATCTCATAGTTGATAATATCTGTATAAAACGATATATCGAGAGTATGTATCGACATTTTATTCCCTTTACTTTTACATTTCATGAACATAACATAAGACACTATAATATTATCCCCACGATTGTATACACAGACGACTCTACGTTCATGCCAATATTTGCCGAGAGCACGACCAACGTGTTTGTCAATATCTAAACGGTAGCTGATGTTTTGATCAAATATTTGCCAGTTTGCTATTTCCTTTTCCCATTGGATATTTATTAATGACGTGTTTATTGTACCTAGGTACCTAATTAACGATACTAAGAGAATAAGCTGATTTTATTACATTAAAATAGGTAACAATTTTCAAAAGAGATCTAATATCAAAAGTCACTGAATCGATTTACATAACTCTTTTATTAAATTAAATAGAGGACGTTTTCTCAGGCCAAATTTTATAACGCGTTACACGTTTGATACGGCACACGCATTATTTACGTTTACGTGGGATCCAATAGGTCTTTATATCGGGTAAAGTTATAAAAACTCAAGCGCTTTACCACTTGTATTTTCGCTTTTGCTGTGTAGATTTAGCCTTCGTCTATAAAATCACTTAATGATCCTGCCGGAATACACTAATCAGTGCTTGGCGATAGATTTCCAGGCTGAGAGCAATGTCGGTTACTTTCATTCTTCTGCGGATCGTTCATTCCTGATTCGATCACGCAGTGAAACTCTACGCATAACCCTCTCCATTGCCCTTTGAGCATTGCATGATCGCAGGGTTTTTTTAATGCCTGTTCGGACAACTGACAGCTTGTTGCGAAGCACAAATAAGTGTTTTCCTGCAACATCACTTAAGAGCTAGTATCTCTAGGCTTTGTATGTTAATCGTCCCGGACCACACCGTGACTCAGATGAAATTGTGGTCAAAACGACAAGGCGATGCAGTACAAAAAATGACGGGAATTAGAAAATGTACTATCACCTTGATAAGGTTTTATCATGGTAGTCAAGAAAAGATTCGTAATCTCACGGACGAAACCCCACTTAAAGTATCAGGACATATATGTAGAGTTTACGTACTTATATGAGCGTAGAACCTCGATTTTTTATATGTAATCCTCATACAAATATAGTATGTTGTGATATAATAATAATAATTTATTAGATAAAAAAATTACATAGTCTTATACATTATCAAAATAAACACAAAACTATTGGGAACATAATAATTTTACACATCTGCCTGTCAAACTACGATCCCCTGTATCTTAGCAGTAGGTTTCGCTCTGTTGACAAATGCCCATCTGTCGCTTTAATATTCGACATACAGATATTAATTAATAAGATGTTTAAATGTCAGTGTGTAAGTGCGAATAAATTTAAGGTGAACCCGTCTAATACAGTATGCATGTGATGCGTGTCAGTGTGTACGAGCGCGTACAAACGTATAAATGTTTTTAGGATTAATGTAACATAATTAAGATAATATAGCATTTATTTTAACTTTTATATTAACTTATTTTATTTATGATTAGGTTTCTTAAATACTTATTCAATAATAACTATTTCTTATTAAATATTTTATACAATAATCTCACCCAGTTTCATAGAAAAGTATGTCGTATAAATAAAGGGGAAGTTTAAAAAATATATACATATACCCACAGAGAACTCCAATAAAAGGCGTAGTCGAAATAACTTTTACATTCTAATTTTTACGAGCGATAAATCTAATATATAAATCACTTGAGAGAGAAAGTTTTCATCAATCGACTTCCCGTTTTCAATGTATTCGCGCATTGGCCTGTGCAACGCGAGGATCTTACTACCTATATGTACGTACTCAGCACGTCACGCCGGGGGGTCATACCCGCATGAACTCTACATTATAAATCAACCTTTTGCGCCTGAGTGCCTTCAGCACTCACCTCCAAAGTTACGGGGAAGCTGTAAAGGTTAGCTAGGTTCGAAAAAACATATAAATCAATCATATCAAACAATTTGAAGGCGTACACAAATATTATGAAATTTAGCTCATCACTTTGTAAATGAGATTATTTTGTAATTAATATTAGTATTAATAATATGTTTGTAATTCATTTGGTTATATTTTTTTTCCTCAAAATTAAACTATTCAGTAAATAAAATTTAAACATAACTCGTTCAGCACTTTATAGACTCGGCCGAAACATTCTAATCATTTCTGTTTTAGAAATAAAGAAAACTTAAGTAATATAGGGATTATTAGCATGCGTAATTGATCCGCGTATTAATGTAATTTAAATATTATTATTTAAGTATTTAGACGAATTATTTAAAACGAACATCTAATCTAATGATTTTCGATTATACAGTGTCCGGTAATGAATGAATAACGGCTTTTAGCGGAACTTATGACCATTCGGTAAAGAAAAAGAAAACAATATATCTTGGTTAATTCCTAAGATATTATTTTTTGAATACTACAATTTTTTACCTTATTTTACATTCTTGTACACTACAAGATCAAATTACTGAATTCCGTCGGTTTTTTGTTGTTCTATTAGTAACCAATAGATGAGCAGTAAATGTTTAACTAGCTATGGCACTATTTAAAAAAAAATATGCTTGTATTAAATTTTCAGTGTAAAATTTGCAAAAATATTTTCTTGACAAAGTTCAAGCCTCTGGGGTACAAAAAAAAAATTAAAACACGAGTGGCCAATAATTTTAAAAATAATTTCGGTTTTAAGTAGATTTTATAATGGTATAATTCATTAATGTATCTTATGTAAATAGTGAATTATTGCTATTAAAGTAGAAAAGGAGCAAATTTGACTAAATAACATAATATTTATCATGGGAACATTTTTTACGTTCAACTGCACCTACACCCAATACATACGAATTATATAATAGGAACGCAAACTTTTTACTGAAATTTAATTAGGTTCCTATTTTAAAAACCTAATTACATCCCAGTCCCAATACGTACAGGCACAAAGGGCCCCTTCAGACTGTCATGTCGGCGCCGCTGTCAACAGCTCCCTCCGTCTGAAGGAGCCTTTATATAACTACCACCATTATTGGACAATATCTATTCAACCGCTGATTTATGAAATCACGATTAAATTCGTACTAAAAGGTTTATCATACAATTAGATTTTGAATACATTATATTTGTTATGCCCGCTTTAATTTCAGCTTATAGAAATATCTAATCACGCCACTTATGTATGTACCAATGATAAATTGGTTAACATACGTATACATTGAAGTGGTAAATTCTTAGACGGCGTTGAGCGATTCTCGGTAGGGGAAAAACTTGTAAATTCGCGTTACCGAGAATTCTATGACGTCAGCCGTCAACATGCTACAGTATGTCAAATAAATATTAGGTTATATTAGTAATTTCAATTAACAAATTATGAAATTTAAACTTTAATAAAACTTTTTTTTCTAAAGTTTCGCGTTTTCATTTCTGTCGACACTCCCCATGGCTGTCCAGTATTTTTTTTTTAATAGGAATTACGAAAAACATAATGCCTCTTGTAACTAT
Source organism: Samia ricini (assembly GCA_014132275.2). Classification (NCBI taxonomy): domain Eukaryota; kingdom Metazoa; phylum Arthropoda; class Insecta; order Lepidoptera; family Saturniidae; genus Samia; species Samia ricini. The sequence goes on from AP028169.1 coordinate 1,563,496, forward strand.
AATAAATATCATAAACTATAGAATACGTTATTAATTCAAATTTAAGCTTAAGAATAAAAAGACAAAATAATATTAATTTTTTTTATGTATAACGATGATGTCCAGTAATATTTCGTTAAACTATGATTTTGGTACGTCGCCAAAGATTCCAAAATATACGTTATCACATCGTATATACGCGCCGGCGCGACGCGGCTCGGCGTGCGGTTAAATGCCCAACTTTGCGAAATGCATACGACATACACAATAAGGCTCTCTATATACGTTCATTGCTTAGATAACATAATCACATTTATAAACGCAAATTTAATATTTAATTTATATTGATAGTAGAGAATATATGCCAAATTAAAGCAAAAAAAAACGTAACACCTACACCTTCCTCATTAATCACTCTGTCTGTTATTGAAAACCTTATGGAAATCTGTTCATTACAATTTGCGTTAATTGCGTTAGTATATGTGGTGATGCCATTAAATGCTAACGCTATGATGACCGCTAAGGCGAGGGAAGTGGTGGTAAAGACGGGAACAAGGAATTCGTGTACTCACCATTCCCCCAAAAGCGGCAAGCACCTTTGACAGTATAGATCCGCTCGTAGCCGCCCAAATGCACCTCGAATATTACAGGACCTTCCGGCACCTTCACACACTTGAATCCAATACTCTACTGTACTTAATCATGTTCACAAATAAGTTATTATCGGTACAGCGACAGGACAAATTCCATAAACCTATATCTGTTGATATAGGTATTATGAGGTAGGTTGCGACAATGTTCTAAATCACCACGGATTTGTGACGGCGCTGACTTAGCTCGATGATGAAGTGTACGACAGCAAAATACGTGGAAATTTTAAGGTAAGTTCCACTAGATGACGTTGTCAATATGTACATTTAGTTTCAGACTTATGCCTTTTAACTGAAACGATGAAATAAATTTGTAAATCTAATCCTACCTACTCCATGCATCCACTGAACTGAAAGACGTCAACTGCTCAATTTAAGTCTACTCCTAAGATCTCCACAATGAACGATCTTGCACCACCCGCATCCAGGGATTTCCCGCGAACTTCCAATAATATATATAAAGTGTTCCCGCACTTTACATCACTGATTTTGTCCATTATTTTGATGTTGTTCTAAATATTACGATTAAGTTAAATATCACACGATCTAAAAGATATAAAACTAAATCTAAATGTTTACTATTAATTTTCCAACTTTGCTATCAACTTACTGTAATACCTATTAATTTTCAAAAATTGTACATTTTATATAACTATTTAGTAAAAAAAAAATATTTTGCCATTACAAACAGACACTTAAAATTAATTTATTAGTATAGATTAACATTGGTACAGTTAAAAAAAACAGGTAAACGAACATCGACCACGTGTATTTCGCTTTCTTAAATCGTTGTAATTTAATATAATTCAACTTTGCATCCCCAATCGAGTGAGGTTATTAGTTTATTATGCGACTTCAATTTATTTTGCGATTATGAATTATAAACTAATTTTAAACTGAGGTAAAATCGCGAGCTCGCGGGCGGCCTTATCTCGGCCACAGCCGCCCGGACGGTGTACATCTATAAATCTGTCCGAATCGGACGCGACAATCCCACTGTAACCCTGTGCAGCATTCATTCGCATGTTTATATCTTTTGTTTAAACTATAAATAACGGTTTAATTGCGTCAATAGCTTTAACGTTTTAAACCGTTATAACGGCTTTTCGTTAGTTATTCAACGTAATGAAATATCGCTCTACCCATGGTTTTATTGAAAATTTAATTCTTCAATAGAGTTTTATTCGTCTATTTATTCATTCCAGTTTCATTCATTGTATTGCCGATCATGATCCGCTTGATTTATACTGCAAATTTTACATTATTTTTCGTGCCTCAATTTTTTTATTTAAGTTTCGTAAACGATGCGATCCTTAAGAAACGAATGTAGAGTTCACTGCTTATACGATGCAGTGACATTAGTATTTATTATTCCTGGTTAACTCTGTCTTAAATGCTTTAAAAAACCCATACTAATCTCTAGTACTGTGACAGTGTTTCAAATAAAAATACTAAAAGTCCAGTGGCATCTCTGAAACATAAATATTAAATTGTTTAGTTGAACCATTGCAAAGGATAAAATACTTTTTTGTAGACTTCATTTCTTCTTATCATCATACCTTATTCTCTACCTACACACAAAATATACTGATACCTAATCACAAAATACGTATTTTATGATTGAAAAATAACAATTACGTAAATCAGATCGAAAGTTTTCAAGTTATAAGCGCACTAACATATAGATAAGTTAGAGAGATATTCCCATTTATAATGAACAAGTGTTGTCCTTTTTTTTTCTTTTTTTTTTGTCGAGGGGAAATGCATTTACGCACTACCCTTACCCATTGTATTAATGAGACCGAAGTCCCTCAATGCAATGGGTAAGGGGGTGCGGAGGGACGTCTCCGCACCAGTGTGGGACTCACCCGGGCGTGAAGCGCCCGGAAATACCCACTAAAACCCCCCGGAGCCGCCCGCCGCATTTATAGTAGGGGCGATACGGGGTTGCATGGCATAGCACCGCGTCGCCCCCTGTGGCAGGCCCACTGGGCCTCGTCCATAATTAAACCCAATGTGGATGGACGGGAGAATACCGCTGCCTGACACACAGGCTCTCCCCCACCCACCTCTTCGCCCGATTCTCAAAGGAGAATTATAAAGTAGCCGGCCGGGGAGAGGGAAATAATCACTCTCTCCCCCAAGAACAAGTGGTGTCCTACCAGTTCATATAAAATTATTTAGCATGTTTCAAAAATCTTTTTATATAAATTTTCATGTTAATCCAACGATATAGAAATTGATATAATCCAGCGCCATCTGGTGGCGATATACTGCAGAAGAAATACGTAAAATCTTGCCCCGTGTAAAATACATGTACACGTCAATCAATTGAATATTTTTAGGATTTAACATCATATAAAAAACATCCATTTTTATAAATGAAGATTAGGGCGTGAAAATAAACATAAAAAAATGTATTCTTCGGTATTCACATACGAACTTGAATGATGGTATAAGTCTTATAGACGTCATTTACATTTGAAGGAGACGTAAATGGCACAATTTTTTTTTTTATTAGAAACTGACTGACAAAACTGACAACCTCGTTTCCATCCATTAAAATAATGCCCGTACGAAAAAAGAAGATAAGAGAAATAAAAAAATGTTGACTTCTGTTTTGTTAAATGACGGAAGAAAATCTTTACATTGACATGGAATTTACTCTATTCGAACTGTGTCAGAGACGACAAACAGCTAAGAAATACATTTTATAATTATGAAAACATTTTATCATATTTTAACACTAGTTGTTATTCGTATTGTTGTTATTTATAAATAGAATTCGTTTTTTATCGCACTGACTAATGTTTTAACATGAAGAGTGAATTAATATACATATAATATGGGACCTCGCGAATCTCTAAAGAACAAGTTTCAAGAATATGATATCTTAACTTTGCCCTCCCAATACATCTTCGATAACTTAATGCATATTCGTAAAAACTTAGACAAACTAGATCTAGTGAATGATCGTCATAATTTTAATATTAGAAGTAAAGACAAGTTGGCCGTCCCACGCTTTAGGTTAAGTAAGTGTAATAAAAGCTTTATAGGTAATAGTATTCGGTTTTACAATAAGATCCCGAGTAACATTACCGATTTACCTGACAATAAGTTCAAGTATTATGTCAAGCAAGTTTTAATCTCAAAAGGTTATTACAGGGTGGATCATTACGTGAACGATAGTGATTTCTGGAATTAACTCACATCTCTGTGCTTCCACTAACATTATTAAGACAACGATTGTATAGTTTTTTATATGACAAAAAAAAAATGTTATATTTATAAAAAAAAATAGAACCAGATCGAGTTTCTTGCCTGCGCTCTTCTCGACTGGGTTGTTTTCCGAACCAGTGGTAGTGTTTAGACGTTCATAAGCGCCTTCTTAGGGCCTAAATTGAATAAATAAATTTTGATTTTGATTGATTTTGAGAGTCTTGACAGGATAAGCCAAGATTGGTGACGAGCGCTACTCAGCCTGAAAGTGGTAGCTGCTGCAAGGTTACCAAAATACTACGGTTCTGTATCCGCCACCAACGTAATACAGTGACACTTTCTAGCACTATCATAACAGGCATCACATTGTATACCACACTCCTGCACACTATGCGCAGGTGCATGGGTTTTGTATGCCCCAAGCCGAGGTCCGTACCACTATAGTGACCTTGCGCTCTCGGCTGAGCGCCCTAAGCGCTCGCCTCAAAAGTTCCGTGAAGCTGTCAAGGCCCTTCTAACTTCCGGTCGACATTATTATTAGTAAGATAGCAATGTCCCCGCTACTGCACCTGTGTTTCTTATATTTTTCATTGCGTAATATAATTTTTAATTTTTTACACGGAATCCTAATTATTTTCCAAAAAATTTATTGCTATCATTAAGCAAAAATATTTCTCACAGATTCAAACACCTGCTAGTAAAACTGTCTATTGAATGGGATTTTGTTCAATTTTTATGAGTCTTTATTCTTTAAAGTGCAACCTTAATTACTTTTGAAAATCAAAATTATCCTAAAATACCCAGAGAAACTTCAGCTGTCTATAAAAAAATATCCCCTTACAATCCATCCCGCCGTTCCAGAAATTACCCGGAACAAGCCGACAAAATTTAAAAAAAATGTGTTTTTGTTTATAGGTATCGTATATTTAAATAGTTCGTTCATATCTAAATATTTAAAAAAATATTTTGACATTACAAACAGGCACTTCAATTTTATTTATTAGTATAGATTGGAAAAAAAAAAAATATTACTTTACCTTTACCTTTACCTAAAACTAAACAATCATAAATAAAAAAATAATAAGGGACCTCTCCATTGATATATATCTATATATCATCCATTGATCATATTATCCATTCATATAATATTTTTTTTTAAAATATATCAATTGACCTCAGTTACAGAACTTATGTAGGTACATTGCATATAATGTCAAAGTTTGTGAATTACAATTTTTATTTAAATAATCTATTACGGCCATGAATACATGTTCTTTAGCCCCAACTACGTATTATTTTACTTATCTTCAATGCTCTACCAAAATATCGGCCATTTCTTAAAACTTTCCAATGGAGCTGTTGTGAGATCTCAAAATACATGTTTCAGGAATATTAACCTACTATAGTTAAAGTAAACTAAAGTATAGTAAAACGCCACCGAAATAATATAGTTTAGAATCGTCTATTGCAAGTCAATTAATTAAAAACAAATCAAAATCATTGGCCAAGAACCTATAATGTGCTTTGAATATTTTGCTAGTTCAATATAACGACAGTGGAAGGGCGGGTGCAATACAATCCCCAGATCGGAGCAATTCTTAGGCTGATGCCGAAGAAATCTAAAGAATTCGCAAAAACATCCGTTACTACATTCAAACAATGTACTTACTTAACGTGTAGTTTTCTCTCTACTTTATTACAAAACTTGATTAGGATGGGAGAAGGTGAGGGAGGGGTCATGTTTATCTTATTTCTCGGCCGTTTAACGTTAACGTAGAAAACCGTAGTTAGTATAACTGTAAGGCGACGTTTAACTTTATCGTCCTCGTAAAATGTTTTACGGCGTATATCGTATCGTAACGCAAAGAGAAAAGTTCGAAATTATTTACAAGATATCACAATATATATTATGTACCTACGACTACTCTTATTGTCTATGTTGTAAATACCTGGTAATGTTTATTTTTTACTAAGGGGCCGTAAAACGAAATATTACTTAAACTTTAATAGTGGTGGAGGGCCTACGTTTTGCTTATTATTGATAACAGTAGATGAAAACCCAGCTTCTCTCAGGTGAAATGTGCTCATAATACAAAATGTAGCTAGACATGAACTGTAACTTCACTGATTCGTATAAATCGGCACCGAGACGTGTGAATCGGGCTTAAAGAGTTCAAGATGGCATCCGAGTGGCCAATATGGCGGCCATTAGTACCATTAGAATTTAACAAAATACTCGAAAATCCGAATTTTACGGATATATGTTGTCGGCTCGATTTAAATAGTTTTTATATTTTATTATTCAGCTAAGGTTTCAATCGAGTCTACCGTAGCCCTTGACCGAATTATTAACATGGATAGGAGACGGGGAATCTGAATGGCGAAACGAAAACAATGTTTGCTTACATACTTTTAAATACTTAAGCAGATTTTGTCAGTGCTTCTTCACTCGGAGGAATCTTCCTTACATTATATAAAATGTAACCATACCCGGCTTTACCTGTAGTGCAGGGTGTGCAGCGCAGTTTTAGGGTGCGCTGAGCGACGCTTGTGACATCTACAAAGATGCGCGTCGCTCAGGGCGACATCGTTCTCAAAGGGCGCCAGGATGTTTGTGGTACACGGACGCTACAAGGGCTAGAGTCGCAGCTGAATGCAACGCATATCCTCTCAGTTACTTGATTTCTAACTCATGAATTAGTACTGCCCTGATTTACATGATTCCATTTTAAAATCGTAGATATATTATCTGGTCAGGTTTTAGTATATATTATGTTAAATTAAAAAGTATATAGAAAATCGAAGTCTGAATAATAGGAAAAAGGTTTACAAAAATGAGCATTATCGTATTCCTGTTAACATAATTCCTTACATTATATAAAAGCAACGTCTATCTCCCTATATGTCAGTTATTAGAAGCGAGCGGATCCGCAAGCACATACCTAGTAGTATATAATAAAGCATATAATATAAAGGAACTGGTCATAAACATATTATGCATGTATGTATGAAGAGTTATATATAAAGCCAATAACTTGCACATACAGTTAACTTGAAACCAATAGAGCGGTAACAATGCGGCCCTTACCGGCTGAAGATAACTTAAACTTAACTCGCTTACTCATGATAGCTTAGGTTGTAACTATGATGTATAGGAAATGGAAGTGCCCTTCGATTTTATCATAATGAATAAATATCTAAACACTAAAAAATTGAACGGGCCTTTTATTTAATACAAAACGTGAAAGTTATTTATAAAAGTAGTGTATTTATAGAAGTAATGTAATTATTATAAAATGCATTGAAAATTTGTCTGTCGTTCGCACGAAGGCAAAGAAAAATATTTAACGTGAGGTGCCGACGAAGAATAGTACCCCTCCATATCTTCCCATGGGCGTCGTAAAAAGCGAGTTAGGGATATACCAGGGGATAGGCAGCACAGGACTTGTCCCAGCGACAAGCCAGACCCGCCACCCCCAAAGGGGGCAAAGAAGAAAACTCCTGCATCGTCGGCCGCTAAAGTGTCGACGGCGCAGGGTATGGATGTGGAGGAGGGGCGACCACCTGACCCTTCCTCAGCCGTCGGTAAGCCGCGTGGCGGCGAATCCCTGGGTTCAATCCAGGCCGCTGGCAAAGCGGGGCCCGGGGGCGGTGGGTGCGGGTACACCTATCGTCCCAGCTGTTAAATCTGCACGGGCTGGGAGATCGAGGCGCACCGAGTGTCCCGGTTGCGCCTCCCAAGGTCGACGTCAAGAGGGGGGTCTCACCACTCCTTTGACCCCCCTCAGACCATCAGGACGGCGGCTCTCACGAGCCCAACGCATGGCGAGGGAGCGGAGCCAATGCTAACGCTGTATCCCGAGCCCTCGCCATAATGCGTGTTGCGGACACCATGGGGTTTTAGTCAGTAGGAGTCTGACACTGTTCCGCTCCCCTACCCGGGGGGTGGTTCGTCCATGAAGGATTTCCCCATGTAAAAAAAAAAAAAAAAAAAGGGATAGCCAGCAGCATCCCCTGAGCACCTCCTAGTTACTTTTTTGCGGCTGAGTGCCTTCAGCACTCGCCCCTAAAGTCACGGTAACGCTGTAAAAGCCTTTTTGGTCAACAGCGTTAGCTAGTTAGAAAATAAATCTCTGAGCACCACAACCAACTACTCCGGTCGCTAACCCGCCTGCCAAGCGATTCCCCCTATTTTGGGGAGACCTATGTCCAGCAATGGACGTCTTTCGGTTAAATCAACCAATCAACATTTAAAATATTCTTTGATATTAATTGTTTTACGAAACCAGTAAACCATCGGAACCCTATTATAAGCAGAGCGTATCTTAAAATTGGAAGAAACCAGAATATCCAGAAAACATAGGAAAAAGCTAGATATCGAGGAGTACTTAAATTTAGTTAGATAGACATTTAGTTTGAAAAGATATTGGTAGAAAACAGGAATTAGTGCGATTTAGAAAGAATACACAGACTAGAATCTTAAATGATTTTATCCATGCCGTAAGTTTTTTCCCTTCTAGAACCCAACGATATCAATGTGCGTACCTCTGGCAGCGCGTCAAAGTAAACTGAGTGAAAATATTCGCAAACAACGTCGATTGAAATCGATCCGCATTTACTAAGAATGATGGAGAAGGTAAATTGTGAAAATTAAATACCTGAAGATAATAAATTTATTGAAAGGTATTGGATATGAATGTGGACGGTTACATGGGAAGGGGAAGACCAAAGAAAAGATGGATGGACTGTGTGAAAGATGATATGTTTTGAAAAGGAGTGAATGCGGAGATGACAACAAATAGAGAGGAATGGAAGAGGAAGACATGTTGCGCCGACCACAAATAAAAATGGGAAAAGGGTAGGGATGTGATGAGATAATAAATTTATTAATTGAAACGATAATGGATATTTGACGATTGAATCCACCTATCATGTTGTATATAGAGCCAGAGCTTTTGGTGAAGAAAATCATAGTGTTAAAATCATACAATGGTGGTAGAGCATTTTCACCAGCACACCACCATTAAACCACTCTTAAGTTTGAAAATCTCCCTCCGTGTATTTACAGATGTATTCTGTCAGCATGACTTGGCCACCATAATTAACATCTGATGAGATTGTGATCAAAGTGCTGAGGTTATTATAGTCCAGAAAAAATGGAAATATAAATAATTCACGTCATTTCTCTTCTCTTTATTATTCGATTTTTTTTCCTTGCTTAGAACAAAGAATTTATTTATTTGCACCACATAACACAAAACAATAAAAAAACATTATATGATATTACTACATAATCTTTAAAAAAATATATACTCAAAAGACAGAATGTTGTGCGGGACCAAACAGGCATTATTGCTGCACTTAAACCATGAGTATTCTGGCTGCACCTCCTAACCCGACGTCACAGACAAAATAAAAACAACATTGATTGTGACCAATTTTTGAGCGAATTAGTAATTATGGTAATAGATTGGTACTTCTATACTTTAAAAAAATGCATACCTCAGATATATTGTTCACCTGGTCGTAAGTGAAATCGCACTGTCCGTGGCCACTTAAGTTAAAAGATATGAGCATAAAACCCTTACCCCTTTTTTTTTTGACGGGGGAAATGCATTTACGCACTACCCTTATCTATTGTATTTAGGGGATCAAAGTCCCACAATACAATAGATAAGATACGGAGTGACGAGCTCCGTGCCAGTGTGGGACTCACCCGGGCGTGAAGCGCCCGGAAATACCCACTAAAACCCCCCGGGGCCGTCCGCTGCATTTGGGATGGAGGCGACACGAGGTGGCTTTCGCAAGCACCGCGTCGCCCCCTGCAGCGAACCCGCCGGGCCTCGTCGTGCAATGGCCCAGTGGGGATGGGGGAGAATACTTCTCCACCCCACCTCTTCGCCCGCCTCTCGAAAGAGGCATGACCAAGATTGGTCAACCATCCAGGGGGGCAGGATATACTTCCTGCCCTCCCAATGAAACAGGAAAGAATGGGACAGACAGTGACGGGCAAAGAAAACAGGTGAAGAAACCCGCCACTGCTGAAAAAAAAAGAAGGATAAGTGGGTCCCTCTCCTGAACTCATCTTGCCACACCGACAAGACAAGCAAAGAGAGGGATACCCGAGTAGAATAAAACCCTTACCCCTGGCGAAGCGTGTGATGGGAGAATATTGGGTTTAGCATGACCACCATGCACATCGTCCCGGTCCGTCAAATGTCCAGAATCAGTAAGTGTATATCCAAACATACAGAGACGCTTTACCAGTGAAAGATGTAGTCTGCCCTTGATAATGGCGACTGTCAATAGATTCACATCTATCGAAAGTCGTCAACTCTCTTGGACTGTACTTTAATGAGCATCGTATTAAGTGCAGTAATTTGGTCTATTAAGGAAATCAGCTCTATCAGACTACAGACGTATAAGTCATACAGACACACGGACTTGACCGCGTACATGGTACAGCGGACGACCGAACTGATCAAAGTTATCAGTCGCCGTGTGGACACAGTCAGGTACGGACGTCATTATCGAAGTACGAAAATGATGTTTATGCATATAAAGAGCATACAGACAGATAATTCTAGAATAAATATGAAATAGAATTTTTATGCGAACGTTGATAGCTATTTTTTCACACTTATGACCGCAATAATTATTTATGTTGCACGTTTTTAGAAGTTAAAATTTTTACGTGGAAACACAATATGACGTTTAAATACATTCCTTTATGAATATTAACTTTTATTTGGTCAAAAAAAACAAATCACATCACAAAACATACTGCGTATATTTTTATTAACGTGCTCATAATTTATACACCCATACTATAAATACAAATTTATATTTACCGCATAAAACATACACCTGTGTTATACATAGTCATGTAGGCAATTAGTACGACTCCACATTGATAGATTTAATATCCTAGGTAGGGATATAATTTCGCCGCGAGAGAACCTTCTTTTCTCTGTGGTAATTATTACACTCTTTGGAGTGGACTGAAAACTTCGGTCGTCCGTCGTCCCATGTACGCGGTCCGGTCCAGTCTACGTGTCTGTTACGGCATTAATAAAATAATATACCGTATCCATATAATAACATATTATAACAAACATGGAGAAACCTAATCGAAGTCGGCTGAACGGTCGGTATCGAGATAGTTCGACCGAACTAACATCCTTCGGCCGGTCGCAATTCGACTCCAACCGAATAATATCAACACCTTAAAATAACTTATACCTACATAAGTACATACATACATTATTGTTATTATAATTTTGATATACAACCAGTTCCAATTATTGAAGTAAGTTTTGATATGTTATTAGATTTTATTACATTAGATAATTAGGACAGGGATTTTTCATTAATCCTTCCCCGATTGAGACTTCTATGTCAAATTTTAAATAATTATGAGGCTGTACTATGGTTGTACACCTTTCCACCAGGAAGAGAAGCCCAATCCATCCCTAAAGCGGATGGGGGTATGGGCCACTCTTCTTTACCACCCTCTTCTTTATAGACCCCTCTTTCGTGGCCTTCATCTCAGATTCCTCCCTTACAGGTATCCTACTGGCAACCCCCGACATCTGCCCCTCTAACAACTCCAGCTTGTGGTTAATCCCCTTCATCACCACCTCCAACTTCCCCATAACCGCCGTAGTAATCTTTGCAACCACCTCTTCCTGTACAACCCCTTCTCCTTTTCCTTCAGCACAATCTCCATCTCCTGGTATGTATATATAACCTCACTTAAGACGACTGAGGACATTCTTTAGGAGATGTAACTGATCAGGATAACTACTACGCATGACTTAAAACTTGGCCCTGGTCTGGTAATTTCTGCGCCCCTCCAAGGTGTGCGCCCTGTACCTAGGCACCGCTGGCACCGCTCTAGTTACGGCATTGATGATAAGTGGTTTCAAATTTACGTCCAACGACGCGGAATGTCAAATGTCGCTTCAAAATCTCTATATTTTACTTTATGCTTCCTTCACTTACAAACGCCTTCATTTAAATTTTGTAGTTAATCTTCTTTGCATGTGACGATTTTGTTTTTTAAAGGACTGATAGAAGTACATAGTGAGAAGGAGATAGAAACAAAAAGTAGAATTATAATTTTTTCCTCTATGTTGATAATATTATGTATTCGTTGATATAATATAGATTCATTCTCAAGGAAGCGTTCGCATTGACTGTATTTTAGAAAGTGGGTATATATGTTTATTTATCTCTTTCTTGGTTTATCCTTTACTAATAAATTGACTTAGACATTTAAACTTTTTGCCAAAGGAGTTTCACTTCTGAACTCTGTTCATTCGCTTTTTTTGTTTTTTTTTTTAACCCAGAATCGAAATGACTTTTGCAACTAAATCCAATACATAAACACCGACTACATTATGGAAGAGTATATTATTTAAGTCGTTTATGTACATTCCTCCCACACACAAAATTTCGCAATATATTTTCATACAAGCTCCACGGATTGATTAAAAAACTTTCGTTTATTACAAACGATATTTACCGTCGTAGTTTTTCCCTTTTTATTTTTCTTAATAAAAACTTATATTCGCCGGCAAATTAACCGGTTGAGGTACACGGATGGCTTTTGCGAAGCGTAAAATCGTGGACAGTCGCGTACGCAAGTTTATTAACACATTTTTATTAATTAATAACAACGCGACTAGTAAAGCACACACATCATTCTGTCAGTTTCGAAGCGGACGTTCATTAATCATTTTATATTTATAGCAACTTTTGAAGACCCGACTTCCTCTGGTCCTACGTGGTAAGGACTAACCCAAAATTACGAGATTTTTTTGGTATAAAGCATTTATAACTTTTCAAGGTACAATCTAATTTTATTAGATAAAACTTTGAAATCGTTATCGGGCAATGTCGAGGCAACATCACGCACCGTTTTTAGTTTACACAACGTACTATTATATCTGGCAACCCTACGTGGATTTCCTTACTCATCTCACTCTAAATAGCCAAGTCAGCATCTTTGTATCCTACACACCCATATCCTAAACTCTCGCCCAGTCAGTCTTCACCACACTCAATCCGCGCTGGTCATACTCTCTTTTTGTGACTTGTATTTTTCCGTTTTAATAAAAACTATATTTATTGTGTGCATAAATAGGGACACCGTATAACGTATGTTCAACAAAATCGAGTGATTTCGTGACTTTTTCTGAGTTTCCTCACCCCTTCCGAACCTCACAATATTAATGGGCGATCCGAAATGGGTAGAGTATTTTTCCGACCACATATCTACACTCTAGTAACCCGGCGGCCATCTTGGTTGTGTTAAGATCCGGGGGATTATTGTGGTAATTCAGAATTCACTTTCCAAACTATTATTATTTTTAATGGGCTTCGTTCGAGCACAATAAGGCAAAATTTGTCAAGTAAATCACCAAAAGTATAACGAGTAAGGACCATAGTAGGTACTTGGTAGTAGTAAAGATACCTGCAAAACAAGATAAGGCATTATTTCAAGACAAATGTCGTCCATAATATTGCATTTGGAAACGCTTTTAAACCGTTTACATAGTATGTAAGTATACATAACAATGAGTACGGTTTTTTTTTATGTTTTCTCAGCAAAGAAAGTGTATATTAACTGTTGGTAAATGCAATACTTAGCGACCAGCTTTAACGCTTCTTCACGCCAATTTTGTTTGACCGGATAACAAAAGAAGGAGAGAACACGCTAGCAGGGAGTTCATTCCACATCTGCACGGTACGATAAAATTCGGAAGTTTCTTTGTTCGTTTGTGCACGTGTTAGAAATGAAAGTTCTTCAGCGATATTCAATATAATTCTGTAAGACAAATTATTCATGAGGAATAACCCGGGAAAGAGATAAAAAAACACGCAAACCCACTTTATAAACCACACTCATGTGCTTCCTTAAGAACAAATGTAGCACTAAGTGGTGAGAATTATAATTGCACAGTCAAAAAGTATAGCGTACTTATAATTTTTGTTTAATCTAACGCTCGTCGCATAACTTAACCTTGAAATATTACTCTCTTCTTGCACAAGGAAATATGACTATAACAGAAGGCATGACTTCATTAAAGAAAACAGTTTCTAAAGTGAGTGTACCAGCATTAGCGGTAACCATTCCACGACCGACGAATGACTTTTCTCAGAGCACGGCACATTGCCTCCCATATCAGGGGTCCCCGGTGCTATAACACTTTTTCAGGACCTTTTTCGTTCCCTCCGTCCCATTGTCGGTGACCGCTCACCGATCAAAACGATCGCGTATGATCAACGTACTGTACGCGAGTTAAGTTAATCTCTAATAGTCTTACGAACATTTATTAAATCGCCTAACGTTTACTTCTATTCTTCTTTGGTAATAAAATCGACGAAAGATAGATAAAAAACAGGAAAAAAAAAAAAAAAAAACATAGTAAAGAAAATATTTGATTCGATTTGTTTGTGAATTAGGTAGTCCAAATTCTGTCATAACTATTTCAATATGTGTATTATGAATAAATACATAACCATTTTAATTTATTTAATTCAGGGAAACTTACAGCTAAAATAATAGAATAAATACAATGAACAAAATTTTAGGCCATTTAAAAGTTTCCTCAACTACAATACATAATTATTCTAGTCAGAACATTAAGATCGTTTGATTTGCGTATGGATTACAGGAAAAATGATGATTTAATTGTATGTTTAACTAAAGAAGAGATAGTGTTAAATATATCATAACTTTTGCCGAGTGCATTAAATTGGCTACTTATGCTAAATGCTCTTAAAATGTAACTATTGGGTCGGTAGGTAGCGCTTACAGTTGGCACGTAGAGGAGCTGTCGACTTCTGAAGCGTGCAGGCGGAGTTCACAAATGAATGGCATGCCACTCAGTCAGTAATTCATAACAGTCCCCGATTGCACTTGGTATATTTAAAAGAAAGGATAGATCTGTTATTCGCCTGCGTTCATATAGCGGGAAGAAATTAGCCAATTTTAGCCAAATATTAATTAATATCAATCTATACTGTAAAAATGGATAAGTTATTTACATGTAATAAAACAATTAAAAGACGAAATCTTTACATTATTTGGATATTCAAGTGAAAATGCGGGAGAAGTTTAATTCTTACAAACGTATTCGCTGTTTCCTCCCTGGATAATGAAGTTATAGTAAATATTTTACACCACCACGGCCATGATTTGATTTTTCTATAAATTAATAATTATTATAGAAATTAGAAGCCCACAAATAAGAGGAAAAAATACCTGGTTTTATTATCTTTTTCAGACTTACGTCAAAGAAATTTGACAAAAAAAAAAAAATGTCAAACTTGGTAGAGGTGTAACCAAAATGTATCTTATTTCATAATTGGAAGAATAATTTTAGACTAAAAGTAACTATACCTCAAAATGTTGGAGAAGGCGTACCCTTTTAAGAATACACTTTCTACAGGGTTTTTAAATTTCTATATGTATAACTGTTTGTTAGTTTGTACGTCAATCACGAAAATTGGATGACGTTTGGTATAATTATAGATTATAATCTGTCATAACGTTTAAGATGTTTTTTTCACATCTTAATAAGAGATATTCATAAGTGTATTCGTACCTGTGCGAAATTCGACGGAAGAAACCGCGGGAACGACCAGTAAATAAATAAATATAAATGTAAATCCAAGTGATGCTTACAGTAGAGTAAGTTATTGACTGCGTCAGATTTCCTTCAAAAAAAATCTTATATCCTCGCTTGGCGGTGCTCTTGTCGCTGAAGATATCGGATACAAACGCCTGCCTGGTCTTAATATCGGCAACCGGTAACTCACCTGCCTCCGCGGCTGCCTGCCTTGACGTGTACCGTAAGTTACAAGAAAACCAAGTTTTTGAACTATAAACAACGCATGTCAAAATATAAATGGTTAAAATTGCAAAACATTACTTTTGTTTAATACTTAATTTTAAAAAATAAAACGTTTATATCTCGGCGTCCATATTTTAATTATTTAATAAACAATTACAAATATCCCCTTTCTGCCAAAATATCGGTTGCTCCACCCATATTTAATTAATTCTAAATATAATTCTTATGAATTTATGTTAGAATAAATTATTATTCCAATGCTTTAATTAAGAAAGACTTTTTTAAAGAGCTGGAATACTCTGCTTTTAAGTGATCTAATAATCGTAATGAATATTTAATGGTATTTGCTTGTTGCTAATTATTTAAAATGTTTCTAAAAACTTCAGAATCGTGTGTATTTAGGATAGGTATGTGTTTTTAATTTTTAGTTACTTAATAATGTATAGATAGTTAACTGATTGAGTTATATTGAAATTGCGTTCAAAATATTTTAATCTATGTTAAGATTAGAAAAAAAAAGCAAACCGAGATGATTTCGCAGGCTTGATTTTAAATGTTAGAAATTTGTTTTTTATTTCTTGCTATAAATAGCAAGAATAAACGATAGTAAACGATAGAACATAACTTTAATAAAATGACTACATATAAGGAATAATAATAAATAATATTTCTTTAATTCTTTGTTTTAATTATTTTCATTTCCTTCATTATTTTATGTACGATGTACGATTTTTTTCCTAAAAATTATTAAATTGTAAATACTTTGAAAGTGGTTGTTCTTCATTGAGTTGTTTTCTCAATCGGTGGTAGATTTTTGACGCTCATGAGCGGCTTTTCAGGGCCCTAATTGAATAAAGTATTTTTGACATGCGGTTTTTTTTTCATTCAGAGAACAATTAATAACTCCCCCTCTAAAACTCTTTAAAGAGGTCGAGGCATATTACCAGTAAGCCTATATATTAAAAACATTTCGAGAGCCAGTAAAAAGTCAGAAACATAATGAAGGTTTAGTTAATGAATTAATTATAAGAACCATACTTGAAATTAAAAATAATAACGAGAATTAATGAAAAAAAAAAAAAAAACCATAAAAGCCTAGAAAATATTAAGGTATTTTAATTCAAGTAATTATTAAATCACTGTCGCTCATAAATTAGACGGTACTCCAAAGACGCAGAGAGAACGGATATGAGCTACAAACGGATATTGCGCATACACTCATCGCAGGTACATTCCGCCTACAGTGTAAACTACCCACATTTGGTTATAAATGTTCTTTGACGTTTAACGTATGTCTTTTGTTATTACAGGTTTAGTCCACAGTGTGTCCGACAGATGATACACGTGATACGTTACAGTAACGTAAAATTTTCGTTATTTATATAATACTAACTACCCAGCTTCGACGGGTATAGAGAAATATTTATTTAGAAAATATATAATACAATTAAAAAAACCTTTATTCAATTTAGGTCCCAAGAAGTCGCTTAAAAACGTCAAAACACTACCACCAGTTCGGAAAACAACCCAGTCAAGAAGAGCCGGCAAGAAACTCGATCTGGTTCCTTTTTTTATAAATAGAATATTTCTATTTACGCATATACGCGAATATATGTATGTATAAAATGTATTCTAAATGTTACTACAGAGTATACAATACAATCAAAACAAATGTCATCCAATTTTGTTCAGCAGTTTTTGCGTTGTTGGCGAACAAATTAATAAACGGACAAAAATTTCAAAAATCATAGTAATATGTTCTGTTGTCGATTCTGAATCCCCTTGTGGTATTTTTTTCAGAAATATCTTTAATGTACCGGTTTCGTCGCTCTAGCCTTTTATTATAAGTATAGAATAGAAATAAAAACAAGTTGGCTGTCCCACGCTTTAGGCTAAGTAAGTCTAATAAAAGCTTTATAGGTAATAGTATTCGGTTTTACAATAAGATCCCAAGTAACATTACCGATTTACCTGACAATAAATTCAAGCACCACGTCAAGCGTGTCTTAATTTCAAAAGGTTTATAACAGGGTGGATCATTACTTGAACGATAGTGATGTCTGGAATTTACACACCTCTTTTGCTTCCGCTAATATTGGTTATGACTATAATTTAAATAGTTTTAATATAAAAAAATATATAATCAGTAGTAATCGTTCACAATGGTCCTCATAAGGAAGCTGAAATTTACTCAAAGGGCAGTGGAAAGGGCTATGCTCGGAGTTACACTGCGTAATCGAATCAGTAATGAAGAGATCGGCAGAAGAATCAAAGTAACCAACATTGCACGAAGAATTCCCAAAGTTAACTGGCAATTGGTTGCTCGTCGAACCGATACGCGATGGGGCCAACGGATTCTCGAGCAGCGTCGGTGTGCTTTATAAGGTGGAACAACGACCTGGTAAAGGTCGCGGAAGTCCGCTGGATGCGGGTGGCATAAGAGCGGTCGTTGTGAGAATAATAAATCAACATCTTTATTATTAGGGAGGCATGTTTCACGTAAACATAGAATTGACTTTCATATTGTAATGACTACTGTATACATCTAGGTATTACTCCTTAATTGATAATGAGCATGTTGTACAGTTACATTACTCGAGTTAAGCTGAAATCGGTTAAGTGAGAAACAAATTAGCAAATAGAACCTTAAAAATCAGTAAAACATGCAATTTAACGAACCAACCCACCGCCTCGGCCTATCGGCACCGCACCGACAACGATCAAAAAACCAGGGCCTCAATTTTTACAACACCCACTAAAACTTTTTTACGGCTGGCAACACTCGTAAAGGGTATAAATAAAATATAGCGGGTGGCAACACTGACAGCGGCGGGTAGCGCAATAATTTCCACGTTTTGGCGACTCGAGAGCTGGGTTCTTTTCGATTATAATTTATAGCTGAACAAGGGTTCCTGTCGTATCAAATGATGCCATTGTATACGAAGTGATTAGTAGGTAATGCAGAAACGCGGTCACATAGCAATGGATACTTTTTGAATTCCTTACTAGTTTTTTTCCGTAATTTGACTAATACGAATTTATATTGACAAGTTTTTTTTAAACATTTAATTACACACTGCAGACTTTTGGTCCGCACTCTTTATTACATATGTTTTTCAAAAAAACAAAACGACTTACATCTATGTGAACTTTATAACTATTTTTTATTAATATGTTATTATTATTTTTCCCTTAATTATATGGCTTAGTCTATATTATTAGTTTATGAATTGTAGATTTTCTTTCCCCTACTTTTTCCTATTTTTTCTCTCCAAACCCTAGTCACATCCCCGACACTACCGTGGGGTGTGCATTTAACTTTTGGGTTACGGTGTTTATCACCCTATCATATTGCCTCTTTATGCCAATTTTGAGGTTATAGTCCACGATGTCTTAATCCGTCGCTGTCGACGCCTTGCGGACTCATCTGACTATCGCGTCGTCTCAGTCGTCGGTGTAGTAGACATAGGTGTCTGTGTGTCGTGACACTGGCACCACGGCATGTGGGACGCTGTCATTGACTTGCAGCCTCTTGCCTTTTGTTTGTAGGATTACTACCTAAAATGAAACGACTTTTCTATTATGCAGTTTGAAGCAGACAGTTAGTATATTTTCTAGAACACAAATGACATGTACATAGACAGTATTAATAATGGTATGTTCATTATTGCACAATCTAGATGTCACTAGTCGACTCATATACAAGATTATCTTGATAATTATAACACTACCGATGGAAATGTTAGTCCCTCAGCCTCGTGAATGATCAAAATACGTGATCTCTCACCGGAGCCGAACCTCTACCTGAAAGGTTCTTTTTCTCTTCCTGGTTGAATACCAAGAATAGGGTTTTCAGGACCGCAAAGGGAACTTCCACTCCTGTGTATCACACTTGGCTAATGGACTTTACTCTGGGTCTTGATGAGTAGACTTCACCGTATATTTCGCTCAAAGCGTAAGCTCTGACTATAGGGTTACGATGAGTACACAGCCTATGTTCTGTTACATAGGTGACTGATGTTGGTCGGCAGTAATCCATTCTGAAAATGTTATTCCTATCAATGAGCGGCAGCTGGTTATCATCTCCGACGAGAAGAATTACATTTACCCCCAATCTTGCGGCTACCAGAATGGCCCCGAAGTGCTTCATAAGAGCCTCATCCACTATTAACCGTGGACGTTTATCCATTTACTTGTATCGAGGCCATAATACGGACTCTTCACTCAGCGTCGCTGCCATAGCGCTCCACTAGCTTTTAATTAAGGTCCTTAGCCGCTTCGATTGTGGTTGTTGGAATTACATCTCTTCTCTCATCGAAGTTTTAGACATGCCATGTCCTTTTTGCTCAGACCAGAACTCCATTGATCCATTGGATTTGTGGCATCGCTTCAGTGTCTACCGCCGTGCTCAAGACTCTCGAAACATTCTTCTCCTCTCGAGATCAAGCATAATCCTGGTACACTTAGTGACTACCACTATTGGATCCTGTGTGGGTGTTTGAAATTTCCATATATTGGCAGGTTAGTATGAAACTTGTTTTTGAAGTGTTTATGATAATCATGTTTCAAAATTCGACAAGATGATTACTCGCCGATTTGGTTTAAAAAAAATGTTTTTAGGTATAGTATTCCGTAGATTAATTCATATGTATTTAGTAAAGGGCTGTTATTTTGATATTACAAACGGACACTACAATTTTATTTATATGTATAGATAAATGTGATCCGGGCAACGTCTAAATAGTTATGTTTAGTAGCACAAGTGAAATTAAGACAAATTAAGGAGCCGTTTCAATATTACGCAGGCATCAATTAGGGGGCGGCTCATGTTTTGCTTATTTATTATACCATGGGACGGTGTGGGGAATATTTACTTATGAATCTTCATTATTTGTAATTAAATAACTAAATACTTACGTAATTATGAATTAGAGCTTTTAGATAAGTGTTTTGAGTGATCACTATCGCTGACAAGAGGTGCGTGCGCACTCAATAATTTTTATGATTCGTCGAAGATCTGCCCATTGGTTTTTATTATAAAATTAAGACCATTTTACTAGGATCCGATCGAAAGTTTTGTTAATTAACATAGTTTGTTGCCAGTCGCCAGATTAAGCGGAAGAAAAAACAACCGTATGAAAATTGCAATACTGTTCTTTGTTATACAACGACAACTGCCTATAATATAAGTTACAAAACGTCGTAAATATTGTCATAAAATTGTTTGGCTTCAACTGTAGAGGCATCTGTAATCATATCACGTATTAAGAAAACTGGGATGCGTAATAAAACCACGGAGAAATTAATCTTGTAGGTCAGTACATGGATTTCATAAACTTTTTATCGTTCGAATAAAAAAATATTATCGTCTCGTTACTTGTAAATCGCATAATAATACAATAATTACTATAGAAATAGTAAGAATTATGTTTACATTACAAATACAGAAAAAGTCAGAAGTTAACTTGTTGTTTGATTAGACTTTTGGAACCCTTTCTAGCCTCACGTGATTAATGGACGATCCCTAAGCACTATATCATAGCCCAACGATGAGGAAAAAAAAAAGTAAACGATATTCGATCATATTCCAACAGAGTAACTTCGTATGCGTACAAAGTGTTTATTTATAACCTGTAAAGGCGCGCGAAATGATTTCAATATAAATTGAACCTTATAAATAAACCTTTAAACTACTTTTGCGGCGAAATGGGCCGTAAATATTGCTTTCGTAATAGAATACCGACTTCAAAGTATAAAGTAAAGTGCTAATAAACATGCCTTTTCATATTCAATCCACTCTCTTAAATTTTTCCGCGGTCTGGAAAGGCGAACTCCTTTATTCCACTCCGAAAAATTGACTTTTCCCTACGTTTATGAGGTACGCCCACTGAAAAGGGTCGAAACTACTTAGGGCTTTTAGCGGGAAGGGATCCTTTGATTATTACGAGCGGATCTACTTACTCTCTGGTATTATTTAAAAAAACCTGCTACCAGACTGTATCCTCGTTCCTTCTTGGTGTATTCGTGTAATTGCGTCTAAAACTATTCATTGCTCTCCGCCTTACTTCTTAATATTTTTATTTATGTTATGACTAACGGCCCCCCTCCAGCTTTGCACGCGTATATTTTGTATCATTATATCTTAGCAATCTGTAATGAACAAAACAAAATTTGGCCTATGTTTATTTATTTTTTATTTACTAACTGTTCCCGTGAGTTCGTCCGCGTATCATATTCCGCACAATTATTCACTGCGTAATATTGTTTTCAAATAATCACTGGAAAGGAATGGACCCAAATTTTACACACCCCCCAAAATTAATTTGGTAATATCAGATAGCAAAGATATTTCTCACAAATTAAAATATTTGCCAGTAAAACTGACCCTTGAATCGGATTTTGTTCACGATTTCATAAGTTTTAATTTTATACAGGCCACCCTAACTATTAACTTCAGCTATCTCCCAGAAAAAGCCCAGTCAAAATTAGTTTAACCGTTTTGGTTTTGATTTTTTTTTTGTTTTGCCCTCCGATCTTACGTTACATTACATTTTCGACAGTTTAATGTATGTTCGCAAAAAATTCGGACAAGGTTGATTTGGTAAACGATCGGCATAATTTTAATAACAGAAAAAAAAGTCTAATAAAAGCTTTTTAAGTAATGTTGTTTGGTTTTACAACAAAAATTTTCAAGCACTATGTCAAGGGAGTCGTAGAGTTGCCAACATGCACATGATACCTCTAGTGTTGCATGCGTCTATAGACTACGGTGACCGCTTACAATCAGGCGGATCATATCATTATTTGCCACTTTAGTGGAATAAAAAAGTCTAAATTTCAAAAGGGTGGATCATTATGTGAACGATAGTGATGTCTGGAAATGAGACCCGCCGCCATGCATCTGATAATGAACTTTGTATAAATGAGTGATAAAAGTTTCTCAAAAAAAGAAACCATATCGAGTTTGTTGAGTTTGTCGAAAAAAAAGAATTCATAAATATGTCTCCAAAAACTATAAAAACCAGATCAAAGGTACGTATGTAAATACGGTATAACAACGAAACCGACTTAATAAAATGTCACTCGAAGAACGTTCTAAACAGAAATCAAAATTATATTTAATCATCACAAGATTTATATACCACTTGCAGCGGCTTTTAAAATGTTATGTTTCTTTTTTTTCTATTTTAATAAAAACTTTCGCACCCAAAATGCTACCGACTTGTTGTCGAGTAGCAGAAACTTATTAAAGGGGACTTGCGGCTTAATTAAAAGCCAAGAAAGCATGTAATTATAGCGGCGGTAATGTAACCACACAAATATTCTGTAGATACTATGTGAAAATGTTTATATACTTTAAATGTTAAACATATGTGTATCTCCCTACATAAAACTTTTGCATCATTTAAATTCAATTCACTTCAAATGACTCATCAATAAAAGCTATAATCTCAAACCTTTTCTTTATCTGTTTTTTTTGTTTAACTTTGCACTGAAACGAGTTTTATTCACAATTTCATGAGTTTTAATGTTTTTACGCGGAACCCTGATTATTTTCCAAAAATCAAAGTAGCCTAAGTTACACGGAATAACTATAGCTATCTAACAAAAAAAAAAAATCCCGCCAAAATCAGTCTTGCCGTATAGGTATGGTATATACATTCTTATATGTTTAGTAAAAAGTAATAATTTTGACATTACAAACAGAAACTTCAAGTTTATTTATTAGTATAGATAGGTACTCTATACGTGCAATAACCCCTTGAGCATTAACCTGCCGTTTACGCCAGTTTTCAATTGTTTTCTTATTGTCTTATTTTTATGGGTAGTTGTCATATTAATCATATGATATTATGATGGTAATATATTACGATCTCACTGATCAGCTTCTGTCAAAAGTGAAAAAAGAAAAAAACATTAGAAAAGTCGTAATCCAACGTTTACTAAAACAATAAAAAGGGAGAAAAAAAAGAAATAAAATACAATAAAAATATACAAGCGCCATATCGTGTGGCATCGTTGTTTATCGCGACAGTTTGCGGTTCGCCAACGCCGTGAGACGCCTCGTGGGAAATTAGCGACCGCGGACTAAAAGTACCTACCACTCGGATATTTTCGCAGACACAAGAAAACTCCCAATTTTGAAGTTTTTAAACTTCAAACCGAACTATTGGTCTCTGTGGAGCCTTTTTTTGTTTGTTCTTTTGCCAGTAATTGACACGGATCTGTAGGATAGTCTGTCGAAGATACCAAAATAATATTTGCCACGAAGTTTGACAGTGAACTGAATATGAGATGGATCATCTATAAATATTTTAACAGTTAACGATTACTTTTATTGTGTATACTAACTGTGCCCGCGGCTCCGCCCGCCTTTCACATATTCTTCACTACGTAATAACCTTTTTAAATAATCATTGAAAATAATTTAATGATTTGATGATGCTCACTTTGTTTATTATTTTTTTTTACGGAAGCCAAATTATTATGCTAAAAAAAATTTGCTATTAAGAGGAAGCAAAACATTTCTCACAAATTCAAGCTCCTGGCAGCAAAACTATGCATTGAATCGGATTTTATTCACAAATTCATTAGTTTTAATTTTTTTACATGGAACCCTGATTAACCTTAAAAATTAAAGTATTACGCCTCACTTAAGCGTAATAACTTCAGCTATCTATCAAAAAAAATCCCGTCAAAACCGGTCCAGCCGTTCCAGAAATTAGCCAAAGCAAACAGACAGACAAATCTTTTAAAATTGTATTTTTCGTATAGGTATCGTATTCACATTTAATTTAGTAAATATTTGCTATTTTGAAATTACAAACAGACACTTACATTTTATTTAATAGTATAGATATCATGTAAAATGCCATAAATATTACATAGTATAGAGTCAAATACTGAAGGCTTATATGAATACGATGCTAGATCAAGACGCTACCAAAATTCCCATTTGTTTTAGGTATCACTAATTATTTTTTTCTATAAAGTATGGGGTTCCAGTGGCGAAGCACTCTAAAAACCCGGTACCTTATAGCCTTATTAAAAAAATCGCACAACACTCACTTTACAAACAACAAATATACTACTATTATTATATGATGTTTATAACAACCACACAAAACACACATCAAAGAACCTGCCATAAAATCCGGTAGAAAAACGACGGAATTGAATTCACATATCCATCCATATTTCATTAACACGCACACAAAGAAAGCACTAGTAAAGTTCTGTAAACGTAGCGCACGTTTATGCAGCAAATAACTCACTTAGTCGCGGCTTATTCCACTTAACTTTAAACTGTATTGTTATAAACCTACGGTTTTTTTTGCAAATTACATTTAATTGCAAAATTTTGTCACTATCCCAACGAGACTCTGCCATACATGTTTATAAATTGTGTGATCACAATTAATAGTGGTTAATACATTAGAATTATTGTTACGTGCTTTACTATTTATTTTATTTTTCAAATAATCGATGTTAGATTAGATATTTGAACAAAGCGCCATCTAGTGACTTACGCAGTAAACGTTAAGCAAATTTACAAGTCCTAATAGAGTCATTGCTAATTAGTCTCCATAGATGTCACTTTTTTAACAATTGGGCTATAATTATTTACGCTGCATTAACATTTTGGATTACTTTCAATTGTAGTATTTTGTAAATAGAAACATATGAGGTATTGTAATTGGTCGATCATGTGTCAATTTCATGAACAAAAACATGTAAATATTTAATTGATGAAAACTTGGTTGCAATTTATTTTTATAACGCAGTTTTTTAAAGTATGTTTTTCTTACGTATATCTATATATATTTATGTGTCTTTAATGAATCGCTTATTAATTCCTTGTTACTGAATTCTGATCGTGTTAACATTTATGCTCATGTGTTACCTAGTAATTACGTGCCAATATGGGAACAATACACAAACAAGTTAATAATACAGAAATATCATTCCGCATTTATGCAATTTGAAATAAACAAACAAACGTTTTGTGCTATTAATTTATTTACATCTTAAACATTATCAGATAGTGGTTTATTGTTTAATGTTGGTGGAACCTTAGCACTGGCTGCACCTGGAAAACAAATAATATATATATAAGATTTTACTTAATAAATATGATGTAGCATCTATGTCATGTGAAATGGTAGCGTTTGGTAATACAATATGCATCCAACTTTACTTTAAATGCTCCCGATATATTCTTGATAACACTAGGTATGACTGCAAAAATTTAGATAATCTTGAATTTGTAAACAATCAACATAATTTTAATGCAATGAATAAACATAAAGGAACTGTTCCATATTTCAGACTTAGTAAAACTAATAAGAGTTTCCTAGGTAATAGTGTTAGGTTTTACAATAAAATCCCATAGCACATTACCAATTTACTGGACAACAAGTTCAAGCACCATGTCAAGTAAGTATTAGTTTACACAGGTTGTTACAGGGCGGATCATTATGTGAACAATGGTAACTATTAATTATAAAGTTCCAAAAAAAAAAAAAAACATGGAGAAAAAAACCAGATCAAGTTTCTTGGCTGTTATCGATGACTGGATTGTTTTCCGAACTGGTGATAGTGTTTTGATGTTCATAAGTGCCTTATCAGGGCCTAAATTGAAATGGTATTTATAATTATGAATTTTATACTCCTGGGAAAATCTAAACACTAGAACTTTACTGAATTACAACTTGAGAACAACATAGTGACTTTACTGTAGAAGCATAGACAATCAATAACTATTTTACCATCAAGTTTGAACTATTAAGTAATTTCATTTTAAATGTTAGTTCATTCTAGAATAGATTGTTTACAGCCAATATTTTTCTCTTCATTTATCAACACTAGAAATGTTTTGTCTATCAGCATTTTAAGTATTGCTTGTATTATATTATAACACCTGGTATAAAAATAATATATGCATCTTATAATTCCATAACAGTTTTTATTTGGTTACCAAATGAAAGGATAAAAAGTGTAAAAAAATCATTATTTATTACTGTACATACCAATTTCATTTTGAACTATTTGCATTTATATAATGATACAAGATCACTAGCAGGAATATTGAAACTCCTAGAATATTCGAGAAAACAGCCAGCTGGATGTCAGTAATCATTTTGTTGTGTTTATCTGAAATGTTTATTAAACACAAAAATATATTTTTGAGAGTTAATAATTTATAAAATGTGAATTAGGATCATTATCCCTGCGTGATTCTTTTAAGACAGTACCAGGTACCATCTGAGTTTGCAAATGATGGATTTGGTTATGTCAGTCACACAGAGACCAAAGTAGGATGGCACCATAGTCTTTGTACATTCCTGTGACAGTTCGTCTGTTTTATCCAATATAATTTGGGTAAGTCAGTCACATGGACCTCCAGAACAAAGCAGAATCGCACTATACTCTTCGCGTATTTCTTTGGGTCATCAATATTACCTATCCAATATAATTCATTCATGAAAATCAAACGTACCATAGGTTGAGAGTAACACAGCTAAGCCGGTTGGTAAGATACCGATGACAGGTCTAGATATGCCACATAGGATAATGTTACCTGACTAAATAAGACTGTATTTTCAAGAATAATAATAATAATAAAGACTCAGAATACCATCAGTAATTATTTTTATAGGTCTTATAAAATTCTAGCAATGCGTACACTGCTTGAGAACACATACCTATTACCAAAATGTGTATATAGGTTGATAACCACAATACACATGCGTGAAAACATTATATATTCGATTATCTCTCACGACATTTATTGTAATACTTACATTGTTTCTATTGTCTAAGAAAATGAAATCTAAAATTCGCACCGCACAATAAACAATCGCATGTACACGTCAGAAATACAAAACCACAGACTGACGAAAGGGTACTATCAAACTTTCTTAAAGATGAACACAGAGTACAACAAATAATTGTTGAAAAAATAAACTATATTTCTTGAAGATACAATACTAAATGTTTTTTTATTACCAATTATACTTATTTAAACCAAACATGAATGAATACTTTTCATATTTAAATGTTTTTAGATTTGTCCTTTACGGCCGCTATGTCGCCGTGTCAATGACGTAATGAGGTTTCATGCTTCTTATGCGACAATAATACTAAAATCCATTAAAACTTTACTCAGTTAAGTAATAAGTGTATTTTTTCCTATTAAGACCATGTATTGCACTCTCAATAAATCTGAGAAAAAATCAAAATAATAGGGGCTTTCAATAAATAAAGTCTAGTCTTAGACGGTTAACATTGAATTTTAAAATTTTAACATTTGTCAACAAGGAGATTTGACGAGATCTCAGTCTGTCATGTAGCAGGTATTTTATTTTATTCATTAACTTGTGTATTTGATTCTATATCATGTAATCTTGGTGGCGTTTTATGTGATGTAGTTTAATTATTGTGTTTAAGTTAAGTTTAGTATAGAAGATAACACGTAACATTTATTTTGAGGTGCCCACAAAGCTCCATGGAAAGTTTGAGCAGGATGGGCCACCATTTTGCTGGAGTTTGGTAACGCTGATACAAGATTGAAGATACATCTAAGCCACGTAACACAGGCACAATTTGTGTGTACATAGATTGCCATTTTCTAAGAAGAATAACTTTATAAAAAAGTAACGAAAAATAGTGTATGTATTCGTTACTAAAACAATCAGCACCCGTTACTTTCGTATCATTACGTTATTCATTACTTTTGATACGTTATACCAAATCGCATCGAGTCGTATTGCGTACAATATGACGTTAACGTCGCTTTGTTCGTTCTTTGTGGAAAGCAGACTTGTATTTAGACCTTTTTTTTATTTTATTTTTTTGTTTAAATTTCACTTTTTATCTATTCACTAGCTTAGAGCCCGCGGCTACGCCCGCGTCTCATACATTCTTCATTGCGTTTTTATTTTTTTATACGGAGTATAATACGGAAAATAATTAGTTACTTTCCTAAAAAACTTTAGTGCTAAGAAAAATTAAAAATATTTCTTATAAATTCAAGCATTTGTCCGTAGAAACTAAGCATAGAATCCAATTTTATTAATTTTTTAGGAGTTTTAATTTTCTTACTTACATGGAAACCTGCTTATGTTCGAAAATTAAAAGTACCCTAAGTTACTTAGTAACTTCTGCTATCTACTAAAAAATGGCCCGTCAAAATCGGTCAAGCCATTTTAGAGATTACCCATTACAAAACAGACAGACAGACAAACATTTTCAAAGTTGTATTTTGGTATGAGTATTTCATATACATTCATATCCATTTAGTAAAAAAAAAATTGACATTTTATTGTTCAATTTTACTTCTTTGAGTAACTTTTCTTATTTTCACTTTTTTTATTTTATTTACTTAAATTTTATTTATTAGTATAGTATAGTATAGATATATCAAGCATTGTTTTATTTTATTTTTACGGTAGTTGACAATATGAACAATATTAGCAGATTTTAATTTATATGGTAATTTACGGTCTAAAGATATAAAAAATAAACAGTTTTCATTAAAATAGTAAAGATTCATGTATATTTTTGAGAAATAAAAGTACAATTTTGCAGCCATTAGTCAAGCGACAATGAACGCCAATCAGAACGCGTGACGTCACATGGTGTATCCCGCCTGGAAATTTCATACTTTGACGACGATGCCTTTTAAAGTAAATTATGACTTGGTAGATATCATTTTAATAAGTAAGACTTTAGAAATTACTACATTTCTGAAAGGGGTAATTGTATATTCAGCGTACACGATAATGGATTGATAGTATATTATATACGCCGGATTCAGTGTTAGAAAGCATCGCTTCGAATTTGACAATAAAGTAACTTGTATTTTCGTTTTAAACGAATATCGTGGAAAACATTTTAAAATAACCACTATCACATTGGAAAATATGTCATCGAGCACAAATAGGTGTGTTCCAAAAGCATAACTTTATTAAAGAAGGTTTCATTAGCAATGTAAAAACCTATTTGATATGTCATTCTTATAAGAAGATTATTATAAGAAAATGTATTGTTGCTTAGTAACAAGTTGTTTAGTGTCATTCTGTACGTATATATTAAAATTGTTTTATCGAGAGCTGAGTATGCCTTATAAATTCGTCTTCCTGGTTGTGTTTTTCCCTTAATTAACTTGAGAGCCACTACCTCTAGACTTAGCATGTTACCATATTGCCCACATCGCCCCTTAAAACAAAGTGATATCGATCTCAAATACCTGTATATTTTAAAAGAACTAGCTCTCCTCGCGACTCCATCCGCGTGCAACTCCGTGTTCGTAGAATAATGATGTCAATAAAATACATATTATTATAATTATTTACAGTGTAAATAAAGTGTAATTTAAATCTCTTAAATTTTTCTCAGTTTCATTAAAATATTGCAAAGCGTACAATGGCATGCGATTTTAGTTCGACTTAATTTACTATTATTCTCATATTTTTCATAGATTCTAGATAACGTTATAAATATTCCTTACCAGATACCATACATACGATTAAAATAAAACCGAACTCGGTATAGTGGTTCTCCAGTTTTAAGTCAACTAACGAATAGATAGATAGAGAGATGTTGTTGTCTTTTAAATTTGTTGAAAAATTTAAAGATGTTGTTTGATTAAATTAAAATACAAACAAATATAGCGTTTGACCAAAATATGATTTTAAATGATGATATGACATGAGATTCTAAACACGTTAAGGTTAGCGGTATTGCCACTTAAATCCTCCATCCATCCATCAAACCGTAAAGGCGTCCACTGCTGGACTTGGTCTCCCCCAAAGATAAGGGAGTAATTTCCATAATCACCACGCTTGGCAGGCGGGTTGGCGATCGCAGTAGGTGTTTGTGGTCCTCAGAGGATGCTGCTGCCCTTCCCTTAGTCGACTTTTATGCCACATAAATAATATAAGCCAACTAACATTTCATATTATTTACGAGCCGTGTGCCTGCGGCTGTGCCCGCGTTTCATATATTCTTCACTACTTTTATTTTTTTTATACGGATTCCTAATCCTAAAACTTTTTTAACTTTTGATTACATTCAACCAAACAGATGTTTGTTTTTCACCCCGTGACGTCATTCGAGACGCCATGACAGATTGATGCGTTTTAGTTACGAAATGTCAAAATGTTTATAAAATTACTAAATAAAATATGTTACTGTAGTTTTTTACCGAAATATTAATATTTTAAATAAAGTAGACCTTAAGGCAAATTATAAACCTATTTCTGAAACATTGTTAATTATCCTGTTATATCGTGTCGTTCAAATACCCAATTCACGCATCAACAGTCTTAACCGAACTAAAACGTTTCCATTTGTTTATATAAACTTATAAAGAATCAATCAAACTAACATCGGTACAAAAATACGAAACCTGCGAGTAACGAAATGCATGCGAATAACAAAATACATTCGTGAGTAACGTTTCGGTACGGCGTACCCGTTACTTTAACGAATATATACGGTTTGCTACAGCTCTAATTGATTGAATCAAAAATGTAAATACTAAATACGGAATCAAAATTTTACCGTTTATGCCTTTATACGATTTAATTTAATTTAAATGGTATTTATTGGGTAGGAGTAATATCTGCCTATAATTGTTCGTTTTCTTTGTTTCTAGTTTGAATACATATGTGTTATATTAGTGTCAAAAATTCATATTTAAAATAAGCACATTCTTTACAAGTAAAAATATAAATTCTAAAATGTATTTCGCTTCTGCGAGTTCTCGGTTATTATTATACGACACGAATAATTGGGATTTGAAGAAATCTTATAGCTGTTATGAGGGACTGTTACGAGATGTATCGTGGAGTGATGATAGTAAATATTTATTACAGGTAATTGATAATTACCAAATCTAATAATAAAAACTATACAACAATTAACCATATCAATATTATATAGATTTTTTTTTAGGAAATAGTAGACAATAAGGGGAGCGCCAAGAATCTTATTGTTTAAAACTAGTGACATCATCAATCTAAATATGTATGGTATTATTGTAGTCTATTTAGAAAAATGTGTTTGTACTTATGTAAGCATAAAAGAAGTAAAAGTTTTTTAAAGTAAGCTAACGATAATAACTTCAAAAATTTTATTCCACATGCCTATACTTTAAAAGTAAGTATTGAAAATACACATATGAATTACAAATAGCAAGTTTCATTAAAAAGTATAATTCAATTAAAATTATAAATATACACAATTACATTTTCCAAATTAAATTTTATTAGATTATTTTTTTTATATTCAGACGTGATATAAAATGGAGTGATTAATATAACTAATTAAACTCAACAAGTTTTCAATCGAATATTTTTTAATATGTCGATTACCCATAAAAATGAGACAATTGGAAAGCTGGCGTAAACGCCAGGTTAGTGCTCGAGGGGTTAAAGATCTTCGACAGATTTTGTTCCACTTCCATCATGGGTTGCTTGCATATCTCTCACCTTTATATTATAGATACTAAACACGCAAATTTATTTCTATGTAAAACTGAGTAATTTATTAATCATAATGGATTACTGATATATATACCATTTATCTACATTATACATTAAAACAATAAACTTTTATTAAATTATAAACTGCCATTAAATTTAAAAGTGACAAGAAATTAATTTCATAAATAATAAAAAAAATTAAAAAATCAAGCAAGTGAACAAGGAAATAAACAAAATTATAGAAAAATAATAAATTATAACTAAAACTATTAATTACTGAACTAAATATTATTGAAAAAAAAAAAGTGTAATTGAATATAAATATACATAATGGTTTTATTAAATCAGGGGGCTAAGAAGAGAAAAGTAGATATAATAATATGGCCTTTTTATATATTGTAAGAATATGTCACAAGTTTTGTGTAATATATGATTTTAATATTCTATTTACTGGTGAATAAAAACCTAATTGTAATAGAATGTTAAACAAGACTTTTTTTTTTTGTTGACGGGGAAATGCATTTACGCACTTACCTTACCTATTGTATTAGTGGGACCTGAGTCCCTCCAATACAATAGGTAAGGGGGCACGGAGTGACGAGTTCCGTGCCAGTGTGGGACTCAAACCCGGGCGAGAAGCGCCCGGGAATACCCACTAAATCCCCCCGGGGCCGTCCGCCGCATTTGAGATAGGGGCGATACGGGGTTGCAAGGCATGTCGCCGCGTCGCCCCCTGCGGCGAACCCACCAGGCCCGTCTGTGCAATGGCCCAGCGGGGGTGGGGGAGAACTTCTCTACCCCACCTCTTCGCCCGCCTCTGAAAGAGGCATTACCTTCCGGAGGGAAGAGGAGTGATCACTGCGACCGCAGTAATCACCTCTCCCCCCCCCCCCCCAAAAAAAGTGGGCTTTCGCCAGAGCCACCCAGTCAGACTATTACCCGGCAGTCAGAAGGACTGCCGTTGCCCAGGGTGCACCACGAGGAGGTTGTCTGACACCGCACCCCATGTTAAACAAGACCTTTTTTTTTTTTTTTTTTTGACGGGGGGAAATGCATTTATGTTAAACAAGACCTAACAATTTACTTAGTCAATTTACCACTATAACAAAGGCACCACAAAAAATGTAGTACTAGATTACTATAATATAATGTATGTGTAATATAATTAATCTAATCTAATCTAACAAATGGTTTAATTGTTTTTTTAAGTCATTTTTGATACCTAAACTAAATATTTGCTGAAATTCAAAACTATAATTTTAAATATTATAATTCCAGGTCAATTCAAAAGGTGCCATTGAAGTTCTGACTGCAGCTGATTATGATGTTCGAAGTCTTCAACATATCCCAATAAAAGACTCATGGTCAGCGAGTTTTCACCGTGATGGGCATTATAACATTGCAGTTGGTACGAAAAGTGGTAATGTTATGGTATGGGACGTAAAAAACAAAAGTATTACTAAAACATTTCCCACTCCGGTCCACCAACATCCAGTTAACTTTGTAAGCTATAACACTAAAAATACAAGTCTAGCTGCCACAATGCAAAATGGTGACACAGTTATATACGGTCTAGTATCTAACATCCCCATATTAACTGTAAAACTGAATTGTTCTAAAAGCATCTCAGCAATGAAGTTTCATCAAGAATCAAGATCCTTGCTGGGATTTGCAACTGACGAAGGCCATATAGTACTGCGAGATGTTACAGCTAATAAAGATAGAGTTTTCTTTGAAAATGTACATGCATCACCAGTCAGCGATTTTGCATATTCTCTCATTAATAAAGATGTTATGATTTCTTGCGGTTATGATAAAATTATGAATGTGTATGATATCAGATTACAAAACACCGTATCAACTATAAAAACGTCATATACGTTGACATCCCTTGCAATTAATACGGAAAATTTAGTGGGTCTTGGAACGAAAAATGGCAATTTGTTGATATATGATTTAAGAGATTTCACTACTCCGTTAAAAGTACTGAAAGGACATGAAGAAGAAGTAGGTAAAGTAGCTTTTCAACCATTGATAAAGAAATTCATATCAGCTGATATAAGCTTAAAAGAAGATTTAGATAAAAATGTATCTCCTACAAAAGTCAACTCACCTGTCCGAACAAGAACTTCAGATATGTTTTTCATTAATGACACTCCGCCTAAAATTCAATTAGATGAACCAAACCAATGTGATACCAAACAAGACTCTTTCCTAATTATGATGGGTTTGGATAAAACGAACAATGATTTTGATGATGACATAAATAAATCACCAGAATATGAAAGGAGAAGTGATAAACATGAAATTAGATATAGGCAATTGGACATTGATAAAAACATAACTAAAGTGTCAACGCCGCTAACAAATAAATCGGCAGATAATTTACATTTTCCATCGCCTATTCTATTAAACGGAGTACCAGATGACGGCAGAGGATCAAATATAAATTTGTCAAATATTAAAAAAACTAACTCTAGCAATTGTGTTGCAAATATTGAAGGTAAAATGGTTGAAGATCTCAAAGATTTCGTTAAATTGACATTAGCGGATGTAGCTGATGACAATAGAAATTCCTTTCTCCACATAATGATGGCATTGACGAAGCAGAAGTTGTTTTTGGAAAAGCAATTGTGCGGGTTAAATGAAAAGGTACAAAATTTGATGCACAACCAAGAGGCATTATTAGAAACAAATAGAAAGTTGGCTTTAGAAATAGAACAATTAAAAGGGAGACAACACATATATAAATTTGATTAAACAAAGGCTTAATTTTACATGTGAATATAAATTTTCCTGTTTATGAATTAAATGTGAACAAATTAAAATATGCGTTCAACAGTGTATATGAGTGTGCGTGTTTGGTGTTTTTTTTTTAAAGATGTAGTTGTTTTTTCAATAATAGATATTTGTTGAATAGACAATAAGTAGAAGGTTTCACTTAAATGCATCAACTTTTACTTTAATATTTTACGGTTATCCGCTGGACAAAAGTTTACAAGAATCAAAATTCAAACTTGATAATAAATAATTAGTACGCCTTCAAAGTCTGGAAGCAGCCAAATTCTACTGAAATGGGCATGGATGTGGTTTCGCCATAGCTAAAATATCACAGGATTCTCTTCTCAAACCCCCACCTCACCATGAACCAATTGAAATAGTTATGTTACGGACATTTTTAGAAAACCTTGTACTTCCTAAAATATTACAATTTTTCATTTATTCATAATACATTTATTTTTGACAAAATCGACCACATTCTTTGTGATAATGGAAAATAAATATTTGAAAGTAGAATAAAGGAAATACTGAAAAACTCCACATGCAAATATTTACACTAATACTGGCATGGATAATGAATTCATTTAAAATGATATACAATATATTTGTCTGTTACAATGTTGTTATATGTTACTTGTGTTGTCAGCTATTAAATTTTTTTTTTTATTTTAACATATAATTAATTAATAAAATTAAAGAATGAAGGCCCCAACTTAGCGTATAAATTATAATATGTATGTCAGTATAAGTATTATAAAGGATTCAAAATCAAAATAAAAATTTATTTATTCAATTTAGGCCCTAAGAAGGCGCTTATGAACGTCTAAAAACACTACCACCGGTTCGGAAACAACCCAGTCGAGAAGAGTGCAGGCGAGAAACTCGATCTGGTTCTTTTTTTTTATAAATATAATATATATCATTTTTTTTTGTCATATAAAAAACTATACAAATCGTAGTCTTAATAATGTTAGTGGAAGCACAGAGATGTGGATTGCCCAAATGTATTAATTTTATGTAAACCCCAAATTTTTTAGATAAATGTGTCGCGGACATGATTTTACTCATATTAGTTTATTCTAGCATATTGTATGCAGTTGCAAATTTTTTAATGTACTTTAATCAAATAGTGGAGTGTTACCACTCCCCTTCTATATATTTTCAAATTTACTATATTTCAATAAAAAGACTAAAAAAACTGTATCTTAATAATTGAATACTTTGAGCTACTTGGATAAAT
This sequence comes from Samia ricini, assembly GCA_014132275.2. Taxonomy (NCBI): domain Eukaryota; kingdom Metazoa; phylum Arthropoda; class Insecta; order Lepidoptera; family Saturniidae; genus Samia; species Samia ricini. The sequence continues at coordinate 1,599,719 of AP028169.1, forward strand.
AAATATAGTTTGAACAAAATTATTTTAAAAAACCTTGTCATGTTCAGAATTCAAATCAAATGAATTTGCACGGAAACATACGGCTACTCAACTACAAAGGGGATCAATCACGATTACGTCTAGCGACCGAAACTTTGAACGTTTAACAAATTACTTCAGTGACAATCCGATTTTTATTATACTAAAGCGGCATCTCTTATTTGATACACTAATCTAAAATAGGTCATGATTTCTATTAAATCCCGTAAGCCGCGTTAAAGAACTAGGTTCCAATAATTCATAGTGAGTTAAGTGAAAAGAGAAACTGCAAATATTTTTGTTGCTTTCCATACTTTTTTTTTTCTAGCATTAACAGATCAGGTTGATTAACGCGCACATTCTTATTTGAAACGCATAGTAAGATTAAGATTTTCAATACCGTCGTCTCTTGACTGTCGCATAATAAACTTGTCAATTTAGTTTCGGAAACGGTTTACGGTGCATTCTCCGGCACTTGGTCCAATACCCAAATTGGGAGGATCCTATACACGCCGCCAGCATCATACAGTGACACTATTCATTTATTTATTTATTGTTTTACTATAATTGTTATATCGATTCATGCTACATATACAGATATTAACTAAATCTAACATTGCGATATCCAATGTGCTTGCAGCAAACAGCGATACATTGCATGTCACTGTACCCTACACCCCTGCATACTATACGTAGGTGCTATTAAGGACATTCGTCGTTAACCATTGTAGGTTTTGTTAGCTTCCGCGAAATTCACGTTTCAGTTACCAACCCAATCCGAGGTCCGTATCACTATACTGCCCTTGCATTGCATTTAGTAAGTCGAAAAAAAAGTTTCGGACGTAATAAAAATGAGTAAATATGGTTGATATTTTTATTCAAATTAGCACTAGATTCATAAGGTGATTCAGAACTCCCTAAATTAATAATACCCATAAAAATTAAATGAATTCATTTTTTTTTTTTTTTTTTTTTTTTTTTTTTTTTTTATTATTACTCTGGGTCCGCACCTTTTTTTAGATTGGAGATTTAAATCGACTTGCGTCGGAAAAAATTGCCTATAATAGCAATTCAAGCAGCTATGCAGTTAGTAATCTTTTTGCATATGTGAGCTTAAATCTACTTCTATTAAATTTTTTATATATCTATATATTCAATTATTTTGTAAACACTTATTTTGTTATTATTAATTACATAATTATTACATAATTTTTAATTACTTTTTTTTTTTTTTTTATTAACGGTCGTAACAAGCCATGCAGAACTAGGTCCGTGTCCGCATAATTACCTCATAGTTTGGGTTTGGGCAATTATTGCTTGTATGACCTTTTGGTCTCCATGTTTTATGGCCATCTTGAAATTATAATCCGCTATGTCCTTCGCCGGTGCGCTCACCGCTCGGTGGATGAAGCGGCCTATTGCGTCGTCGGCCACGTCGGTGCAATAGACACAGGTCTCCGTGTGCCTCGAGATGGCCACAACAGCGTGGGATACACTATCGTGGACCTGTAGCTTTCTCCCCTTGGTCTGGAGAATCACCACCGATTTGAATGTCAACCCCTGCGACTCGTGGATCGTCAGGACTCGCGACCCCTCCCCTGTTCCGTAGCCCTTGTTTATAAGGGCTTTCTTCTCTACCTGAGTATGTACTAGGTAGAGAGTATCGGTGGAGTGTGGGGGTATCTGCGCTCCCGAGTAACCCCCGAGTCTCAGGGACCTCACTATCGGTTTGGATGAGTATATACCGTCATAGATCTCGCTGAATGCATAGGCCACGTCCATCGGGTTCCTGTGAGTGCAGAGAAGTTGTTTTGTGATACCGGCGACTGCAGTTGGTCGGCAGTAAGACATCTCGAAGAGGTTCTCTCGGTCGATGTAGGGCAGCTGATTGAAGTCCCCAATGAGAAGGATTTCGTTTGCTCCCGCCAGCCGGGCGGCGGTCAGGATAGCCCCGAAATGATTCATAAGAGCCTCGTCCACGATTAATCGTGGACGTTTCTCGGACTCTTTAAAACCATTTACGAGGATCGAGGCCATGGTGCGCGCTCTCTTTTCGGCCTTGCTGCCGTGCGTCTGCACCAGTTTTTCCTGTAGCTTTAGCCGCCTCGGTTGTGGTGGTCGCGACTGCGTCTCTCTCCACATCAAAATTTTTCACCAGCCACGTTGTCTTCCCACAGCCTGGGACCCCATTGGTCCACTCAATCGTGGGTATTGCTTCGGTGCATTCCACTGCCGTAGTGTTGAGGACCCTCGATACGGTTTCCACCTTTTCGATGATCCTCTCATCCAGCATGATCTTAGTGCACCGGGCCACCACGACGATGGGGTCAACCAAAGGTGTCCTGAACCTGAGCTGGGGGCTAGGCTCCTGCGACTCCTCCTCCTCCCTGAGCACGAAACCGCTGGTGGAACTGAAAGCGGCCATGTAACTACCCGACATACTCCCTGCGATGACCTGGGCAGTATCGTTATTGTAGATGGCCGCTTCTGCTTCCTCGAGTCTTGCCTTCAGGGAGCCCACGATACCCAGACGATGCGATATAAATGAATTCATTAATTATCTAATGAACACCTATGTACCTGAGTGATTTGCCCCAAAAACAAATGTGAGAAAAGTTGTAACTTGTTGTCTAACCATTCTAAAGTGGCTGAATTTAGGTTATAATAGAACGTAATTAATCCTATTTTATAAATCCAATACTCGGATTTGTTTTAACTGTTTGACCTAAATATTTATTATTGTAAATCATAAATATGTATTGAATGTTTTAAAAACGTTGAATCGTGTTTTTGTCAATTATATGTATATATATATATATATATATATATATATATATATATATATATATATATATATATATATATATATTTTAAACGAAAATGTCATAGTGAAAAGCTGTTATCATAACTTCCATTAAATTCGGCCCTAACGCCACGAAACATATTGTATTTTACACCTAATTACTGAATCTCAGTTGTAAATACTAATGTTAAATCATAGTAAATTAATATCCTCCTACTCATTTTTATTAATGGATTTGTGAATTAAAAAATATTGTATGAAATAATGTTTAATGAATCTTTGAATTGTAAACAAATAGTAATAGACACTTTTTTCTAAACTTATTAATGTGATTAGTGCCAAAAGTGCCTTTCGTGAGGCTTTATTGTTTACATAAGCTACGAAATGTGAAATTCTTTGATTTATCTGCGCGCAAGTGCGCAAATACATGCTTTTAGTTCATAATATTTTGCATTCACAATTTCGGAAACAATTTTTTATTGTCCTCCGGCCAACACATACTTAGAGTCCCCAAGAACATGTATTTTTAATTGTTATTTTATTAAATGATGTTATTATTCCACTGTGTTACATTATTTAGTAAGTTACTAAACAAGATGTGTAGGTACTCAATAAAAACGTTTTATGTAAAAGTTGTTTTTATCCGTTCTGAACATGCTACAAAATAACTTCATTTATTATCATTTATAATCATATAAAATAAAAAGTTTCAAGTACGTTTAATTATCATACCCTCGGCGATGATGTATCCGCTAATGTTGAAAAAAATATTTTAATGACACAAAATTTACTTTTTTTTTTATATTACATATTATGTCTGATGTTGAGTGGTTATTGCAGATTATAACTATTCTCATCAGTCTCAAAAAGAGCAATCCTGTCCGAGGTTAATCAAACATAGGTTCATAAGAACAACTGACGTACCATTATGTACGTAAGTTTTGATAACAGTAATGAGATGTCTAAAATATTAGAAAAATAACCCTGTAAAGTTCTAATGTAGCGAGAGACTGCTGGATGCGGGTAGCGCAAGACCGGTCGTCATGGAAATCTTTGGGGGAGACCTATTTCCAGCAGTGGACGTCTGTCGGTTGAATGGATGGATGGAAAGTTCTAAGAAAGGGAATCAGCAAAATAATACAAATTCCAAAGCAGTGGTCGTCAGACTTTTCTAATGAAGGCTCAAATAGGTCAATGTGAGATACCAATGCGGGCCGCATTTTTATTGATTGGGTAGTTGATATCTCTGGTCGATACCATCTATTAATTGTCATATTTTAATGAGCTATCAAACTTGTATTCCCCATAGATTTTGTATGGCAAAAGCAACCTATGAAGCCATTTTTTAACAACCTAATTCAGCAACTATTCATTTATTTGTAAGCTATTATATATACTATAAATTATTTTGCAGTTAATTGAAAATGAGCAGTTTCTCAGAACTAAAATGAAATGTTTGTTATAGAAGTTATGTTCTGGAATTATTGGTGAGGTCCAACTTCGAAAAAGAGATTAATCGCCGAATCGAACTCGGCTAGACCTTGTTTGGGAAGCTACGCAGAATATTTTCGTACGAAATACCGCAATGTCTCAAGACGAATGTTTCCGACCAGTGTGTGTGTTGCCAGTGATGACTTATGGCACTGAGACGGCCTATAATGGGCCTAATTAGAAAGCTCAAAATTACCCAAGGCGGCAATGGAGAGAGCTAAACTCAGAATTTCCCTGCGTGATCGAATCAGTAAAGTAACCGACATTGCCTGAAGAATTCCCAAACTAACGTGACATTGAGCTAGGCACATTGTTCGGAGAACCGATGCCTAATGGGACAAAGTCCCACTTCTCATAATATGCACAGTGACTATGGAACCGGTTGTGACGTCACAATGATAAGATCTCGGCTATAAATTGATAGAATAAGTCTTTGAGAAAGCTAGGATTAAAATTCCGCGTGAATTTTTACTCTTAGGTAACGGCCAAGCTGAGGTTCAAACCCTTGAGCTTAGTTACCTTTTGCGGTTCAGTGCATTCGCCCACAATATTTGGTGAAGCTGTAAAGGCCCTCTGGTCAACAGCATTAGATAGGTTAAATTTATTTTTAAGAAATCTATTACTATCGCGTTGCTGCCCAATAAATGAGTTATAAAGTTATGAGTTAAAAAGACAGTTCTGCTGCAGTTCGGGCTTATTATACGTATGCAAAATAGATGAAATTATCACTGCATATTCCCCGTTTCGTGCTCTAAAACTAGCCTATTTAATTTTTTTTTCTTTCAATTATAAAATAAGAAAATCTTTGGATATGCCTCTACATTTTGATTCATTTTTTGAAGACGTAGCGTGGGTAGGCCCTTACACAAGCAGGGGGCGACGCGGTGCTTGCGAAAGCCACCCCGTGTCGCCCCCATCCCAAATGCAGCGGACGGCCCCGGGGGGTTTTAGTGGGTATTTCCGGGCGACTCTCGCCCGGGTGAGTCCCACACTGGCACGGAGCTCGTCACTCCGTGCCCCCTTATCTATTGTATTTGGGGGACTTTGATCCCACAAATACAATAGATAAGGGTAGTGCGTAAATGCATTTCCCCCCGTCAAAAAAAAAGGCCCTTTCACAAAGTGGACCGACGACCTGTGAAGGTCGCGGGAGTCCGCTGGATGCGGGCGGCGTAAGACTTGTCGCCATGGAGATTTTTGTGGGAGACCTATGTCCAGCAGTGCACTTCTTTCGGTTGAATGGACGGAGTATCTACTACCGAATTCCATAATATTCTATTAGCAAAGTAGATAGCATAATGGAATTATATTGAAAAAAGATAGTAATTTTTTTTGGTTTGACAAACACAAATATTTTCAGGGTTGTGAGCCTTTATGTGTATTTTTACTAAGTAGCTTTTAGTGTCATGTTCAAATGTAAATATTGAATTCATCACTTGTCTGATCATCTTATTAGGACCTTGTGTTATAAAACTTCATAAAAATATCAACCAAAGAGCAGGAAAGGGAGGGCCGGTCAGGCGTTTCGAGAATTATCTCCCGCATCGCGCTTACTGGCTCGACTAATACCCATGTTCCCACTCTGTGTTCTTCTATTTTTAGTTAACTTCATAGTATGTATACTTGAAATTGAGTCATTGCCTATCAAAATTATTTAGTATGTCGCGGGATGAATAAATAACGGTCAAGGGCCGCAGTTAGACGACCAGTGGCTCTATAGACTATTATTATTATTAGTTGAAATTTCGTGTGTCTTTTTCTTATTATTCCCTCTATTTATCAGTTGCAAAATAACAAATAAACTGTAGATATAATATAAAATTCATTTATATATCTATCATATTAAGACAACTGGTAGGTAAAAAATTTAAACTTCAAAGACATGCTCAGTGATCGTAATAAATAAAAAAGCATAATGACACTTGACCATTGATCTTTTGACTAATTTTCTTCTTCTTGTGTTTTTAATGGCACTGCACAGCTTGTGTAGGCAGTCTTTTGACTATTATTATTCTTTTCTGCTTTTGACTACAGAGGATGTTATATTTACTAGTGAAAGTAATTGAATAGATCATCGATTAACAATAAAAGGATTAGACGATTTATATGATTCAGAAACCTCTTTTTGTGGATTACTTTAGAGAAAAAACCGTTTTTTTTATTAATGTTATAAATAAAAAACGATGTTTACCTCACAATTAATCAGTTTTATGTCTGTTTCAATCTATAGGTACTAAATAAAACTTTTTCTGATACAATCGAGAAGATACAATAAGATATGTATGAGCAATAAACTCTGCAACTGGTTTTTTATGAAGCATATCTATATTCCTATTTGAAATATTCTATATATCTATTCTATTGCTGCACAAAGTATCGGTTTTTAAATTAAAACCGGCGTTAAAGGTTTACCCGGTTTTTATGGGTTTTAGAAGCCAAGCGGTTACATCCCTAATATTTACTGCATAGTGCATAACTTTGCATACCTACAAAAATAAATATTACTTTTCGACTGTTGGGAACGATTTTCGAAAATGGAAAGGAAGCCTAGCTTTCCCGTCGCTAACTGCAACATTAAAATGGTAAACATTCATACGTAATTATATTAAAAACTAGAAATACAATATACGTAAACACTTCTGTCAACAGTTACCGGCGTATTCATTATTTGCACTATCAGAAGTAATTTAGCAAAATGCCTCAACCTTTGATCGTTTATTGTAGTAATAATAATGTTATCAACATTGCCCTCTAGAACACTCCATTCATGAAATAGAGTATACAGTAAATCCGTGACTGGTGCTCTTTACACCCCATCAGCGTTACCAATTATGGGAAATATTGAAAATATTTGTCTACTTTTGATCATCATGTGTGAGACATCAATATTTTAATGTTGTACTTTAATTGAAGTTTTTGATTTTGTTTTAAAAAGAAATGTTTGGAGTCACGCTTGTTTATTCAATTAAAATATCCTAAACCTAGATTATTTATTCCAATAGTCATGCTCTGGTATGTTTTATTTTTATGCTAAACATTAAAATGGAGTCATGAACATTGTATATATTTTAAATTTGATTTGGCCTACAAACAAAACATCAAGCTATCATTTCCGAAGTAATTGGTTGTTGAGCATTGCCATATAAATGAATGCTTATTTCTGACTAAAACTTTTCTCATTGAAAAGATGAGTGATATGTAAAAACAAATGTTTATGGAATTTGTTTATTAAATTTAAAAACTACAAACATATTCTGTAATGTTGATATTTTAGCTTTACAAAACACATTGTCATCATTGACACACATCATCAGTGGGAACATCTCTTGCTGTTTGGAATTCTACTCGATTGTCAAAATCTACAGATTGCCAAATAATAGGAAGATATCATGCCTTTTCTTTCTTTAACACAATGTTTTTAAAAAGCTTATGAAATAACTACAAAATGTGTTTGACTACAGCCCGACTGTTTGCCCAACATGGAAGCTGGACTTGGTGAAGATGAAAATGAACAGCAAAAAAGAAGGCAGCAACTTATTAACTTTGGCCACTCACAGTGGGGATTCAAGAATTGGAATTGGAGTGTCACAAAACAGGACATGGGTAAGCTAAGTTTGTCATTTGTATGTTCCTTTAATTTAAGGACATCCTATTTGGAAATGTAAAAATAAGTATTGTTTTTTCTTTATAAGGTTATCGAACAAGACACTGTCCTTATATTTAAAAAATATTTGTAATTGAAAACAAATGTGATTTCAAAAGAATATACTAAATAAATTCATTAAAAAGTAAATAAAGAATTTCTTTATTATCTAATCTACTTTTTTACTTCAAAATATCCTTTGTTTGAATACCATTAAAAAACTTTTATACCATGACAACTTCTTTAGTGATGTTGAGCGATTCTCATTAAGGGAAATCTTATAGATTCCCATTACCTAAAATGCTATGAAGACAGCTGTTAACATGCTACAGTATGTCAAGTAGAAGATGATGTTTAAGTGCTAAGTATTAATATAAACTAATAAAATGTATATTAACGCAGCTTATTGTATGTACTGCCTTGGTGGTGCAGTGGTATTACGGTGCGACTGCCATTCTGAGGTCTCGGGTTCGATCCCCGGGTTGGGTCAAGTGGTATTGGGTTTTTCTACTCAGTATCATCCCGGAGTTTGGAATTTGTGCCCGATACGGCGACAGGGTCGCCCCCTGTCACATCTGGGACGGAACTAAGCTCGGTGAAATGTGTGTGGTGTAGTTCGCTACATCACCTCTGCCTAACCCTTCGGGGATAACAGGCGTGAGCTTATGTTATGTTATTGTATGTTTTGTTTATAAATAAACTATATGAAAATGTACATAATTATTGCTTGGAGCATCAATAGATGTAAAAACCAGACAAATATTATATGTTAAATTTTAGGTTATGTTAAAAAAAATGTTTTTTTCAAAGTTTTGAGTTATCACTTCTGTCTGCCACAGCTGTCCACTTTGGTTTTATTGATACATTTTATAGCCTAGCAGTTACTAATCAACATATATATACTACACACACAAAATCTAAGACAGAGTTTCTACAAAAACTTAGTGTATAGACAAAACTTCAGTTTTATTATTAGTATAGATATAGATGTAGAATATTAACTTAGAATAGTAACCATTCATTTACTAAGTTAGAATTATGTATTTAATTTTGTTCCTATTTCAGATTTTGTTGATTTTGCAAATGGTAAATACTGCGTGGGCGTCGTCGCATTTGTCTCCATCACGGTGAAAACATTAGATTTGCAAAGAGAGAACATTGGCTATGCAACATCAGTTGCCAGCACAAAAGGCATGGCAATTTACAAATCACGAAAAGTATGGACCATTAATTTGCTTACAATATACTTATTGAGATTTACATGTTGAGTTATTTAACGTAACATTTTCATTACAGTGCGCAGTAACGAATGCCCTGCGGGAAACCCTCCTCAGCTTCGGGGGTAACATCGCAACTGAACTGTTGGAAGCGACTGCGGAGAGTGCCCGCATGGATGTCAAAAATTCTGTGAACCCGGCACCGGAATCGCCACCAGAGGTTAAGCCCGTTCCGCGCCCGCCTGAACCGAAGAATTTATCGCTGCCAGTCACGAGAAAGGATTTGAATGGGACCGGAGCGCGTGTCGGTGCTCCGCCGCCGGTCGCCCGGGCACACCCGATGCCGGCGAACTTGTCGTCAGTGCCGCGCGTACCGTCCGCCGCAGTGCCGCCGCCGGCGCCTGTCGTCGCGCCGGTCGCGCCGCCCGTCGTCGCACCGGTCGTGGCTCCGGTCGCCAACCGTGGCCCGGGTCCCCGCAACCAGAACGTGAGTTTCGTGCTGCAACCGGTGATGGGCGGTATGATGAGTGGGCTGTACGCACCGCGGCTCGCCGCCCCCGCTCCCCCTATCTACCCCGACTACTACGAATGCGCTGGTCCGTGGCACTTCACATGCGATGCGACCGCGTCTCACCCGACTTTAGGGCCGCGCGAGGAACCGGCCGCGTTAGGTCCGCACGCGCATCCGCACGCACATCCGCATACGCATCCGCACGCACATCCGCATACGCATCCGCACGGTGCGCACCACCCGCAATCGGCTCGCGGGTGTTGGATCAAACCGACGATGTTCTACAACGGGTTCTGGACCGAGCAAAAGGTGAAGCGGTGGGTCGCGGAGCAGGTCGAGAAAAGGTTCCCGGGGGATCCGTCCTCGACGGCGCCGTCGCCGGACGCGGCCGTGCCGGCTCCCTGCTAGAGCACTCCTCACCTCTTACTTTTAAATATTTAGGTTTTGTGAGTGACTCGGTGCGGCGGCGACAACAAAACGTAGCAATAAACCGTGCGTTATTATATTTACACATACACACACATTTATATCTTTAGCCACACATTCATCTTATGAATTATACAATTTAGAACATTACCAATATTAAAGATATCGTTTTCTATTCTATTGGGAATTTTATACATTTTTAAGTCATTCTATTTCAATATTACCTGCACATTAAACTATATCTTACAGATATTCTATCACCATCAAGTCAACTCGGCAAATATTTATTATTCTCTGTGCATATGTAACAAACATGAAACAACGCGTCTTGAAATTATTATCGCATTACAAAGACGTAATTAAATTAAAAAGTATACTTAATTTGATACGAAAATCTAAATTTAATCTGAAAATATACAATGACATTTTTGGAAATCACAAAACAAAAAAAAACTATTTTATAAAGGATTTTTGCTGACTTTATTAGTATGTAAGCGTATTGCCGCATTAGTTTGTAGGTTGTGGATGCGTAAGGTTGTAGGTTGTGGATGCGTAAGGTCGTAGGTTGTGGATGCGTAAGGTTGTAGATTGTAGATGCGGAAGTTTCTAGTTACGTGCAAAATTGCACCGTTTTATATTAAAAGACGTTTTATTGACGTTTGAATAAGTGTTATTCTTTCAAGTTATATTTTGATACATTTTTTACGCTCGCCGTAAATGTAATCATTTATGCGCCTATGTTTTCTAGAACATTAAAATAATAAGGTATTTAATGGAATTCATAAACAATGGTGTAAATGATACTAAATTAAAACAATGCACGTGAATCTGAGCGTTTTAATTTTTTCTTTTCATTACCGAGCGTATATTTAAAAAAAAAAGTTGTACGTTACAGTTTCTAGTTAGTTGTAGTTTTTTATTCGTTCTATTACCGTTATGTATGTGATGAGGATGTTCTGAATATTCGATTCGAATTACAAAACAGTTTATAATAATCATTGCTCATGTAAAATTGATCAACACTTTTGACGTTTATGAAGGAATATCTTTAATTAATGCAGAATGCATCACGATTTTTTGTTACCTCTTAAAAAATTACCTAAAATAAATTATACCAATTAAAATCTTACCAAGTGGCTGATGAAACGGAACATTCTTAGTACTACATAACTGATTACGCATAGTAAATATTATTAGCGACTATAATAATGTAGTGTGATTTCACTGAAAAAAAAAAAAAATGTTTTTTACAATAAACTATTTGGATTGTCTTGTAATGTTTGATTACATTTTTTTTGTGTTCGGTCATCATTTTTCTGTTTCATTTGTTTTATCGAGGATTCTTTAACGTTCTTGATAAAAATTATTTAGTACCTAAACTACGAGGTTTTGTTCTATAGTTTGGTTTAAAAATTTATAGATATTTCTAACCTATTACACGTTAGTTTAAAATCTCACACCTTTGATAATACAGCGAGTCTATTTTGAGGTTATTTTTAGATTGCAATTTTCTCCAGAGATCGCTTATTACGTAACATACAGGATTATCAATATTACAAACATATGAGATTAATCTAACAAGATGTTAATTTTTTTTTTTAAACCTTTGAAATTTTTTTATAGAATACATTTTAATTGAATATTATATATAACATACATAGTGTTAGTTTACGATTGTATCAGAATAACTAATGTTGTGTGTACATAAAGTTGAGTGAAGCTACGTCTTGTGGAGTTTAATCCAATGACGCAGCATTGAGACCTCCTTTTATTTTTTATTTTTTTTTGACGGGGGAAATGCATTTACGCACTACCCTTACCCATTGTATTAGTGAGAACGAAGTCCCCTAATACAATGGGTAAGGGGGCACCGAGGGACGAACTCCGTGCCAGCGTGGGACTCACCCGGGCGTGAAGCGCCCGGAAATACCCACTAAAACCCCCCGGGGCCGTCCACTGCATTTGGGATGGGGGCGACACGGGGTGGCTTTCGCAAGCACCGCGTCGCAAAAAAAAAAAAAAGCATTGAGGCCTCCTAGCTATCCGTGAATACACTTAAGATATTGTTAGTACTGGCGCGTAAGCGTGTCATTAATGAGTCATATTTACGAATTATAGCGGCAAACCCATATCTATATATATTATATATCTTTTTCGCAAATTGCTAATACGCTGGAATGTGACGTCATCCGCAACTAAATAGTACAGCTAACAAAACAATATTAATAGTTATTTTTTTTATTATTGTCAATAAGACAATATTAAGTATTTAGTAATTGAATTTTTTTTTTCAAGAAATTCTACGAGGTTTTGTTTTGTTATAGTGAGTGTACACTTCAGACTTATTCGCGTTTACCGAACATAAGTGCGCTTATTATAGGAGTTTATCGTCAATTAAATAAATAAAACGTAGAAATAATTCTTAACCTTCTATTTATACATTAAAGTATAAAATAAGGAAATGAAAATTTCTATATTTGATTCGGAATTGTTTTTTTTCTTTGATGCAATCATTTCGTTAGTAAAAATATAAAGCGACGTCACTAAAATGGCGGCCATGCCTATTAGCATTTTGCGGTGATCATATACCTAAGTCAGCTGACTGCTGAAATGTATGAACAGGATGCGGCCATCGTCAGTTTGGAGTCTATGAGTGAGGAGGAAGCGAGGGCTGAACGCAAGAGAAGACAGCGATTGGCACAAGAGGAATTCCGCCAGAAACAGCTCTCTAAACAGAACGGCCCGATCGGTTAGCATTACAAATCAATACGAGACACTCGTGTTTCTTGTAGCTTCTACTGATTCTTAATTCTTTTTGGAATCAGCCCTGTGATTAATAAAATAAGGATTCAGTTATTTATTACACAACAAAATAGAGCAGATATTAGTGATGGACGAGTTTTACATTTTCATAAGAACCGCCCAAGCCGCCGCGATAACGGATCGCCTCAAATTAAAAATGTAACATTGAAATTACTATTGGAAAGATACTCTTTTAACTGTTACTTATGTTTCTTGAATTTTTTTAAATAAAAATGTGTAGGTAGTAACATTAGCAATCGAATGTGTCACATCGCGTTGATTTTCTGAGATAAACTATATCAGCTTGTAAATAGCACATTATTATCGTGGAAAGTTCAAGTTTAAACAATTCGACATCTCACGGCATATGCAACGACTAGAAATATGTATGGTTTTTTTTAAATTCATTTTACGATTATCGTTTGATCGTAAATATTTCATCTCATCTATCTCAATGTTTATTACATAGTCAAATTCCAAATATCAAAAACTCAGACCTGTAGTTATCGAATAGATAGTTTAAACACAAAAGTGAATTCAATTGCTTAATGTCCACTATACATAAATTATTTCTTCAAATATCTTAAAACTATGCGATGATGTTTGGAAACCCCATCGATCCCTATGTTGATTTCATTCTACATTAAGCGTGAACTTTCGATATAAGAAAAGCATATTAATAAAAGCATAATATAACGCCCACCTAGTAACCTGCCCACCTCACTTGACACCATAAATTAGAGGGATATATAAAACATGAGTGTCTCTGAATAAAAGTCATGTTAGAATTTCTTTTTATTTTTCCTTAAACCACTCTCATTATTTCGTACTTATTAAGTAGGTATGTATTTTTATTGTTAGGTATTATTGTAAAATGAAGTCCCAATGTAATTTAGTTTTATTTAATTAATATCTCATTTGTATTTTTTTTTTTTTTCATTAAATTTGAATCATTTTTTAATTATTTTATCATTCATTTTACCGATCTGCCTTTATTTTTACGGTTAATTTTCCTTGAGCATTAATTTTATCCCTTAAAATTATTCCAATTTTATAAATCACTTTATAATTTACATGTACTGCTGTATATCGTAGCAGAATTAGAGAAGAGTAGACTTTTGAAATCAACGGCAGTCCGGCGGCCTGTGGTCGTAAAAATAGACAATTTACGATAGCTTTAAATAAATTGCTAACGTCCAGCTTAAACAATGAAATTAAAAATATAAAATAATTCTGACAAACGTGTGAAACACGATAATTCACCCCCCAAGTGTTTGGTTGCGACCGCGCCTGTGCCAAATGGATTTTTAGTAAAGCCAGATTTAATAGCGATATTAGGTTTTGTAATTTTAGCGAGATTAACTTTTCGCATTAGTCTCAAATCTTGTGGATTGATTTCTCTGATTTTTTATCAGTAACAGCATACATAGTAAAGAAATAAATTTTGATATTACTTTCGTATGGTTTACGTTACGCTACATACATATGCTTAAAGTTATCTAGATCGAAATAACTCAGGCCTCTTTCGGGGTGTCCCTGGCGCAGAGGCGGCTCTAGCCCTTGCAGTGCCCGTCGTGCAACCAATTTTCTGGCGTCCTCTAGTAGGCGCGCGGTCAAAATGGAATACTTACAGTTATATTTTCAAACGACAATTCGGATGCAATTTTTGATGTCGGGAAGTAATTGTAACTATTACCGCGCTCGTTATGATTTTGGCGCCTCCTAAAGCTGCCGCCAGGCCAGGAGTGTCTTTACCTTCCGGGCGCTTCACGCCGGGGTGAGTCCCACACTGGCACGGAGCTCGTCACTCCGTGCCCCCTTATCTATTGTATTGGGGGACTTTGATCCCCCTAAATATAATAGATAAGAGTAGTGCATAAATGCATTTCCCCCCGTCAAAAAAAAAAAGGGGTGTCTTTACCTGCAAACGGCCCCGGGGGGTTTGTGGGTATTTCTGGACGCTTCACGTCCGGGCGAGTCCGACACTGGCGCGGGGATGTCCCTCCGCGCCCCCTTACCTATTGCATTGGGGGACTTCGGTCTCACTAATGCAATAAGTAAGGGTAGTGCGTAAATGCATTCCCCTCGTCAAAAAAAAAAGGAGTGTCTTAACCTATAGTGCAGAGTATATGCAGCGCACACGGGCGCAGGGTCTTTGAGAAAGTTGATGCCCCGAGTGAGGCATTTATGTAAGTGTCCGGAGCGTCGCTCGCTGCCCCTTAAAACCCTGCGCCCGTGTGCGCTGGACACCCTGCACTATAGGTAAAGACGCCCCTGGCCTGGCGGCAGCTTTAGGAGGCGCCAAAATCATAACATAAATTATGATTTAAAATAAATTTGCTTCACACAGCGCCTGGTTGAATATTTAGGTAGATGTAGGTACAAGGACCATTAAAGGTTTTTTTTAAGTAATTTATCTCAAACGCTGTAGAGAGGAGCGGAACTATCAAGTTTCAGTCTTGGTCCGAAAAATTGTAGATCCTCTGCTGCTGCAACTGGCAATTTGTTTTGAATGAATTATTGAAGGAATCGAGTTAGTCTCTGCATATAAAATATTTAAAAACGTAAAAAAAAACTACTTGATATATTTCCATAATTTTATAATAACAAGTTAGTTAATTTGTTACGTATTTTTTTTAATCTAACAAGATATACTTATTAAATACATTTACACTTAAAAGTGTGTCATTTGATACAATAGGTGTCCGCATGCTCGTAGCCAAGTGATGATTGCAAAGCCCTATTTTAAAATACCAATGCCCTTTTTTTTTACGTGGGAAACGCATCGTCCCTCACATCTCTAAACCGAAAGCAAAATCTCCCTGATTGAGAAATGCCCTACCTTAATAATTTATAGCGGGGAATCAAGAAAATTTAACTCAACTAGATCGCGACCACCACTAGTGAAAAACTCGTTCGTAAATTACATAAGCATTAAATAATACTAATTGAATTGCATAAAAAAAGGAAAGAAAGTATGACAGATTGCGTAATTTCGATAGAAGGAGACAGAGTGGAACAAGTGAAAGAGTTTGTGTACTTGGGATCAAAGGTTACGAGAGATGGAAAGTGTGACGATGATATTGAGCGAAGAGTTTTGGTAGGGAATAGAGTGAATGGGGCCCTGCGTAACTTCATGTGCAGCCAGAAAGTAACTGAAAAATGGCGCGTTTGGCTGCGCATCGAGGAGTCCTGGTCCCTACACTTAGGTATGGTAGTGAATGCTGGGTTTGGCAGAAGCATGAAAGTAAGATTAACGCGGTGGAAATGAGAAGTCTGAGAAGTATAGCTGGAGTGAAGACGATTGACAAAGTCAGGAATAGTATGATAAGGGAACGCTGTGGTGTGGTAGAGGATGTGGTGACCAAAATAGAGAAAGGTATGCTTAGTTGGTTTGGGCATGTAGAGAGGATGGATGAGAGAAGATTAACGAAATTAATTTATAAGGCGAGGGTGAATGGGCAAGTCGGTAAGGGTCGACCTAGGCGAATGTATCTAGACCAAATCAATCATGTCTTAAATAAAGGCCAGGTAAAAAGTACCCATAATCGACGAGCATGTATGAAAGCGCTCATGAAAGTAGAGGAAACGAAAGAGGTATGCCAAGATCGTAGCAAGTGGAAGGACGTAATCTCTGCCTACCCTCACGGGAGAAAGGCGTGATGATATGTATGTATGTATGTAAAAAAAAGGAATTTTACTTCCGCCCTGCCTGCAACCACCCCTTACCTTAAATCTCCTAGCTACGGCCCTTTTTTCTTACACGATATAGGCTCAGTGATTTGACAACAATGTCACCTGATGTTAAGTGACGATGTGGTCCAGGATGATATCAAAATAAAAAAAAAAACTTTATTCAATTTAGGACCTAATAAGGCGCTTATGATCGTCGGAAAACAACACAGTCGAGAAATGCTGCCAGAAAAGTCGATCTAGTCCCTTTCCTTTTTAAAAATTCAAAGTATAAGTATTATTTTTAAATATAACCTATACAGTATAACAAAGTATAAATATAAAGACAAGCTTGTGCTTGATCTTATTGTCAGGTAAATCGGTAATGCTCTTTGGGATCTTATTATAAAACAGAGTCTATAAAACTTTCATTAGTTTCACTTAGCCTAAAGCGTGGAACGGCCAACTCATCATTATTTTTAATATTCAAGTTATAACGATCACTTACCAGATCAAGCTTGTCCAAATAAACTCACTAAGCCTAGATACTGGTTCTCAAGTTATGCTGCCGGAACACACCTATTGGTATTTAGCGACAGTTTTAGAACTTGAGGGTGGTAGCTACCCTTACGGGCGTTGTTAGAAAATGCCCTACCACCGTGCTATCGCTTCCTCACGATGTTTTCCTTCATCAAAAACTGAGGTTGATTTTAGAGTTGGATAGTTGCTTTTGAACCCGCTTCCATTAACGCGGAATCCGGCCCCGCTATCCATTGCGCCATGATCGCTTCCCTGATTATCTGGAATATCAATCTTTCTTTACAATAGTGGGCGCTTTGTCCGCAGATGACGGGCACGAAGTCAGCAACGGATCCTCCAGTTTCGACATGATGCTAATGCAGATACCGACTCAGGATATAGATATGGGAGAGGCCGAGAGCTCATCGCTCGCCGAAATGAGGAAACGAAAGTCGCCAACGACGGACGCGTCCTCGGCGAAACGCAAAAGTTAAACATTGTACAAAACTGAAATAAAGTATTATCAAACTTTGACGGGACTAGACTATAATTTTTGATGTGACTCTTATTTTTCGAGGAAACTTTTAATTTAATATGTAATTAAGCTTTTGTGTGAGTAGAAAAAAAAACATTGTTTTAAAACCAAGTCGTATCAATTCCCATGGCTCACGTAGACCAAGTATTAAAACATAATTAATACAACAAATAAAAAAAATTATAGATTATTGTAGTTCTTTAAAAATCTTATTGCAAATTCACAGTTCACACTAAAGACGCGAACGATGTCGCGGGCAGAATTTAGTTTCAAATTATTTAAATCAACATACAGAGTTTAGTTGCAACTAAACTAAGTAATTGGACGATTGGAATAATCTGCAATACTCGGTATGTCTACAAATAATTTTGTGAGCTACAAATTTGTTATCTTAAAATTTTAAAATCTTGTTTAAAAAAGAAAAAAAATGGCGATCTCAGATAAAATAAATAGTCGAATAAAGAGTTTTATCTACTTTACGAACATTACCAAAAATGGTTAAAATGTCGCTATTATTAATTGAAGAAGGCTCTCTCTCTCTCTCTCTTTTAAATAATATTCAACAATAAATAAAACAAACACTCATTCATATGTATCCAAGTTATTTTATTCGCTAATAAGAACTTACATAGGACATATATACATGAACTGAAAGAGACCACAATTCGTTACAACACTAAAAACTAATTTATTGTACTCAGGTAAAATTAAGACGAAACATATTAAATAATAACCGGCAACACTAACGAGGCTGTAGTGCTGTGCGGAGCAATTATCGGTATTTGCAGTCACATGAATACATTCAGTCACTTGGCGCGAAAATTATCCCATATTTTAATTTAATAAATAGATAAAGCTGTTATTGCTCAAGATATATATAATTTTGAGTATATATGTATATATGTCATTTTTATGCCAAGTCTGACAGCTCGAGGCTTACAAACTAATAACCATATATAATATTAATAATGCTAGTTGCATTGACTATGATTTACAATACAGGTAGAGAAAATAAAGACATTTTATTTATAACACAACTGTATATATTTGTGTGTCCAAATATTAATTTGTTGCAGTGTTTGGTGTATATATATATATATATATATGAAATTTAATTAAATTTAGTTTCATGCCAAATTGAATCAAACAGCGAAATGCTAAGTAAGACTGTTAATAGTTTTCTTTTAATTCCTCCTTAAAAAATGGTATAACCTCATAAACGCACTGCAAGTACCATTTATACAGTATGATTATATTTACTGTAAATTAAAATACGAAATATATATATTATAAAGGTAAATAAAATTATTGTGGCTATTTCAAAATAAAGCTATTTTTACATTGAATAATACATGAATTAAATTAATATAAACACATACATATATTTTCACACCAAACACATATATACAATACAATTTCAAGTACCATCTGATAAAAAATGTTACAATGCGGAAATAATGGCATTTGAAAATTAGCTCTACCCATAGTATATTATATTGAAATTCGTATATTCAAAAATACAAAAAAAAACAGAAACCTCAAACTTATAAAAGGTAAAATCTAAACATATATAACTCTCCAATGATACACAAAAATTTATAACACATAGAAATGATCCGTGATTGAAATAATTATATCGAGTTTCATTAGTGTTGCCGAGTTTGTGAATTATAATGAAAATATAACATAATACTAAAGTCAATAGTTAGAGGGACAGTGCTATATTCCTTTTTGATTAATTATATTCAGTTTTATTAAAACAAAAAACATGAATTTTGTAAAATATATTATTATTTAATACTCAGAATAAGTAATAATCTTAATAAATGAATAGAATTTCTAATATTTAATGTAAAAATATGATTTCTACATGAACATTCATAGTTATATATCTTTATATTAATATGGAAATAAAAGAAAATTAACTATTAATAGTCTTATGTGATTAATGTACCAAAAAAAAAATATATATATACATAAAAATGGGCATACAATAATGTTTTTTTTTTTCAAACGAAAAAAAAAACTAACCTACAGAAGACTTTTTAATAAGTTTTTACAATTATAATTAATTTATACACCGACTAATTTGCATTTAAGCGTCGAGGGAGCATATTATTTAATGTATTTATAAGTATATAATAGCTATTATTGCATATGATACTATCTCAATATATTTTTTATTTATATTAGATTATACATTTATACGAGTCTGTTACAAAAATCTGATAGCGTGAAGTTAGCTGTTCAAGATTATTTTAGCATCAAATGCCATCTATTGTCACCTAACAGTACTAGTTTAGGGCTTTTTCTAACAACGCCATCTAGCGTTTACAATGTGGATTATATTAAGTTTTTATAATCGTAGTTATTTTTTTTTTCAAGACAAAATATGTTCCTCTTCTTCTTCTTCTTAGTTAATGGCAATCTGTGTGTACACACAATTTGTGCCAATGTCATGTGGGTAAGATTTTCAATCTTGTATCAGCGTTACCAAGCTCCAACAGAACGGTGGCCTATCCTGCTCGAACTTTCCATGGAGCTTTGTCGGCACCTCAGAATGTATGCTACGCGTTGTCTTCTATAATAAACTTAACTTGAACACAATAACTAAACTATTTCACACAAAACGCCACCAAGATTACATGATATAGAGTCAAGTACACAAGTTTATTGAATTAAGGAAAACAATTGCTACATGTCAGACTGAGATCCCGCCAAAAACTCCCAAAATATGTTGTTTAGACTTTCATATATATCGAATAAAGTAAATAAAACAAAGTCTTGAAAACAAGACAAATTGTCTAGTCACTCAAATGATTTTTCCACAGCATTTTATCTAGAAACCCATAATTGATGGAACTTTAAATAGAACATGAATAGTTATTTTTATCACGTGATTCTTTGTCTTTATAACATGAAGCATATTAATAAACGGGGAAAATTACTTTATTTATATATGTATACCGCATAAACCTCTATATGATTATAATGTAGTTATCTATTTACGATGAGTACATATAGTTAGTTTTACACTATGTAATCTCCCTACGTATTCAAGAATACACATAATTAATTGTATGTAAGGTTTGTAAAGATATCTTAATTTTACAAACTGATTCTAGCGAAAATAATTCTTACAGATTAACAAAAGATTAGTTTTTTTTTTTACATAACTTCCGTAACGTAAACGAACTTTCTTTTGCATTTTTTTTTTTTTTTTCTCTCCCGCGCTTCCAACGAAGATTTAATTCAACACATAAATAAAAATTCCCATAATCAGTTTTAATACTAACATGAAAACGAAAAAAAAAAAAAAAAAAAATAAACAATTGGATACACTTGTTCTTAAGAAGGTTCTAGAATAATATAAAATTATTGATTTCAGTATGGGCAATTAAAAGTAATTATTGCTATACTCACCGTCCCGTCTTCGTTCGAACTATACGGACATCTCACTCGCATCAATCAATTGATAATTAATTACTCAAGCGACAAAATATGAAATGTTTATATCCAAATATATATTTGATATAATAAATCCATAAAAACAATACCATTTAATTCACAAAGTCACGTGTTTCATTTTTTTTTTTGTTTTTCAGAAACTGTTTTTCGTCACAAATCTAATTAGAATGAACACAAAGTCTATATATTAAAATTACACAGAACCGTTTTCAACAACACAAAACACAACTTCTTTCTTCGTACAGTTATTATAAACTGATTCCGTATACACTAGGAAGTTTCGATTTTTTTTTTTTTTTTTATTAATTCACACAGGAGGGACATTATAACATACAAGATGCAGTAGAAACGCGATGTTTGCATTCTTATATACTCTGGAAGTACGAGTTGATTATAAATTAATACAGTATTGTTGCGTACACTGAAACAATGAAAAAAAAACACATTTAGTTGCCATTTCAGGAGTCGTAAAAGTCTTTTGACATTCAAGTGTGATAAGACAAATTCACGGTGTTGAACTGAAAAAAGATATTTGGTAATAAAAAAATATGGGTTTCTTGTGACAAAATACATTTTAAAAACGTTTTTAAGGCGAGGGCTGACTAGATCGAAGACGTTCTGAAGAAAGGCTGCGGTCAAAAGTACTCTTAACTGAACAGTGTATATTAAAAGCGCTCATGAGAGTAGAAGAAGCAAAAGACATGTGCCAGGGACGTAGCAAGTGGAAGGATGTAGCCTCGCCTTATGAGAGTGAAGCATTGTGTTATATATGTCATCATCATCATAGTCCTACAGCATCTTTCCAGATGGCTTAAAGCAGCGTCCGCTTATAATACCGCATATCATATTAAATATCGCAAAGGTTAATGGACCTTTTATATTCGCTATACCGCTTATAACGTAAACTAAAACCGCATACTGTGGTGACGTCGAGTGTTGGACGAAGTGTGAGGTGTCGGAAGCCCCTCGTGTGTTATAGCCGCTTGCTGCTGTCGAGGAACAGGTCAGTGCACGACTTCCTTGTTCCCGCATCTACCACGCTTGCCTTGCCAGCTCGAGGTGTCTCCGAGTATTGAAATCGTACATCTAGCAACACTGATCGAGTGCCGCGAGTCGGTCAATGCTCTAAGCCGTCGCGCACTTAATCTCACATAGACATTGCGGGTATAGACCCGTATAGCATAGGCTGTCAGCGTCACGGTGCGTAACCGGCACGGATCCTATTTGCCACCGCCATTCGATTTTTTTTTTGTTCATGCGTCTGACTTAGGGCCGATTTTTTTTATCCGTAGTCAAAGTTACTATTACTAATACACAAACCAATGGTTATAATCGCAATTCGTTTTTTTGATGACAAAATCTACTATAGTCAAATTTAGCAATAGTTGATTTATGTTGCCAGTAAAGTGAACTGTATAATATAATATTTTTGATTCCAGTAATTTTTTTTTAATTATCATTTCGAGTAAAACGTGTCAAGGTTCATAATTCGAGACGTTAAACAAACATCACAAAAAACAAAGGGTCCAGCTACTTTCGAACATGTGTGTCCATTATTATTTCTTGTGATCGTTTTGTAATATTAGCTTTTATTTATTTCGTCTTTTCTAAAATATTATAATTTAATTCATGAATTTAATATATTTTACAACCTAAAGGGATATTTGTACAAACTTCATATACTATATATAATAATACTATATATACGTAATTCTTATGAAAAACAAAATTCATAAACAAACATATCACGTAAAAGATAATAAATAGCAATAATTAAATTTATAATGAAACTATAAATTATCTACTTCAAATGTTACAAGAAAACAATGAAACAGCTGTTCGCACCATCCGCCATCTTGCTAACCTGATTAGGCTGAATGGTTGGTTAAAATGTTTCAACAAATATTCACTTTATCGACAACGGGTTAGATTAACTATGTTTCAAAAAACGCACCAGGGCATTATTTTAACCATTTCGTACAAATCTGACCATTTCTCGAGTTGACTACGTGTAACGGACGGACACACGAGTATGAGCGTCCGTGTATACTATTACGTAGACTGCTCTGCCACGCCCTATCAGCATAGAAACAGGATGGGGTATAAGTTTGACAAGGGACGCAGTAGAGCACGTGGACCGGGTCGTTGGCGGGAAAAATGCAACAACGCAATACTTTCTATTGTATACACTGTTTATTCACTCACTAAACTATTACAATGAAATCACTTGTCTCGAACTTAACTTTCACTTTGACGATCGCGACGAGACTACCCTTTCTCGGTTTTTTTTTTTTTTTTTTTTTTTTTTCTAACCTAGCTAATGCTGTTGACCGGAAGGGCCTTTACAGCTTCACCGAACTTTGGGGGCGAGTGCTGAAGGCACTCAGCCGCAATAAGGTGACTAGCTCAAGGGCTACCAAAGTGGTACGAACCTCGGCTTGGCCGTCACCTGTGTGTTCAAAACTCTCTCGCGAGTTGTGTCCTAGCTGTTCCCTACATTTTTATTTATTAAAATAAAATAAAAAGGTTCCTTACAGGTCCTATGTACCTGCATGTTATGCATGAGTGTGTATGGAGTGTTGTGCGTGTAATTGCTCAATGCGTGGGCAGTGTTACTGTATCGCGCTGGCGGCGACGTCAAGAGCCTCCCCAGTTAGGGAACGAGACACGTCTTGGGTCCCTTTCTCGGCCCATATGGCCTATTCTTATTCTGTCGGCTAGTTCGGCCTACCCCTACTGTAGCGCGCTGTATGCTCAAATATTATTATTATGCACGTAGTTATGGAAACTGGCTCTACCAGACCGTAGAGTCAGCATCCCGTCTTCTAAATAATCAGGCGCTGAGTCGACACGGATAAGAGCATCCGCCTCAGGTGGCCTGTTGTTTTCTTGTTAAGAATAAGTAGTGAATAAGTTAGTCTTAAGGTATCTGTTCTAGCGAATAAACGTATTCATTTTAAAAAGTCTTTTTTTATAAAGACCTACAACGCCACAGACTTGACTACGTATTCATTTATTTATTTATCTCAATAATTATTATCTTAATTACAGCGCACTACGTTCGAATACATTGAATAATTACTCTATCTACTTCGCTACCTAACTAGGAAATCAATATGTTTTTTTATCTTACACATAGTTCTTATTTTATTTACAATTAGTTCTTAATTATTCTAAGTTCTTGATGCGTCGCCAACACGACGGATAAAAAAATCGGCCCTTAGACTAACAACTTAAGTTTAATACGGTTAATAAAATCGATTGATAGTGAGGTCTTTAAAAAGATATGATCACCTGTAACTAGACCGGCACTTCCTCGGCCTCCTTCTCTCGCTGGCGCACCGCGACGGCTGTCTCCACCAGCAAGTAGAGGCATTTGAACTTGTCGCGTTCGCCTTCGGCACTCACACCGCTTGGCACAACCTGAACACAATAAACAACATACAAGCAATCCCTTATGGTTTCAACACACAGCAAGCGGGACGGGTCGCCGGCACGACCATAGTAATATCATCATGTTATGGAAATTTTTTTTTTTAAAGTGTCTGTAATGCCAAAATATTTTTTTTAGTAAATAGATATGAATGTAAATTTGTTTTACATACATATACATATCATCACGGCTTTTCTCCCGTGGGGGTAGGCAGAGATTACGTCCTTCCACTTGCAACGATCTTGACATACCTCTTTCGCTTCTTCTACTTTCATGAGCGCTTTCATACATGCTCGTCGGTTATGGGTACTTTTTACCTGGCCTTTAATTAACACATGATTGATTTGGTCTAGATACGTTCGCCTAGGTCGACCCTTACCGACTTGCCCATTCACCCTCGCCTTATAAATTAATTTCGTTAATCTTCTCTCATCCATCCTCTCTAAATTTGTTTTGTGTGTTTGTAATGGTTTATCTGCGGAACGGTTAGAACGATTTGCCCTGGACTTTTTTGGTAGATAGCTGAAGTTATTCCGGGTAAATTAGGGAACTTTTAATTTTTGAAAATAATTAGGGTTACGCATAAAATAATTAAACTCATAGGAATTTTACGAGCAAGTGCTAAATTTTTTTAGGGAAACAGTTAGGGTTCCTTTTAAACCGGCTGGCTGACCTGCCTAGGTCATGCCTCCTACGGGAGGCGGGCGAAGAGGTGGGGTTGAGTAGTGTGTACACTCCCCCATCCCCACTGGGCCATTGCACGACGAGGCCCGGCGGGTTCGCTGCAGGGGGCGACGCGGTGCTTGCGAAAGCCACCCCGTGTCGCCCCCATCCCAAATGCAGCGGACGGCCCCGGGGGGTTTTAGTGGGTATTTCCGGGCGACTCTCGCCCGGGTGAGTCCCACACTGGCACGGAGCTCGTCACTCCGTGCCCCTTATCTAGTGTACTGGGGGACTTTGATCCCTCAAATACATTAGATAAGGGTAGTGCGTAAATGCATTTCCCCCCGTCAAAAAAAAAGGGTTCCTTTTAAAAAAAATTAAAAACTAGATTGAGCAGTGAAAAATATATGAAACGCGGGCGCAGCTGTGGGCAAACAGCTATTTTATAATAAAAGGCTAAGAAGGGAGGGAGACGAAATCTGAACATTGAAGAAATTTAAGAAAAAACACTATGCGTGGATTCACATGAACATTTTCTGGTGTTGAAAATCGTCGACTGTGTAGACAATACTTGATTTTTTAAAATAGGATGAAGTCGTATTAGTCCTATGTCGGGATTGTGTGCAGGTTGAGCCTTAAATTATATCTATGTTTTTGCATTTCATTAATTTGGTTTGTTTGTCTGTCTGGACGTGTGAGGTCTGGCTATGCCACGGTACAAAATGGAACGGCGTTTTTGATCATTTTTGCAGAGTTAATAATATCTTCCGGCAATCAAATGCTCGTAGTGAATCATATTACGATTTTTTTTAAGGGTTAAAATCCATGGTAACATTTACACCCAATATTAAAAATAGCAAATAGTTCATCTATAAACTACATTTATCAACTGTCTCGGGTTCGATCCCCGGGTCGGGTCAAGTGGTATTGGGTTTTCCTACTCGGTATCGTCCCGGAGTTTGGAATTTGTGCCCGATATGGCGAGAGCCCCCCCCCCCCCTGTCACATCTTAGACGGTACTAAGCTCGGCGGAATGCGGGTAGTGTAGTTCGCTACATCACCTCTGCCTAACCCTTCGGGGATAACAGGCGTGAGCTTATGTTACGTTATAAACTACATTATAGTCATGCATAGAAATCGACTTTCAAATGTCATAATTAGTTTTAGATCTTATTAATGTAAGTGAACAGATTCAAAAACTTTTAGTGCACACTTTTAGTGCGTCCGACTCACTATCTTCTGGTAGAATTTCTTTTTTCCATATAACTGTAATTTGATTGAAAATTACTTGAACAAACAGATGAAAAACTAATAAAACACAGCTACTAATACACGAGTCCCAAATTGACCCGAACGATGCGCGATAATAGAGTTTCGGCGCGGCCGAAGATTCTGCCGTGTTTCGGGCAAAACCGAAACTTTCGCCGAAACCGAAACATAGGTCGTCAGTGACTAAGTACAAGTATAGATTATTGGTAGTAGTATCTGAAAGTACCTGCAGTCGACGGCGCAGTGGATGCGGCAGCTGCGGCAGGTGGGCGAGCTGCGGGTGCCACCCGCCGCCGTCCCCCTCCTCGCCGCCGCCTTCGCCGCCCTCCCCAGCGCCCTCCCCCCCGGCCGCCTCAGCCTCCTCCACGTCCGCAGTCCGGACGGTGACCACAGCCGCCGCGCTGCCAACATATAAACTCGATTTTATATTATCCTATCATCACATGTTTTCATTACATAAATCAACAGCTACTATTAACTACACATTCACTTAATTAATTTATTAATAACTCATCTGATTAGCCATAGACAATTTCAAAATTAATATGTCGATTACCCATAAAAATGAGACGGTAGGAAAACAATGGAAAGCTGGCGTAAACGCCAGGTTAGGTGCTCGAGGGGTTAAAAACTTAAATAGTGAAAACCAGAAAGAAATACATAATAAAAAAAAAATGTGACCCGTTACGGGACGCCTGGCAGATGTGAAACATCGACCTTATTTTGTAAAATATGCACCGTACACACTACTGCATATAGACTGTATATATATTGATATCATCATATAGCGTGGCGACGCGTCGCCACGGCATGCGTCATGTTTCACATCAAAAATCACTTGAATATAACACTTACAATTGTTTACAATGTAATCTTAGCTACACCTACAACGTATCCACTAAAATTCATTATACCTAAATTCATATCTCACAAAATGCCCTACCGTTTTCACAATATCTTTCTATAAAGACAGTTCAAACTCTATTTCCTATATACATAATATGGGCACATAGCAAAGTATGTTTTTTTTCAGTTTAAAACCATTTTAATGAATATATATTCAACTGTTAATAGAACATTTTTTTTCTCTACACGTTTTATTTTTATATTTAAAGCTTGCCAAACAAGAATAAATATTGACTTTAATAAAGTGACATTGTACAATGTAACTCTATGCACGTGTTATTACTATGCTCTATGTATTAAAGGCTCGATTGACAATTTTTTTTTCTCCTAGCATACTATTAGAAAACATGAGTGACGTCACACTGAATTATATAAACCAAATATGCATTAGGGTACGACCAAGTATAACGTAAACAATAATGAGGACGAATTTTTGATGACGTTTATTTTTCTCCAAAATGTACTGTTATAGGACGTATTATGAATGTCTTTTTAAAAAAAAAACTTTTAATAGATTTAATAGAAATATAGATTTGGAAATATGTTTCCGTAGAGTATATGATTATCTTTAGGCAACCGTCCAGGATGAAAGCTCAAGTCTGACTAACTGATCTGTGTTTGTTTCCTAAGAGCTAAGGGAGTTATGCTGACCTGGGATTGTCAGGGCAGCATTAAGGCATACATAGCGGGGGTATAACAGTACGTTATCATAGAGAGAAGGAGTAATGCTTATTATCACTGATAAGGCAAGAACAGGGCTTACCCTCGGGCAGCTGGGTGGACTTCTTTATCTTCCGGGCCATATCTGATGACGGATTGCCAGACGGAGGGATCGTACTTGACTTCTTCTTCACTGATAGCACTTGAGGAATAACCTTCCTCGCCGTCGCCGATGTCGTCTCCGTCGCTCCTGTAGACCAGCAGGCCTTCTGTGTACTCTTGCTCAGTGCCGTGTTCTGCGTCGTTCTGATAAAGAAAAAAGTTGTTTTTACATCTCTAAATATCATAGCAAGCCCCCCATTTTTAGGGTCTGTCTGGAAGACGAGGAGACTGCTCGAGGAGACGAGGAGATAGAGGGCAAAAACCCTCAAGGAAACGAGATCGCTCCAGGAGGCTTCTGAGCTTCTGGAAGGAGCTGAGCTGGCTCGAGTAGCTAGTACTGCGGACCGCTAATGTGTCTAGTTGCAGAAACAGAAGCTAACAAGCAAAACAGGAGCAAAAATGATGTAATCACTGACAAGCAATAGTGTTAACCTATGAGATCACCATTTTGAGAAAACACCAATTAAGAGGACATACGACGATAAAGTAGGTATTTCAGAAACCTATTGCTATCGCGTTGCGCCCCAATGAAAGAACTATATAACACGAAAGGGACAACTGCAGCGCGGCCTGATTGTACCGTATGCAAAACAGACGAAAACATCACTTCGTAGTAACCTGTTTCCTCCTCCAAAACTGAACCAAAATTTTAATTTTCTTTAAATTTCAGAATAATAAAGAATTTGGCTATGCCTGTACGTTTTGCTTTTTTTTTTTTTTTAAATTTTAACCATCAAATTTGTTTGACGTCTGAAAATGACGGTAAACATCGAGCATGTTTTTCATTTTCAAAGACTCCTAGTTTCTACAATAACTAATTTATGGAAAAAATCAAAACGTACGGGCAGGTGAATATATATTATTTGGTATAAAAAATTTAAACCATAATGCTGTTACCCTGGGAGGAAACAGGGGACTACGTTTGTATGAAATAAATGCCGCTAGGATATCCTCTTAAGCATTTAGATAATCTTTTTAAATGATGATATAGAAAATCCTAACTCACTACAGACGTTGTAACTGGTTTTGATGTATTCTATAACATTGATAAAAATGTTTAAAATGTTTGTAACATGCTAATATGAAATGTTTTTGATTGGAAACTGACTTTCTTTCTTAAATAGTGTTATTAAATCGTCACATTCGACTATTTTGTAAAATGTGTGGTATATTATTTGATGTTACATTCGACACAATAATTTATATTTTTTTATAAGTGGTTGCATTTATTCTCATGTTGATGCTGTTAGATACTGCAATTAGATCTGCTAATGATTCATCCCTGAATCCACACTGTTCAATTCATGAACATATATTTTTAGTTTTTTAATTCGGCAACTGCCCTAAATAAGTGTATTGTATTTTTCTTACTCTAGTAATACTGGTTTCCTTTTCCTTTTTTATCTTTTGTTATATGTATATACGACACAATATGTCTTCTGTTACAACTCTGTATTAAAAATAGAAATAAAATTTATTTCTATATAAAGCTGTGTATTACTATATATTATACACACACCCCCACCAAAATTTTATTACAAACGATATGCTAATATTGAGGATAAATCTTACTATATGAAAGCTTTTGCTAATGCCGTTGTAGGGTTCTTCTATAAAATATAAGTTAGCACGGGTTAAGGGACAAGAACCAACGAAGTCGTGTCAGGGGTGAATTTAGAGGGGGGGGGGGGCAGGGGTATAATCCACTGCCTCTGGAGGATTGACCGCTGGGTCATGCCTCTCTTCGGAGGGGCGGGTGAAGAGGTAGGTGGGGAAGTATTCCTCCCCCATCCCTATTGGGCCATTGCACGGACGGTCCCGGGAGGTTTTAGTGGGTATTTCCGGGCGCTTCACGCCCGGGCGAGTACCACACTGGCACGGAGTTCGTCCCTCCGTGCCCCCTTATCTATTGCATTGGGGGACTCCGGTCTCACTAATGCAATAGGTAAGGGTAGTGCGTAAATACATTTCCCCCCGACAAAAAAAAAAGGGAGATGAATTTAGGAATGGGTGCATTGATACTATTTCCAGAGCATCCAAGTTATTGTTACCTCAGCTTCAACACCGTCCCAGGAGGCGACGACCACTCCCGAGTTGGAGGTACCGGAGGAGGTCCCGCCGGGCTGCTTCCTCCCGCGGCGCGATATTGTGTAGTGCAGGGGGTCGTGCCCCTCGCGGCGTATCATCTCCGGCAGGATGCGTCGCCGTGCGTTTATAAACCAATTGCATACCTGTTAATTAGTGTCATCACAATTTGTTATTTAATTATTGTGGTGGATATACAGTTTAGACCAATATTGCATTTAATACCAATATTCCTAGGTTCCCAAATTGAAATTACATTATTTTTATAATTCATTGTCTTTTTAATAACTACTTATTTATACTAATTTTAATTAAGGATAGAAATTGAATAATTTAGAAATGACCTAATTAACCCCTTGAGCACCTTCCTGGCGTTTACGTCAGCTTTCAATTGTTTTCATATTGTTTCAGTTTTATGGGTACTCGACACATTAAGGATGTAATAGAAATTAAATCGCTGTAGGATTTATATTCATACTTCATTTAAAATACAATGTCTATCTGTTTGTCTATCTATATATGGCCCCACTTGTTGATAGTTTATATTGTGTATGATTTGTGAGTCTGAGAACAAATGATTAATGAATACTATAATATAAAAACGTCAAGCATGGATGTCGATGTTCATCCGGTTCTTGAATATTTTATTACTTAGAAACAAAATCTATACATTATAATTAGAGTGGTTTAATTTTACCTGCAAAACAGTCAAGTTAGCTTCCTGGCTGAGGGTTATCTTCTCGGCATCGCTCGGGTAAGCGTTGTACCTGTGGTCGTATAACCAACGTTTGAGTATCTTCACGGAGGGTTTGGGCAGGTTGCCGCGACGTTTGCGTATGGTAACCATCGCTCCCGGCTGCATGTTGGGCGACAGGCCGTGGACGAGGCTCGCCCTACGAGACCTGTCCGCTTCACCGTCCGTACCACTTTCATTGTCGTCTGTCGAAGATGTCGACGGGAATCGATTGCGTGCTGGAGAATAAAGGAAACAAAATCTTTAATGATTTTACGATTATCGTAGGTGGTGAGGGAGCGACAGTTCAAGCATTACGTAATCACATCAATGGTAATTACATAATCAATATTTGCTTAATTAATTTTCGTGTTTAAGAATTATGCTAATGCTTACGTAATCATGGGGGGTTAGAGCTTTGCTTATTGCTGAAAAGGAGGCTCAAAAATGATCAAAATTTTACATCAGGAAGACTTGAACGAAATATTAAATAAATAATAATAAATACAATGAATATGACCTATTGGTGTGTATTGGTCACACACTGTTTTCGACTAGGTTATTTTTTCGAACCCGGTGCTATTGTTTTTAACGTTCATAAGCGCTATCTGATGACCTACACAAAATAAAGTACTTTTTTGAATTTTTTGAAACTATATCGTAATGTAAGCATAGCATAAGTTAAGGCATTTTCCGCAAAGAAAAATTTTCCAGTTGAAAATAAAGTTTCGTGCGACTATGAATACATGAAACACAGCAAACTTAACTTAGCTTAAAGTTACTTAGAATGAGATATATTATAGGAAAGCAGTAGCTTATACATCGTTAACAAACATAAAAGACCGCATAATATTGATATAGAAATAAATGTTTTATTATTAAGTAGGACATTTCGTATCTGTCATCACATCTGCCATTTTCCTATGCATCATTGGGGTCATTCAATAGATAAAATTACTGAATTAGACAAAGAAAATACATAGGGGTTATAAAGAGTAGGAAATGATATTTCCTGAAAGGCGGGTCTAATCACTACGCTGGTCTTATTACATTGAGCATTTAGGAAGCACGAAAAATGCTTCTAAAAAACGTATTCTAATGACAATATATTTCAAGAGTCCAGCTTTTTAATTTCCCGCAAATTACAGATTTATACCATTAGGTTTCATTAATTCTTTTTCAAATTCGCAGGTCCCTGCGGTTTTAGCCAGTTACTGTTTAAACTTGGGCTAAAATCTGGAACCAAAATTTTTAATATATTGGCTGCTTTACTTTTGTAAGCTTCAAAGAGAAGTGCAGCCATTTTTTTTTTTTTTTTTTAATACTGTATATGCTCAGGGATTTGACCACAATGTCACCTAATGTTAAGTGATATTTCAAGTAATGATGTCGGAACACATCTATTGGTGCTTGGCGAAGTTTTCCATCTTGAGGGTGGTAGCTAACCAGGCCGCCATTATTACAAAATGCCCTACCACTATGATATTATATTTCATTAAAAATACTTGAGCCACAAGAGGCGTCGTTATTAGTTGTGATTATTTTGCAGTCGAATCTTAGTTTCTTTAATTCGTAAATCTAAAGATCTAGATCTACCCTACCTAACGCATATAATACTTTATACAATTTTCTATTATAGTAAAATGTTGATCAATTTACGATCTCGTGTATTGTTTGAATAAATGCAATCGACCGCTTTGAAGATATACGATATTTATTTATTTATAAAAATTCACAGCTCCTATAAAATAAACATATAAACTAAACCGATACATAAAATAAAGAGCCAAAAATGAATTTATCACTATTTAAAAAACTAAGACAATGTTTGCATGTGTGTGTGTGTGTGTGTGAGTGTGAGTGTATGTAATGTGTATATGTGGATAAATTTTGTGTTATTTGTTTACTAAAGAGATGTTCATTTGATTTCTAAAACTGTTTTTAGATATATTTTTGTTATGAAGTTTGAAGTTAAATAGATCGTATATCACTGAATTGTTTATTATAAGTACGCGGAATTCTGCTCGTCACGTTAATGAACCTATAGTTTGTTCGATGCTTGAGAATATGAAATAGTTGTGTGTGTCGTGTGTGTGTCCTTGGCGCCTGTAGTCGCAACATTCTGTTGATGAGTCTAGAACATTCGAGTCCGCCTGAGCATACATCATATATAATAGTAACATGTCTTGAAGGATTCGCCCATTACGCAGTGATAGTAGCTTATGCTTTTGACAAGCTAGCTCGTAATCCACGAATTTACAACGGAAATTTAGAATTTTAAAAACTTCATCTGCATGCGCTCAATTACATGTTCATATGTGACATATTGAGGATTCCATACTGAAATGCATGCGTCGTCAAAGAAATCGGGTCACACGTGTTTACCTAAACAAACTTTGTTTTTCAACTAACCTGTGGTTCTTAAACTTTATTTGTTTCATAAAAAAATGTAAGTAAAAACAATTTTTACACATTAGTTGGTAAAAATGAATATGTGTGCTTGCATACGGTTGTTCAATCAATTTTTATAATCGAGAAAAACTATTTTCATGTTCCCCGAAAAATCATTTCCACAATTTCGTTAAATAGTTTATAGTGAACACGATGTCATTCAGTCAAACAGACAGAAAAGTCGAATGACTAGCTAAAACTTTGAAATCATTAACTGATTATTATGCTTCCGACCTTGCCGGTTGAAAATGATACTTTTAAATAGAAGCGCTTTAATAAAATATTAGTCTCACACACAAAACATCTTATTTCAGTCTCCGTAACAATCTATACTAATAAACAAAATTGAAGTGTCTGTTTGTAATATCATTTTTTTTTTACCTAAATACATATCAATGTGAGCTGTGTGCCCGCGGATGCGCCCGCATTTCATGTGTTTTTCATTGCGTAATATAGTTTTTAATTTTTCTATATATAACCTTAATTATTTTCCAAATTTTTGTTTGGTGCTAATAT
The DNA here is from genome assembly GCA_014132275.2 of Samia ricini. Lineage (NCBI taxonomy): Eukaryota > Metazoa > Arthropoda > Insecta > Lepidoptera > Saturniidae > Samia > Samia ricini. The sequence goes on from AP028169.1 coordinate 1,633,702, forward strand.
TAAGCAAAGATATTTCTTAAAAATTCAAATATTTAGTGGCGTAAAACTGTGCATTGAATCAGATTTTATTCACAATTTCATGAGTTTTAATTTTTTTACGCCGAACCCTAATTATTTTCGAAAAACAAAAGTACCCTAAGTTACCCAGAGTAACTTAAGATACCTACCAAAAAAAGTCCCGTCAAAATCGGTCCAGCCGTCCAGTTGAAATTACCCATTATAAACAGATAGACAGACAAAAATTTAAAAATTATTTTTGGTATATGAGTCGTATATACATTCATATGTATATAGTAAGAAAAAATTTACATTGCAATTACGCGGATTAACTTAAGCTATCTACCAAAAAACAGTCCTGTTAAAATCGGTCCAGCCGTTCCGAATATTACCCGGAACAAACAGACAGACAAGCAACAATTTTAATAATTGTGTTTTTGGTTTAGGTATCCTGTATACATTCATATATATTTAGTAAAATATTATTTTGTCATTACAAACAGACACTTCATTAAAATATATAGATATACGTTACCTATACAATATTTTTTTTAAATGATTGTCTCTCTGTTTGCCCTGGGTAATCTCCGGAACGGCTGGACTATTTTTGATAGATAGCTGAAGTTACTCCGTGTAACTTAGGGTACTTTTGTTTTACGAAAATAACTAGGGTTCCGCGTGAAAAATTAAAACTCATCAAAATTTCGAATAAAATCCGATTCAACGCACAGTTTCATTGGCAGGTGTTTGAATTCCTAAGAAGTATCTTTGCAATATGTTAGTACCAAAAATAATTTCAGGTAAGTTATTAGGGTGCCGCATAAAAAAAAAACTCATAAAATGGAGCACAAAATACGATTCAAGGGACAGCACGATCAAAACATTATTTTCCCATGATTATTATATTTCAAAACTATATAACGTAGTGAAGAAAATGTCTACCTATAATACATACCTACCTATATATACATATAAAAGGCCGCGGGCACACAGTTAGTTAAAAATAAAAAAAAGATAAAAATATAGATCCAACAATACAGGTTTGGAGTCATTGGAATAAATAAAAATTACCTACATTGTGCACATTGTGCATAGATATTTATGTATTTTAATGTGCTGACGCAAATTATAACATTGTCTTTTGGTTAAATTGAAAAAAAACCACGTCTAAATAACGCTATATAAATTAATAGTTAACTATGCTACAAAATAGAATATTCAAAATTACATTTACAATTTTACAATATGCGTACATAATTTATTGGAAATAGGTTAGAAGACGTGGTGGTAGCGACTCCATTCGTAAGTAAAAGATTATAGTCTATACTAATAAATAAAATTGGAGTGTCTGTTTGTAATGTCAATTTTTTTTTTTTTATTTTATTATACAGATACGAATGTATATACGATACATATACCAAAAATAATTTATTTTTAAATTTTTGTCTGTTTATAATGGGTAATCTCTACTGGACGGCTGGAACGATTTTGGCGGTACTTTTTTTGGTAGATATCTTAAGTTGCTCTGGGTAACTAAGGATACTTTTAATTTTCGAAAATAATTAGGGTTCCGCGTAAAAATTAAAACTCATATTTTTTTTAATAAAGTCCGATTTAATGCAGTTCTGTAAAACTGTGTAGGCAGGCACACTTACCTGGTAGGCAAGTGCTATAATTTATAAGAAATATTTTTTCTTAATTTTAGTACAAAATATTTTAGGATAATAATTAGATTTCCTTATACAAAAATTGAAACGTACTGAAAAATATATTAAACGCGGGCGCAGTCGCGGTCACACATCTAATATAATATATTATTATTTACTGTATTATAATTTCTAAAAATATTAAATGATAGTAGAAAAAATTATACTATTTTATAAAGAGGTAAAATTGACTTTTCGTTTGTTACGGATATACTTAATACTTGATTTTAAAAATTATTTTATCTGTAATACACTATCATCGAGTAATATAGATCATTCTTTTTTTAAATAATATATTTTTATATAATCATACGAAGCCGAGACGGGTTGCTACTAAAGAATAAACTTCTGCCAGCGACTTCATTCGCATTAACTTTAGAATTAGGTCCAGAGAGAAACTGTGTTATTTTGAGTGTCCTAGGAGATAGATCATTGTGAAGTTTTCTCTAGAATATTTGAAGACCCACAACCCTCTATTACAGTGGTTCCTAATCTATTCTTGGCCAGTGACCACGACGAATAAAAAATAAACTGAGATAATATATAACATGGTTTACTGGAAAGTTATCTTTTAAATTAATATTATTTTATGAGTTTTTATTGCTCAAAGCTCGTAGCTAAAGCCTAACGATGTAGCCTTTGTATGCACCTTTCGAGACATTTGAAATCATTTGCAGAACATATTTTGACTCTTGTAGACCACTAGTTGGAAATCACTGCTCTAATACATGACGTATTTCTTGATAACTTTTTTTCACTCACACCAAAAGCTTCATTAAAATAATATTATATAATTATAGAAAACGCAACAAAAACCGTTGCCAGGTTTATGAGTTTAACGGATAAACGGACACACAGACTCAGAAAGCGACTTTGTTTTGTTATATGCCTAGATGTAACAAAATATATACTACAATCTGGTTAGTAAATATATCTATGATTTAAAAAAAAAAAACATCACATAAATCAGTTGTGCTTCTTTGGTCATAAGCAAAGTAATTAACTGATAGATTCGTTTAATAATGTATAAATATGACGTAACTGTAGGAGATTACATTAAGGTAAAAATATAGTAAACTTAATGAAAACGACAAAGATTTCTATAGGAATAGAGAAAATAAATCGTTTGCTGCCTAAAATCGTTTATTCATTTCTTAACAAATTGACTGGTACATTAACACAGTCATTCATTACCGAAATATTTTTTTTTTTAAATTCCCCGCCAATTTTTTCCCCTGGCTTGACCAGAGACCTTGTTATTACTGTCCTTTTATTTGTGATCTTTTATTGTTTTTTCGTTTTTTATAGCATGTTCTTTTGCTTATGTTTTCTTTTTATAAAACTTTTTATTTCTCTTAAATCTAACAATACAGTCTGTTCGTCTAAATTAATAAAATAAAGTCCAGTCTTATGATAACCACTACTATAAAGTAGTCATATCAACAATTTAAACAATTAATCAATTAATATAATTAAAATACTTAAATCAATTTAAAGTCAAAATTAAAAACTAAATTACAAATAAAATCAATTCATATAGATTCAATTTAAGTTAAAAGTTAAAACTGAATTCAAAATTAAACTCAAAATTTAAAATCATTTAAAATCCAAAAACAAATTCAGGGCAGCAGTATAAACACTAAACTCTATATATAGCTTATTATCTAGTTCAATCATTCGATACTCTAAATGAGGCTTCAACATTAAGTGAAACAGTTTGACCCCAATTATATTCCAATTTCAAAGTTCAAAATTTAGATTTTTAGAATTAATTCATCCTTGCCTCGATTTCATTGTATCCGAGGCAACGGCAAAAAAAAAACTGCAACCCTGATGTAGCTCAGGAGCAGCCCCAAATATTTATATTAACCATCTAAAATGTATATAGTTACACATATAGAAGTCGTTTAAAGAAATTTTTTACGAGTAAGTATTCGCGTGTATTTAAATAAATGCGGAATAAGAGTAAACGACGCGAGACGGAAGTCAGGAAGGGATGCCGATCGATACACGGGGGTCAACGGCCGGAGAGCAATACGCACGCAACACCCTCCCGGCTCAAGGACATTTTGTCTCAAATTCTGACCGATTTTCTTTATCTATACTTTATCTATACAAATAAATAAAATTGAAGTGTTTGTTTGTAATATTAAAATAGCAATTTTTTACTAAATCGATATCAAAAACACAATTTTTTTTTTATTTTCGTCCGTCTGTTTTTGACATTCATTTTCCATAACTAATTCAATAGGTTCCGCGTAAAACATTAAAACCCATGAAATAGTAAAAAGTAAATTCAATGGTCAGTTTTACAGGCAAGTGTTTGAATTTGTGAGAAATACCTTTGTTTTCTCTTAGTATAAAAAAAAAATAAAAAAAATTAGGGCTTCATGTATAGCGGACCGAGTCGCAGATACACAAGTAGTTATCAACTAATTATCTATGTACCATATACATATGAATATGACCCGATTAGTCAAATTCATCATCATCTCCCTACCCTTTTCCCATTTTTATTTGGGGTCGGCGCAACATGTCTTCCTCTTCCATTCCTCTCTATTTGTTGTCATCTCCGCATTCACTCCTTTTCTAAACATATCATCTTTCACACAGTTCATCCATCTTTTCTTTGGTCTTCCCCTTCCCATGTAACCGTCCACATTCATATCCAATACCTTTCTTACAACATTCTCTTTCTCCCTGCGCATCACATGTCCATACCAGGACAAACGACCGCCTCGTAACTTGTCTGTTATTGGCGCCACTTTCAAACTTCCTCTAATATATTCATTCCTAATCCTGTCCATTCTTGTTACCCCACACATGCATCTCAACATTCGCATCTCAGCTGCATGTAATCTTCTCTCGTCCGTCACCTTTATGGGGTAACATTCTGATCCATACAAGACGACAGGTCGTATTATGTTCTTGTAAATCTTCCCCTTTAATCCCCTTCCCCGATTAGTCAAATTAACTTCAGTAAAATCGACTTTAGAGAAATTCAAAATTTTCAGAAAAAAAATAATCTTTACGTATATAGATATAAATGCATTCTTGTTGCGAATGTAGTACGCTTATTTATATTATTTTTTTATTCATAATCCCTATTTTATAAATCTTTTGCGTGTTACTTATTTATTATTGCTAAAAAAATATCGTAATTCCTACAAATGGTTAAATAATTGGATGTTTCGATAATTAATCGTACGGGTTAGCAACGGTGGAATAGCGTGAAGAACCAAACATCGAGACCGCAAATTTGTAAAACGTAAAACATTATGTCATACTAGCTGTGTGCTCGCGGCTGCGCCCGTGTTTTATATATTCTTCACTGTGTTTTAATTTTTTATTACGGAACCCTAGTTATTTTACAGTATTTTTTTAAATATATAAAAAATATTTATCTTAAATTCAAACACAAACAACGTAAAATTATGCATAGAATCGGATTTTATTCTATTTTTTATGACTTTTAAGTTTTTTATGCGGTACCCTCCTAAAAATCAAAACTAGCCTAGTTACGCAGAATAACTTCAACTATCTACTAAAAAATCTAGTCCCGTCAAAATCGGTCCAGCCGTTCCGGATTTTACCCGAAACAAACAGACACTTCAATTTTATTCATTAGTATAGATTTGTTTAAATGAATATAAATTCCTTATTGTTATCATAAAATAATAGTTAAAAAAAAAACAAAAAAGAACACGCTTTTATAGAAAATAGAACTAAAAAAATAGAAAATAATTAATAAATATAAAATTAAGAATTATAAATATAAATAAATATAAGAGAAAAAAATGGATTTTATTGTAAAAAAACGTGGGGTGTTTTTTTTTAAGATATTACTAAACATATTCCTTACAACAATAATAAAAGCTAATAAAAGCGTTTTAATAAAATAACAGAAAATTCGAGAAAATAATCTTTGCAGTTGTGCAACTTCGAATAACAGATAAGGAGAATGTATGCAAATAACATTTAAGGCCCCATTTACTTGATTATTGACTTTTTATACCTCCCCCCACTTATTCACCGATGTGGCAAGAATCCTTTCAAATTGATTACGATGAGATAGACAATCAGCATCATTATGGCGGACTACATCTACCAAGACTAAGACCTCTAAATATGTCTGTATACAATGTCCATTCATCCATTCAACCGAAAGACGTTCACAGCTGGGCATATGTCTCCCCCAAATATCTCCACGACAACCCATATCCAGCGGACCTTTACCAGGTCGTCGGTCCACCTTGTGGGAGGCCTCCTACCCACGCTGCGTCTTCCGTTATGCGGCAGCCATTCGAGAACCCGTTGACCACATCGGGCATAAGTTTTACGAGCAAAGTGCCCAGCCCATTGCCACTTCAGTTATGCAATTCTTCAGGCAATATAGGTTAAAGACAAAGATATAGTAATATGAAATTATTGATAACCATTACTTTCAAGTCACACATCAAAAAAGTCTACGCGACAAGTATATTTCTTTTTCCATTAGAAAAAGTCCGTTATAAACTCACGGCCAGCCGGATTAACAGATAATCAAACTAAGCACGTGCTTAGAGCATCACAGAAATAGTGGCACCTAAATAGTTTGATTGATTGACGAATAGCATCAGCTTATTTACCTTTTATACAAAATTCATATTGTTTCTCAAATATGATTTTTTTTTTTGCAAACAACGTTACAGATTGTCAAATTTCTTATATTTTCTCACACTGCAGCCGTTTTGGGAGCTAAGCGATAATAACGAAAAAAGCGATCGGCCGATTAAGGCCGTAATTTAATATTCTGTGTCCAGTTATATAAAATGGAGTATTATCAAAAAATAATAAATTCATTTAAAAATAATTTATTGTTATATTACACATAATGCATACGAATAAAGAAGGCACCAATTTTTTTTGCTTGGGGCATCATTTAGTCTTTATCCGGCCCTACTCACGTCTCATCAGGGGATTTACAAATTTCAACTATCGTATTTTTAATTACAGGTCTCATATTTCGCCTACCTAACTCTTTAAACTGAAGTAATTAAATCGGCCGACTAATGACTACTCAGACAAATATAAAACTAACTCTCGATTAATCGATATAACACGCGCTAGACAAATATTTGTCACCAGCCAGAGACCCGAGCCAAGATAAACGTCAGGGTGTATGAAGAGAGACATTTCCGTCGAAGGAAAGCAGGGACGCGTGTGCCCTAAGATACGAACTCGTTACGTAACAAAATCTTCATAGTTACTAAAAAAAATTACGCCTAAGAAAATAACATAAAAACCTGAGCTTGCGCCGTGAGAAGAGTTTACCAATGGTCGGGCCTTTTCCAATATTGCCTGCCTAGGTTCCATCTTCAAATTAGAAAACCTGCTACTAAACACCAATAGGTATGTTCTGGCAGCATAAGTTGAGAGCCAGTACCTCTAGGCTTAGTGTGTTTACCAACCTGCACTACATTAGGACAGATTGTGGTCAATTGTTTCAATAATAAAAAGGAGCATACTACTGTTTCACAAAACAATTAATCAAAATAAACCCGTAAAGCTGTAAAGGACTCGTAAGATCAACAGTAAATATAAAAAGTAAAAAAAAAAACTACCAGCGGGATTGAGCCCCGTAGGATGAACGAAGAAAAATATTTGCTAAGTTAGAAATTAATATAAGACTACCCATGCTTAGATAATAGCATGTAAGAAATGAATAAGAAAATAAAACAATTCTTATGCCAAGTAACGAAATGTTAACAAGAGTTACCACTTACACGTCATATTTAAAACTAGGTTCCGCTCACGGCTTCGTCCACTTTGTGAAAATGTCAATTACACGTAGACTGAACTATCAGGTAATTCGTAAGTTGAGAATTCTAACTTTTTTACTTTTCCGTATAGTTATCGGTTATTCTCTAGCCCCTGTAAGAAAAAGCGTTATGATATGTAGCTTCATTGTTAAAATGATAGCTTGAAAGCGAAACAGTAGTAACTTTTAATATTCTGATATAAACTAAGTGTACATATAGATGTAAATTCATTCTGATTCAATTAATGATTTCATATGTACCTACAATCTGAATATCAACAAAGTTTCAGTGGCGACGCCTACCGTGGCGCGTGATCGATTATTGAACTAACGTAAAATTGACAGCGGCCATTTTAAGCGCCTTGATTGCTGTCAATTTAATGTCACAGAGACATTTTAGTAAAGTCAACCAGAATCCAATAACAACAACAAACAAATCTTGGGATATCACTACCACTTACGTACACACAAAATTACATCTTAAAGTATGAATAAAATATATATAACGTCCGCCATATCGATCGAGGTTACGCGGGGTCAGTTACGCACTTACTGAACATTCTAAAAATAAACCAACCACGTGCCAATTTCGCTTTATTTACCTATTCCACTGCATATTACGTAACAAATTATTTAACAAGCACTTTTATCATCGAAATGAGAATAGTTATCATAAGGCACATCCGATAAATGAAGTCAAAACATGATACTTATGGTAGCCAATGATAAGCAACACTACACGACTTGGCGCCATTTTTATTTCGCGAGCAGCGGTTTGCGGTGACGTAACAGTCCTAAATTCTTTACAAAGGGACTTGTATATGTTTTATAAAAGGAGCGCATCACATTTTTCCAGTGATTTCACCCCGAAAACAGCATTGTTTTTGTATAAATGTCACCTTGACGTTTATGTCAATTTGACAAGAATGGCGGAAACGTGGCGTCGTTTGATTTAGGCCGGCTCACCTCCAGGGGATGAAGAATGTTGACTGCTCGCAACGCGGGCTTCTCTGATGATGTCTCTGGTAAGTTCCCTCACGTCGCGACGTTGCTGGAAAGCCATTTCAGTTCGGTCGCGGTGTTCTTGTGACAAACCGGCCGTGGGAGGTAACATATCTGCTCACTCAAATCATGTGAACACTTTATTTTTACATATAGTCACTTTAATATAATCACACAGTTGTCCTAATATTATAAATACACATATAACACATTCAAAACGTTCAAAACAAAAATAATGCGTCCTAACTACGCTCAGTGAACCGAACAGACCGCAACTGTCGAACGGGGGACGGCGGGAACTCAGTGCGCCGTCGCGCCGTTATCTCTGTCACGCTTTATAATAACGTATCTGTTTTCTCTCTCATACAGCAACGCTCCGGCATGACAGATGCATATATAGAATGTCAAAACAAAGCGTGGGCTGTTCAAATGTCAAGCAGTCAACCGCCTCGATTCGAACTCCATCTGTTAACATTTCTAGGCATTGTAAGAAAAATGGGAACAATTAATTATGTACACGATATAAAGACATCCAATGAATTAATATTTATTTTAAGTGGTATTTGTCACCAAGCAAGTGTATGTACTTATATAAATTAAAAACGTTTCGTTGTACAAAATATTTATTTCATTATAGTATAAAATGAATGTAAGTATTAAAACTCATTCTATAAAAAACATTTAGTTATTTATAGAGTATTAAACTTTTGAGGTATTTATTCTACCCGTTCTGAAGTTGCGCCGGATCTCATTACTTCATTTTAACATAAATTAGTATTATATTAATTTGAAGTACAAAACAAACATGCTATGTTAAGAGTCGATATTTGCCTTTTTTTTCAAATATAAATCTATGAATTCTAATTACGATATCATCTACATATTATAACTGTGTCGAACACGGCGCCTGCGCTCTGAGTCGAGAACTTTCTATACGCAAAATTTAAAACGAACTGATTTTGAACAATTGTTTATGAAAAAAATTACGCTTTCCCTTATGAAAGTTTAGCGGTAACGAATAATGTATAGGAGTAATGGAAAAACGAACACAAACTCTTACCCCTAAGATAACATAATGATTGGCATAAATTTGCAAAGAAAACCGAAAATAAATAAACATTACTTACATAATCACTATTCAGATACTCTGTCTCCAATGTCATCAAAAAGAATTAAAACATCTATGTTTTGGTCTAACCCCATGCTTACGTAATATACATATTGGTATTAGGCGATAGGTCTTCAAGCGTGAGGGTGGTAGCTACCCAGGCGGCGTTATTAGAAAATGCCTTACCACAATGTTAAAGTTAAGGATTTCCTTTACCGTAAGCTCAGGCTCATTGTGTTAGATAGTTGAGTTCGAACCTACATCCATCGTATCGAATCCGACTATAATAACAATTGAGCCGTCATCGCTTTGATTTATATTATAACTTAATTCACTTCATTTCAATTAATATTACATATTTTTATTTACTGTGAGATAAGTTTAAAGTACAATTATGTGAATTAATTCTCCGGATATCATGAATAGGTATTCAGATGTGACTCCATTTGTAATGAGATATACATTTGTAGTCGATAGGAACTTAAAGATCTGTAAATAAATTTCTAATTTATTAGAGACAAATATTAAAAAACTTTATAAAAGATAATAAGTAGGTATAATAATAGACAGTTTTCTAAGGACGGATTTATTTATGCATAAATAAAAAACATATTCATGTTATTATTACAAAATTAAAGGACATTAATAATAAAGGCATCTTATTATTTACAAAAAAAAATTAAATTAAGACTTTTGGATCGATTCTATGAGTTTTTTATAGATGAGTTCCGGGGCGAGTTTTGAGAACTGGAAGTCCATGTTGGTGAAGTGTTCCGTTTGTACCTTGTACGTATCTTTAACGTTGGACAACTCATTTGTAAGTCTCTCGACGTCCTTGGGATGAGTCAGCCAATCTTCTTCGCCGTAATAAAGCCAGACTGGAACGTTCACGTTTTTCAATTCGTAACTGGGCGGCTCCGGTGTACCGTATACTTGTCTGTTTACTTCATCGCCGTAGTCGTATTTCCTGAACTCGTCTGACGCAACATTTTGACTGTAATGGTTCATCACCTTCGTCGATGTTCCAGCAGGCAGGTGGACCAGGATAGACGCCACTGTCTCGGGATCGATCTGATCGATGTTCACACCCGACATAATGAAGTTTATGTTGGAGCAGACATTTCTGCATCCGATCTGTTCTTCGCACATGGCGCCACCCATCGATTGAATCAATTCTTGGGTAGGCATGAAAACGCCGCTACCGAGCTGCTTCTCTATGGCGTCGTGGAAGGGACTACCTTGCGACATCATACGGAGCGCCGGGCTGCGGTTATGACTCACATAAACCATTGGCGCAAGTGCATGCAACGATTTGATTTTCTCATTGTACCATGGTTGTTCGGATAACAGCGCGACCGCATTGGTGTTGCCTTGTGTATGGCCGACGTAATCGAGTTGATCCTGTCCGGTCACCTTCAGAACGTAGTCGATCATCGCTGGTAAATCGTGTTGAGCGATTTCATCGTTACTGTAAGCCCAGAAGTCATTGACAGCCGGGTGTTTGCTCACGTGGTGACGAGAATACCTGTTGCCACGAACGTTGCCCAGCCAGACGTCGTAGCCGGCATCAGCAAGCTGGTAAGCGAGGGATTTTTCCGGTCCTAACAGAAGCCAGTCGTCAGAGCTTCCCATCAAGCCATGCATTAGCAACACGACCTTCTCCGTCGGTGTCTTCGGCGGAATTCGGAATAAAGTGAGTTGATATCCGTCGTCGGTCTTCAAACTATGTTCTTCAGTAGGATACTGATGCTTCTGGAGTAGTTCCACCGTGTTAAGGTGATTCTCTTCCTTATTCTTTTGAATAGCAGCGCTCACTTGCTCATGGAATGCTTTCTTTTCCTGTTCTGTATTTTGTTTCATAGTCATTTGCGCATCCCCGAATATCTTTCTAATATCTTCTTTGGTTGCAATTTGAGATTTTGGACTCTTGGCGTACTCTAGAACTTTCCACGTGATCGGATCTCCGTAACCAGGACTCATAACGTTGTTCACCTTGGTCACGGATAGATAGAGGGGTGACTTCTTGTTTTTGCTTTGCGAATGAGGCGGTTTCGTATATTTCTGCCCGTAGATACTCGTTTCTTCAGATTCCGATGATTTAGATTTATGTTCTTTTGAGTTTTCCTGCGACGAGGAGTGCTGGTGATGGCCACGTTTGTACGCCATGTGGGGTCGCTGTTGTTCTTCATAGAGCGCCTGCTGGTACTGGGATATGTAGTCCCGGGAATCGACGATCAGCGTTTCCGGCTGCAGCTGGTGGCTTCTGAAGATGCTACCGCTAATGTCGCGGGCCAGTGCGAGGCACAGGAGTATGTAGATTGCCTTCATTGTTGCAGTATACGATAATACATGGTTATTTGATGAAATCGTTCGTTTTTATACAATTTTAATGCTAATTTTGCATTTATATCTTATTTAGGGATGGACGTAAGTTATAGATGTTTCCAAAATTAAATAAAATAAATCGACAGTTATTAGGTATAGTTTTTTTTTTTACCTTTTGACTTTTTGACTATGTTTATTTAGAACTAACTGAAACCCGCGACTTCGCCTGAGTTGTTTATTTTCTTAACAATAAACTAAATGAAGATATTGTGATTTTGTAGAAAAGATTCAAAGAGTCTAAGAAATAAACAGTTTTGAAAATACATATATATGTATATATACATAAATTTCTCAACTAATTACGTGTAATAATCAATTATATCTCAGTTGATAGCGTATTCGGTTTCGCGTCAATGGACGCAGGTTCGAACCCACTTACCAAATACTATAATGAGCTTGATCTTTCCTTGATAGAAAACATCGCGAGGAAACCATAGCATTATGGTAGGCATTTTCTAATAATGCCCGCCTGGGTAGCTACCGCTCTCAAGTTTGATAATCTGCCACCAAGCATAATAGATATGTTCCGGCAGCATCACTTGAGAGCCAGTACCTCTACGTTTAGTGTATTTACCATCCTGAACCATATCGTCACTAGACATCAGGTGAGTTAGTGATCAATTCGCTGAGCCTCTATAGTGCATCACAAACAAATGTATTTATAGATTAGCTCGACGAAGCTAACTGTTCATGGAATCAACTTCAACTAGTAGTTTAACTTGTAAAGGATAAAATTATTTTAATAATCGATACCTAATATTATCGACGTTTCCCTTCCCTATTTCATAATTGCAACGTTGCACCCAGATATTCTGTATCGTAGGCATAGAGAGCAAGGAAAATAGTTTATCGTACTAGCTGTATGCCCGCGGCTATGCTCGCTTGTAATATTTCTATACTTAAAAAAATGTTCCCTGCATTATTGTTTATTTTTTGTAAAGTACAAATTTATTTAGCAGTATTGAGTGATTCTCGGTAGGGGAAAAACTTATAGATTCGCATTACCAATGCTAAGACGTCAGCCGTCAACATGCTACAGCATGTCAAGTATAAGATGGCGTTTAAGTGATGGATCTCAAGAATAAATAATAAAATATGTACTTAAGCAGCCTATCGTATGTTTTGATTATGAATAAACTATATGAATAACAGACACAGACAGACAGACGTTACCTTTTATATAGGTAATGTAAGGATAAAGATGTAAGAACAAGATAATGGTAATTTTTTTTAACTCTTTTAAATTATTATTTAGATTAGGTAATTTTCTTAAATACCTTTTCTTTTTTTTTTGACGGGGGGAAATGCAATTACGCACTATCCTTACCTATTGCATTAGTGAGACCGGAGTCCCCCAATGCAATAGGTAAGGGGGCACGGAGGGTCGAACTCCGTGCCAGTGTGGGACTCACCCGGGCGTGAAGCGCCCGGAAATACCCACTAAAACCCCCCGGGGCCGTCCGCTGCATTTGGGATGGGGGCGACACGGGGTGGCTTTCGCAAGCACCGCGTTGCAAACAAGCACCTCGTAGCCGCAAGCACCGCGTCGCAAATTTTCTTAAATACCTGACCAGATAACATATATACGATTTATAAAATATTAGTTTATTAAGGTTCTCGGACAACATACGGACACACAGACAAACATATAGACATTGCCTTTTATATAATGTATTGATAGGTAAACAACCATGCGTTATTTTTGTATACCGAGGCAAATTTTCATCGTGCTGTTGAAATACGATTGTTTCCACGAAATTTATTAACCCTTTTCTTACATATCATGGTCTAAATGACCATACACGTTTTTTACTTTTATACTGTATTAGGCTTTGACCAATATTTCATCTGATAACAAGGGACGTTTTGGTCTAGGAAGGATTTACCTATTACATTATATTATGAAGGATTTACCTGTATTAAGCCCACAGGGATTCCCTCTCAAATAATCTCATATATTGCTGTATGGCGATAGATTTTTAAACTTGGCGGTGATAGCTAAACAAGCGGGCTTTAGAAAATATCTTCTTTTTTTTTTTGACGGGGGAAATGCATTTACGCACTACCCTTACCCATTGCATTAGTGAGACCGAAGTCCCCCAATGCAATGTGTAAGGGGGCACAAATGGGTAAGGGGACAGGAATGGGTAAGGGGGCACGAGGGCTTTAGAAAATACCTACCAATATATATTTATACTAGCTGTGCGCCCGCGTTTTTTTATATTCTTCACTGCGTTTAAAGTTTTTATACGGAACCCTTATTATATTCAGAAATCCAAAGTACCCTGAGTTACCAAGAGTAACTACAGCAATCTAACAAAAAAAGTCCTGTTAAAATCGGTCTAGCTGTTCCGGAAATTAGCCGGAACAGATAGACAGACACAGACAAAAAAAAATTGTGTTTTTGGCATAGGTACTGTAGATACTGTAGATTCATACGTATTTAGTAAAAAGTTGTTATTTTGACATTACAAACAGACATTTCAGCTTTATTTATTAGTATAGATTTGTCCTGTATTCGAAATATTACGAAATACCTTATACTTCTAGAATTTTTAAAGGTTAATTTTATCTTCTTTTATTTATTTAGATAAAACAATTTACACGATAATTATCAAAAACGATAATAGTTGGTTTAGTTAAAAAAAACTGCGTTGCAACTACCATCGACCGCCTCCGGTACGTATCTTGAAAACTATTCTCTATAATATATTTTGAAGCGATGATGGCGCAGCGGGTAGTGAGGCCAGATTCCGCGTCAATCGACGCGGGTTCGAAACCGACTATATCCAACTGTAAAATCGGCCTGAGCTTTCGGTGAAAGAAAACATCGTGAGGAAACCATAGCATGGCAGTGCCGTTTCCTAACAATGCCCGTCTGGGTAGCTACCACCCTCAAGTTTGAAAACCTGTCGTCAAACACCAATAGGTGTGTTCCGGCGGCATCACTTGAGAACCAGTGCTATATGGGAATTTACTTTATTATTGTGTAAATATGAGAAGTTGCTCTGTTTAAGTAAGGCCTTAGTGGCCAGTTTAAGGTGGTTTTATTACATTTCGCTTTGATGAGTGGATAAATATTTATTTGTTTATGAATATGGTTGTATAACATAGGGCTTATGTAATGATAGTATCTACTATCTAACTCTATTCTTCTTGATACAGTTGAGTGTGTTAGTTGACGTCTACGCTTCGGGCTGGTGTAATTGCAATCATATGCCAACTCAGCATGCTTTTTTTATGATAACTTGTAGAATGAATAATTTACGGACAATTAGATCTTTACAAAGAGAGTATAGTTCCTCAGTTGGGTAGAGAAAAGGTTTCGAAGTCATCACTGTCAATAACGATCTTTGAACTCTTTCAATTGTTATAATTAAAGTTTTACATGAAGCACCCCAGGCCATAATGCAGTATGATAGTGTGGATTGAGTTAGAGCAAAATAGACAATTCGTAGTGTTACTAGATTAAGACTCGGACTGAGGATTTTGAAAATTTACATTATTTTTCTTATTCGTAACACTACACTGTTAATTTGTTCAAGCCAGGAAAGAACATTATCTACCGGTACTCCAAGATATTTTGTAGAGTTTGTACGAGTTAAATACTGACAAGTACATAAATAATTATAATGGGAAAAACATGTATGAGCCTGAAGGCGATGCCTGGAGGAATGATCGTCATAATTTGAATATTAGAGTTTTATAGTATTCGGTTTTACAATAAGATCCCAAGTAACATTACCGATTTACCTGACAATAAGTTCAAGTATTATGTCAAGCAAGTTTTAATCTCAAAAGGTTATTACAGGGTGGATCATTACGTGAACGATAGTGATGTCTGGAATTAACCCACACCTCTGTGGTTCCGCTAACATTATTAAGACTATGATCTGTATAGTTTTTTGTATGAAAAAATATGATATGTATTATATTTATTTAAAAAAAGAACCAGATCGAGTTTCTTGCCGGATCTTCTCGGCTGGGTTGTTTTCCGAACCGGTGGTTCGAAAACGTTCATAAGCGCCTTCTTAGGGCCTAAATTGAATAAAGATGTTTTTGATTGATTTTGAAAATCATCTGAACCTAACAAAGACTTCTTAAGACCGAAAGTTGCAAAACTAGTCTTTTTTACATTAAGTGTTAGCAGATAGGTAGATAACCAGTTTATAATTGAATACAAGTCTGTTTTAGCATGGGATTTAGCTTCTATCCATGTTGTTCCATCAACAGTCAGAGCTGTATCATCAGCATATATAAATATTTTGCAATGAGGTAAATGTAATGTACATAGGCCATTTATATATATAAACTTTAACTTGGGAGAGCTTTATTGTTGGCGGTGGGTAATAAACACTTAACGTCAGATGAATCGGATGCTTGTTTGCTACTTACTTCTCATAGTAAATTATATTGTTTTTGTATTGCTTTGATAATAATTACCTATCGGTCATATTGACCCGTTGTTATTAGGTTATATGTGTAAATACAATTATTTGTTAAGGGTTAATTAATTGCGTTGTTGCGAAATATCACTTTTATCATACTAAGCATATAATATCATCTCACTAACCATTATAATCTTACAGGGGGTAAGCAGAGATAGTGACTGTGTCTCGATGAAGGAATAAAACAGTTGCGGTTAAGTTGTGATACTATTTAGGGGGTGCACACCACAATCTCATATGATGTTAAGGGACGATGTGGGTCAGGATGTGAGTCTTGAGTACTCAGGTGACGGCCAAGCCGAGGTTCGTACCACTTTGGTAACTCTTGAGCTAGTCACCTTATTGCTGCCGAGTGCCTTCAGCACTCGCCCCCAAAGTTCGGTGAAGCTGTAAAGGCCCTTCCGGTCAACAGCATTAACTAGGTAAAAAAAAAAAAAAAGTCAGTATGGTAACAAAAACTAAAACGCTGCTCACAACTGATGCTGCCGGAACACACCTATTGGTGACAGGTTTTCAAATATTAAAAGGTGCCGGGCGGGCGTTATTATAAAATTCCTTTTCGCCGAAATACCTTTTGTTGGGTTCGAATCTACGTCCATCGACGCGGAATCTGATCGCAATACCAACTTAGCCGTTATCGCTTTATTTCGAGTAGAATTTGCCATTTTACGATATAAACAATATTAGATCTTAATACATAACATCACGCCTCTCTCCTATACGGATAGGCAGAGACCACATCCTTCCACTTGCTACGATCCTGACACACGTCTTTCGCTTCGTCTACTTTCATAAGCACCTTCATACATGCTCTTCGGTTACGGGTACTTTTTCACCTGGCCTTTCTCCAGAACGTCCTGGATCTGGTCGAGATACGTTCACCTTTTTTTTTTCTTTTTTTTTGTCGGGGGGAAATGCATTTACCCACTACCCTTACCTATTGCATTAGTGAGACCGGAGTCCCCCAATGCAATAGGTAAGGGGGCACGGAGGGACGAACTCCTTGCCAGTGTGGGACTCGCCTGGGCGTGAAGCGCCCGGAAATACTCACTAAAACCCCCCGGGGGGCCGTCCGCCGCATTTGGGATGGGGGCGACACGGGATGGCTTTCGCAAGCACCGCGTCGCAAAATATGTTACCCACCCTGGGTTCGAACCTCCGACCTTTCAGTCGTACCATGTATGAGACACGCGGATTAGTCCACCGGGCTAACCGCGCGCTCACAGGACTAACCGCGCGCTCACCGGACTAACCGCGCGCTCACCGGACTAACCGCGCGCTCGGGGAAGATACGTTCACCTAGGATGACCTTTACTAGCTTGCCCAGTCACAGTTTATTTGGATATTGAATCCATAGGTACATATTTTAAAATTGCAATATGCATTTTTGTCTGTCTGTGTGCTAGTTAGTTATAACTCGAGTGTAACTAAACGATTTAGTTATATGATTCTTGTTGCACATCAAATCATATATAGCCTGAGAACGTTTATGCATCAACTAAATTTAGCTAGGTCTGGGAGCGTAGAGAGCATGTTTAGCCCGGTGGACTAAGCCGCGTGTCTCATAGATGGTACGACTGTAAGGTCGGAGGTTCAAACCCAGGGTGGGTAACACATTTTTTGGGGGGCAGGAAGTATATCCTGCCCCCCGGCTGACTGACCTAACTAGGTCATACCTCCTACGGGAGGTGGGCGAAGAGGTGGGGTTGAGAAGTTTATACTCCCCCATCCCCGCTGGGCCATTGCACGACGAGGCCCGGTGGGTTCGCTGCAGGGGGCGACGCGGTGCTTGCGAAGCCACCCCGTGTCGCCCCCATCCCAAATACAGCGGACGGCCCCGGGGGGTTTTAGTGGGTATTTCCGGGCGCTTCACGCCCGGGTGAGTCCTGCACTGGCACGGAACTCGTCACTCCGTGCCCCCTTACCTATTGTATTGGGGGACTTCGGTCTCACTAATACAATAGGTAAGGGTAGTGCGTAAATGCATTTCCCCCCGTCAAAAAAAAAAAAACAGGTTGCCAGACAGATCGGCAGACAGGTCCACAAACTGATGTTGGGGGGTTGTTGCCTCCTTCTGTGAACAAGTAATGTTACAGAAGAAGGCAGCGGAGAGGGTGCGGGAGAAACATCCGCCAGCGGATCCTCGCCGCAAGAAGAGGCTGAGGGGTCGATGGGCGAGGTATGTGAGGAGTTTTTTGAGGATGTAGAGGCTTGGCCCCCCCAAGCCAACGGGCTAAGTATGGAAGTGGCCCTGTTGGGTCTGCCGCAGGGGACGACGCGGTGCTTGCGAAAGCTATCCCGTATCGTCCCCATCCCAAATGCGGCGGACGGCCTCTGGGGGTTTAGTGGGTATTTCCGGGCGATTCACGTCCGGGTGAGTCCCACACTGGTGCGGAGACGTCCCGCCGCACCCCCCTACCCTTTGCATTGGGGGACTTCGGTCTCACTAATACAATGGGTAAGGGTAGTACGTAAATGCATTGCCCTCGTCAAAAAAAAAAAAAAAAAAAAACTTCCACAAACTGATCGGCAGACAAGTTGCCAGATAGATCGACAGACAGGTCATATATGTATCAGTAGAACTTTGTACTATTTCCTATAATACTTATTGCAGACCTTCTGCTGCCTTTTTTAATGAGATCACATTTTTCATTGGATACGGTGCTAGTGTTTGTTACATTTCCTCAAGTTCTTAAACTTGGGCTTATTGTCAATATGACATAATTTACTGACGTATGCCCAAAAGTTTTCATCGTCAGTAATAACTTCTACGCTGCTCGGTGAACACAATAGGTCTCCAATGAGTGTTTGCGATTTTATAAATGTATTGCTATATCTTTCATAATATCAAATCTACTAAACTATTTTGACCTACCAAGGGTTCATAATTTTAGCTCAGAATCTACTAAAAAAGTAGAAATCTACTATAAGTAGTCACGCTGGTATACACTTAGGCATATTTATTAAGTAGTGGTTCCGCAGCTCACCAACAAGGTTCAACCAGAATACCAGCATGTCTCAGACACTCTTGAAGTTTCAGAGCAGTAATCAAGTTGAGGTTAGGCCTTGTTTGCATAAGTGCAACACTTTTGTTTTATGTTATATAATGTATTTTCTATGTATTAACCCCTTGAGCACTAACCTGGCGTTTACGCCAGCTTTCCATTGTTTTCCTAATGTCTCATTTTTATGGGTAATCGACATAAATTTGTGTTGTGTTTTATGCAAATAAAAAGCTATTCTATTTCCCCACCTACATCGCGCCATACTACGCCGCCCCCTTCCCTTTTGGGTAAAACTATTACAAACTTTAAATATCATATTTATTTATATCGAATCAACAACCTAAAAATAAGTTTCAAGCTTCTAGCTCTAAAAACGACGATACTTCCATATAACTTTTCATCCCCCCCTTTCAACACCTTATAACCTTCCTTTAGCATTAAACATTAACTAATATCCTTTCTCAGGCTTTATACTATCTGTGTACCAAATTTTACTTAAATCGGTTCAGTAGTTTTAGCGTGAAAGCGCGACAGACAGACAGAGTAATTTCGCATTAATAATATTAGTATGGATGAAGAGGATTTATATTATGTATAAGACACAAAGAAACAGAGGTTGCCTTTTATATAATGTAAGGGTACATATATTTTTGCATCGGTTGTCTGTTTGTTTTAGTCATGGGTGAAATTAGTACAAACATATTTATTACTCAATTGTAATATTTTGCTAACATTAGGAATACGGGTACGGTAAAATTACTGATTTTATGAATAAAGTTTTAAAAATATATCCGTCATGGAAGTAATAGCATGGTCACCTCATGACATGAGGATACCTACCTCCGGTGTCATATTACCTCAGGTTTACGCAATTATACTTATTTTTACATTTATTCTGCATCGACATTAAAAACACAATTGTGGACTTTGTACTACGCGGCTAGTATTCCCAACGTTCACGGAATTCCGAAACTGTTGTAGGAAATTTCGTAGTGTTTTGGATCTTCTATTTAGAATTAGACAAACATAGACATTCTTCTCCTCTAATTATTCAACCTATTTTGTTTCTTTTTTTTAATATCCAAGGATGAATGTGAGTGGTATCAATGAAATAGTTGTGGAAGCACTTAATTTTTGTTTTCTTCTTTGCAATAAACCATTATTTGACCGAACTTCGAATGCCGAGCGAACACTAAAATTTTCAGAAACAATAAGTAGTCTTTATTTTTAAATTAATATTACAATTTGGACGGGACAAATCAAAATTCCTGGGAAAATAACATCGATTTTTTGGAAGTTTATTTGTTTTGTCTTTTCTCGAAATTATTCACTTAAACAACTTAATTTTTAATAGATATATAAAACACTATGAAAAGTTGTGCGAATGGAATTTATGGAATTCTTTTTCCGCGATAAACTCCGAAACTATTCATCTGATCTTAATCAAAACTGTGGCAGGCACACTCTGTGTAATTTAGTCCAACTAAAGAGATATTATAGTTTTTATCCTAACATTAATGACCTCAATATTTTTGTACGGCATATTAAATGTTTTATTGAAGTTTTTTTTAACTGTTTGAACACTGTTGACATATAGTTCCTTAACAGCTTCAACAGACTTTGGGGTAAGCGCATGAGGCACTCAGGAGAATATGGTGGCTAACTAAAGAAACCAAACGATACGAACTTCGGCTTGTATTAAAAATTCCTCGGAATTTACCCTGGCTAACAATTAAGAGAAAAAGTCACCTTGTGTGTATTGTCAAGCGTGTGTGTGCAGTATAATGCATGTGATATTAGTCCATGCGGTGTTACTGTATCGCGCTGGGGGCGGCCACAAGCTATGCATCCCCAGTTGGGGATTGGAGCACGTCTTGTGCCTCTGCCAGAAGGATTTTTATAGATTAAAACCATCCAACCCAACAAACGCACCATAATGCGCTAGTATTGCATAAAAAATTTAACATCCCGTAGTTTCAGTTCTGCTAATAACACAACATTTATTGATGCTGAGACGATACGAAGTTCTCCAGGACAGTTATTAGGAAAAAAAAAAAAATCATCATCGTTTTTAACGAGTACGTTAAGGTAATATGTTAATGATACACCGATATCGACGATCCCTACGTACAAAGCGACACGTCAAAAATGACATTTGACCGAAACTTTAACGACAGGGTTATCTATCAGGTTTTTCATGAAAACATACAGTGAATAGCATCATAAACTTCAAAAATCGAATAATACATTGCAGAAAACATAAATATTAAAATGTAAATAGACTAATTTCTAGAGTGATTTGAATATTTATCACTCACTCGCTCCTGTGAACCTCGGTTTATTAGACATGTCGCTTTGTACGCAGGGACCGTCGATATACACCCTAAACCAGTGGTTCCTAACCTTTTCTTGACGAGGGACCACCTTGATTTCTTTATATCAATAAAGCAGGGACCACGATGAATAAAAAAAATTAAAACTGAGTCTCAGTATCATGAATATATGTATATATTTTTAAAACTAAATTTGATCAACATAATTATTTTAATAGAAAACATTTTTATTAGAAAGTTATCTTCTGAATTAATGTGACTTTTGAGCTTGTATATTTTTCAAAAGTTCAGTAATTCTGGAAATGATAATATAGCTCAAAGCTACTCCCTCCACCAGCCCCCGTTTACCTACTTCAACTAATTGCGCGGCTATCCACGAAATTTGAAATCGTTCGCGGACCATATTTTGGATCCTACGGGCCACAGATTAAGAATCACTGCCCTAAACAAATCGAATATTTGAATGCTTTCATAAAAGTAAACACTTGGAAAAATGAAATTATTGGGATATGTTAAAAATATGATCGCGGGGTTTCGGGCAAAGGTTTTCTGTAAAAAGGTTTCATTAAGTAAAAAAAAAATCTGGTAAATTGTATTAATTATGTCAAACCGGAATACATATAGACAACATAAGATTAATGCGTACGTATTTAATTGGAATTTATGGGTGTCTTATTAAATAAATGGAAATTAACTCCATAATAAAATGAAAATTAGTATGGAAAAAATGCAACGCAGCGGTAGGTACTTTCCATACAATAAAAGGCAACGTTTTGATCCCTTGTCTGTTTGTTTATTGGCTTATAACTTGAGTACTATAGAGTCAATTTACATTATTCTAATATATTTTTTAATCTAAATTTATTCTGTGGTTGAATTTTAGTTTATACTAGATGTACCCGCGGCATGAACCGCTTGAAATTCAGACAATTTGCTATCTAATCCTATGTTCTCTCCTGGATGCCAAATTTCATTTCATCGAATTCGGTTTAGTAGTTTATACGTGATTGACAAAGAACTTAATAAATAGACAGACTATTTTTTTTTTTAAACTGTTGAAATGTATTCTGAAGTCGATTCTGAAGCCCCGCATAGTATTTTTTCTTAAATCTCTTCAATGGACAGATTTAGTCTCGTTAGCCTGTTTAAAATGAAAAACAAGAAGCAGTAAAGCGTTGCTTGTAATGCGAGCGCAGCCGCTACTACAGCTAGTATCACTATAAACAAAACAATCATACGTTCACGTAATAATGCATTAAATTGACAGAAAAAAAAAGAAAAAAAAATGGAAGCCATAATAATGAACCAAGGTCGCCGGTGTGGAAACACGCCAGTTCATCTTACGATCCATGAGCGACAACGCGTTGAAGATGAAAACATTGTGCTTTATAATCGCTCTAGTCATATTGTCGTGTGACGGACAACTCTCGGGTCTATTTCCGCGTACATCGAATATTATAAGATCGGTTACCGGAGAGCTTATAAGTAATCCGATCGTAGCCGTCGGAAGCCAACTTTCAGGTGACGTCCTCGCTACATCAGTCGACGCTATAACTAAAGTACCAGTCGCTGTAGCTCGATCTCTGAGAATTGTTAACGTACCAATACTTCTAAGCGATAGAAATATAGCCGATTCCGTGGATAGCATCATCGCTGATTATAATATTGGACTGGGAAACGAGGACTCGAGGTTGAATATTATTCAGATTGGCAAGAAATACGGATTTCCCATCGAAGAGCATGAAGTCTTTACAAAAGACGGTTACATTTTAACAATATTTCGCATACCTAAAGACGGTCCCGTTGTTTTCCTGATGCACGGTTTACTGGGAAGCGCTGACGATTACGTAATAACTGGACCAGAAAACGGCATGGCATATCTACTATCTAAAGAAGGTTATGATGTTTGGATGGGTAATGCTAGAGGAAATAAACATTCACGGCGTCACCGTAATCTAAAACCTAATGATGCTACGTTTTGGGACTTTTCGTGGCACGAAATCGGCGTTTACGATTTACCGGCCATGATCGACTATATCCTAGATATAACGAATGAAACTGTCGTAAAATACATTGGACATTCTCAAGGGACCACGGCTTTCTTTGTCATGGCTTCCGAAAGGCCTGAATACAATAATAAAGTAGCATTAATGGTTGCATTATCTCCAGTTGCCTTTATGTCTAACGTAAGGTCGCCGGTGGTAAGAATTCTGGCACCAGGAACTCCATTTATACACAGTATCGCGAGGAGTATAGGATTATACGAATTCTTACCAGATAACGTGCTTATGAGGACTTTAAAGTTAGTTCTATGCGGCAATGGACCCTTGACAGAGATCTTATGTAGTAACGTACTGTTCCTGATGACCGGTTTCGATTTCGGACAGTTAAACGTGACAAATTTACCGGTAATATACGGTCACACGCCGTGCGGTGCCTCTGCTAAGCAGTTCGCGCATTACGGCCAGGGGGTGTAGTGTCCGGTGACTTTAAGAAATTCGATTACGGTCCAACGGAAAACCTGAAGAGATACGGTTTTAAATTGCCACCGAGTTACAACTTGCATAATATTCTAACTCCTGTTTCATTATTTTACAGTGACTCCGACTGGCTAGCACATCCTATGGACGTTGATCTTCTGTATAACAAGTTATCGAAAGCGATCGATATATACAAAGTGCCTTATGATCGATTCAATCACTTAGATTTCATCTGGTCGAAGGATTTTAAACCGTTAATTTATAATAGATTGCGAAGATTATTTATGTTCTTCTGAACCGTTTATATTTATAATTGAGAATAATTGCTGTACTAATATAAATTTATATTCAACACTCAATTAACTTGTTATTTTTTTAAATTAAATCCAAAAAAAAAAAAAAACGTAATTATGGGATTCTTTATTTAACCCCTTGAGCACTTACCTGGCCTTTACACCAGCTTTCCATTGTTTTCCTATTGTCTTATTTTTATGGGTACTCGACACATTAAGGACTTTCGGTTTTTATGTTCGATTGCTAATTTACATTTAATTAGAATTTTACATTTGGTGCAGTGTAATATAAATAATGATCAAATGTACGTATATAACTATACTTATTTCGTATTGCAAAACTTTATTTATGTAAAAACTAGCTGGTGCCCGTGGCTCCGCCCGCGTTTCATATGTTCTGTGCATATGACGTTTAATTTATAGCTAATTTAAAAAAAAAAACAAATGAATGAATAAAAGTAAGAGTATTTTGTTTTTATTAGCGGAAAAAAATATATATAAGCGTAAATTGAAGTGGAAAATGTACAAAAGAGTAAATCGAAAAAAAAAATGAGAGAGGATCAGTGGAATCCAAAAAATACCTGTCTATGAAAAATACTGCGTTGAAAGCTATAAGTCCTATCCCGATATGTTCAGTAGTTTTGAGGTGATGGTGCGTCCGAGGAACCCCATTTTATAAATGCCTGTCTTTTGTTTTATGGGAGCAAGTAAATTAATAAACAAATAAATTGAGAAAACATGGCAGAGGGTTCATAGAATTTGAAAAATAGCCTATAACTGTCTACGAATAATTCCGCGTCGAATGGTTGTGGTTTCACGCTGATCGGTCCAGTAGTTTTCGAGTTTACTTCCGACAAAGAAAACGAACTTTGCTTATATATATATATATATATATATATATAGAAGATAGATAGATAGATTAATCAAATTATGGATATACGGATGTGAACTATACACAACATAAAACATAACTAAAACATAAATAAAGTTCTATGTTCTTAATATTTCACGGAATTATTTAATTACCTCATTCTTCCATGCAACTCAAATCAAATCAAATCAAATCAAATCAAAATTCAAATCAAATCAAATCAAAATTCATTTATTCAATTTAGGCCCTAAGAAGGCGCTTATGAACGTCTAAAACACTACCACCGGTTCGGAAAACAACCCAGTCGAGAAGAGCCGGCAAGAAACTCGATCTGGTTCTTTTTTTTTCATAAATATAATATATATAATTTTTTTATGTCATATAAAAAACTATACAAATCGTAGTTTTTTTAGTGGAAGCACAGAGATGTGGGTTATTTCCAGACATCACTATCGTTCACGTAATGATCCACCCTGTAATAACCTTTTGAGATTAAAACTTGCTTGACATAATACTTGAACTTATTGTCAGGTAAATCGGTAATTTTACTTGGGACATTTAATAATACCTACGTATACGTATAATTAAATAAATTTCGTTATGTTAAATAATATATTTCGTTCACAGACAGAACAAATTTACGTTACATTTATTAAATACTAGCCGACCCTACTGACTTTATCTTGTCTTAACTATGGATATTGAATTCGATTTGTATAATTAATTAAAAAAATAATATTCCAAAATATGTGCACTAAGAAATGATAAATTAATCTATACTAATGAATATAATTGGAGTGTCTGTTTTTAATGTCACAATTAAGTTTTTTTATTAACTATAATATATGATTTATATACGATACCTATAAGGTAAATTTGACAGACGAATAATATTTCCTTTCTAACATTTTATAATACTAATATATATATATATGTAGGAATGAAAGGAACGTAAGACTGAGTGAAAGAATGCAATGTGAGCGAATGGATGATGGAAATAAGAAAAATAAAGGAAGATCGTAAAAGGCGAACCGTGAAATGTGTCGGGAAAATTTGTAAAGAAATTAATAAAAGATTTAATTAGGAAGTATTGTGTTAAATCACTACCGATATCCTACATATATATATATATATATATTAAATCCAAAAAATATTTATTAATATTTTAAAACGGCTTCTAAAATAATCCCTGTGTTGATATAATACGAATATTTATAATATTGTTTTTAATACTTACTGGATACATACATTTACTATATAGTCTACGTAAACATGTTTCAGAATTGCGTAAACTTATTTATATCAAATTCAAATACATACCTAAAAATCTATTATGACACAAATTTGCTGAATAGCAATAGGTAGGGATTCAAAAAGGTTTTTGGGCCCCATTATAAACTTAAAAGTAAATTCGGTAGATTTTTTATTATGTGATCATTCATTTGCTTCGCTTTATGCGCGATTAAAGTGAAACTTCTGCGTTTGTGACAGATATTATTGAAAAGTTTAAATATTATTATTATTATTAACCCTTTGAGCACTAACCTGGCGTTTACGCCAGCTTTCCATTGTTTTCCTATTGTCTCATTTTTATGGGTAATCTACATATTAATATCATATTACCTAGGTACGTACTATAACTTATCTAGTGTACTGGGGGACTTTGATCCCCTAAGTACAATAGATAAGGGTAGTGCGTAAATGCATTTCCCCCCTCAAAAAAAAAAAAAAAAAAAAGGTACGTACTATAAACGGGACCATTAATATATCACCATCATGGGCGTCGCCAACAGGGTGCTAGGGGGTACTCTTGCAACCCTCCATCAGGAAAAAAAATATTTTCATATTTTTTTTATAACTGACATAAGTAGCCATTAATGCTCGTGAAATTTTAATTTGATAACAACTTAATTGACATTATTGTTACGTATTATATAGGTATATGTGACTTTATTAGATGCATCCACCTTGCTGAACTTATTTCTATCAGCGCTATAGTTAATCTATACTAATAAATAAAATTGAAGCGTCTGTCTGTTTGTAATGATAAAATTATTTTCTTTTACTAAATAGATATAAATGTTTATACGATACCTATACCAGAAATACAATTGATAAAATTTTTGCCTGTCTGTCTGTCTGTTTGTAATGGGTAATCTCCGGAACGGCTGGACCTATTTTGATGGGACTTTTTTTGTTAGCTCGATTTTTCGAAAATAATTAGGGTTCGACGTAAAAAGAAACTCATACAAATTCAAATAAAATATGATTCAATGCACAGTTTTACGGGTAAGTGCTTTATTTTAGTTCTAAATTTTTTAGGAAGGCAATCAGGGTTTCGCATAAAAAAAAATTAAAACTCAGTGAAGAATACATGAAACGCGGGCGTAGCCGCGGGCACACAGCTAGTCTGTCCATAAAGTCCAGTTCAAGAACGATGAGAATCCGATAGATGTGAATATATCGAAAGACAACATCATGATACCAAGCTGCTTCCACCACGCGTGAATCCTTTTAAATAGATCCTGGATATGTAGTTGCTGATCCCGGAACGTTACGTGCCTTAACATTTCTCTATGTCAAGATTTTACAAACTCACGGTGTTCGTGATCTGTTCAAGCTCTATTACCCTATCACCTAAATCTATTACCTACCCAATTACCATTACCAACAAGCTCTATTACCTAACTGCTGGTATTCCACCATGTCCACACTTAGTGGTTCCGACCCAGTTAGATATGAAAGCCCTATCTAGATGATCAATAAACATTATTTCTCCTATCAAACGGTCAACAGGATTTAAAAAATACCTTAGGAGAGTTAATTGAAATTACGAGTTTACTTAATTTTTTCACAATAAAACTCTAAAGAATTCAACCCATGCGTATGACACACAAGAGAATAATACAATAAAAAACTCAATACCTACATTATTTTCATTGTTGAATGTTGGGGTCCGGTACCCGCTTCACTTCTTAATCCGTTTCTGTTATATTGAAATACAAAAACAATGCAATTATGTAACTGCTGATTTTCGAGGTTTCTTATAAATACTTCAACAAATTCTCAGTCTTTGTTTTTGTTTTTTTTGTTATCAAAATTAACTCGTTCCAAATACAATTTTGAACTCGATCTGGTTCCATTTTTTATAAATGTTTTTTACGTATATATTTTTATATACATACAAACAATACAAATTATAGTTGTAACCATTGTTAGCGGAAACACAAAGAGGAGTTTCAATTCCAGACATGACTTGTTCACGTAATGATCCACCCTATAATAGCCTCATGTTCATCAAAAATTTTAGTGTGTTTAATTGACGGGTTTCCTATAACTTTTTGATAGGCCATATTGCGCATAAATTTCCATACATTGTACACGTACGCTTTATTAATGCCGCCATTAACTTGTAAAATACTTTTAAATCAATAATGTAACGTTGTCTGCCATCGAATAGTATCTTTTACACCGAGTTAAAGGCAAAATATAAATAGTTATAAGGTAAACTTTGGGTACAATCTCATTTTCTTTCTTAGTGACAACGCAAAACTGTATTGAGGGCGATGGTCACATTGCCTATTTCAGAGCTTGTATTTAGCTAGACAAGGCTTGCATACAAGTATTGATATTTAAAAAGTCAAAATTTTATTTATTTTATGTGATTTTGTATATCACTCTATACCACTGTGTGATATTTTATGGAATTATATTGCCGTCTGGTGCCGGCTAAGAATAGTATTAGCCCGTATCTTCCCGTGGGTGTCGTAAAAGGCGACTAAGGGATAAATCAGGGTATGGGCAGCAGTATCCTCTGAGCACCCACACACACCTGACTGCGATTGCCAACCGGCCTGTCAAGCGACGATTATGGCAATTCCTCCCTTTTTGAGGGTGACCTATGTCCAGCACTACGTCTTTCGGATGAATCAATCAATAAATCAAAATAAAAGCATTATTTTACCTGTGATCTTTCTTTTATTATATCTATTAAGAATAAAATATATACATACTATACCGCTAGTTGTTTTTTTTATTTCATATTTTTTTGTAGAGTTCTGATCTTTTGCCTTGATTTATTGCCCACCATATCATGTTTACCCCTACGCCTCTCACTCGTCAAAACCCTACTTTAATGCTGTCATACTTCTATGAAAATGTAATTAAAGAAATAAATATATCGAAATAAACTCGAATATTAGTCTTCAATGTACAGGTTTAACCTACAACTGACGGGGGGAAATGCATTTACGCACTACCCTTACCTATTGTATTAATCAGACCGAAGTCCCCCAATACAATAGGTAAGGGGGCACGGAGGGACGAACTCCGTGCCAGTGAGGGACTCGCCCGGGCGTGAAGCGCCCGGAAATACCCACTAAAACCCCCCGGGGCCGTCCGCTGCATTTGGGATGGGGGCGACACGGGGTGGCTTTCGCAAGCACCGCGTCGCCCCCTGCAGCGAACCCACCAAGCCTCGTCCGTGCAATGGCCCGGTAGGGATGGAGGAGAATACTTCCTGCCCCCCATAAATAGAAAAGGGGAAGAGTTGGACAGAGCAGTGGCGGGCAAAGAGAAAGGGACGAAGAAACCCGCCACTGCTTTAAGGAAAGTAGGTCCCTCCCCTTCACTCGTCTTGTCTTAGTCGACAAGACGTAGGAAGGAGAGGGATACCTGAAGAGCCAGAAAGAAGAAAAGAAAACAAGAACAGAAGAAGACACCCCCCCACAACAACCCCAACACCCCCCCCCCCCCCCCCGCCATTCCCCCCTCCCCCTGGGCACGCCTACATACGGAAGAAACTCCGTACGTAGCGTGCCCGTCTCCCCCTGGGATATTTAACCTTCAACCTAGTGGTTTTCAAATCTTTAAAAAGAAAATGAGCACTGGCTATTCCTTTTGTTAAAAGAGAAGACTTTGGTGGCATCTTGATCTGCCATGCAGTAGTCATTGTTGATAATGCATTAGCTTGCAATAAGTATGTTAAGAATAATATCACAGAGCGTGAATCCTAAGATTTTTCAAGCACTTCCTAAAAAGTTCTAACCTAGTTTCCCCATTGTTAGAAAGTTATAAATATGAAGTGTTCCTAATGTCAAATTTACCTGCGTGTTCCAAATACCTTTTCCTTAGAAAGTAATAAATGAAACCGGAAATATATTATTTTTAATATAGAGGCTTTAATAGGGGAGGCACTTGACGTCGCCGCCAGCGCGATACTGTAACACTGCCCATGCATTGAGCAATTACACGCACAACACTCCATAGACACTCATGCATAACATGCAGGTACATAGATCCGTAAGGAACCTTTTTTATATATATATATATTAATATAAAAAATGTAGGGATAGCCAAGATACAACTCGCGAGTGAGTCTTGAGTACTCAGGTGACGGCCATGCCGAGGTTCGTACCACTTTGGTAGCCCTTGAGCTAGTCACCTTATTGCGGCTGAGTGCCCTCAGCACTCGCCCCCAAAGTTCGGTGAAGCTGTAAAGGCCCTTCCGGTCAACAGCATTAGCTAGATAAAAAAAAAAAATTAAAATATTTTTAATTATGACTTCTACATAGTACGTAGACACAAGGATCCGTTTATATACGCACCCTCGTTATTATATAGTGTGAAGTATAGGGTTTTATTCATATTTTTCAAAATGTTTATTATTTACTTATTTACCAAAGAAGTATTGTTCCTTATATTCCCGTAAAAGTCCTTGTAGTTTCTGGCTGATTGTCGTTCTTTTTGTCAACGGCGAGGTCCCCTACGCGCATTCTGGTCCTCGGAGTCGCTGTCGAGTCTTCCTGGAACATAAAAACACAAATTTATTAAGAAATTTCTACAATAAATAATAGGTTACCTACTGGTATAACCGTATATTGTACACAGAGACCACAACCTATCATCCATCCATTCCGTTATCAAGTCCCAGTGTCGCGCCTTTTTCGACCGCGCAGAGACACACCCGAATCCGCTCATAGCGAAAGCCGTCGTGTACTCCTCCGACCCGCTAGCTCCGAAACCGTTTCGGAGACCGCGTAACGTTCTTACCGATTCCGTTGATAATATAACGTGCGAAAATAGGATCTTTCCCTTTCAACCGATTCCGTATGCGTGCCAGCGCCCACGCCCGCGTAACCGCCGTTCCCCGCCGTCGGAGACGGGCGACTAACTTTGCTACCGCACACTCTCCGGGTCCCCCTCAGGCGGCGACTTAGGACGTGCCTCGTTTCCCAACTGGGGAGGCTCTTGACGTAGCCGCCAGCGCGAACAGTGACACTGCCCATGCATTGAGCATTACACGCACAACACTGCATAAACACTCCTGCACATAACACGCAGGTTCATAGGTTATGCTAAATAAAAAATTTAGAATTTAGATAGGATTCAATTAGCGAGAGAGTTTGAATACTCAGGTGACGATCAAGCCGTGGTTCGTGCCATTTTGGTAACCCTTGTGATAGTCACCTTTTGCGGCTGAGTGCCTTCAGCACTCGCCCCTAAAGTCACGGTGAAGCTGTGAAGGCCCTTCCGATCAACAGCGTTAGCTAGGTTCGATAAAAAAAATCTACTAAAAAACAGTTTATCGTCGCAGGCATCGTCGATGAACACTGTTAGTGATTTGTATTGTGACTATAATAAATATAAAGACCAAACTGAGGTAGTTCATCAAAATACCCATCAACGCGTAAGGCGACGCCGTGCTCCGCCAGTCAGCCCGTGACCACGGTTGGTGAAACCCAGCTGAAACGTCGGGATAGGAAAAAGGAAAGGTAACGCGTGAAAACCCGTTTTAAATAATTGCATTTAAAAAAAAGTTATTTTCAATTACATTATCCAAATTTCCACCCACACTCTTAACTCCCGCACCAGTTTAAAGAAGGCGTGGCGGCGGACTAATTTTTTTTTTCGGTTTTTCTAAATACATGTCCTGCGCTGTCCAACAGACTTCACGAAGGAGTGAACTCCTGTACAAGTTCTTGTGTTGAACCATGGCGGAGTCGCTCCAAACTGTGGACACTTCATTTTAATTTCTTATCCGTAGTCTATAGAGGAAATAACAGTTAAAATTTTAATTTAATAGATTAAATTACTTTTATTTTTTAATACTAGACTCTTGTACTATAAAACCGTTACTATCATATAGACCCATCGTCACCGCGCTTTACACGGTAACCATAAACGAATTACCTCTGACATTTTCAAAGATACCTTACATTAAATGATATTACAGTATTTAACTCCTATATAACATATACAAACTTTTTAATCTATACCGAAGTCTCTCACCTCTAACCTCCTGCAGCGGCGGCTCTAGCCCTTGTAGCGCTCGTGTGTAATACCAATATCCTGGCGCCCTTTAGTGTGTGCGCGAGGTCAAAATGGAATACTTACAGTTATATTTTCAAACTGTCGGGAAGCAATTTTAACCATTAACGCGCTCGGTGTCAGCCATAACACGGGCACAGGGTCTTTTAGAACATTGACGGCCCCTAAAACCCTGCACTCGTGTGCGATGCAAACCCTGCACTAACGGCTCTAACTTCATGTCACGGGAAGTCCTGGTCGGATCAAAAAAAATAAAAAATAAATGAAACAAAAAAAAATTGTTATTGATTTGCGCATACTTGTTGAGATTTTGATTTTCTAAGTAGTGGGCCTTATTTTTATTTCATTAACTTGCAGTATTTAATTCTATAAAATTTATTTCATTACATACATTAAACATATTAATTAAATATAGAGCCAAAAACGAATTTATCATACATTAAAAAATAAATATAAGATGATGTCTACATGTCGTGTGTTTAAGTTAATATGTGAGTAGGTATGTTGTTGTGTATGTATAAGTGTGTTTGTCGGTATCTGTATGTTTGGAGTATGTATATATTTCATGTTATTTCTTTATTAGAGAAACTTTTATTTGGTTTCTGAAACAATTTTTAGATATATTATAAAATATATCACTGAATTGTTTATTATGCATGTTTTTTGTGGCATTTTAAGTAAAATAGTTAGGTTATTGTTAATAAGTGAAGTGTATTGAAAATAATGACATGGAGCATGAATTCTGAGATCTTTGTTTGAAAGTAAACCTTTAACAAAGGGCCACAATTTTGTTAAAGTGTTGTAAGAAAAGTGTTCTAAATGTCAGTTTTGGCTGCATGGTCTAGTACCTTTGATTTTTCCGCTAAAGGAGTTTTTTTTGGCGGGATCTGAGTCTGTCATGACTTGTTTCCTTAAATTCATTAAATTTGTGTATTTGACTCTATATCATATAATTTTGGTGGTGTTTTATGTGATATAGATTAGTTATTGTATTCAAGTTAAGTTTATTTTAGAAAATAACACGTAGCATGTATTCTGAGGTGCCGACAAAGCTCTATGGAAAGTTCGAGTAGGATTGGCCACTATTTTGCTGGGCATGGTAACGCTGATACAAGATTGAAAATTCATCTTACCCATGTGACATTGGCACAAATTGTGTGTACATGAATGGCATTTATTTAAGAAAAAAAACGGAGTAAAATAATGCTATTGATAATTCGAAATGATAAGAATGTTATTGAGTTGATAAAGAAAATAAAACACACTTGATTGTAATTTATATAACAGGCTATTTATACACGTCATTACTAAACTTTCAAGCTAATTTCAACTTTGAAGAAGACCGGTGTACAGAAACATAATAATTATTCTGAAATGTCCGATTTAAGTTTTGATCACATAAGTAATGATTTAGATAATTTACAAATCGATTCGATAAAAATGGATACGTCGCTTGCTATGGTATGTTATCTATTATAGGCCTAACTATATTATTTTATAAACATAAAATAAATATATGTAGTAAAAAACAAAAGACAATCAAAATAGTTGAGCTACTCTCGAAAATAAATCCTCTTTCATCAAAATCAGTGCAAAAATATTAAATATCGTATTTAATTTATAATACAATATAATTTAGGTGATAAAAGTAAATAATTGTTAAGAACATTAATGACATTTTATATTTGAGAAATGGTAGAAGTCTATTCAATTCAGTCAGGAGTTCATATGTGGAAGCAACACAAATACATTACAAAAACAAATTATTCGACATAATCAGAGTTCATGGTGGTAAGGCATTTTCTAACAATGCTCGCTTGGGTAGCTACCACCCTCAAATTCGAAAACCTGACAATAGGTGTGTGGAGAACCAGTATCTAGGTTTAGAGCGTTTACCACATCGTCACTTAACATCAGGTGTAATTTTCGTCAAAGCACTGAGCCTATACTTTATAAAAATAAGAAAAAGGAGTTGCCCATAGCAGCCGATTAGAGTGACTATTGATTACATTCATTTTGCTTATAAGGTGTGTTATCTAAACAATTATATAGGATGTATGTCTGTATTTTCCCTATAGAGAATGATTTTATGCAACACAATTCTTCAGGTGTTCACTATTGTTTTTAAATGATAATATTTAAGCTTGAATGGGTGATATTAGATTAATGTTCCTTTTACCTATTTACTTTTATTTGACAAGGTATAGAATATTAAAGCTCTGTGGTTTTAATGAATTTCTTCATTTATAGTATTGTAGTAGGCAAAGTGCCTTTGTCTGTTCCTTACTTGTCTTATAATTCAGGAATCACTAAATTGATTTACATGATTATTTTTTTAAATCATGTATGTAATTTTTACCAATTAGACTTTTATTTTCTTTATAACTAGATTTTAAAATAACCATTACACTACAGTAGTTTACTTACATGATTAAATATTGAAAAGATTTGTAATTGATAATTGGGAGAAAGTTAATAATTTTATGTAAAGTGAGTGAAGCAGGAAGTCACAGTTATACATACATATATAAAGTCAGGCTAATTATTTTACAATGAAGATACATAAAAATAAATACTTTATTATCGAAGTATATAACTACATAATGTATAAAGTATTAATATGAGTTTATTTAAGTACATATTTCATCAACTTTGTTTTCCTATCTTTTGCCATCAGTATTCGCATTTGTGTGATGCAGTTGTCTACCCTCACGTGGCTGCCCGTTGGGGTAAGCACACTTAGGGTGAAATCTATAGAGCGTACTCAGGCTTATCTCAGACTTAACTCCAGAAATCAAATTTATAGTCACAAGCTTAGCATTTGCTTAGCCTAAGCTGAGCAAGTCCAAGTCGTCAGATTCGACGACTTATGGATATCTTAGCTGTTTTTATTCGAGCACGGCAAAATGACTGCACTTCACCTGATGTTAAAATAAGATGAGCTGAAACGTGTCACAATAGCGATATTTCACCATGTGTATGATAGTCGCGACTCAATCGGAATTATTCTCTTACCACCACACAAATTGTCGAATCTATATTGGCTGATTGCGAAAAGTGACGCTCGCGCCGCACCACGCCGCGCTCCGCCCGGCCCCCCTCCCTCTCTGTGAATGTACCATCAGAATAGCTCTAATATTTTGTATCTTGTGGCAAACTTATAAAGCAGTCACATAAACCTTACATATTTCCATACAAATTTTCATCCCCTATTCCCTGTTGTTATTTTACACCCTTGAGAGTAAAACTTATACAAACTTTGAATATCATATTTATGTATATCGAATCAACAGTCAAAAAAATAAATTTCAGGCTTCTAACTCTAAAAATGACGATATTTCCATACAACTTTTCATCCCCCTTTTCAACCCCTTACGCTTTCTCAGGCTCTAGACTATCTGTGTGGCGTGTTTTCGCGTGAAAGCGCGACAGACAGAGGTACTTTCGCTTTTATAATATTAGTAAGAATGTTGACAGCTCAGAGAGCTTATTAAATTCAATAAATGCATTTATTTCAGAACTATCTAAAAACTAAACAAGAGTTTCACAGCACAGAATGTTGTAGGCAAGGGAAAGAAGAAAAAGTCATTTTAGATTCATGTAACAATAAAATTTATTGTATAAACAAAAAAGTAGATTTCCACATTGAGGAAAAACCCACTCACTTATTAAGAAAGATGACAACTTTAACAGAAAAATTGAAAAGTAATACAGATTTATTCGCACAGCTGGATTATATGATAAGACAGAAACCTATAGATGAAGGGAGAATACATATGGATTTGGTTATAAAGCAATTATTATATTGGAGTTTAAATATGGAAGAGAGTGATTGTGCCAGTAAGTCTGTCCATTAGTCCACTTATAACTTAAGAATCACTAGTTTGATTTCCTTTTTGCCTTGTTTTAAATCATAGTTTCCTTGGATACGTTGATAGATAAATTTTGTCACATTAAATAAAATATGAATACATTTGCTAGGGAAGCATTATCGATTGTCTGTTCCAGTCGCACTTTAGAAGTAGACTCATTATATCTAGACCTGAAGTTATGGCCAAATGCTAGCCTGGAGTAATAATAATAATTACGTTTGTAATATATACTTTGTAACTGCCTCGGTAGCGCAGTTGTATTACATACGACTGCCGTTCTGAGGTCTCGGGTTCGATCCCCGGGTCGGGTCAAGTGATATTGGGTTTTTTCTACTCAGTCTCATCCCGGAGTTTGGAATTTGTGCCCAATATGGCGACAGGCTCGCCCCCTGTCACATCTGGGACGGAACTAAGCTCGGCGAAATGTGGGTGGTGTAGTTCACTACTTCACCTCTGCCTAACCCTTCGGGGAAAACAGGCGTGAGCATATGTATGTATGTATGTAATATATACTGAACAAAAAATTAGATTAAAATATAAAATTATAAATAAGTATATAAAACTATGATAAGAATTATGAATGAATAAAGATCGGACAAAACAAAATGTAATAGAACAAGAGATAAGAAATAAAATATTATAAGTATTGGTAAAATAGAAATAAGATGGAAACAATAAAGGCACAAAAAAAGTAAACAAAACTCGGATTATGTTTGAGATGTAAGGGGACTTATTATAATAAAAGAAAATAATAACAATAATTAAATGGCAGTACTAGTTCAAGGTTTTGCGATGCTATATTTTTTGTTTTTTCATTTATCTATAGCTAACATGGCTTTTATCATCAATGTTGATGACAGTGCGCAACTCCTGAGATTAGGAATATCCGGTACTGCCTTTGTACATCATGGTAACATATATATAAATGCAACTAAACAATTGGCCGTTATATGCCACTTGTTCACATCACTCTGCCATGAAGTTGGGTAATTATATATTTTTTTCTGGTTCAGTTATAATTAATATATTATTGTATGATTATTGTCAAAAGACTCTTAATACAAAACAGTATCCAATAATACTTTAAGTTGACCTTGTTGTTTTCAGTTATAAAAATTGAATTTAGTAAGTTATTAATCTTATCTGTTTACTCATCATCTCCCTACCCTTTTCCCATTTTTATTTGGGGTCGGCGCAACATGTCTTCCTCTTCCATTCCTCTCTATTTGTTGTCATCTCCGCATTCACTCCTTTTCTAAACATATCATCTTCCACACAGTCCATCCATCTTTCCTTTGGTCTTCCCCTTCCCATGTAACCGTCCACATTCATATCCAATACCTTTCTTACAACATTCTCTTCCTCCCTGCGCATCACATGTCCATACCAGGATAAACGACCGCCTCTTAACTTGTCTGTTATTGGTGCAATCTTATCTGTTTACTCTGGAACAATATTTGTATGGGCAGCAAAATATGAACCTTGTTTGTTTAATATCAACTGTTTGCTTTCCATGACACAAGGATTTTCAAACGTATAACTTCACAAGCCCTTTTAAAGTTACTCGAATATATGCGAATATCTTTTACAAAATAAATCTCAACATGGAAGGAAATAAGATTTATTTTTAAATGAATCAGTCGGAGGTCTCTAGAGCCAGTTGGTTCCTATAGGTTCTTACGTGTTTACTATAGTACCGCATGGTCATTTAATGGTAACGACACCTTTTTTTTTTGACGGGGTAAATGCATTTACGCACTACCCTTACCTATTGTATTAGTAACACCGAAGTCCCCCAATACAATAGGTAAGGGGGCACGGCGGGACGAACTCGGTGCCAGTGTGGGACTCGCCCGGGCGTGAAGCGCCCGGAAATACCCACGAAAACCCCCCGGGGCCGTCCGCTGCATTTGGGATGGGGGCGACACGGGCTGGCTTTCGCAAGCACCGCGTCGCAATGGTAACGACACCTAGTTCGACTTACCTTAAAACTCCAACCCCTTTCCCTGTCGTGCACTTCACCCCACATAGTACTGCTCGCAACCCCGCTATAAAGACTAGTTCGACGAGCCGCTACCAGCGCGATACAGTGACATTAACTATGCATCAAGCATTACACGCACAACACTGCACACACACTCTTGCACATAACAATCAGGTACATGGGTCCTATAAAGAACCTTTTTTATATTAAATAAAAAAATGTAGGTATTAGCTAAGATCAAAATTCCATGGGAATGTTTCTACACAGGTAACGGCCAAGCCGAGGTTCGTACCACTTTGGTTCCCTTGTGCTAGTTACCTTTTATGGCGATTGCCTTCAGCACTCACCCCTAAAGATACGGTGAAGCTGTTAAGGCCCTTCCAGTCAACAGCATTAGCTAGATTAAAAAAAAATAGTTCGAGGAGCTGAGCCTACGCCGCCACGAAAGCATGGTGGTTAGGAATATTTTCTCAATCCACTTCATAATACATACCGCATATTATACTAACTAGCTTTGTGCCCGCGGCTCCGCTCGCGTCTCATATATTCATCGCTGCGTAATATTGTTCATAAATAACTGACACACAAAAAAAAAGTGGAACTGTTCAGACACTTTGCACATTATTTCCTATGGTTCTCGACCTGCTGATTCCGAAAAAAAAAAGACTTTCATCGAGTAATTTTTTTAATCGCGAAAAAAGGTTAAAAAATACAAGAAAAGTCAATAAATCATGGGATCAAAGTTTAGAATCGGATCAAAAATGACAGCCAACGCAAATAAATATAAATCACAGATATAAGAAGGACCAATTTCGTTAGGTATAACCACTGTTTGAGTTCGTCCCTCCGTGCCCCCTTACCTATTGTATTGGGGGACCCCGGTCTCACTAATGCAATAGGTAAGGGTAGTGCGTAAATGCATTTCCCCCCGTCAAAAAAAAAAAAGGTATAACCACTGTCGACAATCAAAACTATTTAAAAATACACGGATTTGTTGTGAAATAATATGCAAAGTGTCTGGACAGTTCCACTTTTTTTTGTGTGTCTGTGTAATCATTGGAAAATGATTGGCGAATAAAAGCTAACGGGTGAAGATTGCTAATAAAATCTAGCACATTAAATCAATGCAACTTACGTTCACCTTGCGAAAGGACAACTGCCTTCAGTTCAGTTAGACAACGTAACTTTTTTTATATTAAGACAAAAAGAGACTAATTAAAACTTGTCTATAAAAATCTACACTGGATTTTCGATCCTAGAAGTAGATGCCACTATTTTTTTTTTCCCCACACCCAATATAAATGACAATGTAAATCTTACTCCATACAGTCAGACAGCGAATTCCAGTCAGAAATCTTTCCATATTCGCTGAGTCATTAATATGCAATTAAATATAACCTCAAAATATTATTTTTAAATGTACTTTTAAAAGTTTATACTTGTTAACAAGTTACTGTTTCTAATTACATACCTAAATTTATATATTTATTTGTTTCTTTGTTTTTTTTTAGATTAAACAATGTCTGTTTAATGTTAAAGGAACATGACGATTATCCGTTAAATACGCTGCATAGTTTTGGTGAGCTCGTACTATATACATTATTCTGCTAAGAAAAAAAATTAAGTAACAATAATTTTTTTTTTATTAATACCCGTTTCTGTAAATGGTGTGTGTTGCTTAGAATTTTTTTTTATATTTAACCTGTATTAATTGTGGATAAATGTTTAGATGAGAGTACCGGGTCCGCAGGCATTGTAACAGAACGTTCAGACCTGGACTCTGCTTTGGACGTGTTCCTCGCATCAACGTCCACGGTAAATCTATATATTTATTTTTTTACACGGTGTAGGTTCATTGCTTTGACCACAATCTCGTCTGATGTTAAGTGATGATGTGGTCCAGCATGGTAAACATGCTATAGAAGACATTATGATTGATAGGTACTACAAAGTTCTTATACTTACGTTTCTTACAATATATAAAAGTCAACATATCTATTGTTA
Organism: Samia ricini; assembly: GCA_014132275.2. NCBI lineage: Eukaryota > Metazoa > Arthropoda > Insecta > Lepidoptera > Saturniidae > Samia > Samia ricini. The sequence goes on from AP028169.1 coordinate 1,674,319, forward strand.
GGTTATAACTAGAAATGCATTTCCCCCCGTCAAAAAAAAAAAAAAAAGGTTATAACTCGAGAACAACTGAACCTATTTACATGATCCTTTTTTGAACCATTAGTATATATTTTGGTTACATTAAATAGTGTCTGTGAGCATATACGTTTTTTTTCACGCAATAGGCTCAGTGCTTTGACCACAATCTCACTTGATGTTAAGTGACGATGTGTAAACACACTAAGCCTAGAGGTACTGGTTCTCAAGTGACGCTGCAGGAATACATTTATTGGTGACAGATTTTCAAACTTGAAGGTGGTAGATATCCAGGTGAACATCATTAAGAAATGCCCTACCGCCATGCTAAACATAATACAATAAATTCTGTCATTTTCAAAGCTTATCTTTGAAGTATGAGCCCTGCGAATCCATAATAGAATGGAATTTTTTTTTTTAGAATATTTGTGGTTTTTTAGGCCGTAGGTCTCAAATCATGATTAAATTATTCTTAATGTAAGTAAATGGTTATTTGCTGGCGCTCGCCGACTGTAGCCGTAATCAAGTAAATTGGTGACGCGAATAAGTGGACTATATTTAAATGAAACGATGTGCTAAACAAAATAGCTTAGATAGGTACTTACGTGTGATGATACTTCCACAGATCCATCCCTACATTAAGGGATGAGACATTAACACATTAATATCTAACTATGTACAAACAAACCGACCGATAAATAGGCGCGACCATAGAATCCAAGAACAACAAGGATTCCACAATGGAAGGGCATTTATAGGTAGCTGCAATCTTTTAGTATTTTCGATCCCTCGCTGGTGCCGCCTCGGAATCAATAAATGTTATATTTTTAAGTATTAAATTAATAAAATATAGAGTTCCTATGCGCAAGGTAACTTCTCGAATCAGAGACGTACAAAAAAGAAATCATCGAAGATGTCATAAAAAAACAGTCGATCCCTAAACAAACTGTATGGATTTTTTTTATCTCGTGGATTTTCCACTGCTTTAATTATTCTGCTATTAGGGGTGGAGATAAAGATATAAATCAGTCGAGCTATTCTTGAGTTATAAAAATTGACTTTGTTTTATATTAACGGCATATCTATTAGTTTTTCGAATAAAGTATCGCCCGTGCCTTCTTTTTTATCTACCTTTTCTAATTTTACTTTTATAATCTATTTCTTTACAAAAAAATGGGTGCGTGTACTTATGTACGCGCGTGAGAAGTTATACTTCTTTGGCATCATTAAAAAATAGTTTTTAATTGCATGCAAATAATTAATTACAATAAAATAATAGAAGGATTGGAAAAGGATAATCAACAAAGTTCATTTTAAATTTGAAATATTCAATTTAATAGCAAATATTAAAAATTTATAATACAATTTGATGTTCAATTTTAATTTTTATCACAAACTTTTTATTAAATTTATTTCTTTATTTTGTAAATATTAAATAACCAATAATAAGTATTTAACATTAATAATTTAATAATATTTAGTGTTAATTATATTAAATAAAAGTATTTTAATTTATATCAATAAATAATACACACGGATAGTTAACCTCAATTATATTGGAGCACTTGAAAAAGTATATAAGCACAATTTTTTTCACTAATATTCACGAATAGTAAGTGATATCAATCAAAATATTCAATTTAAATCACTACTGAATATAATTTATTAGCACATATATAATTCGCACGCACTTGTATGAAACTAAAACACGTGTTGTGAATGTATAAACTAGAAACATGTTGATAAATATTATAAATATGAAAACAGTGATCAGAGGTGACGAGCGTACCAACATGCGCGACTAACGAGACTTAATGAGCGGTTAAGCAGACAACTTCATACTGTTAATTTTGTGTCACAGATGCGCGCGCATCTTAAAATTTCACTCTCATCATTTTTTCATAACGCGCCTAAAGAAGTATAACTTCAAAATACGGCATCAAAGTTCGCACGCACGCACGGACTCTTACATCAAAAAATTAATGGATATCCCTATATAAATAATATAGATTTAGAAATTATTAGCCAAGCCAATGCAGGTTAATAATAACACTTAAAGGTACATATATAATTCTAATAAAATATTTCCAGTCACCTTGGACTCTGAAACGCATTTATGTGCAGGAGAGTGTTTACGATGAGTTCAAAGCGAAAATGCATTGGAAATTCAATAGAGACTCTAAACATCGTTCTGATTTATACGAGTCTGATACGAAATTATTTGCATTAGATAATTTTAATACCGGTTTGGTTACGAATAAACACGTTGTGAATGTCGAGGCGTATAGGACCACAAAGGAAGTGCTATCCTTAATGTCTAATTGGAGACCGGATTACGTGTCTCTATGGGCGAGTGATGTCGCTGAAGCAAATGAAATCGCACACACCGCTAACTGCGCCGTCGTATGGGTCAACGACTTCGCCAATTTCGACGGGCGTAATGAGATTTCCAATGCGGTATACCAGAGGGGATTCACCGCGTACCACAGTTTCGGTATTTCCAAAACGTTATCGGATCGATCGAAGAACTGGGAGAGATCGACCATCGAAGGGCGCAAGGAAATATTATTGGAGTGTTTAAGGAGTTACGAATCCACCAATGAAATTGATGAAGAGTTTAATGAATTCTTATGCGTATTTAGAAGTGCGTTGAGAATGTACGAGAGGGGGTTTTTTGATGTCTCCAATGGAGTGATTTGTATGGGAATACGTAAATCTGTGGGCGGGTTGAGGGCAGGAAACATTAATGTCTGTGGTCACTTCGCTAAATCTTTAGCGTCGCTCGCGTATGGCAACACAATATTGATATATTATTCAAGTCGTTATTATAAGTATACAGGTCTTATAGAATCGATGGTGAGATCGGGTGTCCCGATCATCGTGGATAGAGATGATGAGATGCCTAAAACTGATGAGTTTCTCTTCAAATCCCATTACCCTGGCAATTATACTAATATAAAAGTTATATTCATGCCTTACGGTACAATATTTGCAAATTAACACAATTTTATTTGCAAATTTCTGTTCAAAAATTCAAAAAATCATGTAACATTCGGTACTGGATAAGTGAAAATATAAATTAGTTGCCAATCAATTTTTTTTTTTTACTTTTCTATACGGGGTTATTTTTTATGAGTTACTTACGATAATAAAGATTACCTATGAATATATTTTGATTGCACTTGTTATATAAATTACGTCACGGACTAAATTGTGGGCAAATAATTTGCAAATGTAAAACACGCACGGGTAAGACTTTTTTGTTTTAGGAGCCACAAAAATATTTTGTATATTTTTTTTAATATGGTTATTTTACTGAAAAATAAATGTTTAGTGAACGTGAGGTTTATTTATAAAATATTATGGACTTTTTTCACTAAAACGTTGGGAGTAGTATTCCATCAATCTGATAACAAGTGAATCTGTATATTTTTTGCACAAAACCTTACACTTGTTCTCTATTACGACATTAGTTATAATAGTTTTTTTTTTTGGGTAAATGAAGTCTTTTTTTAAGAATCCTTAATACAAATATTTGAATGTTGGGACCAAATATGTACCTACATACAATTGTTTGACGATTCTAAATTAATAAATTATAAAGGGTGTAAACATGATTATAATATAATACGTATCCATACAATGTCGCTGATGTGTCAAACGTAACTGTTTTTATTATATAAACATTTATTATGGAGAATAAAATATTTTTTTTATGGATACAATGAAGTTTTTTTTATGTGTATCTTATCACAGAGTTAATAATTATTATGTTTGTGTGTTTGAGATTATTTAAAAAAAAGGAAACAAACCTTATCCCAGGTCAAAGATACGCACCGCGACCACCATGCATATGGTGAAAAATCCCCTATAATGAGAACTTACCAGTATCAGTCAGTGTCAGTACAGATTTACGTAAAGCTTTGCTCGTAGTAGATGTATACAGACCAGCATGATTATACCGACTATCTGATGACGTCATCGCTCATAGACTGCATTTAGCTTCAGATGCCGAGCTCGAATAAAAAATAGCATCAATTACACATAGTTTCATTGAATATTAGTTAGGGTTGTTTCCAGTTCCATTCAGAAATGTTGGATGATATTTTCAACCCTCAAAGGCAACCAACTAGTCGTCGATACAATATCGTTTTTCAATTAACAAACGATACGGACGGGCGATCGGTTTTATAAATAGTGAAGGCAAATGTCAGCCAATGAACCGTTCCAATTTCGAAGAGCAAACAAATGATAATCTCTCCCGACAAGATATATATCATTATGACGTTTACACGTAAACACAATAATCGTGCGAAAGAAAGAAGTCACTTGAATTAAATAATTATACAAACAATATTATATTACCATTTCAAATCGACAAGTTACGCGGCGGTGCGATGAGATATTAATGCGTATGGTTTTAAATAGAGGTTGAATGAAATGAAGCCGGTAAACGTGACTATAAATAAAGGGCAGGTGTACAGCGTTGGTAATTATCTGATGAATGGTAAAGTATTAGGGAAGGGACACTTCGCGCGGGTTGAAGAGGCTACGCACAGGATTATCGGGAAAAAAGTAAGTTGTCTGTATGCACCTTTTGTAAGTTTTGTGTATCATGAATAAGCAGTGGGTTATTATTTTACTTATAACATTAGCGTTTGTCCACAATCATACTTCTTCTTCTTCTTCTCTTAGTTAATGGCAATCTGTGTGTACACACAATTTGTGCCAATGTCATGTAGGTAAGATTTTCAATCTTGTATCAGCGTTACCAAGCTCCAACAGAACGGTGGCCTATCCTACTCGAACTTTCCATGGAGCTTTGTCGGCACCTCAGAATGTATGCTACGCGTTGGCTTCTATAATAAACTTAACTTGAACACAATAACTAAACTATTTCACACAAAACGCCACCAAGATTACATGATATAGAGTCAAGTACACAAGTTTAATGAATTAAAGAAAACAATTGCTACATGTCAGACTGAGATCCCGCCAAAAACTCCCACACTCATACTTGATGGTTAATAACGATGCTGCCGGAACAAACCTATATTTAAGAACCAAGTGCCTAAGGCAGTGATTCTCAACCTTTTTTTTGTTGCGGAACATATTTAACGATTTCAAAATTTGGCGGCGCATAAAGAAAAAGATAAAAATTATTTACTTACTACAACACACTGCATAAATATATTTTTTTTTAATGATATAATTTAATAATATTAACATTATTATATATTTGCAAAATTTGACGGCACACTTTTGAAATTCGGCGGCACACAAAAGTGCCGCGGCACAGTGGTTGAGAATCACAGGCCTAAGGAATAAAAAAATTAAGCGAAATCGATTCGGGACGATACGGCAAGAAAACGAACATGGCAAACGCGTAATTCTTTTCAAAATCGTAGTTCCTTTAAACTTAATAAGTGAATTTTCGTGATATTTATTTTAAACAAGGCACAAGTGTCTAGGATGTAAAGCTAAAGAAAATTATCTAAATCTATCCGCACACTGCCATATTCCTCTATCATTAGGTATGCGTATTAAACATACTTGAAAGTAGAGACTAATGGTAATAATTTTGAAGGTGGCAATAAAGGTGATTGATTTGACATGCATCAAGGAAGAATACGCACGACGTAATCTGCACCGGGAGCCGAGGGTGATGGCCAGGCTGAGGCATCCATGCATAGCGGCACTTTATGAAACCATGATGGTTAGTTATCGCATCAATAAACTCATTGAAACCGGCCGGTATCCTGATTACGATAATTTATAGGTTTTCATACGTCTGAAGTGTTATCAATCAAAACCAGATTACGTTATATTTGAGGGCCTATCTCATTTGTAATTATTGGACTTTCCGAATTCGGAATTACTGCATGTATGTTCTAGGTCTCGCACTAAACATACTAAATATAGACCATATTCATCCAGCTGAAGCGACGTTGATTTAGTAGACTTAGACCCACGTCAGTTAAAATCTTACTCTATAATGAAGGAAAATATTTTCATTATGCTGAGGCATTTTCTAACTTTCTTCTAGCACTCGAGTCACGCGGATAAATCTACACAGATTATAAATCATAGTTTAATATGCTTTAAAACATTTAATAAATTTCCTAAAATCGTTGCCTACATTATTTTTTTGTACCGATGTTTTCTTTTAGTTTTATTATGTTATATTTATAAATCATCATTGTCACGTCAACGTTATTGGAAAGCATATTTTCCTTTATTTTCACCGGATACTTGTATCATATTTTTATTTAAATATAATATGATGAAAATATATCTGCCACAAACTCGCAAGATACTGGTCAGGATACTGTTTTTTTTTTTTTGTTTTTTTTTAGCCTAACTAATGCTGTTGACCGGAAGGGCCTTTACAGCTTCACCGAACTTTGAGGGCAAGTGCTGAAGGCACTCAGCCGCATAAGGTAGCTAGCGAAGGGTTCGAACCTCGGCTTGGCCGCTACCTGAGTGTGAAAACTCACGCGGTATTTTTATTCTAGATACTGAATGAGGCATACTTATTAAATTATTGTATCGTCATTGATCCTTGATAAGCGTGCAAGGTTTCAATTTTATGCGACCTTTTGAAGTCAATGGAAATTTAGTTCGATGTTAGTTAAGATGTTTAGTTAATTTTAAAACCATTGGCGGCGGTATAATATCTGGAATACGGTCAAGGTCAGCTCGTTAAAATTAGCTGACATAAACCTAATGATGACTGTATGAAAACGACCAGACTTATATCCAAAAGTAGATCAGATAGTTTAAATAATAATATTCGCCAGCAATTGTCTACAAAGAACTTTAACAATCGAGATGCAAATAACGACTACGACAACTTGTTTAAGGTTATAAGTAATGAATTTAATAAACAATGCCCAATAAAGGTTGTTATTGACAGAAAAAAAATTGCATTCAGTCAATTGGCATCTAAAGGAATAAGAAAAAGTAGAGAGTGTTTATATGAACTATATCATAGAAAATCACTAACTACTAATTCATCATTTCATGCTTATGTCAGGGAGTATTCAAAAACTTTTAAACGTGTATGTATAGGAGCTAAAGCAAAATTTTTGGGAATAAAGTTCCGTGTCTAAAAGTAAGACCAAAACCGTCTGGCACATCATAAATAAAGAAACAGGAAATAGTAAAATAAATAATAATACACTTAATCTGAACGTTGACGGAGTACATATTTCAAACAGTTCAGAGGTAGCAACTGTTTTTCAGGACTACTTCACTAACATACCTCTTGAAGTTACGAAACATATAACTTCATCACCCCATAGTGCCGCAGTGCTCCTTAATAACTTAAGTGCCCCTAGAAATTCCAAATTCTATTTTACATCTATTACTGCAGGTGACATATTAAAAGCCTTCAAGCAAAATTTAAAACATACGCAAGACTTATGGGGAATGACGGTAATGGTTCTTCAAACCATGATTGTTAATATTTCACCATATTTGGCTAACATATTTAACGGATGCATAGCAACAGGCACTTTCCCTAATTTAATGAAAATAAGTAAAGTGGTGCCCTTATTTAAATCAGGTTGCAGAAGTAGTCTTGAAAATTATAGACCAATTTCAGTACTTCCATCGATTAGTAAGATTTTCGAAAAGATTATGCTTAATCAGTTAGTTGAATACTTTAGAGCAGAAAAGATTTTAGATGATCGGGAGTTTGGTTTCACGAAATCCAAATCTACCACTGATGCTGGTGCAACGTTAATAAGTCACATATTGGGAGCTTGGGAGATTTGGCAGGATGCAATAGGTGTATTATGCGATCTCTCAAAGGTCTTTGACTGCGTTGATCACAGTACACTTATACTGTAACTAAAACATTATGGTGTTTCTGAAACCTCTGTCTCCTTCCAGGCCTCTTACTTAACAAACCGATGACAGAAAGTAAATGTAAATGGGGTTACCTCCACTGGACCATTCGTTAGAATCGGTGTTCCGCAGGGGTCGATTTTGGGACCGTTTCTATTCCTGGTTTATATTAATGACTTACCGCTAATGGTTAATAACTCAGCTGATATGGTTGTTGGTTGTAGGGTTGTTTTCCGAACCGGTGGTAGTGTTTAGACGTTCATAAGCGCCTTCTTAGGGCCTAAATTAAATAAAGATGTTTTTGATTTTGATGATTCCGTACATGATACATACTCTGAGCTTTGGGTTAAGGAATTCATATGGTTTCGAGACAGCACGGTCCACGGCTGTATGTGGTGATGGAAGCAGCTGGAGGTGGTGACCTCTGCGCGCACGTGCTTGCCTCTAGAGGCTCGGCCAGAGGTCTGTCGGAGACACGTGCCCGAACATTAGCAGCGCAGCTGGTATCCGCCGTGAGACATATGCATGCGCGCGGCGTCGTGCATCGGTACTTTGCACATTATACAAGATGTAGATATTTGTATAGCTAGGAACGAACATAACCTCATTCATTTATGTTGTTTGGGGGAAAAAATAAGATTACCCATAAAAATTTAATGAAATATATATTTTTTTAATAGTACAAATCAATTATAAACATTGAATCAGTTTTTTATATATCAATAGTCGTAGCCCGATTTATGAATCATTATTATTGGAAACTACAGACAAAAATTGACTTTTTTTATCACATTAATCCTAAAATATACTGTATAAAAACAAAAAATAGTATCGGAAAAACAAATAGAAGAGAAAAATAGTTTAAACTTTGCCTTTTTAGATATAGGCTAAATGGCGCCCGTGACTTCATCTATGTGTTTTATCTTGATTATACGAGTATGTGGGGTGTCTTCATTTTGTTTAGTTTGTAATAGCCTATCAATTACCGAACGACACAATGTACCCACACCAAATTCCACTCAAGTATTTTTATTTTTAAATATTTTTTTATAATTTCTAAAATTCATATTGATGGTTTCAATCAATCGCTAATTAACATATACTTCCCGTGTGCAAAGTTTGATCAATATCGGTAAAGCCGTTACATAAAGACAGATAAAAAATAAATTCAATGTCAGATACGAGATTAGTATAAGCTAAATTGTAACATCAGTTACAAAATTTCTAAAAATTATCAAACGTACAGACAAGACTTCAGTTTTATAATTAGTACAGATAAAGTTCCTATTACAGCTGTAAATTAATTGGTTTATAGGCTTAAAAGGCTATTATAGTATGCACTATATAGTAAATGGTTATATCTTAAAAAAAAAATGTTTTACGAGGAGTAAAAAGACTAAATATTATGTTAAATGCATCTGGAATACAGAATATTTTTACATTTTGAGTTTTTAGTAATTGAAAAATTTATCGAAATACACTTTTAATGTGCAGGGACCTTAAAATGGAGAATATCATGCTGGACACGACGAAGCAATTCATTAAAATAGTCGGTAAGAAAGTTTATTTAATGCGGAATATAGATGATGTCATTTTTAACGGTGCAATTTATTATAACAGATTTTGGTCTGTCAAATATATGGAGTTCCACTAGTGCGTTGAGGACCCCGTGTGGCTCCTTGGAGTATGCTGCTCCGGAACTCTTCATTGACGGACGCCGTTACGGGCCAGAGGTCGACTTATGGAGCATGTGAGTGATGGACATGTTAACCGGTTGATTTTCACAAGTGTACGATAGTCGCGATCCAGTTGGGTTTAATTGTCCTATTACCTCGCATTATTTTATTAAGGTAGGGCGTTGGTGAACTCGTCCCTCCGTGTCCCCTTATCCATTGCATTGGGGGACCTCGGTCTCACTAATGCAATGGGTAAGGGTAGTGCGTAAATGCATTACCCACCGTCAAAAAAAAAAAAAAAAAAAAAACGTTGGTATTTTAAGGTAGGTTATTGGTATTTTATGGTAGGTTATTGGTATTTTATGGTAGGTTATTGGTATTTTATGGTAGGTTATTGGTATTTTATGGTAGGTTATTGGTATTATATGGTATGGTATTGCCTCACAATGCGGGGCTTCTTTCTAGGTAAAACTGAACGTTGATCTTTGCATATATTATTAATTTCAACCTGGTAGCTCTTTACGAAGAATCTGTGTCACATAGGCAACAAAGTGGCTATAAGGTAGAGGTGCTCAGACTTAAACTGCTAGCGATATACCTCATAATTTTTAGACTTCTAGCAATTTACTATGTAGATGTCGCAAGTATGTGTATGCAAAATTGTAGTGTATTTTTTAAGGTGAGTTATTCAGGCCGGAGTATATAAAAACGGGGGGTAAATACGGGCATCCGAGGAGGGACAGGAGCTATGGACCGTTTTGGCCGCGAAACAAATTGTGAAATTGTGGAGGTTTACATTCCGGTGATGTGTTGCCTGCACATGATGTACATGCACTTGAGGCAAAGCCTTTGCGGTTCTTCAGGTGCATGGGCCTTTTTTTTTTTTTTTTTTTTTTACGGGGGGAAATGCATTTACGCAGATGCATGGGCCTAGGGCAGGGGACTTAAAATGAAACGACTTTTCTTATGCAGTTGGAAGCAGACAGTTAATATATTTTCTAGAACATAATGACATGTACATAGACAATATTAATAATGGTATGTAAGGTAAGTTCGTTATTGAACAATCTACATGTCACTTGTCGACTCATATACAAGATTATTTTGATAATTATAACAGGACTCTACGTTCTTTGCACTGGCGAAGCCGTCTGGGAGATAACCTTTTCATTTCCGAGGAACTAGGATCGTAAGTAGGTTCTCAACTTTCTGTTGTGCTACCCACTAGGGGGCATCGCGGATATTGCTACATTAGTACCGTGTCGTCCCCATTGGTGGTAGAGACGGTATGTCGTGAGTGGTTTTAGTGTGTAGCGTGCGGCGGTTGGAGCTTCACCGTCATTCGCGCGGTATCTCCGACCGCCGTATGAGTCCCACACACCGCTAAGTAAATCATATATATATACTCACAACAAAAAACCCATATCCAAAAATGCGTCTTTGTCGCAAATATAAAATCGGGTTTCTTTAAAAGTACTGCACGTTCTTTTGATAAAAGCGCCTTTGCGTTCATTTATAAAGAAAAGTAAGAAGGGCATTCTGGTTAAACATGGATTCACTGAAATGTGAATCATGTCGTCCTCAGTTCATAAAAATTGTGAATCGACTGAATTTGGCTAATATTGAGATTTGAGATCAACTCGATAAGCTGTTGCGATCGATTGGTCAATCGCGATCGGTCGCTTGAGTACTCCTATAAGCGTTTTCTATATTACATTACAAGGTTAACCCCCCTATTAAAAACTCATCTGCAGCTACCGTATTTACCGATAAGTCCTCATCTCTCCTACAAGGTCGCTGCTATTGAATGTATGTTTCCAGTGGTGTGATTGTATACGGCATGGTGACCGGGGGATTACCGTTTACGGGAGGTGGTGGCGCTGCCGGGGAGGGGAAATCCCGGCCGCAACTTCGCGCCGCGATAACTCGGGGATTCACTCGAAAGCAACGTGCCGCACTCGCTTGCGTATCCACAGGTAATCCATTCAGTGTTCTTAATACCAGTCCCTTCCAGGATTCTTTCTTTCTAGATAGATAATGTCCACAGAGTGTATCTACTAAGGATTGACCAACTATAACGTAAGCAAAATTCTAGACGTTTTTAACTTCTCATAGTAATGTAAGCATTGGCATAATTTTCACATAATCACCAATCAGACCCGTCTGTCCCCTATTTTATCAAAAATGAGCAAAGCGGGTGTGTAATTGATGCTTGTGTAAAACTTGAACGACCCCCTATAACGGATTATGTTTTTTTTTTTTTTTTCCCGGTATAGGGTCAGTGTTTTGACCTCAGGTGATGTTAGGTGACGACATAGTTCAGGATGATAAACACAAGTGAAACTGCCGGAAGACACCTATTTAATTGGTATTTGGCGACAGGTTTTCGAATTTGAGGGGGTAGCTAGCTACCCAGGCGGGCATTGTTAGAAAGTGCCTTACCACCGTGTTTCCTCACGATAGCTCAGGCTGATTTAAAAGACACAGGTACAGGTAAGAGACGCCCTGACCTTCCATTGCACTGAGGAAGCCTCGGGGGACTGGTCTTGGTTGACCGGGGTAGGTCTCTAAGCGGGTAGAGACTTGGCCTTCGGGCTGGGTCATCCGTCTGGGGGTATGTCGCGGTGCTTCCTTGAGATCCCGTGTTGCTCTCCTCGTGTGGCGGTAGAGACGGTCACTCATAGGGTTTTAGTGGGTAGTCGCTAGGTTTCTCTTCCTTAGTGTTAGTCCCACATACCCTCCCTTTTTTTTGACGGGGGAAATGCATTTACGCACTACCCTTACCTATTGCATTAATGAGACCCACATACCCTCCCTGCCCCCGCATGGGGGGACGAGGATTACAGGGTGGATCATTACGTGAACGATAGTGATGTCTGGAATTAACCCACATCTTTGTGCACACCCGCTAACATTATTAAGACTATGATTTGTATAATTAAAAAAAAAAAAAATGATATATATTATATTTATAAAAAAAAGAACCAGATCGAGTTTCTCGCCTGCGCTCTTCTCGACTGGGTTGTTTTCCGAACCGGTGGTAGTGTTTTAGACGTTCATAAGCGCCTTCTTAGGGCCTAAATTGAATAAATAAATTTTGATATTTTTTATTTTGATGCATAAATGCATTCCCGTATGTAAAAAAAAAGGTACAGGTAAATCACAGGTGTTACCTATAAGTAATAAAAAATAAGTACCTATCATAAAAAAAAAATATTCAACAATATAATGAAATAGAAGGGAAAAATGATGTAGGATCGTCAAAAACACACTTGTCTGTACGTAACTAATTTATTGGTAAACACAAGTACAAAATATTACAAATAATATATACATACATAACAAGTAATTTAATATAAAATGCATCGTTTCGGTTTTAATAAGATGGCCGAAAAGTAATTAGGTTTGTATTATAGCCATAATTTTTTTTATTCAGTGATTTAAAAGAAAAGATATTATATTTTAAATTTAAGGTAATATATTAGGTAATATATAAGGTAATATATTATTAGGTATTGTCTTAAAATCAAATTTGCGAATAGAAAATCCTTATTTATATTTGAAAGACATGGTGACTGTTAGAGCCTCGTAATGATGGCAAATAAAAGATGAGTTTTCTTGGATTATTTATTATCGATAGAGGTGTTTATCGGAGACACTAGTGATGTGTTGATTTTTTACTTTGTTGTTTGTATTTTGCGTTAATATTATACTCAGACTAGCTGGTGTCCGCGGCTCCGCCCGCGTTTCATTTGAAAAATATATAGCCTATAAGCATCTACGATTAATTCCGCGTCGAATGGTTGTGGTTTCACGCTGATCGGTCCAGTAGTTTTCGAGTTTACCTCGGACAAATAAACAAACTTTGCTTATATAAATATAGATAGACGATTTTTAAACATGCAAATAAAATTGGCTGCTGCCTACTGAATCTTATGTACTTAAACTTCTGATACACTTATTAGGGACAGGCGATGTGGTAGGAATTAAAAAAAAAAAGTCGATCTATTGTAAAGTTTCCGTTTCGCCCTCGAATAGAATTATTCTCTCATTTATTGGTTAACAAGATTTGCCGTTTATAAAACCAGTTCTCTTTTGCTTTTGGTTAATCCTTGTAGCGTTTCAATTAGCGGTTTTATCACAGCTCCTGACATTGTGAATATATTTTTTTTTATACCTGTGGACAAAACATTGGCGGGCATTAGAATCGTTTGATATCTGAAAAAAAAAACAAATAGATTTTTGAACGATTATCAAAATTAATCGATATCGTCCTTCCTTACTACATAGAGGCAACATTTATTTCAGTCTCCTAGTTGGTTTATAATTTGAACATTACGACGTAATATTACGACCTAACTAATGAACTCAACAAAAATGGGTATGTGGTTAATTTATATGCGGTAGAAGTAGGAGCGAGAGGTTTATCAGCAAAATCTCTCTATAACCTTCTGAAGGACCTTGGCCTGTCGAGAACTGCAGTAAGTTCTATTTTAGAACGAGTATCAAAGGCTGCACTAACAGGTTCCTACCAAATTTGGCTAGGCAGGGCGGGAAACTCGAGCAGTGAGCGTTGATGCGCATCTCAAAGGGGGCCTCCTTAAACCTACACCTAGGTCGCAAGTCCTGGGAACTGCTCTGAGTTTCTCCCCCTGCCACACGATGGACCCGGCACTCGCACGGTGAATCCATAGAATGCTAAGAAGTTTGTCTCTCTGAACGTCATTGAACCGACCTACGTGATTACTCGTATAAGTGTATATTCTGTTCAAATACCAACGAGGGGATAGGAGGGGTATATGGAGGGGTATGTTATGGAGGACGGAGTGAATGAGAAAAGTGATTACATACGCAATGTTATCACTTAACTTATTTGCTCTACGTGTTTCTCCTAAGTTATGCCCATGTTTGTTACTTTACGTTACAATAACGTTACTTTACTATGGGGTTGAGGTTAAGATATTTGCTTATTATTGCTGACAAAAAGTAAGGGGGAGGTTGAAAATATTTAAAATTTTGTTTACGACATTTGTACTTGAAAGGCCTCTAATACATGGAATATAGTGAATCAGTCAAATGATAACTACTGCACTCCTTTTACATATATTGAATAAGTGTCATAGATGCTGTCATATTCGAACTGTTATACCCCTGAAGTGCAAGGCGTAATGCCTACGCCGCCCTAATCCTAGTCCCGTCAGCATTATTGTCCATCAGGCTCTCTCCATTGAATCCGGAGAGTCAGTCAGTCCTCATCCATACTCAATCCACGGCGGTCCTATAGTGATTCTATATAATTATAATCATATTTAAGTTGTATTTTAAACGCATTTAAATAAACAATATTAACATTTCAGTGTGTATAAAATTCTTTTTTTTTAAAAAGCTATCTTAGAGTTCCATATAACAGAACGCAACCGAGGTATATAGATAGTGTGTATATATTTTGGCATAGAAGACTCATAACGTTTTCATAATTTTCACGTTATTCCTTATAATAATCTTATGCTTTAAGATATCGATATTTCGTATCGATTAGTAAGTTTCCCTGGTGCTGTTTATTCGACTAACCCCCACCCCTTCCGCCGAAAATCAAGTGAACAGGTATAATCTAGTTTATATTTAAAAAAAAATGAGAAATTGTCCCTGGGTCCCTGGCTGCGTCAGGGGAGATGCTGGAGCTAAAAAAAAACTGTTGGCACGAGCCAGTTTTTCGGCTTAAAGATCGCGCGTTCAATTAGAAATAAATTCACCTAATTACATGTCAGCTCTTCCCCCCCCCCCAATCCCCATTTGAACGTCACGTGATTAACTGACGATCCCTTACAGCGGTAATCTCTAACGAGGCGCTTATACATATAAAATTATACGCCACAGAAAATCATATAACTTGATATGTACCAATTTTTTTTTTTTTTTTTTTTCAAAATAGATTCATTTTTTTTAAATCAATCGTTGTTTTGTTTACCTCGACGTACTTTGCCAGAGTATGATGTGTAATTTAGCCTTTTCATAGAATGTAAACTATTCATCCAACAACTGCTGGAGCCCAAAGTAGAGCTACGTATGAAGATCGAGGACGCAGCGAGACACCGCTGGGTGAAGAGACACGGTATGCGAATGAAGACACATCCTCTGACCACGATTGACCCTAAAGTCAACCGGGAGGTAGAAAACGTCATTTTTTTTTTACATTTAAAGTATTAATGTAGTAATCCTAACCTCCTACCCTAATAAATCGAAAACTCCATAAAATCATAAAACTCGTGTCTGCCTACATTACGCTTCGTTCTACTCCCATATCTCATATGCCACATACTGTTTGTGATAAGAAGGAATGAATAGTCGGTGAACGACTTTTGTCCTTTTTTTTTTTTTTCGAGGGTATGCATTTACGCACTTGCTGTCCAACCTAACCCAGGGCAAACCCCCCAGGAAAGGTTGAAGCAGAAGATTTGTGAGAATAACTTTTGTCCTGTGAATTCATCACAACATTTACATGATGCGTTGACGGCTAGTTTGGGATTTTATTTATGTGCTATTATTAACCTCAGATGAGTTCTATACGTATGTCGCTAAGAATATATTGAATGGAGCCACAAACTCACCCAAAATATAAAAGTTTACAAAAGTTTTGATGTACACTAGAATTTGATGCCAAAATCCAAGAGATTCCGACCTATTACCACTATGCTATATAGTTTCAAAACGATGTTACATTCATCGAATGCTCTAGTCCATTACAGTTGGAGAGGTAGGTTGGAATCTACGTACGCCCGGGCGAGTCCCACACTGGCACGGAGTTCGTCCCTCCGTGCCCCCTTACCTATTGTATTGGAGGACTCCGGTCTCACTAATGCAATAGGTAAGGGTGGTGCGTAAATGCATTTCCCCCCGTCAAAAAACAAAAAGGTTGCAATCTACGTCCGTAGACGCGGATTCCGGACCACAATAACAACAGAGCCAAAACTGTCACAGATCGTTGGAACCGTTTCAGATGTACCGTCAGATTGGAGATCTCTGCGGTCAGAGCGTGACTGACGTCATCGCGCAAGTCAAAGCGGACCCCTTTGGCTCGTTAGCCGGTATATACAACATCAAGGCGCATCTCCATCAAATGCATTCGATGTCGGCCGCCGACCTCCTCTGGTCTAAAAGCCCAGTGGAACCGAGACCTGCCACCCCGCCGGAATACAGGGGGGAAATTACGAAGAGACACTCGTCACCGAAACACCCGCTACGAAGAACCAACCCCGAAGATGTAACCGAAATCTCATACCGACGTACGAAGCAAAGACACAAGTCCAAGATGTGACTTCGAAAACTGTTCAAACTGAGTTAAGTTCGAATGTGGCGAGACCGGTTTATGGGTTGAAGGTGTGTGACAATGGAGACTGTCCTGGAGCACGGCTGCCGAGTATAGAGGAACATTGCAACGACAATTGTGAGTCCAAGGTTGTCGGGAGATGCCTGAGGACACCTTGCGTCAGAAAGATCAGTTTGGAGGAAGGGAGACCGAGGTTGAACAGCTGTCCTATAAAAATTGGAGGCAAGAGAGTCGACTCATACAGGAATACGGGGGATGGGTTTCCAAGGTATTTTAATTATAATCCTTTCTCCATATTGAATTAGTTTTCCAACGTTATCTAAAAATACCATTTCAGTTGGAGATCGAGTACCGTCATGAATAGTCAACCGAGGATCCTTCTACAGAACAATGCGACAAACATCAAAAGAGCCTCCTTGGGGTAAGTAATTTTTTTATTTTTATAGTCCCCCGCCGTTTCCCCCGGCATAACCAGGGACCTTATTACTCTACGATTCTCTTTATATGTGTGCTCTTTTGTTGTTGTTTTTTTTTTTTTATTATATAAAGCGTGTTCTTTTGCTTCTTAATTTTCTTTGTTTCATCACATTATTTTCTTTATTGAACTCAGCCTACATCTTAAACCTATCATTAATTAAACATGTAAAACTTATTTATTAAAATTACAATGTTAATATATTACGTCGATTACACAACAAGACATAGACAAAGCAACAGAGACAGAGGTAGAAACAGTGACAGTTCATAGTCTTAATCAGACTGAAACGAGATTTGAAAAGAAACTAAATCTAGAACAACAGAATAATGTCAACTCATTCTAGGTTAATACTGTTCAAAACAATGTCAAAATTTTTATAATTAATAGTAATAGTCAATAATAAATGTCAAATTTTCGGTAAGTAATTCGATAATACGAACCCTTAAATGTCCCAGGGAAATACCTCTATCTGAAAACCTTACGCCACCCTATAATAATACACTTGGGAAGGAAAGAGAGAGGATGGATGAGGAGGGAATCTCGCAAATACCGGTTTAAGTTCAAAAACTGATCAAAAACTTGGTAACTTCGTGCTCAAACGTGTTTTTATTGCATGTTTTTTAATTTTTTAATTTTAATTTAATTTAAAAAAAGTGTGTGTGTGTGTGTGTGTACTTATGTACGCACGTAAGAAGTTATATTTTCAGCTAACTTCAGGGTGTCGTAATTTCCGTGACGGTTGCGCGAAAAATTTACTTCCATCATTTTTCCCTAACACGCCAATAGAAATATAACTTCAAAAAGTGATCTTTTTCAAATCTTTTCGTCGATCACGATACTCTCGACACCAAAGCGAGTCACTGTGACGTGTTTTTTTTTGACAATTACATGTAGCTAACCGGTAAGTAGATTATGAAATGGCGCGTCTAAATGAAACATGAAATGTATAGAAGAAACCTCAGGGTGTTCAATGAGATATTTTTGCTTGAAGTATCGGTGTTCTCGCTTCAATTACAGAAGCGTCGCGAGTCCGAATTCGTCTTCGAACGGATATTCCAGAAGCGAACGCGGTACCCCCCCCCGTGAGTATACGTCCGTTTATTCTACAAGCTTGGAATTACCAAGTGAATAAATCTTCACATGCATGTGATATGAAACGAACCAATCCCTACCGGTATGCATTGCTTCTTTTGCCGTCATTACTTTTAAAAAAAATGACCTTATTGATAATATCACAGTCAGGAAAGTAATCAGCGATATAAACTATCACAACTTATATAGAAAGTTCGTGTGGGCCGTTACAAATGAGAAAAAAAAATTCAAGTTACGGAGTTTTGACCACAACATCATCTGATGGTCGAGTGATGATCCGACCCACTATTGTAAACATAGACCTTTTTTTTCTTTTTTTTTAACGAGGGGAATGCATTTACGCACCACCCTTACCTATTGCATTAGTGAGACCGGAGTCCCCCAATGCAATAGGTAAGGGGGCGCGGAGGGTCGACCACCGCATTTGGGATGGGGGCGATACGCGATAGCTTTCGCAAGCACCGCGTCGTCCCCTGCGGCAGACCCACCGGGCCTCGTCCGTGCAATGGCCCAGTAGGGATGGAGGGGAATACTTCCCCACCCACCTCTTAGCCCACCTCTCAAAGAAGAGGAACGACCAAAAGTCGACAGTCCGAGGGGCAGGATATACCCTCCTGCCCCCCATAAAAAGGGAAAGAGAAGAATGGATTGTAAACATAGACCTAAGCTTATAGATGGTGTTGCCAGAACACGTATATAGGTTGGTGACAGAGATTTGGAGACTTGGTAACCGTTATTACGTAAATATTGGAATAAATTAAAAAAAAAAGAAGAAAAAATAAGCAAAGCATCGTATTACCCCCCCCACCCCCCCTCCCATTGATGCAACATGAAAGTGATAGACAACCAAGATGGGCATGGGAAAATGTTTTCCTTCACCGAAAGCTGGGGCGCTCAATTTAAATAGGATAGGTGAATACGATCCTAAGTCCTAATCATGCCCCCCTTATTTTTTTATGTTGACGAATAATTTCAAGCGGTTATGGCGCAATTGGTACCGCTGTCAGATTTTGCGTCGATGGAGGCGGGTTCGAGCCCACTTATCCAATTCTAAAACGAGCTTGCGCTTTCGATGGAGGATAACATCGTGAGGAAACAATAACATGGTGGTAGGGCGTTTTCTAATAATGCTACCGCACTCACTTGGACCACAACGTCGCTTAACATCAGATGAGATTGCGGTCAAAGCAATGAGCCTATAAAAAGTGTGAAAAAGGGATAATAATATGGTTTATTTAACCAGGTGGGATGGTACTCTACAAGGAGCGTCAGTAAGGAACCGACACATTTACAAAGGCTCAGAAGAACGGTGCCAATGAAGTAGACTGGATAAACCCTGACCACCTATAGCGGCGTACGGACAAGTATACGGATTCGCACAGCTGTGTGTGAGACGGGAATGTTTATATGACTCAAATTGAATAAGTTTCGGTTTTAAATCGTTATAAGTTCACATTAGTCTATACAAAAATATTTAATACTGTTTCGATTTATTTATTTAATCGTCTAGCAAAAAAGAGAGAGAGAGAGAGAGAGAGAGAAAACTTTTCCGATAGTTTATCGACAAATAAACAAAAAACTTTTGCTCAATATGAAGACGTTTCTATAAAAAATATAGTTAAATAGGGAATTAAATTCGAGCTTGTAATATCATAATAAAAAAGGAGACATTACAAATAATAATTAAAAAAATATAAAATCGTACGCCGCTATATGTACTACTGCTTTTAAAAACCATGTTATATATTTTTTTTACTTATTTCCCCCTCAAAATTGTTTACACGTTTATAAATGTTACCTTAAGTGATTATTAAATGTTCCACGGGAGACGAGTACTCGTAAATGTTTTTACATTATATATATAATTTTATATGAAATTTATTGTTTTATATTAAATAATAATAATAATAATAATTACAATACATTGTTTTTATATATAATTATATAAAAGCGTTTTTATTATTAAAGATATTAATTATATACACACGTTTGTTGTCCTTGCGTTAATTTTTATATTATAAAAAAAATGATGAATTTTGAAGTGAAAATTTCTTTAGCCGCGTTGATATACTTTCGACAAAGTTATAGATTCGCGTCACTTTGACGTCGGCTTTCACCGACATGCTAACGTTTGTCAAATATAAGATGGCGTTTTAGTGTTGCCACATCTAAAATATTTTCCCATAAATGCAGGATAATAAAATGTTTAATAAAATTGTTCTGTTGGTTGTCGTGAGTATTCAGACTCGGCACCGTACGCCGTTCATTATTAATTTTACTATTAAAAAACAGTTCCTTCGAAGTCTTCACTTCTATTCCCAGTCCCAATGGCTGCCTAGTTTTTTTAATAACCATCGCTCGTACTAAATATTATCTATAATAATATTACAGAGATTTAGTTTGTACGTTTGAAAGTGTCAATATCAAAACCGGCTGAACAATTTGAAACAAAAAAAAAAAAAACTAGGCAGCGACGGGGACTGAAATACTGGAAACTTTGGAAAAAGTGTTTTGTTTCCATAATTTGTTGATTGAAATTTTTAATAACATAACCTTCTTTTTTTTTTTGACGGGGGGAAATGCATTTACACACTACCCCATTTACGCACTACCTGCATTTACGCACTATCTGCATTTACGCACTACCTTAATAACATAACCTAACATTTAACATTATTATAGTTTTTACGTTTATTATCACTCCCGAGCTTTAATTATGGACACTTTTATTCATAATCAAATGTATCTCAGAGCGACAGCTTTTAAACGCCATCTTATACTAGACATACTGTAGCATGTTGACGACGGATGACGTCATAGGCATTGGTAACGCGAGTCTATAAATTTTCCCGCTACCCGAGAATCGCTCAACGACGCTACAAAAGTGTTTACATCAAAAACATTTTAACCCCTCGAGCACTAACCTGGCGTTTACGCCAGTTTTCCATTGTTTTCCTATTGTTCTCATTTTTATGGGTAATTCACATATTAATATCAGACAACCCCTTTATAAGGGTAAGTTTGAATGCGTATAACTTCACGCTACTATTCGTTAATACAAGTTTACATCATACTGTGCACGTTCAATGCTTTCAAATATCCAGGCACTATGACTGGAATTAAATTGGAATATCTTTGTCACATGAGGGGAAAAAGATAGTCGAGTACTGACCAGAGCAGTGGACCGGTCAGTGGAACGGCATGTGTCCGGGGTTCGCCATCGTGCCCATACGCATGTAGGTGGTGTGAGCTCGTCCCAGCGGTGGGGAGTCGCCGGCCAACGTTTCGTTCTTGAACACCGCCACGCACTTCCACTGGTTTAGGTATTGCACTGCAAACAGAATCATCAACCAGTATGTCACATAACGAGGAATCTAAACACTCAAACCAATTTAAAGCCATATTTTAAACATATTAATATCTGTCACTGCTCACCAGAGCCCTAAATAAGACTGGAAACTATCAAATTGATCTATCAGAAAAAACCTCATGTTTCTATGGAAAGAAGACACAGACAAACACGTGCAAAACTATTATTAGTTTTTTTTTTTTTTTTTAATTAAAATCTGTATCTTTTTGATACAGATCACTTGGAAGGAGAGCCTCGATTATTGTCCTAAAATTCAAACATACTTTACAATCTATACATTTACAAAAAAAAAAAACAACTTCATGCCTAGGGATGTTCATTTTAAAAAAAAATGTCTATATGTTTTAATATCATACGATATAAACATTATTAGAAGTGTAACCGACCAAATAATTGTGAATATTTTAAACCCGGGCCGGAATAGAACATATATTCAGATAGTCCATAGTAACGCCATCTATCTGTCTATATATATAAGCAAAGTTTGTTTTCTTTGTCCGAGGTAAACTCGGAAACTACTGGACCGATCAGCGTGAAACCACAACCATTCGACGCGGAATTAATCGTAGATGCTTATAGGCTATATATTTTTCAAATTCTATGAGCCCTTCGCCATGTTTTCTCAATTTGTTTGTTTATTATTCCTTTGACGCACCATCACCTCGAAACTACTGAACATATCGGGATAGGACTAACACCTTTCAACGCAGTATTTTCCGTAGACAGGTATTTTTTGGATTCCACCGATCCTCTCTCATTTTTTTTTCGATTTACTCTTTTGTACATTTTCAACTTCAATTTACGCTTATATTTCCCGCTAATAAAAACCAAAATACTCTTACTTTTATTCATTCATTTGCTTTTTTAAATTAGCTACAAATGAAACGTCATATGCACGGAACATATGAAACGCGGGCGGAGCCGCGGGCACCAGCTAGTCATATATATTCTCTTCTCATTATAAGTTATTTCTTGTCCATATTATCTATACACCCCCGTTATATTTAGTCTATGTATGCATTATCCCTTCCTCTTTCTATTCAAAAACACGCAACCGCAGCCGCTGTCTCTATTAATTATATTTAAAAGTGCACATCAATTATCCGATTAAAAGTTACTTAATCACAAGAATATAGAACATTCATAAAGTGAATTGAGGTGGAAAGTAAACTCTGAACCGGCTTAATCGAAGGCTAATAATAAAGGTAAGTTCCGTTCGCTCCGTTCAACGTCATCCTTCTAGATATTTCCACACCAAATAGTGTGTATTTCGACGGGTCCCTACGTACAAATCGACACGTCAATAATGACATTTCATCGAGACTCGACCGACACGGTTCACGTATCAGGTTTTTCACGAAACATCAAAATATATATAAATAAATCGAATGGAAGTATAAACTTCAAAAATCGAATAAAACATTACAGAAGAAATAAAATTTAAAAAGGTAAATAGTGTAATTTCTAGAGTGATTTGAATTAAATTCATTACGCTCAAATGTGAACCTCGGTTTATTTATTTATTAACATTAAAATTCACAGCTCCTATATAATAAACATATAAACTGTTGTGGACAAATGAACCTCTTAAATCTAATACATTCAATTACGAGAATAACATCGCGATTCACAAGCCTTACAACAACTTAGAAACACGAGAGAGAGAGAGAGATATAAGATATGTGCCTCATGTGTGTAAAAGTAATAGAAAATAAGTTTTTAGATAAATGTATAAGAATTCGTGCCGACCGCCGGCATAGTTGTACCGGCAAGATATAATTTCTAAATACGTGTAATTCCAAGATAAATAAATACAGTCCACATTATATAGAGGAGTTCGGGTTTCATTGATGAAGAAAGCATCCCCTTCATAAACTAAACCGATACATAAAATGAATTTATCACTATTTAAAAACTAAGACAATGTTTACATGTGTGTGTGCGTGTGTATATGTGGGTAAATTTTGTGTTATCTGTTTACTAAAGAGATGTCCATTTGATCTCTAAAACTGTTCCTAGATATATTTTTGTTATGAAGTTTGAAGTTAAATAGATCGTATATCACTGAATTTGTAGTTTGTTCGATGCTTGGGAATATGAAATGTTTGTGTGTGTCGTGTGTGTGTCCTTGGCGCCTGTAGTCGCAACATTCTGTTGATGAGTCTAGAACATTCGAGTCCGCCTGAGCATACAACATATAATAGTAACATGTCTTGAAGGATTCGCCCATTTCGCAGTGATAGTAGCTTATAGTTTTGACAAGCTAGCTCGTAATCCTCGAATGGTAATTTACAACGGAAACTTAAGAATTTTAAAAACATCATCTGCAAGCGCTCAATAACATGTTCATATGTGACATATTGAGGATTCCATACTCCATTTCTATGGAAAATGAATCCTAGATTTTTGTAGGCCTTACCAACCAATATAATCAATATGTGTGCAGAGGGTAAGCTTTTTATTTATTTGTTTTTTTTAGATATCTCGCTTTGTACGTAGGGACCTTCGATTATATATCGATATCAGATATTTGATTCGTTATAGCGAGAGTATGTATCGATATTTTTCTTTTGACAAGGGGAAGTCCCCCAATACAATAGGTAAGGGGGCGCGGAGGAACGTCTCCGCGCCAGTGTGGGACTCGCTCGGACGTGAAGCGTCCGGAAATACCCACTAAACACCCCGGGGCCGTCCGCCGAATTTGGGATGGGGGCGATACGGGATGGCTTTCGCAAGCACCGCGTCGCCCCCTGCGATAATGAACACCCCTAGGACCGAATAGAGATGAGAATTGATCGATAAAGGCACATACTTTTCCACAGCCGTACGCAGCTGTCGTCGCCGGAGGACGCCAGCAGAGTCCCGGTGATGTTCCACGAGACCCTCCACACGCACGAGTAGTGCTCGTCGAAAGCCGCCATCACCTCGGTCTTGAACCTGACAGTTCCACCGCTGGTCGTCGCGCCATTCGCCACGTTACTTGACTCTCTGCAACATTCATTTAACCAAAACAACTTAAACAGAAGACCTGGATGGAATTGAGACTTTTTGGAAAAGAAACAAAATCTTTCGGGTATCGTTCAAATGTTACAGTAATAGTACACAAAGCTCTTCACATTTACCGAATACCGAAAGACGTCCCCAAAAAGGGGGGGGGGGAATTGCCATAAACGGCACGCTTGGCAGTAGGTGTTTGTGGTGCTCCGAAGATGCTGTCACCCATACCCTGATTTATCACATAGCCGTCTTTTACATAACCCATGGGATCGATATGGGGTGGTACTACTCTTAGCCGAGACCACAAGGTCCACAAAATTAAGAAGTAAATATTGCTTATGTAATTACCATTCAGACCCCCCCTCCCCTATGTCATCAAAAATAAGCAAAGTATAGGCCCCTTATTGATGCTTACATAATACTTGGAAGGCCCCTTAACCTTGTGGTTAAAACTATCGAGGGATACTAACGCGATTGGCTCGATCTTGATAATCCTGACGTCCTTAGCAGCGACTGCGAGGAGGTGGAACGAACGTCCCAGGTTCGGAGCAAAGGCTAGGTCGTTCACAGGCTCCTGCACCGAGGACAGACACTCTGTCCGTGTCCATCGACGAGAACTGTCACTATATCTGGAAATTAAGCAGAATGAACTACCCCCATCTATAAATTTAGTTTAACTTCAGACCACAATTTCGCTGAAAAATCAGGTCTTTATTCCACATATTATTATGTAGATTATTGGAAATGACTCATTTCAGGCCTTAGATGGATTGCCTCGGTGACGCAGTTGTATTACGGTGCGACTGCCGTTCTGAGGTCTCGGGTTCGATCCCCGGGTCGGGCCAAGTGGTATTGGGTTTTTTCTACTCAGTATCATCCCGGAGTTTGGAATTTGTGCCCGATATGGCGACACCTCTGCCTAACCCTTCGGGGATAACAGGCGTTGTGTTATGTTATCATTTCAAATATGCTTTGTTTTTTTAGATCTCAAGTTGAGAGAGCGAGACATCAATATGTCAGTCGCATTGTTTTTAATTTATAGAATGTTGGTATATTGGTTGGTATATATGGTATATTTTTTTAGTCCAACCAATTGCGTCAAAAATCTGTCACCAAGCGTCCAATAGCGTCAATAGAAAATACCGTAGTGTCTCAACACGAAAGTCTTCGACCAGTGTGTGTTGCCAGTGATGACATACGGCACTGAGATATGCTCGCTAATAAAAAAATTTAAAGTTGCTCAAAGGGCAATGGAGAGGACTGTGCTCGGAGTTTCCAGGAATGAGGAGATCCTCAGAAGAACCAAAGTAACTGACTTAGTCCAAAGTTCGAAAACATATCACCAAATACCAATAAGTGTGTTCCGGCAGCATCACTCGATAACCAGTATCTAGGCTTAGTGCATTTACCATCCTGGACCACATCATCACTTAACATCAGATGAGATTGTGGTCAAAGCACTGAGCCTTTACTGTAAAAAAAACGATGCCCAAGGAATGGCTAAATTTAAGTGGCAGTGGGCTGGGCTCCACAAGGTGGACCTACGACCTGGTGAAGGTCGCGGGAGTCCGCTAGATCCGGGTGTCGCAAGACCGTAGTGGAGATTATTGGGGGAGACCCAAGTCCAGCAGTGGACGTCTAACGGCACAATGGATGGATGGAACAGCCCCACTTGAGAGTCAGCAACTATAGGTTTAGCATTTTACCATCTTAGGCCATCTTGTCACTTAACATCAAGCCATATATATTAATGTATCGATTACCCATAAAAATGAAACAATAGGAAAACAATGGAAAGCTGGCGTAAACGCCGGGAAGGTACTCAAGGGGTTAATATAATTTCGATACCAACTTACTCATATATAAAGACTTTCCCATTACATGATGCTGCTTTGTCAGTGGGTCCGCTTGCGGCCGCATTGGTTGTGTTCGGCTCGTCACTTCCAACAGCGAGCATCGGTGGGTTCCCCACTCTGTAACCAATCATTAAACGTAACATAGAACCATTCACGATTCATTCTCTCAACTCACAATGATATCAATTACTGAAAACAATCATTCATAGGTATACTACGCTTTGATAAGTGAAGCTACAGCTGTTCTTAGCAAATTATATATTTATGGACTAAAAAAAATTACATTCAGCATTTATGAGTCAAAATTTAAAAAGTCTTAACTGAAAAACAGTTCCTTGTGTTTTAATAATGTTGAGTCTATTTTTTGACTTGCATTTGATTTATCAATTATTATTTAGAAATTTCAAATTAAATAATACCACTAACCTAGATAAGGAAGGGTTCCAGGACAAGCAACTAATCGATACCTTGGTAGGTATTTCATGTTGTAATGTCCACTGGGCTAAGTTCATTACATCTGGTGCTTCATATATCCTGAAAATTTTACCTTCTATAAAAAGAACTGGCACCATGGATAATACCATGGTAGGTTAAGGATTGGGCTTTTAGGGTAGGTTAGTGCGTAGGTAAGGGTAGTGCGTAGGTAAGGGTAGTATGAGGTAAGGGTAGTGTGTAAATACATTTCCCCATGTCAAAAAAAAAAAAAAAAAAGGTTAAGGATTGGGCTGGAACATCTTGTGTGTTTGTATTTAGGCAGCCAACATTAAAACTTTAAAACCATAAAAGCAATGGAAGGAATACTGTTTTAAGGTTGGAATTAGTGCTCCGACATTCAATACTGCCTAGTTTCTAATATTCTTAACCCTTTCACGACCAAGGGAAACATTTTTCCTCAGTGGAATATTGGTGACTGTATATTTAATTATAATATTATTTGACTTTAAAATTTCCCCACAAAATTCTAAATAAGCTATAGTTTCTAACGTTTACACCTCTTTTTAAGTGGAGGAATATATTTACGCATTTTCATATATACTCTACGTTTAAGAAAATAAACAATTGAATAGTAATATTTACTCTCCGATATCTTATGGTCCTGAAAGGGTTAAACTTTCAGTACTTGTTAATAATGTTGTATTTCGATAACACATCATTGGTTTTCTCCAGTAGAGATCTTTATAGTATAGGTATATAGACTGAATATTTTTTATTGTCTCATCAAAAACAGAGCAATAAATAAGGCTGACCATTGAATGCAAAATGAAAATCTGTTAAAAAATAAAGAAGTTATAAATCATTTCAATTTTACCATATAAGAAGAGAGTGTACTATACTAAGATATAAGAAAATAATTCAATACTGAAATTTGTTTTGCAGGAAAAGGATTAATCTCTCTCAATCCCCAACAAAAATTTAAACACATCTAAAATGTATCTATTATTCACTTCTATTACAATTTAATATCATTGGTATCAATTACTAACATGTACTATGTAACTTTTATAATGAAATCAATCTGTCTTTTGTTTTACCTTATAATACCATCAGCTGAGCATGTGACTAGTAATAATCCTAAGTGTTTGGGTCCAAATTTGACATCTGTCACTGATGTTCTGGAATCTACAAGGTTGGAGCGCTTGAGCCATGTCCTTAGACCTTTCTCTGATCCTGATGCTGTAGTATCACCTGAAGTTATTTTTTTTACATCTTTCAAATAACTATTTTAGTGTGTATCAGTGTGGGTAATATGATAATTGAGATTTAGTATTAATGAAGCTTAATAAATGAGAAAATGTAGGTATTAAATGTCAAAATTATAAATAAATAACACTTTTATTTCTCTTAATGTATGGGTGTACCTTTATATGATGTAGTTTCAATTCTAAAGTGATGTGCACCTTTTTTGTGTGCTAAAAATCTTCATAAACCAGCCTAAACTATGTTATGATGGATTATCAGAGACCTACCCCAAAATTTGTAAAATATCACTTAATTATGTTGAACATTGTAATGTACAAACCAACTTCCTCCCAGATGGCAGCTGTACGGTCAAAAGAACAAGTTGCAATGACTTGACCAAACTCTGGGTGTGCCCATGTGACTTTCCAAACAGAACCGTGGTGTGCTTTCCAACTAGCTGTTAGTCTCCATCCTCCATGGCCATCGGAATCCCATACCTGGAAAAGTGCAATTACAAAAAATAAATAATTAAATTTTTTTCCCCTTCAGACTAATACAGCTGTTCTCATTGACAATTTGTTTTAAAAATCCGGTGTTCAAAATTCTTAATACAACTTTTCTGTCCATATTGGTTTAAATTATTTAATAAAATGTACCTTTACGATTACAGTGCCAGCACTAGTCTCAAAAATAGGTGTAGTTGTCATACTCAGCACAAGTTTTTACCACTCGAATCCAATAATAATGAGAACTAGCACGAAATCGTTACTGACCAGTGACATAGTCTTTGCTGCAGAGATTTTGATCATATACATGACAATATTATGACAATAAGAAACAAAACCCTGCCTGTGATAGACAATTTTAATATTTATCTGAATCCGGTATACAATTGTATACTTGTTTTCGAGTAACGACAAATAAAGATTTGGGCGGCAAACAACAACAAATAACTTACCTTGACATACTGGTCGCTCGAACAAGTGGCCATCCTTTCTCCGTAGAAGTCGTATGCAACATCGTGGATAAGATCTTTGTGATCAGCGAATATGGTTTGAGCCTCAAATAAGTTGGTTGCCGTAAGTTCCCCCATTGCAAAAAAAGGATATATTCAAATTATCATAACCTTAAACAGAAGTCAACATGTCACTTTAAAGTAGGGTGGCGTAAAAAATAATCGATATATTGAAATACCGATATTTTTACAACATAACGGAAAATATCGTCAATATTTTTTGTTTCAATAAGTTGATGATTAATGCTTTTTCTTCTTCTTATAATAAACTCAACTAGTACATAATAACCAAACTATATCGCACAAAATGCCACCACGATTACATAATATAGAGTCAAATACACAAGTTTGTTTCCATTGCGGTCCCACGAGTAGCTAGGGAAAGAACTGTCCACCCAAGCAGAGCCCCGCTTATTTGGGTAAGGCTAAACCTAGTTCTGGGTGCGCCTGGTCCCAGGGTAATATGGCACGCTAGCGACTAGGCTCGCCCCTAGCCATGCAGCCTTCGGCACGGCAACCACTGGCTTGGCGGAGTGGAGGGGAATCTTGATACAGAAATATAGTTAGATTACAGAAATGTCATGATTTCCTCTGGATCCAAATCGAGAAAGTCTTTAGAGACAACTAAAGGTAGAAAGAATCGAATCACTCGTGGCATCATCAAATCCATCACTGGTGTCATACCCTTAGATCTCGCCTCTCTGAATAGTGTAAATGCTGTATCTTCGGTGAACAGATTTTCGTTTACAATAAGAGCCCAACATTGATCTTCTAAATCTTTAATGGAAAGGTACTGTAAAAGTACCCATAACCGACGAGCATGTATGAAAGCGCTCATGAAAGTAGAGGAAGCGAAAGAGGTATGCCAAGATCGTAGCAAGTGGAAGGACGTAATCTCTGCCTACCCCCACGGGAGAAAGGCGTGATGATATGTATGTATGTACACAAGTTTAATGAATTAAAAAAAAAAAATGGCTACATGACAGACTGAGAAAGACAAACAGACCGCCAAAAACCATGATTAATGCTTATTTTCGAGTGTCAAATAAAAGTTCAAATTTTGGGCACCAGAATACATGCACCTAGAGATAAATAATAAAATATAAATAAAATACATACCTTCGGAGTGGCCATATTTTTAGTCAGATATTTGATATTATCAGATCAAGTAGTATCAAGTTATCTATCTAATTAAACATATCATGCAGTCTCTTTCTGTGATAATATTAAGTAACATTCTGGGAGTAGTAATTCTATTTTTCGTTTAGTTGTGAACGTTGTTAGGTTCAGAGTTATCTCTAGTTGTCAATGTCACAGACCATTGGTAGCTGATTGATAGTTTTTTTGTGTGGCAAAGTAATAATCAGAGAAAAAGTATAAAATTTAAACAATGTCCTGTGTTTTCGAAGAAAATAACTGAGCATTTTTGTGCAAGAGTATTAATTTCATCGTTTACACTAATTAATTTTTATCAAATATTATACTATCTTATAAATTAGGGTAGAACATTTGAATAAAAAAAACTTCTGAAAGATTATTTGAAAAATGAGGGTTTGGGTTGTAGCATTGGGTGTTGATTCTAAAAAAAGGCTTGGGCATGGTCAATTCTTCCGTATTTACTATCAGCTTTACTTTTAAAAATCAACTAATCATATGTTTAACAATCAATTAACTAAGTATTGCTTAAGGACTTAAATAATTATTAAATATTCTGTACTCATAAACGTTACTTAAGCGCGACTTGATGGTTAATAACCAAAAAAATATTTTACTTTTTCATACTTTGTTAAAACCGCCATGTGTTGACAGCATAGAATAATTTTGGTGTGATTTTCCAACTATAAGGTCAACATTTTATCATTCTGAAAGAATTATGTTGTCAAAATTATAGGTGGAGCTGTTTGTACAATATTATTCACACCGTGTAATACATGTTTACCCCTTGAGCACTAACCTGGCGTTTACGCCGGTTTTCCATTGTTTTTCTATTGTCTCATTTTTATGGGTAATCGACATATTAATACTATTTGATATTATTACAATGAAATTTAATGAAATAAAAAAGAGTTAAACTGGGAAGAAGAAAGAATGGCATTTATTACAATTTATATAACGTTTCTTTCCATTAAATATACTTTTGATATTATTTTCTTTGCTAAATTTATCTTGTTATTTAAAGTCTTTACCGCACTAATCCTCCATTGGATTTATTATTTCATTGTATATTTTGTTTTCCTAATCGTGCTCAGTGTTGTTCTTTTTTCAAGATTCTTAATAATAAATGTTAAGTACTAACCGCAGATGGTAAAAAATCAGGTTTTAGATAACCGCCATCTTCTTATTTAACGTTAAGCAGTTGCTAAACAAAGGTTGTTTAAAATTAAATTTGTTGTGCATAATTAAATGAGGGCGCTATTGTCGTTGATGTGGGTACCCCAAATTTTACCACTATAACGGTTTTGATACTTTATACTTATTTTAAAATATCAGAATTTAGGTACATATTAAATGCACATATTATTGAATAGCGTTCAACAGTACTGGATTTTTTTATGTATGACTTAATCATTTCAAGTATTTTATGCAAATTTCCAAGCTAATCTAACTTTTCGTTTAGCTGTAAAAAGCAAGAAACTTAACCTTATATTTATATTACCTAAGATTATTAAACAGGCTGGCTTTATGTTCGACGTCATTTGCGATAACAATGGTTATAAAACATTTACAGGAATATGAAATGAAATCACATATTTTCATATTATTTAATTTAAAATTTTATTAGTATTAATCTTATCTAAATCTTATCTATTTTCTTCAAGATATTCTATCCCCGAAAATTCTTGGTATGAACTTCCTGCAATATCATCATGACGCTCATATTCAGATACTGATATTATGTCATCTGCTACTGCTGTGTACATATCTGTCTACAAAGTTCTGCCTCTTGCAAAATATTCTCTTTAGATTTTCATTACATGTTGACAACATCTTTTCCAGTCGTCAACAGAAATAGTTTGAAGGCTTGTTCTGCCGCCACCTGTAAATACAAAAGATTAAGTGTGGGTATAAATAAAATAATAGCGATAATTAAGTATTGATGTAGGTACTCTACCTTTATATTAGTGAATCCCACGTTGATTGAATCGATTTTATGCTTTACAATTTCCCAAATTAATTCAATTGGGTTTAGGTCACAATGATATGGTGGCAAACGTACAACAGTATGACCATATTCCCTAAAAATTTGATCAATTTCGTAAATTGGCTCTGGTTTTTTTTTTTTTCACAAGCATTAATAACTCTGGTTTACGTAATGAATCAACAAAGGCTATTTTATGTTGTATTAGCTACAAATTTATATCTCCAACCTTTGTTGCACTAGTTGGGCACTTATTCAGAACCAGCGAATGATAAGGAGCATTATCATTAACTATTATTGATGCATCTATTCGATTGGGTATTCATTTTTCTATAACCCATTTTTTAAAGTTAACTTTGTTAGTTTCTGAATGATAGTCTCAAATGTATTTGTACCACTGAATATAAGAAGGGCATTTGGCACAAACATTTTCTCGCTCCCAGCATGTACAATAATGTACCTTTTACCTTTCGAAATGTTTTCTCGGAGTCCGCTAACACCAATTGATTGTCAACACTTTTTCAGTTTTGAAATGTTTTGTAAAATGTTTGATGTAGCTTTTATCCAAGAAAATGATATCTTTCTGTAGTTCCTGTTGTAATTTACTGTTTTCAGGTATTTCTCTCTCTTTGCTATAATAGGTTTCCGAATCAGTGCAGTGATTGACATTTCTTGTATGAAAACCTAGTGATCATAATATTTTTCTTAAATGTTCCCGGCTGTCATTAAAACCTGGATCTTTTTCAACTACGCGTAACAAACTTCTCAAGACAGGCACCTAAATATAAATCAGGAAATTATTATTGGAAAAGTATGATAGAAACAAAATAAGTAATCTTTTTTTTACACCACACACTTCCATGAGTCTGCTCTTGCTCCGCACTTTTTAATAGAAATGTTTTAATTAGTTAATTCTCTTAAAATATACAGATACAAAAAACGACTTATATCTACCTGAGCTTAGTAACTATTTATATATTACTATTATTTTTCCTTTAACAGTATGGGTTTGTTCATATTATTTTTTTTTTGTATTATCTATTTTTCCCCCTCCTCTTTTCTTATTTTTCTCCAAACCCTAGTCACATCCTCGGAACTACCGTGGGTGTGACTTTAACTTTTGGTTTTAGGTGTTGGTAGGTAATATTAAAAATGACAAAAAATAGTACACGCCTGATTTTCACTAAATAGAAGAAATTGACCTTTTCTCTGATAACGCATAGATCAAAATCATCTAAATCTTTACTCGGACGTCATTTCCTAGGTTTTCTGGGTGTATCAATAATACCGTTATTTTTTAACTTCTCTCACAATTCTCCTTATTGTACTTACGCTTATACCTAAAACATATCGTAAAATAAAATAAAAACATATTAATGACACTTAAGTATCAAATATATGCAGTGACCGTATACGTTTTAGTCTAATCTCAAAACAATCAATGATTCTAATAGCATCATTTGTGCTTGTAAAAATGATAACAATTTGAGTTAAAATCTAAAATTAGTAAGTAACTTTGCACACATTAAATTATGCTCTTACTCCGCCACTGCTTCCCGTGATACTTAAGTAATGATTAGGTGTTCACGAATATACCAATATTTGAGGCTAGTTCTGTAATAGTTCACTAGAGTCTGTTATTTCTGTGGTCCAGTAATATATTTAAGGTTGTACGATATTTTTACCGTGAAAACACGATAATTTGAACTCCGGGAAAATAGCAACACTGAGCCTGTCAAGTCTATACAACAAATTTAAATTTTAGAAAATTTGCCATTTGCTTTGCGCAAAAAGTGTTAATATATATATTTTATATTACTATTTATTATATAGTATTACAACCTATTGTTAACCCCCTTAGGGCGTAGAAAGAGATGTCTGAATTAATGGAAATTGATGGTAGCGTTTTAGAAGGGGTAAAATAAATTATTCGATTTGTAAAAAGAAACATGTAAATACAGTAAGTATTTAATTAAACCGTATTTTTACAGGGTGGGCAAATTTTGCGAATATCAATGGCACTTAGCGCTATATTAGGAAAAGCGGTACGAGTTACAAACATACGCGCGGGGCGGAGTAAACCAGGATTGGCAGCGCAACATTTGAAAGGTAACCTTATCATATTATTATATCCGCATTTATTTATTAAACTATGGCGATGAAATGATTTGTACATTTATTTTTTTCTTGTACATTTTGTACTGATTGTTCATTTTAAAAGATAAAAAAAGATAAATGATTAAAAGAGGGTCGTAAGGATCATGCCCAAATATTATTCAGTGATCATTACCCCTCAAAATCTTACACGGCGAATTGACAAATCTCTTAAAAATAGAATATTTACGAAAATTGTAAATAAATCACTAACTTCCTGCTAAAATTGTTTAAAAAATATTATGAAAAATGTGCACCATACTAAATATACACCAAGAATTTTTTTTTTGGATTAATTTGTATATATTTTTTTATACACTTACATAAAGCTTTGCTTTGTTCAGAGATATGCCAGCCATCTTTTTAATACAACATAATTCAACTTATCTTTTATTAACCAAAAACAACAAGGTTCAAATCAATGAAGTATGCCTTTCTGAAGTAATAAGTCTGATTTTAGTATACACATTAAAAACATTACTTTAAAGTGAATGGAGAAAAATTGTAAGCAATCATTATAACTACAACTTGTACTATGTTATTGTATTAATAATAGAACTGGATAAAACATAGCTACATTTAAATAAGCATTATGTTATTTAGACCATTTATAAATATACAGGAATACAATTAGTAGCAGAAATGTGCCAAGGTAATTTGAAAGGAGGCAACATAGGATCAACAGAAATCGAGTTTAGACCAGGGAAGATCCGTGGAGGTCATTATACAGCCAATACACAGACTGCTGGGTAAAGTAAATATTGAATTATTAACTTCAACTTTGTTTTACTTATATGGTAGCTAGCTTAGACTTAGGTTGTGTCATTATGTGAATGATGGTGTGATGTTTGTAAGTGACAGTCTTCTCTGTGCATCTACTAACAAACTTTGTAATTATTTTTTTTTTTTTAAAACTGGGTTCTTTCCTGAACCGATGCTGATATTTTGACGTTCATAAGCACCTAAGCCTAAATTGAATAAACTAGTTTTGAAATATTTGCCTCTGCCAACAATCCGAGTCATGGTTTTTGTCAACAAGAGTATACAATGAATAGGATTATTAATGTTATGAAATAATACAATTTTTGTCTACCTTGATGTTTTTTTTTTTTTTTTTTTTTTTTTTTTTAATCCCCCCTGACGTAATCAGGGACTTTTTTACTACTAAACTAAAATAAAACTACATTCCCCCATTCCCTTTTTTATACTTTTCTACCTTGATGTTGGACTAACAGAGGTTCTACTGTATTGCATAATTCTATGTTAAGCTATATGTACCACGGCTAAAATGTCATGGTAGCTCTGGATATAAACTTGCTAATACCAGAACCTGATACCCTGTAATATGTCACCATGATGGGGTTTTCATAAGTGTATGGTGGATGTGAAACTAGTCAGGATGGATTGTCCTACCACTTCACTAACTGCTGGATCGACACTGCCTAATGCCAAAGTGTGTCACTGTTGAGTTTTTTCACCATTTGTATGATAGTTGCGACCAATTCGGGCACTAAGACCCTAATTGTAATAAGTAAAACATGATTATCCAATCAAATTAAAAAATTCTTTATTTAATTTAGGTCCTGATAATGCGCTTATGAATTTTAAAACGGTACCACCGGTTCGGAAAACAGCCCAGTCATCGAGAAGAACCTGCAAAATACTCGATCTGGTTTTTTTAAAATATGTTTTTTATATAACTATACAACTCATTGTTACAAGCTTTATTAGTAGATGCACAGAGAAGGGTGTCATTTCCAGACCTCACCAGCATTCATATAATGATCCACCTTTTCAAATTAAAACTTGGTTGACCTGGTGCCTAAACTTATTGCCATTATCAGGTCAATAAGTCTCCTTCTACAAGTGGCATTACCCTGTGCTCTAATGGCTGATAGACCAGTCACCCTCGATCTAATTGGTGGCACAAATGCTGATATGGCACCACAGATTGATTTTATGACTGAGGTGTTCAGACATACATTGAGGAAATTTGGTGTCGACTTCGACTTAACAATCCATAGGAGAGGGTATGTGATCAATTATTCAATGCTTGTGTTTTTTTTTGCCTGCTTTTCAGGTAGTATACGACTTTAAAAATTCAAATTTTATAGGCCTCAATAATGACAGTTCTAAAACAAAATATATAAAGACTTTTAAAATATTTGTGCATATGATAGTAATATAAATAGATATAAAAGAAAAAAAAACTAGACCGCCACGGGTACTCTCGACAGAAGTGAAAACTCGAAAGTTTGGAAAAATTGTTTTTATAATGTTTAAATTTTAAAATTTGTTCATTTAAATTTTTAACATAACCTAACGTTTAGTATATAACATTTGTCTGTTTTTTACATCTATTGACACTCGAGCAAAATAATTATGCAAAATATTCATGTAGTTTGTTCATAATCGAAACATATGATAAGCTTGCGTAATTATAAATGTTGTTTATCTCTGAGTGGCAACACTGAACGCCATCTTATACTTGACATACTGCAGCATGTTGTCGGCTAATGTCATTGCATTGGTGACGCGAATCTATAAATTTTCCCCTATCGAGACCGCTCAACGCCGCTAAACAAATTGACAACTTTTTAGTCGGAATCAATTTTCAATATTAACCCCTTGAGCACTAACCAGGCGTTTTCGCCAGTTTTGCATTGTTTTCCTAATGTCTTCCTATTGTCTCATTTTTGTGGGTAATCGACATATTAATATTAAATTAATAGTAAGTTCACGATTTACCTTTTTAATCCTGATAACTTTCGCCGAAAGTTATTTCCTATAATTAAGGAAGCACAAGATTCTAATATACAATTTTGTCGGTATATTAAATGTTATTTGTATTTCTCCATGGAAATCCTATTATATAAACAAACTACCTGTGTGCCC
The DNA here is from genome assembly GCA_014132275.2 of Samia ricini. Classification (NCBI taxonomy): domain Eukaryota; kingdom Metazoa; phylum Arthropoda; class Insecta; order Lepidoptera; family Saturniidae; genus Samia; species Samia ricini. The sequence continues at coordinate 1,711,864 of AP028169.1, forward strand.
GCGGCTCCACCCGCTTTAAACGGAACCCTAATAAATAATTTGTTTTTTTGGTGCTAACAAAAAGCAATGATACTTCTCAGAAATTCAAACACCTAACAGTAAAACAGTGCATTAAATAGGATATTAATCGCAATTTCATGAGGTTTTTTTTTACGCAGAACCCTAATTATCTACGAAAAATAAATGTAACCTAAGTTACGCGGAGTAACCGTTCAGTTTACCATTGTATCTATGTTTTTTTCCACAATTTCTTGGCTTTTAATTTTTAACGTGGAACGCTAATTAATTTCCAAAAATAAAAGTAGCCTAGGTTGCACACTATAGTTTCAACTATGTGCCAGAAAAAGTCTGGTGAAAAGCGGTCCAGCCATTTCAGAGGTTAGACGAAACAAACAAAACATTTATAACTTGTGGTTTTGATATAATTATTGACTATACTATTTATATTTGTATTTAGTGAAAATCTTTTAATTGGATATATCAAACAGACACTTCAGTTTTTATTTGTTTGTATAGATAGATGAATGTTATAAAGGTAAAGCTGAAAAACATAAATGTATTTTTTTTTTTATGTTACAGATTTTTCCCTAAAGGCGGAGGTCATGTCACAGTTGAGATAAAACCAGTGAGAAAAGTCCAAAGTGTTAATATAACAGACCGAGGAGATGTCAACAATATATCTGGGTGGAGTTTTGTTTCAGGCACTTTGCCTATAAAGGTAATAAGCGGTTCAGATTTTTTTTTTTTTTTAAATTAACCTAATGTAAATTCGTTTAGTGATTCTCGAATTATAAAAAAAAAAACATTTGCACCTTTACATTGTTTATTTATCAATATCTTTTTATAGATGAAAAAAAATATATATTTGATTTTTTTTAACATAATTAAGTTAATATAATAACATACTTGAAATGTTCAATTTAGAGTCATTTTAAGATTGTAACTCAGTATCTCGTTTTTTTACTTATTACTAATTACTATTAAAATGTTGCCTGGAAGAGATTGCTATTAGCAATAAGGCCGTCCTTTGTACTAATTTCACATTTCAAATGTATTATATTATATATGTATAATGGTGTACAAAAAAGATTAAATAAATAAATGTAAGTTCGGAACAACTTCAGCTCGCTTACCAAATGGCGGACGGCGCCAAACATCAGTTACATGATGAATACGGAAATGTATATATAAAATGCAGTAAAGAGGACAGGAGTATCGCTCCTGATAATTGCAACGGCATAATGTGAGTCGAATGTTAAACCTCTTTTTAGCGTTTCATACATTTTTTTCTTTGTCCCGACTTTTGTTTTGTCTTCCATTTTTGAATAACATTCGGTTAAAAATCCCCTATGTAACATCTTACAAGGTGGTAAGCATTTTTCTAATAATTCCTGTCTGGTTATGATCCGATACCATCGGTAATCGACTTATCGAGGTTCGACTTAAGGAGTTTATAATGTGTTATTTTTCTAACTCGAATTTCAAAAAGCAAACTGTAAGTCGCATTTAGTAAAATGTAATCACTTTTACATGGAAATTCAAATTGGAAATGGCGGCCAGGTGCATGTGTAATTTAATAAACTTTAGTGGCGTTGAGTAATTGTCGGTTGGGGAAACACTTATAGATTCGCAGCACTAATGGAATGTGACATTAGCTGTCAACATGAAAGTGTTATAATTTATCTCTGATGGAAAGAACTGCTAAATATGGCGGCAGATTCCTAAGCTTTTGTGTTGCCACATATAAAATATTTTCCTCTAAATGCCCGAAAAAAAATGTTCGAGTCGAAACGATTACCACTAAAATTATTCCGTTGGTTGTCCAAACAACAACAGAAAAAAACAGTCATTCTTTTAAGTTTTCACTGCCTAGTTTTTTTTATTTTTTGTACAATGTCACTGTTCTGAGATAGTCTTAGTTCAGATGACAACGGTCTTTATTCTTTTAAAATTATTTGTATTTTGTGGAATCTATACTAATAAATAAAATTGGCGTATCTGTTTGTAATGTCAAAATTATTTTTTTTTTACTAGATAGTTTATTATGTGTATACGATATCTCAACCAAAAATACAATTTTTAAAATGTCGTCTATCCGTGTGTTTGTTCCGGGTAATCCCCGGAACGGCTGGACGGATTTTTTAGGGAGTTTTTTGTGATAGATTGCAGAAATTACTCCTGGCACTATTTTTAATTTTTGAAAATAATTAGGTATCCGCGTAAAAAAATTGAAACTCATAGAAAATTTATAAAATTCAATGCTAATTTCTCGGGCAAGTGCTCGAATTTATGAGAAATATACTTTACTTTTATATCTTAGTATTAAATTTTTTAAAGAAAATAATTAGGGTTCCGTATTAAAGAATTAAAACGCAAACAAAATTTTTTTTAAAATTTGAAATTTAGGCCCTAAAAAGGCTCTTATGAACGCCTAAAACACTACCTCCGGTTCGGAAAACATCCCAGTCCAGAAGAGCCAGCAAGAAACTCGGTCTGGTTCATTTTTTATATAAATAATATATATTTTTTTTTAATATAAAAAACTATACAAATCATTGTCTTAACCAATGTTAGCGGTTGCACAGAGATGTGGGTTAATTCCAGACATCACTATCGTTCACGTAATGCTCCACCCTGTAATAACCTTTTGAGATTAAAACTTGCTTGACATAATACTTGAACTTATTGTCAGGTAACTCGGTAATGTTACTTGGGATCTTATTGTAAAACCGAATACTATTACCTATAAAGCTTTTATTAAACTTACTTAGCCTAACGCGTGAGACGTCCAACATGTCTTTATTTCTATTATTAAAACACTTGAACTATATTAAAACAATTAAAGAACATGCGGACGCAGCCGCGGGCACACGGATAGTAAATAAATAAACAAACAAAAACTGTATCATTGCAGTTTGACAAGTGAGTTGTCATCTGGATGTGTAGTGGGTAGTGACGGGCTCGGGCGACGCGGTGTCGATCCTTTCCAAGTGGGCATGAAAGCTGCTGAGGAACTCCGGGAGGTCCTTACAGCTGGCGCCTGTGTCGATAATCACACACAGGTATTCACGGGTGAAAATGTACTTTTCAATGTAATATACAGTAACACCCCGCTTTACGCGAGGGATACGTTCCGAAAAAAATCGCGTTAACTGAAATTCGCGTATATCGAGGTTTATGATTTAAACGATACGTCAAAATTTAATACAAAAAAATATAAATCATTTTAATCAATCACTTTAATTCTAAGAACACTTTATGCAATACATACTCTTATTTTGTTACGGAAAAATACATCAATTGTCTTTACGTTATGTTTATACGCACTCTTTCGCGTAATGCGAGGCATTTGAGCGCAGAATTTGACATTCGCGTTATAGTGAAACCGCGCGTAACGGGGTCGCGCTAAGCGGGGTATTACTGTAATTGTAATTTTGCTAAGGACCCTTACACTATTTACAACAGTGGTAAAATCAATTATTTTGCCATAGTAATTTTGGTTTAGAGCTTGATCGTATATCAAACTCTGCTATATACAAACTTTTCATTCCTTCCTTCACTTCAATTTATGTATGTTACATAAAATCACCCTTTGATTTAAAAAAAAAATCTGCAAGTAAAATTAGTTTCAATCATCAGTTTTTGAAAAAAAGTAAGTCACGAAAAAAACAGTAATTGGGATATATTGAAATTAATCGACACATATAAACGTAACCCGCCTGCCAAGCGTGTCGATTATGGCAATTACCCCCCTTCTTGGAGGAGATCTATGCCCAGCAGTGGACGTCTTTTGGTTGGTAAAATGAAAAAGGCGCTTATGAGCGTTAATAGTCGTTACTATTTACATATTAATATGTAAGTCTGTCTGTTTCGGCTAATCTCCCAAACGGCTGGACCGATTTTGACGGGACTAACTCTTTCTGGTAGATAGCTGAATTTAAAAGGCATAACTTAGGTTACTTTTATATTTGGTACATAATTAGGGTTCCGCAGAAAAAAATAAAACTCATGACGTTGTGAACAAAATCCGATTCATAGGACAATTTTATTGGCAAGTATTGGAAAATTGTGAGTTTCTGTAAAAAAAAAAAGAAATTATTGTAATTTTTTAGTGTAAAAGAACATATGAACCATTCTTTTCCATTGATTATTTAATAGCTATATTACGCAAGTAATGCAAAGAAGAAAAAAAATGATACGCGAGCGGAACCGCGGGAACAGCTAGTTTAATATATAAATAAATAGCTATTATATATTATTTTGTTCGTGTAAATCTTTAGTGCTTGTTTATCAATATTTGTTATATTTCTTATAATACTGAAAGGTTAAAAATTATTTTTCATTATTGTTTTCATTTACAAATTATATGTCAAAAAAAAAAAAATAATAAAGCGTCTATAATTTTTTTAAACATAAAAATATAGATTATACAATCAATGTAAAGTATCTATGAATTTAAAGTATGTTTGTCTTGAATTCCTGAACTATTTATTAAATTATAATGACACTCTGGCACTGCTAGTTTTTTTAAATAAATATAACTTAAAATAAACTTGTAAAGAAATAAGTGGAAAGATAAATTCGAATTTTGTATGAGGAAACGATCATCATCTTCTCCCTACCCTTTTCCCATTTTCATTTGAGGTCGGCGCAACATGTCTTCCTCTTCCATTCCTCTCTATTTGTTGTCATCTCCGCATTCGCTCCTTTTCTAAGCATATCATCTGCCACGCAGTCCATCCAGCTTTTCTTTGGTCTTCCCCTTCCCATGTAACCGTCCACATTCATATCCAATACCTTTCTTACAACATCCTCTTTCTCCCTGCGCATCACATGTCCATACCAGGATAAACGACCGCCTCTTGTCTGTTATTGGCGCCACTTTCAAACTTCCTCTAATATACTCAAATACTAAATAATATACTTATATAAACGATATAAGAAATGTTAATATTATTTGCAGGATCAAATAATTATATACATGGCGCTGGCGGAAGGCAAGTCCACGGTCCGAGCTGGACAAATCACCATGCATACAAAAAACTGCTATATATATAGCAGAATTAATTGGCAAAGTACGTTAATTATTCTTTATAATATGACTTTATTTATCAGAGTGAATGAAAACTATGACGTGATTCGATGGAGCTATTTATAGTTATACAAAATATCCAGTATTCATTTGCTATGTCAAATCCTTACTAATTAATGCGAAGGTAACTGTAACTGTCTGTTTGTCTGTCTCGCTTTAATCGAAATTTGGTACACAGATAGTCTAGATAATGCGTTTAATACTAAAAAAGGGTTGTAAGTTGAAAAGTTGTATGGAAGTATCGTTATTTTTAGGGCTAGAAGCTTGAAACTTATTTTGTAGGCTGTTGATTCGATATAAAGAAATATGACATTCAAAGTTTGTAAAAGTTTTACCCTCAAGGGTGTTAAATAACAATAGGGAATAGGGGATGAAAGTTTGTATGAAAAATTTTATAATTTATGGAGGGAGGGGGGCGTGGTACGGCGAACGCGTCACGTTCCGCAATCAACCAATATAGATCCGAAAATTTGTGTGGTGGTAAGAGATTAATCCCGATTGTGTCGCGACTACCATACACATGGTGAAATACCGCTATAGTGAAATATTTCGACGCGTCACGTTCCGCAATCAGCCAATATAGATCCGACAATTTGTGTGGTGGTAAGAGATTAATCCCGATTGGGTCGCGACTACCATACACATGGTGAATTGCCGCTCTTGTGAGATATTTCAACGCGTCACTTTCGGCAATCAGCCAATATAGATCCGACAATTTGTGTGGTGGTAAGAGATTAATCCCGATTGGGTCGCGACTACCATACACATGGTGAAATGCCGCAATAGTGAAATATTTCGACGCGTCACGTGCCGCAATCAGCCAATATAGATCCGACAATTTGTGTGGTGGTAAGAGATTAATCCCGATTGGGTCGCGACTACCATACACATGGTGAAATTCCGTTATAGTGAAATATTTCGACCCGTCACGTTCCGCAATCAGCCAATATAGATCCGAAAATTTGTGTGGTGGTAAGAGGTTAATCCCGATTGGGTCGCGACTACCATACACATGGTGAAATGCCGTTATAGTGAAATATTTCGACCCGTCACGTTCCGCAATCAGCCAATATAGATCCGACAATTTGTGTGGTGGTAAGAGATTAATCCCGATTGGGTCGCGACTACCATACACATGGTGAATTGCCGCTCTTGTGAGATATTTCAACGCGTCACTTTCGGCAATCAGCCAATATAGATCCGACAATTTGTGTGGTGGTAAGAGATTAATCCCGATTGGGTCGCGACTACCATACACATGGTGAAATGCCGCAATAGTGAAATATTTCGACGCGTCACGTGCCGCAATCAGCCAATATAGATCCGACAATTTGTGTGTGGTGGTAAGAGATTAATCCCGATTGGGTCGCGACTACCATACACATGGTGAAATTCCGTTATAGTGAAATATTTCGACCCGTCACGTTCCGCAATCAGCCAATATAGATCCGAAAATTTGTGTGGTGGTAAGAGGTTAATCCCGATTGGGTCGCGACTACCATACACATGGTGAAATGCCGTTATAGTGAAATATTTCGACCCGTCACGTTCCGCAATCAGCCAATATAGATCCGACATTTTGTGTGGTGGTAAGAGATTAATCCCGATTGGGTCGCGACTACCATACACATGGTGAATTGCCGCTCTTGTGAGATATTTCAACGCGTCACTTTCGGCAATCAGCCAATATAGATCCGACAATTTGTGTGGTGGTAAGAGATTAATCCCGATTGGGTCGCGACTACCATACACATGGTGAAATGACGCTATAGTGAAATATTTTGACGCGTCACGTGCCGCAATCAGCCAATATAGATCCGACAATTTGTGTGGTGGTAAGAGATTAATCCCGATTGGGTCGCGACTACCATACACATGGTGAAATGCCGTTATAGTGAAATATTTCGACCCGTCACGTTCCGCAATCAGCCAATATAGATCCGACAATTTGTGTGGTGGTAAGAGATTAATCCCGATTGGGTCGCGACTACCATACACATGGTGAATTGCCGCTCTTGTGAGATATTTCAACGCGTCACTTTCGGCAATCAGCCAATATAGATCCGACAATTTGTGTGGTGGTAAGAGATTAATCCCGATTGGGTCGCGACTACCATACACATGGTGAAATGCCGCTATAGTGAAATATTTCGACGCGTCATGTTCCGCAATCAGCCAATATAGATCCGACAATTTGTGTGGTGGTAAAAGATTAATCCCGATTGGGTCGCGACTACCATACACATGGTGAAATGCCGTTATAGTGAAATATTTCGACGCGTCACGTTCCGCAATCAGCCAATATAGATCCGACAATTTGTGTGGTGGTAAGAGATTAATCCCGATTGAGTCGCGACTACTATACACATGAAAGCTGTCGTGACACGTTTCAGCTCATCTTTAAATTAACATCAGGTGAAGTGCAGTCATTTCGCAGAGCTCGAATAAAAATATAATGTCTGGAAGTGACATCTTTCTCTGTGCGTCCTACTAATAAACTTAGTAACTGTTAGATGTTAAGTTGCAAAAAAAAAAAAAAAAATACAGAAAAAAACCAGATCTCGTTTCTTGCCGGTACGTCTCGGTGACTGGATTGTATTCCGAACCGGTGGTAGTATCTTGACGTTCATAAGCGCCTTATCAGGGCCTAAATTAAATAAAGTATTTTTGAATTGAATAGCTGACTACTTGGACTTTGGTCAGCCTAAGCTAAGCTTGTGACTATAAATTTGATTTCTGGAGTAAAGTCTGAGATAAGCCTGAGTACGCTCTATAGATTTCATCCTACGTGTGTTTACCCGAACGGGCAGACACGTGAGGGCTGACGATGCGTCACACGCATGCGAACACTGATGGCAAAAGATGGGAAAACAAAAAACGTACTTTATAAAAATACACTTAAATAAACTCATATTAATACTTTATCATCATCTCCCTACCTTTTTCCCATTTTTATTTGAGGTCGGTTATTTGAGGTTGTCATCTCCGCATTCACTCCTTTCCTAAACATATCATCTTTCACACAGTCCATCCATCTTCTCTTTGGTCTTCCCCTTCCCATGTAACCGTCCACATTCATATCCAATACCTTTCTTACAACATTCTCTTTCTCCCTGCGCATCACATGTCCATACCAAGACAAACGACCGCCTTTTAACTTGTGTGTTATTGGCGCCACTTTCCAACTTCCTCTAATATACTTACTAATTACTTTATATACTTAAATAATAAAGTATTTATACGTATGTATCTTATTTGTAAAATAATTAGCCTAAATAATTTATAATGCTACCCAAAGACACCATTCCACGCGGACAAAGTCGCGGGCGCAGCTAGTTTCATATAAATCAATCTAATCGTTTTAGTTATTGTAGGAACAAATACACAAACAATCAAGTGTCCCAAATCTGAATGAAAGTTAGTTTCGAAATAAATACTTGGTTTTAACGACAATGATGTATTGATAATTTCTAAAAAAACATTACTCGACTTTCTGGTATTCATTCCTAAAGGTTATCTTTTCGACATCGTGAAATGATGGTGAAAACATACCATGTTTTTTTTATGCCACGAAAGTGCCAAACAGGCTTACGACCCGCCTGATTCCAAGTGGTCACCGTAACTTGTAGCCTGCATCACTAGGGGTAACAAATGCGCGTTGTCCTGACTCTTAAAAAATCTCTGATAACCAGGAAAAACATTTATAATTTTTTTTTTTTTTATTCCAGATAAAATTCAACATACAGCCGGATGGTAATCAAAACATTATTGAATGTGTAGGTTTAGGATTAATTAATAAGTGTGTTTCTAATTAATATATATAAAATATAATGTATTAAATTAACCATTTCAGTAAATAAAAACTATGAAATGTTTTTTATATTTAATTGATAAAAGTTATTTATATTTTTAATTCTTGAGAAATATATATCGTATGGGACTTAAAAATTGTATTTCTTAACTACATATATACAGTAATACCCCGCTTAGCGCGACCCCGTTACGCGCGGTTTCACTATAACGCGAATTTGAAATTTCGCGCTCAAATGCCTCGCATTACGCGAAAGAGTGCGTATAAACATAACGTAAAGACAATAGATGTATTTTTCCGTAAAAAAATAAGAGTATGTATTGCATAAAGTGTTCTTAGAATTAAAGTGATTGATTAAAATGATTTGTATTTTTTGTATTAAATTTTGACGTATGTTTAATCATAAACCTCGATATACGCGAATTTCAGTTAACGCGATTTTTTTCGGAACGTATCCCTCGCGTAAGGCGGGGTATTACTGTATTATATAGTATTTATTTAAAAGTTACTATAAAACATTTACATCAATATTAATGTGTCGAGTACCCATTAAAATAGGACAATAGGAAAACAATGGAAAGCTGGCGTAAACGCCAGGTAAGTACTCGAGGGGTTAATTACTTCCTACTGAGGTACGACACTTCAACTATTTATCACCATTTTAGATTGAAAAACGGGGTGGTCATGAAAAAAAAAAAGATTTTATCAAATAGTATATTTATATTATTATATATTGTACTTACAATTAATTATTCTTTATATTTATTTATGCAAAAAAAAAAAAAAAAAAAACATTGACAATGTCAAAGAATACTTGTTTTGATAGTTGGTAACATTGATGTTTTATTTTAATGAATATGTATCTGATCATAATAAAATCAATCAATATTATATAGTTAAAGTTAATAAAAACAAAAAAATTAATAAACATATAAACAAAAAAAAACAATTCGATGATAAAAATACACCAAAAATAATGTAAACTGAACCTTGAATTATAGAAAATAAAGATTGTTGTAAATACTAAAATGTATTTAATAAAGAGTGATTGGTGTAAAAAAAAGGTTTCTTAGCCAAGAGTAATGATTTACATTAAATTTAAAACAAAAAAAAATAGGAAGATACATTTAGGAAGCCTTAATTAAAATACCCTCATATAGAAATAACCGCGGTGTAGTGTCTTTCATATATAGAAATAATGCAGTATTGCAAAGTGTAATTATTACATTTATTACTATTAAAATAACTATTTTATTTGAAAATCTACCTTCTAAGTAATTAATTTAGATATACATATTTAAACATAAATATAGAAACCTGTAAAAGAAAAATAGTGTTGCCATAAATAAATAATATATTTAAATCAAGTATAAATGGTTTTTATAAGGATAGGTAAGTCAGTGTTCTACTATTTTTAAGTAGTAATCACATAATAAAATTTTTACTTTACCTATTTTTTTTTATCAACGAGTCATATTGTAATATTTGTTGATATTTTGAGGCAAACGAATACATACAGAGAATTGCACATATATATATATATACCCTGGATTCGGTTGTTGGATTAATTACCGACCTATAAAATGTTAACACATTTAGAGATATTAGAATTTTCTTCCAGCAAACTTTTAATCAATCAACAAAAAAGGGTTACCACTTTTCTACATTTTTTTTTTTTTTTTTTTTTTTTTTTTTTGGATAATTCATTTATTCGAAAAACAGTGGTGACAATAAATACAAACCAGTTTTACAATAATATTAAAAAAAAAAAAACTTTTTAAGTATACAAACAGTGTTGTTTCCTTTTTCACAACGGCAACATTTACAATCGAATTGACAGATACGTCAGAAGGACTCGTTGACACGTCACCGGCAAGTGATCCCTCACCGCATGTCGCGTATTCACTTTATATATTATTATTGTTATTCTTAATTTAACAAAGAGTGTGCCGATACTTTGTGCTGTCCGGTGTCGTTGTTTCAGCTTGAGCGGCTGTTTATTCAGTCTTCTTGGACTTGGCGTCGGTGGCGGCCACCTCAGCCTCGACCGGCTGGTCTTCGTAGCTGTAATATTTAAAAAAACGTATAAGACTATTCAAGATACTGCTAGATAAACCAAAAGTCTTGTAAATGTATTTTGCTTCCAGCGTAGACTATATACTAAGACTTGGTTTTGTTAACTGTAGGGCAATAGTGATTTGTCTTATCAGGAAAGCGATGGAAGATTCACAAAATAATTGAAGTCTAACGCATTGTGTTTTGTTTATAATTTACTACGGTCCTGAATACAAGTTCTTTAGGCCTAAAAATTTCAATTATTTTACCAATCTTCATTGCTCCAAGGAATTGGAGGTCATTGTTCAAACGTGACCAAAGGAGTTGTTGTGAGATTGAGAACTTGTGGACAATAACTAAACTATATCAAGTAAATCTCCACCGAAATTATATAATATGGAATCATATATTGCAAGTTCACGAACTAAAGATACAGCCTACTACATGACACACCAAAATCGCACCGAGAACTCTCAGTCACATGCGTAACCCTAGGAATTGCTAGACTTAAATAATAATTTAGGAGTTACTTATCTACGAGAAGTGATGGTATTTGAATGGGTATTGCTTAAGGTTATACCCTGAGTATTATCATAGAAAATTCATAATGGAACTATAATCTTGATTTAGTCCTAAAAAATATACCCAAGCGAATGTTAGGCACATTGCTCAGAGGGTAGTTAGTAAATCTGCTTTTTTTTTCCTTTTTTTTTTTTGACGGGGGGGGGAATTGCATTTACGCACTACCCTTACCTATTGTATTAGTGAGACTGAAGTCCCCCAATACAATAGGTAAGGGGGCACGGAGTGACGAGTTCCGTGCCAGTGTGGGACTCGCGCCCGGGAATACCCACTAAAACCCCCCGGGGCCGTCCGCTGCATTTGGGATGGGGCGACACGGGGTGGCTTTCGCAGGCACCGCGTCGCCCCCTGCAGCGAACCCACCAGGCCTCGTCGTGCAATGGCCCAATGGGGATGGGGGAGAATATTTCTCAACCCCACCTCTTCGCCCGCCCCCACGAAGGGAGGCATGACCCTACGGTCAGCATTCCGGGGGGCAGGATATACTTCCTGCCCCCCATAAACTTCTTGAACCCCATAAAATCTGCCACAACCTGACAAAGGTGGTGGAAGATGAAAAGGTATTTATCTAGAAATAAGCTCTGCCTACGCATGCTTGCTAGTGTTGTATGTGTACTCACTTGAATAGAGCGCTGATATCTCCCCGCAGGAGGGCGAGGGTGAGCGGAGTGCCGAGGCAGGCCGGCACGAGGTACAGCAGCGCGGGCTGCGCGTGCTTGAACATATGCATCACCAGAATCGTGGCCAACAGGCCCAGGATGTACGCAGAGAATGTCGCTCTGGGAAACAAACAAATTCATACGTCATTGGGGTTCTTTTTTGGTTCCCTTTCTTAGATAATGGCAATCTGTGTACACACACAAATGTATCAGCGTTACCATCTCTGGTTACCAAGCTCCAGCAATACGGTGGCCCATCCTGTTCGAACTTTCCATGGAACTTTGTCAGCACCTCAGAATACATACTACGCGTACATCTTCTATAATAAATTTAACAACAATAACTAATATATATCACACAAAACGCCACCGAGATTACATGATACGGAGTCAAATACACAAGTTTAATAAATTAAAGAAAACAACTGCTACATGTCAAACTAAGATCCCGCCAAAACTCTTGGTTCCATTTATTCTTTTATAGGAAAAAGGCAAAGGTAATACACCATGCATCCAAGTCTGACGTTCGTCACGACTGACATATGAAAATTCAAACAACAGACTAACAAAATGGCGGCCTAACGGTTAAATTTTTTTTTCCTTTGAAGGGAGTTGTGAGAACTTGTGCACTACTATTAAACTATAGCATGTATAAAATGGCACCAAAATAACATAATATAGTCATATAGGTAAATTAATGAATTAAAAGCAGTGACTACCATATGACAAAGCAGAGTCGCGTCAGTATTACGTATTTTAAACTTCTTTCCGCAATATTGTATGTGTTGACTTTAGAATCGAGTACAGCTGGGAGATACTGTGTTACTGTTTAGCCTACATAAGCCATGGGAATGATATTATTGGTTACAGAATACTGTTTTTTTTTTAACTCTAACAAAGCTTAATCAGAATATATTATAGACCTTCTTTAAAAAAAAATTGGGTGCGTGTACTTACGTACGCGCGTGAGAAGTTATACTTCTTTGGCATCATTAAAAAAATAGTTTTTAATTGCATGCAAATAATTAATTACAATAAAATAATAGAAGGATTGGAAAAGGATAATCAACAAAGTTCATTTTAAATTTGTAATATTCAATTTAATAGCAAATATTAAAAATTAATATTATAATTTGATGTTCAATTTTAATTTTTATCACAAACTTTTTATTAAATTTATTTCTTTATTTTGTAAATATTAAATAACCAATAATAAGTATTTAACATTAATAATTTAATAATATTTAGTGTTAATTATATTAAATAAAAGTATTTTAATTTATATCAATAAATAATACATACGGATAGTTAACCTCAATTATATTGGAGCCCTTGAAAAAGTATATAAGCACAATTTTTTTTCACTAATATTCACAAATAGTAAGTGATATCAATCAAAATATTCAATTTAAATCACTACTGAATATAATTTATTAGCACATATATAATGTAGCAGTTGTATGAAACTAAAACACGTGTTGTGAATGTATAAACTAGAAACATGTTGATGGTGACGAGCGTACCAACATGCGCGACTAACGAGACTCAATGAGCGGTTAAGCAGACAACTTCATACTGTTAATTTTGCGTCACAGATGCGCGCGCGTCTTCAACATTTCACTCTCATCATTTTTTCATAACGCGCCTAAAGAAGTATAACTTCAAAAATCTAGCTATGCAACAAATACATATCCTTAAAACAACGAACTAAGCTCGGTCGTCCGGGTACTAAAATATGCAAAATGATATGTAAAATGAATATGTACCTGAAGTAGAATTCGGAATTACGTTTGAGACTCTTGTCGAAGCGCAGGAGGAGGGCGATGAAGATTCCAGGCACTACGATGTCGCCGAGGCCGAGCATTGCGAAGTTGCTCGCATTAAATCCGTTCACGAGGAGATCTTGAGGGAACACCACTGAAAGATACAATTATTTTTTTAAATATTACCAATAGACACCGTCCATAATTATAATACATTCGCACCTGGAAGAAGTCGAAAAGACCTCCTGGCTGCTTATCGAATTGCAAAGTCACAGTTTAACGGTGCATACGTTAGCCACTTTCAAAGAAACTTCATACATTTAAATACTAACGGGTTTTATTTGACTTTAGACTTTAAAAGAGAAAACGTAAGATGACTATTCAAAAAGATATATGTTCATCGACTGTCTACGCTTCGAAATGTGATTATAAATGGACGGTACATTGACTACTTGTCGGCGAATTGTTATGAAATGATGGCAGAACTTACGTTTAATCGGTGCTTCGAAACTCTTGGCGACGGTCACCATGACGTTAGTACCGAAGACCCAGAAGATATCGTACAGGAATAGACCACAGAGCAGGATGCAGCCCGTCACCACATTGTTCAGGGTGTAGCAGTTCCACGCCGTTTATAGCGAACGCGATACCGAACAGGTTGTTTGCTATCCAGTGCTTTTAAAACATTATATTAAAAAAAAAAAAATTAAACTTCAAGAAAACAAATCAAAATTTGATATAGGAATAGAGACTATTATTGTTAATATTATAACTGTCTTCTTTAAGTGCTAGAGTAAAACTTCAGTAATCTCAAAGATGTAAAAATCAATAACAAGAGGTGGGGAGGGTCTGAAAGCATTTTTAATGAGTCGGCAACGAGAATGAATTAACTCTGGTGTTGTAGACGTTCAGACGTTACGATGACACCTTACCATCAAGCGAATCGTACACATATGCCTCCTTACCATTCTCCTAAGAAAAGTCGAAACAACTACCGTATCTTTGAGGAGTAATGACATAAAATTTGCTTGACGTATCTCGAAATGACTAATCTGAAGAATCCATCCATTCAACCAAAAGACGTCCACTGTTGGACTTAGGGTCTCCCCCACACATCTCCATGACGACCGGTCTTGCGCCACCCGCATCCAGCTGATTCCCGCGACCTGTGCCCCATCGGGCATCGGTTCTGCGAGCAATGTGTCCAGCCCACTGCCTCTGACCTTTAGCAATTCTTCGGGCAATGTCGGTTACTTTGGTTCTTCTGCGGATCTCCTCATACCTGGGAACTCCGAGCACATTGCCCTTTGAGCAACTTTGATTTTTTTTATTAGCGAACACGTCTCACTGGCAACACACACTGCTCGAAGACATCCGTCTTGAGCCACTGCGGTATTTTGGAAGAGAAGATTAAGTAACTTCCGAAGAATGCCTTTAAATTAAGTTCACTAAAAATATAGGCGTACCTTTTTAAGCAAGTACCAGCCGCCGAGGCAGAGCGAGATCAGGAGGCAGATGACGTCATACGATGTGAACTTATAGTTGATGATGTCGGTCCGCGCGTCACGGTCACCTCGAGTGAAATGTATATGATATGGTACGTTCGGGATCGACACGGGAACCATGAACGACACTATCGGGCTGGAAATAATAAATAACACACATACAAAAAAAATTACCCACATCAATGACCCCTGCCCGAGCTTTAGGTGACTGCTGATGACGGTATTAGAACAGTTTCCGAAAAGAACACTTATTTTGATGACAGTGAGGGGGGGGGGGGGGGGGTCGGTGTTCGAATATTGATTACGTAAGCAATATAAATTACTTATTGACTTTCGTTTTCAAAATTATACCAATACTTATGTAATTAAGAAGGGGGCGGGAAGTAATACTTCAATTACCTAACCCTTAGGACATTCGTTACAATGACGATAAACCTTACAGTAGAAGAAGAACTAAATTAATAGTAAACCTATTATCGTAACATAATATGAAATATACGTGATACGATAAGGTTTATCAACAATCAACACCCATGTTAATGAGCTATGATATGATATTTTTATTGATGATTTTTTAAATTTATTTATGACTTATTCATTAGCCTCCTTTCAAAATAATCAACGTAATTTATGAATACTGCACTTGCCACCGTTGGAAACGGTGAAGATAGAAATTTACATTTTAATGAATAAACAAATATATAAAAAAAGTTTTCAATTAAATGGAAAATATAACTCTCATGTTAAGGAATACGGGGAATTTAAGAAATCATTATCGTTAGCATGAGTGAATATAGAAAATAATAATTAATAAACTGTTAAAACCATAGAGACATAATGTTTTCGCAATGCCCAGCTAGGTCTGTGGTTAAATTTGTGACGCGGTGCTTGCGAAAGCCACCCCGTGTCGCCCCCATCCCAAATGCGGCGGACGGCCCCGGGGGTTTTAGTGGGTATTTCCGGGCGACTCTCGCCCGGGTGAGTCCCACACTGGCACGGAGTTCGTCCCTCCGTGCCCCCTTACCCATTGCATTGGGGAACTTCGGTCTCACTAATGCAATGGGCAAGGGTAGTGCGTAAATGCATTTCCCACCGACAAAAAGGTCTGTGTTTAAAACAAAAATAAACTGGTGAATATGTAGCTTAATTGTCTAATTTAAATATAAAACTTCCCCTTTACAATTGATAATTTCGTAGATATTACTTTTGTAGCTAGATTTGATGATGAATCAATTCCTAAGATTGGGCCTTAGGTCTCAAGTTAAAATTGTGATGTTAAGTTTATTTCGCCAGCTTCACTTGAAACTCACTCTGACCACACGTGTATCTTTGATTATATCTTCACTTAAAACCAAATCAGTTTAAGACAAACGTTAATTTAAAACTGGTATCGCCTCGAAACATTATTAATAAGTTTTCATTTTACCTGATAATAGTAACTTAATTTCGATTTCGTTTTTCCTTAACCAACACAACGACGTCCTTCGAAATTAGTCATGGAATTCTGTGTAAATTTTCAACAATTGACCATTTCTGAATTAATTTACAATGAACAGAAGTTACATGTGTTTAATTAAGCCAGTTGTAGTAAGTAACCTTGAGGGGTATATGTACACATTGTTTTAACAATGGAAACGGTTGTAAACTTAACGTTTATTTATCATCACACTATTTGGGTCTGAGCACAGTTTCCTACATAAGATTTTTTAAACTACATTTGTGAAGTATGCTTAACTCTTTGCTTCTAATAATTTATATTATTTACACTGTTATTAACTAAATCGCAAACACATGCACAATGATGATAAAACCCGCAATAGTGAAACGTTTCCGAACATCGACTTCCTAGATCAGCCAGTTAGAATTGTGCCAGTGTCAAGAAAAAAAACCCTCAACAATTAATTATTTGAAGTATTGCAGGGAATGCGGTGATGTCATTTTTCTCACTTCTTCCTTCATTAATATCCTTATTATAATCTGTTTTACTTATATTACCCAATGTAAAAGTACAAATACTTAAAACTGACTGAAGTATGAATTTAAAAAAAAAAAAAAAACTCGTGAAACTGAACAATTATTTCCGGATTATGAACCAGCTAATGGACAGACAAACAAAAACTTTGAGAATAAATGATATTGTTAAAATGTAGTAATTTGTTTTAAATTAATTTATACTATAATTAATATAAAAGAGATAAAATTGTTTTTTTTTTTTTGTTATAAAATAATGTTATAAATAAAGGCAAACATTAATTAGCCGATTTCAAAGCTACACTCTATCACGGAATAACATATGTTTCAGCTTGTTTATTAGAGATTTTTATATATTCATGCGAAACCCGGGCGGGTCTCTAGTGTACAATATAGGAGCCATTGCAAGTATTATGTAGGCATCCATGTTTATGCTCGACCTATTTTTTTATGACATGGGAGAGTGTGAATATTGATTACATAAGCAATACTGGAACAATAAATTAGATCTGCTCAGTCCTTATTATAAAATCACACTTTATCAATGCGGAACTAATTAAAAAAACAAGTGATTAAGTGCCTTTAAACTCCAAGAACACTTTTAAGGAGTAACAAAAAATATTAATTAATCTAATTATTAATATTATTTAGTTAATTATTAATTTAAAAAATCATGCTTTTTTAACACGTAATCTATCACATTCTAAACTACTAGGCTTATCATTAAAAAAAATGCTATTCTATAGACTAATTCAAATTAAAGATTAAAATGTAAATGATACATTTATATAGGAGCAGGTTTTTTTTTTGCATGGCATAGTAACAGCCATTTCCTAGACAGTAAGCATAATCAATTTCTACAAACAGTGGTTACAATGATAATAACAAGCTATAGCCAGTCCTTATTACCATGCCAACCAATGCAATGTCTGAGCATTTGAATATATACATCCTGATCTATAAATGCGACAAGCTAAACATACTTTGTTATCATCTACATCAGTGATTCTCAACCTTTTTTTTGTTGCGGAACATATTTAACGATTTCAAAATTTGGCGGCACACAAAGAAAAAGAAAAAAAATATTTACATACTACAACACACTGCATAAATATTTTTCTTTTTAAATGATATAATTTAATAATATTAACATTATTATATATTTGCAAAATTTGGCGGCACACAAAAGTGCCGCGGCACAGCGGTTGAGAATCACTGATCTACATTGTATTCACTGATCAATTTAGTCTTTTTTCAACATATAGGAAACAGGTTTAGATATCCCGAGCCGCGTGCGGGGGCACAGGTGGTATGTGGGGGGAGGCTACACGGCAGTCGAAACCACCGCATTAATACACGGTGGTTTCTATTACCACAAATAACTAATAAAACCACCAGGACTTTACCATCATACCACATAATTCAATTTGACGTAAGAAACTCTATAATAAAAGAATATTATAATTGGAATAAGAGTCCTGTTATTTATCATTTAATTTAATTTAATCCTAATGACTGAGTTAGAGTGTGTTTTATGCTAGTCAGTGTTTCTTTTAGTTTTGCATATATTTTAACCTTGAAATATAATATTTAAGGATTTTTCATATTTTTTTAAATTATTTGATGACTAAAATAATTCAAAATGCAGGCAGAGCGTTTTACCAACAGCTACTTTGTATGAAATATAAATAAAGTGTACATAAAAAATAATAGTAATATGTGATTGTTCGGTTTCCTTAAATAATCACTGAATAAGTTATCGCTTTATTTTTTGTGAAATTAGCATATAAATTATAATCATATTCTACAAATTAAAAATACGTTATTATTTTTGTTTAAATTAAACAAAAAAGCCTTGAATGTTCATTGAAAATTATAGCAGTTCCTAATAAAAATACCCTTATTAAAATCTTTAAATTAGATTTTATTAATTTGCTATTAAAAATTCTAAGTCCTCAAGAAAAATCATAACAATGAAGGTAATATAATTAATGTTTATTTCATACAGTTAAATATTACCGATTCAAACAGATTGTATATAACCGTAGTAGTAATATTAATTCATGTTTGTAACATCCTAATTTTACATACTACAGAAGGTAATGTCTGTCTATCTTAGCAGAAAAGAAAGTGGTAGTACTTTCAAAAACAACGGAAAAAATCACATGCTTCTCTTTTCATGTTTTCTCTGGTTGGGTTTTTAATATATTTTTACAGCAGGTAATATATGAAAAAAAATTATAGAGATATAGTGTATAAAATTACTATCACTTTACCTAAATATTTAAGTAAAATAAATTATGTTGTGAATAATTTTTAAAAGTAAAAGGTTATATGAAACTAATAAGCTACCTGAGCTAATGGCACAACTAAGGGTGATAAAACATTTCTAACATGATAACACATTTCAGAAAAAGTTTTCTTGACAAATTTTGAATAATCATAATGGTTGAATTTCTACTAATAATTAACCGAGTGACTTTATATGATCACATACCTGAGAAGATGGCTCAAAGCAAGAACGCCGAGAAAGAAGAAATACCCCGTGAGAAGGAGATTGATGTACTCTTTAGAGAAGAATTGGAAAAAGACATAGAGACCGAAGAGAGCACATGATGCTATAAGCGGAAACATGAGGGCATCCTTATTTGTCATTGTTTCATGTCGTTCACCAGCTTCCTGTAAAAAAAAAGTTACATTAGACATTATTCTTCAAACAATTCACCTGTATCGGAACTGTTAGAATATGGCAATTGTATCTGGCACTGTTAATACATTTATTATAAAGAGTTTCTATATTTGACAACAACAAATTACAACTACCATGCACACAGAAGTAAACCCATCACAGGGACTCACTGAATTGTTGGTTTTTATATATGCCAAAATGCATTGCAAGCGGGTGTTATAACAGCGACAGGTGAAAGTTTGTATATATCTTGATGGTTGTCACTGTATTCTGATTATACTGTGCTTACTATCAAGCACTGTGCATTTAATTTGCCTTTGCTACAATAGAAAATTTTACATTCATATGCTTAAAAATATACATATTAATCATACCAAACAAAATTAAAAAAAATCATTATAGAGAATTAACAACTGTCGATAATGATAGACATTAAACAGCTAAGGAAAGCAATATCTTATAAAACACATGTGGTATATTTCCTATGTTTATCGAAGTTATTGCAAAAAATTGCACATAAAGTTAATGTTTCCAAATATTGCAATTATTTCATTACTTTATGTTATAACATTCATCAGACATTGTTTCAAGTAAGTTGCTTCGTATGCGAAGAGGAACGTATGCCACGATGACGTTACGTGCCTGTTTTCTATTGGAGCCTGTGAACGTTACTTCGTGCATGTAATAAAATCATACTAAAAATACATAAGTATATCTCTAAACTTACCTTCTGGTCGTTTAAGTACTTGACTGATCTAAAAGACCCGAAGAAAATGGGTAAAATAGCCATTACAACTAAACTTAAATAGGCGATCGCAACACCTTCGATGCTCGCAGGAGGCTTGTCGGTTGCATTATGTATGGCGTCCTTAACACTATCCTCTATGTTCAATGGAATATCTGTTGCAGAATCTGCCATTTCTATTTGAAATTTTGGCAATAATACGTGTTTATACGGTTCTCAAAATCAAATCCGCTTTGACTGTCTCAGGTACACCTACCTACTTTGACAAAAAGTTGACAAGTGTACAGTTAGCTTTCTTAAGTTGTCAATATCTAAATAGAGCTGTGACTAATTGAGACTAAAAACTGAATATATTGTAGTGTAGGTGCCTTCTTTAGTACTATTCTCTACATTGGTTTCTCTACGGATTAAAAGAATACTAAAAATATAACTAAATACCCCATGAAATTACCATGTTTATGAAATTAAATAATGTGTCACAAAAAACAACCGTGATATTAATGGCACTAATATATTTTAACAAATTAATTTAGTTTTATTTTTAAAATTTATCAACTCAAAATCTTATCATCAATATCTACGCTTTAATAAAATTGTTTATCGTTATATAAATTCATACTCATTCATATAAATTCTAAAAATATATGTTTGCCTGCTCAATTTATACCAGTGGTTGTCACACTTTTCTGGTGAGAGTCACATTGATCAATGTGAGATAATACTGCGCGCCGCACTTTTATAGATACAAAAAATAGTTGTAGCTGTAGATTTTGTATGGCAATAATAACCTATGAACTCATTTTATGACGTCCATTCACTAACCATTGTATTCATGTATTTCAAAGCAACTAAAATTCTAATTTGAAGTTAATTGGAAATGATCGGGTTTACAGAACTAAAATGAAGTGTTTTCAGAATAGTTGTGTTCTGAAATTATTGGTTCATGGTGTCAGCTACCTAATTCTATAATATTCTATTAACAATGTACATATTATATACATAACGAAAATAAAAATGAATACGTAATATAGATTGAAAAGAGATAGTAATACTTTCTGGTTTAACATAGACCAGCGTTTCTCAACCTTTTTTACGTGTGACCCGTAAAAAGCCAAAAAGATAAATAAAAGTCACTCGACCCCGTACTATAAAATCACAATAATATTTTAATTGTTTATTCATAGGTTTAACAACTAATTTTTATTTTTATTAGGTCTCGATATTGTATCATTTGAAAAAAATATTTTTTGTCTTCTTCCAGACTTATCATAATATTGGTCATAATCAATTAAATATATATTATTTTTAAGTTACTAATTAATTAAAATATATAAATATATTTGGACGTATAAATCACGCCCGTTAATTTGAAAGTATTAACTTACGATTGTCCTAGGAGAGGTTTTAACTTGTGCGGTGTACTTGCTCAAACTTGTCAAATAAGCTACTCGTGCATCTCGTGGCACGTACCTACGCTATTACAGGTTCGTACATGTTAATTGCTTCAGTTATAAAACAAAAGGACGTGAGGCAGAGCTTCGTTGTTATTTACATTTTTAGTGAGGTAGATATGGAAGCAAGTATTTAATGTTTAAAAAAATAGGGAACGGTATAAAGTCTTTAAAAAGTTAAATTAAAATACACAAATTTGTCACAAAATTAAGTGTTCTTTCTACGTCTTGTAAAACGGTCAAGAAAAAGACCGGGTTATATAATGACACATATTTGAAATATGGATTGATTGCATTGGATAACAAGCCACAATCTGTTGTTTGTTTTCAAGTCCTATCTGCGGAAAGCATGAAGCCTTCAAAATTACTCCGGTATCTGGAAACAAGACACCCGTTTTTACAAGGCAAACCGTTACAATTCTTCGAGCGTAAGTCACTTGTTTTTGAAAAATCAACAAATTACTATAAAAAAAAATCCAGGCATAATGAGACTGCGGCACTTCATGCATCCTACTTAGTAGCACTCCGAGTCACGAGGGAATCTAAGCCCCATACTATTGCGGAAAGGCACATTTTACCTGCTGCCATTGATATGGTCCATATGATGACAAGTTCAGCAGAAGAAGCTAAAAAATTAAAAGTTTTTGCCATTCAGTTTGACGAGTCAACAGACATATCGAACTGGGCGCAATTTTTATGTTTTGTTCGATATGAATGTGAGAAATCTATTAAAGAAAATGTGATTTTTTGTTAATCAATTCTTGGCCGAGCATTAGACGAAGAACTTTATAACATATTTATTGAAGAACACAAAACGAAAACTTGGACTGGAATAAATGTATTGCAGTATGTACTAATGGTGCGAAAGCGATAACAGAAAAGAATGCTGTGATAGTAAAATTAAAAGATATTATGCCGCATGTGGGATGGATGCATTGCTTTCTTCACAAACATATGCTTGCCACACAAAAGATGCCGAACAATTTACAAAATGTTTTATCACAAGATGTTAAAATAGTTAATTTTATTAAAATCCGACGGTTGCAAATTAGATTGCTTTCCACGCTCTGCGAATAATTGGGTGTTGAAAACCATTCACTGCTTTTTCATTCTGAAGTGAGATGGTTGTCGAGTGGAAAAGTTCTGACAAGGCTTTTTGAATTGCGAATACAGGCGTACTGTTCAACAAATTCTGGTAAAAAATATTCCAATGCTATGTAGGACGGGTTTTTATGCTGGTCAAGTAGGACTTTAAGGATCTTTTCGCAATTAATAGAGCAGGTTTTTTATTCTTTGTATATTTAAATAATTATGGTGTGTACAGAGAACCGTGGGTTTTAATATATTGTATTATTTTTATTTCGTTTTTATTTATTAATCTAAATTCAATTCAATTGTCCTCGCGACAGCCTATCATATTCAACTGCATTATCATCAAATGTAAATATTTAATTCATCATTTGTCTGCTAATCTTGTTAAGTCCTTGCCTTATTCAAATACATTTTAATGCCAACCAAAAAGCAGAGACGGGCGGAAAAAAGTTCAGGCCGGGCAGCCGTTAGCCATTGTCGAAAATTATTTTCCGCAACCCGCTTCAATAAGTGGAGTCAGTACTCTGCTTACACTCGTGTTCCCATCCTAAATACTTCTATTTAGTTAACTTAGTATGTTTAGTATGAAAACACGGTTGAGCCATTGTCTACCATAACTTTTTGTTACGTCGCGGACCGCACAAATATCAGCCAAGGGCTCCCTGCAGTCTGCGGGCTAAAGTTTGAAGACCACTGATTTATACCGAACAGGGTAATTTGTAACATTGAAACATATCAGTGTTATTAAAAAATAGTCAAATAGCAGATGTGAATTAAAAAAAACTGTTATCCTCATCTCTATTACAGCTACGCATAAATTTGTCATTACTGTCAAAGTCAAAATTGAGAATATTCTCAACTCAGCTGTATAAAAAGTATCTTGTAGTTTTTACTTTTTACCAAAACAATATTCTATTTTTTGCCGGATAATTTATGACCATATTGCGATAAAGCTTTAGTAAAAACTACATGAAATAAATTTTCTGGACGATGGAAGTGTTGGGCAGTGCGGAGGAAGGTTTTGTACGGGAGTGGGCACCCTGTTCACACATTTTAAATCTAATCCCACCTCGGATACAAACGGGGATATTTTCTAATGAGTTAATGCTAACATGTGTAGATGCTGTGAACGAATATATCGCTCTTGGTACAAACGTCGGTTTGGTGTACTGGTATGACAGAAAAAAAGGGAATATTCAAAAACTTCGGTGCGAGGTATGAAATGAACCCTTATTTTGGAAATTCTCTATGTGAGTTTTAATTTCATTGAAATACTGTGTTCATTCAAAATTTTATTCGAATTATTAGTGTATAAATAAAATTAATGTAACTTCTATAAAATCTGCCTATACTGTGTTTGTTCTCATATGAACACTACATAAATATGTATAAAGTTCAGATAGAAAGTTTATACCCATAATATTTTATGTATAACTTGATGAATAATTAATTACATCTACTTAGCAAGTTGAATATTACACACTATATAAAGTAAGAAATTGTGTCAAGGTTTGATTTGGCCATTCAGTGTTTAGACTATTGCACTTGTAATTGCTTATGCAATTATAAAATATTTATACAGTAATAGTTAATTACTTAACTTTCCATTGCTTCTGTTAAATAAACTTATTAAGTCTGATTCATATTGTAACATGTTTAAAACCTTTTAAGATCTTAATATATTCTCATAATTAATAAATTATTGATATATAATGTTTGTAGATATCTGATGAGCAATGGTCTGCCTGACTTTAATTTACAAATAAATAAAAAACAGTCCCAGTATAGGATAGTAATCTCTGTTATCTGTAAACATATATTTTATAAAATTCTTGTGTAGTAATATTATAACAATGTTTCCAGAATTAACTAAGGATGTGTCATAGAAGATGTTACTTTCACATTTGTAGTGAAGTTAGTACACAGTTAGTAGTACTAACTGATAAGCAAACTAAGATAACAACCTTGATGTAAACAACTAGATAATGATATTTAAATACACTTCATTAATTGGAATTTGAACAATTACTTATTAAGGTAACACTTTTTTTAGTGTTCCTGCATTTTTTCTTATTTAACGTTTCAACCTTTTTAGTTTTATTACATACAGATTATGTTTGAGATTTTCTAAGTTTAAAATGTACTCTGTAATTAAATTAAGTATTTCCCATAATAAATATTCTTGTTGTGATTATGCTTTCTAAATATTTTTGTTTACAAAACTTGTTCTAGGGTACTTAATTGTTTATTTCATGGTACTTGTTTAGATTCCTACACAATCAACATGACAGTATCACACAAAAGTATACATTTTACATGATACTAAGTTTACTACAATATATTACTTTACCTCTGTTGTAATCTATAGGGGCATTCCCTTTTGTTTGTGGTTTGAATAACGTAACTTTTACTTAAACAGGAAATCAATGGCTATTGCATGACTAATAACTTTAACAAACTTTTTGTTAAATAACATCTCCTATATACTTACTCAAGACTTGTAGTAAAAAATGAATATACATAAATCCAGCCCACTTTCTAACCAGCTCTTTTCTATAACTAGTGTGTTTTCTGAACAGGTTATAATCTATTATATTTTTGGTTTTTTTATATGTGCTGGCGCTAGGTTCTTCATGCCTGACTATGTTGCGACCACCATTTACATGATGATGATAAGCCCTTCATAGTGACATGTTTAGGTGCATCATGGTCCGGTATTAACCAGTTTAGATCCAGGAGTTAGTGAGGTGTATTAAAACACTCTCGCTATGTATTATTCCCACATCACCAATTCATTAAATTGCAATATCAGGAACATTCACTCTAGCAGATAGAACTCAAGTGTGCCTGTGTTGGCTCTACAGAGCCTTATATAGTCGTTCCATGCGATCTGACATGTGGTAGGTGAGAGATGGTCCCACCAAATGTAGGTGGATTATGTCTTAAGGTGCCACCAGATGTGTGGCGAAAATATTGTTATCAGGTGTTAGGGCAATTGAACTGGACTGTATAATAATACAATTGTTTATATGTTAACATGTGTCGTCTTTTGAGATCAGCAAAATCAAGACCTATCAGTAATTTACATGGCAGATGTAGCACATTTTGATGTTGCAGAATGTTGTTAGATTCATATTTATAAGATGTCATGATTGATCTTGATATGTAAGTTAATTTAACATCATATGAATTGCAGTTATTTTGTCATGCTATACATATAAAAAGAAGACTTGACAATAATTAAACTTAAACAAAATGTTGTGACCGTCTGAATTAATTAATTTTTCTTTTATAAAACAAAAGTAAATATTTTAATGAATTACATTTGAATTCTGCGCTCCAGTGAAGTTATTACGGCTCAGTGATTCGGCAGAATTTCACATTGATGGACAGTTTCGAAACCCACCTATTCAAGTCTATAGTAAGCCATAACTTCCAGAGAAGGAATATTTTTTTTTTCGAACCTAGCTAACGCTGTTGACCGGAAAGGCCTTTATAGCTTCACCGTGAATTTAGGGGCGAGTGCTGAAGGCACTCAGCCGCAAAAGGTGACTAGCACAAGGGCTACCAAAATGGCACGAACCTCGGCTTGGCCGTCACCTGAGTGTAAAACTCTCTCGCGAGTTCGAACCTAGCTATTCCCTACATTTTTTTATTAACATAACAAAAAAAGGTTCCTTACAGGACCTATGTACCTGCGTGTTATGTGCAGGAGTGTGTTTGCAGTGTTGTGTGTGTAATGCTCGAGGTATGAGCAGTGTCACTGTATCGCGCTGACGGCGACGTCAAGAGCCTCCCCAGTTGGGGAACGAGACACGTCTTGGGTCGCCGCCTGAGGGGGACCCGGAGAGTGTCACATACATTGTAAGGAAACCTTAGCATGGTGGTAGAGCAATTTCTAATAATGCCTGCCTGGGTAGATACTGCCCTCAGTTTGAAAAATTTGGACCAAGGACCAATAGGACCAGTAGTATTAATTGAGAGCCAGTGTATTTGTCATCCTGAACCACATTGTCACATAACTTCTTGTGAGATAGTGGTCAAAAGGTATGGTCACACTGTTTTTTTTTCTAACCTGGCTTCAATGTAACTTAGGGAACGAGTGCTGAAGGCACTCGCCGCAATGGTCAAACTGGTAAACACGTAACATTAAGGTTACTGCTTTCTAATTCTTCGTACCCTTCCAGGCGGCAAACTCTCCAATCACATATGTAAAGATTGTAAGCACAGTCGATTATATGGTCGGGGCTGGTAATGCTGCAGGGCAGGTGACAGTATTCCAAATACCGAAAGAGCACCCGGAGAATGTGCCAGACACGTTCAAACCGAAAGTCGAGCCGAAGGTCGAAAGGTGAGGGGTTAATTTGAATTTAAACAAATTAAAAGTTTTTTCTTTTACGACGCTATCAAATTGTTTCCACAAAAAAACATTGTTCAGGGTTAATAAACAAATTATAGTGGTTGATTTGTTAACGCAATCGAAATGTCTTCATTTGAAGTCCGCTAGTCGAAATTCGGATATATTTAATTGAATTAGTCAAGTATTTGTTGATAGTGAAGTAAAATAGTAAGGATAACTGAAAACGTTCTAGTATTCAAATATAGAGAAAAAAAAACAAGAAAAAAACGTGTGCACTTTACATGCGGTAAAAGTAAAATCCTTCAAAAAAAGTGAACCCATAGGTATGATTGATAACGACGACGAGGGTTGAAGTGGGACGAATATATAAAACATTGTATGATGTATTCTGTCTCATTCTCCCACACGTTAAATCCTATAGATGTGTGTGTTTGTCTCTTTCTAATGTCGCTTTTTTTTTTCGTTTCATCGAGTTACAAACGGAGTGTTTACTTTAATAACCCACTTTTTATACAGCGTTTAAAATCGTCAGTACTTCGTGAGCTCGGCATCACAATTGAGTTCATGTCTTTTCACGAAAATACATTTGTCCAATACTGGACTGTTTATAGGCTGACATTGCTTTTATTATCAATCTAATATAATGTAGTGAGTTCAGCTGTTTTTAACTTGTACTGTGCTTACATCAGGCACTGTGACGTCACTTTGCCTTATAATGAAATATCTAATGGAAATGTATTTTTCAGGTACACAATAGGCGACTTGCACAAAGGTAAAATAACTGCTATAGAGTGGTCAAAGAACGGAATGCGTTTGTTCTCCGGAGACAATAATGGGATCATTATTATGACAGAAATCGATTTTTATATGGTGAGTCAAGTTTCTATTATGTGGTAGTCGATGCGTGCGTGCGTTATTTCATGCGTGTGAGAAAATAATAGTCTTGAGTGATGATAGCTCTGTGGTAGACATAGGTTCAAATTCATCTAGATCATTATACTCTTGATATTTTGCTAGGATATTATCTAATATCCCCTGGCTATCAAAATAAAAAAAAATCTTTATTCAATTTAGGCTCTAAGAAGGAGCTTATGAACGTCTAAAACACTACCACCGGTTCGGAAAACAATCCAGTCGAGAAGAGCGCAGGCGAGAAACTCGATCTGGTTCTTTTTTTTAAATGTAATATCATTTTTTTAATATAAAAACTATACAAATCAATCTTAGCAAATGTTAGCGGGTGCACAGAGATGTGGGTTAATTCCAGACATCACTATCGTTCACGTAATGCTCCACCCTGTAATAACCTTTTGAGATTAAAACTTGCTTGACATAATACTTGAACTTATTGTCAGGTAACTCGGTAATGTTACTTGGGATCTTATTGTAAAACTGAATACTATTACCTATAAAGCTTTTATTACACTTACTTAACCTAAAGCGTGGGACGGACAACTTGTCTTTACTTCTAATATTAAAATTATGACGGTCATTCACTAGATCTAGCTTATCTAAATTTTTACGAATACGCATTAAGTTATCGAAGATGTACTGGGAGGGGAAAGTTAAGATATCATATGATTAAAACTTGTTCTTTAGAGATTCACTCATCTCAATTCACACGATTCACACGAGATCATTACTTAATGTGTTCCGGCAGCATCATTTGAAAGCCATTATTGGTTGTGTTTACAATCATGGGTCACTTAATAACAAGTGAGATTTTGGTCATAGTGTTGGCTCTGTACCCATATAAGAAAGAAAAAAAAAATGGCCGTTGGAATTTTATAAGCCTAAACAAATATATTTTTATACGGGCGTTAAAACCGTTACCAAGTCGGATGGTGCACTTGTGGCTTGTCATTGCTCCTATTAGCAGTATATTTTTAATTAGATAGAGTTATGTGAACTGGAACCGACCTAAATTTCGAGAGAAAAACCTTTGGAGTGTTATTACCATGCTCAATGCCGATTTAGATATACAGTAATACCTCGCTTAGCGCGACCCCCGTTACGCCCGGTTTCACTATAACGCGAATGTCAAATTTCGCGCTCAAATGCCTCGCATTACGCGAAAGAGTGCGTATGAACATAATGTAAAGACAATAGATGTATTTTTCCGTAAAAAATAAGAGTACATATTGCATAAAGTGTTCTTAGAATTAAAGTGATTTATTAAAATGATTTGTATTTTTTTGTATTAAATTTTGACGTATGTTTAATCATAAACCTCGATATACGCGAATTTCAGTTAACGCGATTTTTTTCGGAACGTATCCCTCGCGTAAAGCGGGGTATTACTGTATTGCCCTAAATGATACATATAAGTAGGTAAAAAATTTAGTTTAATATAATGATATAATTTAAAAAATCTAGTGATTTTTACATTCGTTTGATAGAAAAATCTTAAAAAAAACAAAAAAAATCTCATGAGTTGGTTGTTGTTTGTATAACTATGTCGAATAAACGCCGTAAAAGTGCCCGCACGTGCTTGTAAGGCCTAATGGGAAGTTACTAGAGAAAACTTGCTTTCTTAAATCACACACTTTTTGAGTATATAATTTGTTTAAGTGTGTTATTTATATAACGTAGTAGAAACTAGCTTCTGCCCGCGACTTCGTCCGCGTTAATTTTAAACTAAGATCTAAAGTGAAATGACATTATTGTAAATTAGATTTTTAAAGAACTACAATTATCTAGTACTTTACTATATATCTCTTTAGTCTACGCAAGCTACGATAAATGATCGAGTATTAAATGCAGGACGTAAAAACAAAACATAAGCGAGTGAAGCCACAAATTCAGCTTGTTAATTAATTAAATCTGTCTTATTCCCACATTTAAGAGTACACTCCTTACACATTTGTAAATAATATTAAAAACACTACAGACTATATTATTATCCGTTATCAGTCAATAACATTGTTTGACATAATTATTAGATACAATGAATTATTTAAAGGCAATTTCCACATTCGATATCTCCGCGGGGAACATTGACATCGACGTATTTGTTGTCTTTCGTCATAATATGCGTTAATATTGTATTGTAACGTATACGATAATAGATTGTTAGTGACATTGCGCAAGCAAAATAAGCTATGTGAAAATATTACTTTTTTTTTTAGGCAAGTTAAACAAGCAAGAGACGATAAGACTCAGTGATTTTTTAATCAGTTAAGTAAAAAAGTAATTATACATTTTTACTAGCTGTTACCACCCCACGTACCAATTTTAAAATTCCGCACAATTATTCATTACGTGAAATGGTTTTTGAATAATCATTGGAAAAGAATAGACTCTACTTTCTGTACAGAAACAAAATTGTTAAAAAAAAAAAAAACACTCACAAATTCAATTGTCGCTAAAACTGACAATTGAATCGGATTTTGTTCGCAATTTTTTACGCGAAACTCAAATTATTTTGCCACAAAAAGCCCTTTCAAAACCTTTCCGGAGATTAGTCGGACAAACATAAAACAATTTTTGAAATCGTATTTTCGGCATAAGTTCCGTATTTTCATTCATATGTATTTAATAAAAACTTGTTATTTTATTAATACAAATAGAAACTTCAATTTGATTTATTTCTATAGACAATAGTGTAATAGGCGCAATGACCATAATCTCATAGGATCGAAAGTGATTACGCGGTCCAAGATGCTAAGTGAGGTATTTTGTAACAGCACCTGTGCAAGTCAATGGAGATTGTAAACGAACAGCACGAGATAGTCCAGATAAGTTACTACCAGAACACGCTGGTGGTGTCCAGCTTGTACCGGAGCATCGTCTGCGAGCGACGAGCCGGGGCTGACGGCAGGGCGTCCTGGCACGTCACACAGTTAGGCAAACGAGATCGGAAACGGTGGGCAATCACTTTAAATAGATTACGAATGTCGTTAATAGATGGCGCTGTTCGATTGATTGCATCACAGTGTTAATGTTTTCCCTTCGGTTTCATATATAGGTTGCATAAATAACGCACAGTGTTAAGTTTAAAAAGAGCCCTAATAAACGTACCCGCTGATACTTAAACATTTGACACACCTGAATTTAAGTAGGCGATGAAGGTCTCAATTGTTTGATTTTTTTCTAAGCTTATAAAAGAGATATCTCTATAAAATATAGTTATTGGAATACACCCATAGACACTTTAGAACAGTGATTCTCAACCACAGTGCCGCGGCACTTTTGTGTGCCGCCAAATTTCAAAAGTTTGCCGCCAAATTATGCAAATATATAATAATGTTAATATTATTCAATTATAGCATTTAAAAAGAAAAATAGTTTTAACAACATCAATTCAAGTATGCAAGGGTCTAATGAAAATATCTTAAACTCAACCGATAAGCTGGTGGTATACAAAAAAACAAATAACTTTATGGAAAAATAAAGCTCAGGAAGGCAATTTAGAAAAGTTCGAGTCAGTCCCTAAAGACAGTTATAAAACTATTCAATTAATTTTTATTGATCATTTAACAACATTAGAGGAGAGAATGATTCATTATTTCCCAAAATTAGATATTAAGAAATTTGATTGGGTTCGTAATCCATTTCTCAAAGGGATACTTCTGTATTTGACTTAACTTTGAATGAAGAGGAAACACTCATTTTGCTTTCCAATAATCCAGATTTAATTTTAAAACATTCAGAAGAATCAATTAATTCATTTGGAATTAACATCAGATGCGATTATCCAATGATAGCCAAAAAAGCTTTAAACATATTATTACAATTTCCATAGCTTATTTGTGTGAATTCGGATTTTCAGCATTAGTCAACATTAAAACTAAAAAAAGATCAAGATTGTTAAATGTAGAAAACGATATGAGAGTAGCATTGTCATTTTTACGACCAAATATAAATGAAATTATCAAAAAACATTAAGCTCAAATTTCGCATTAAAAATATTTTTATTTTTAGTAAGTAAATAATTTTTATCTTTTACTTTGTGTGCCGCCAAATTTTGAAATCGTTAAATATGTGCCGCAACAAAAAAAAGGTTGAGAATCACTGCTTTAGAAACTTGCAATTTGCGAGTAGCTTATAATAGATGTTGAAGGTGATTTTTTTTAAATGAAAGTGTCCTCATTTGGCATGGTTACACGATAATTTGGAAAGAACAATGAGTTCCTTTACGCTTGGTCTGATAACATTATAGACCAAAAGAAAGGCATATACTCGTATGCAAGAAAAAGCGACAGCAATAGTTTCATCACGTTGTTGCGGTGACGAAACCGCAAAATTCATATAAATTATGTTGGAGTTGGACGTCGATCGGTTGTTTTACAGTAATACCCCGCTTCACGCGAGGCATACGTTCCGAAAAAAATCGCGTTAACAGAAATTCGCGTATATCGAGGTTTATGATTAAACATACGTCAAAATTTAATATAAAAAAATACAAATCATTTTAATCAATCACTTTAATTCTAAGAACACTTTATGCAATATATACTCTTACTTTTTACGGAAAAATACATCTATTGTCTTTACATTATGTTTATACGCACTCTTTCACGCGCGAATTTGAGCGCGAAATTTCAAATTCGCGTTATAGTGAAACCGCGCGTAACGGGGTCGCGCTAAGCGGGGTATTACTTTACTTTGTGCGTGGTGGGTGTGTACGTTGGTTGGTCAAGATTGGTCTGTGTTGGTCAGGCTGTGCGAGGCGGGCGCGGTGGTCAAGCACTCGTACGCAAGCGGTAGCGCGGAGGCGCTGTACTGCGCGCGTCCCGGCCTGCGTTTGTGGCGAGCCGATCGCTCCGGGGAAGTACTGCAGACCCTAATATTTAAGGTGTGTGTCGGTTGTCCGTCTCCAAAATTACGTTGTACATACTGTAGAGAGTGTTATGTACTCTAGTGTCTAAATACTGACTGTATTAGTTTATTGTTTGGTTCGAGGGTTTTCAAATTCAAAAAACTTTGATTTTTCATATATTGAGCGACCAAGGCTACCATACAATATGAATTGCGTAATGTATGTGGTAGTCGCAGGTACCATTCCAAATATAATAATTAATAATAACTCCTAATCATAATAGTAAGTAAAGAAGCACTTTAACTGCGATAAAAATTATTAAAACCGGTAATTATAAAAAATGTAGTATTATTAAGATGATACACAGAAAGCGTTAATATCTTTCGACCTTTAATTTTTTTTTTTTTTTTTGGACAAATGTATTTTTTTACGTTAAATTTATAATTAAATCTTGTTTTATTTTTGTACAGTCTCTTTAATTTTGTAATTATATTTTTTTGTTTTTTATATATAGAGTACTTAGAAAACACTACTTTATAAACCTTACTTGTAAAAGACATTTTCATTTTGGATTTTTATGTGTAATGTTGTTGGAGTTCGAAAAATAAAGAATTAAAAAAAAACTTCTAGGAGGCGGTATCGAACCCGCTTACGGTAGCGGAACTGCTAAACCCAACGCAGCAGAGGCATTCGCTATCCGAGCACGAGCTCGGCCCTCTCTATGTGTTCCGAGAACACTTCCTAGTGTCTCATGACGACCGACTGCTCTACATCTTGGACCCGAGGTCACTTACAGCCGTCGCGGTCGTCGACCAGCTCCGAAGGTCGGCTATTACTTAAATTAATTATTAAAAAAAAAAAAAAAAAACTAAAATAATTGCATGACTTAACAGTACAATATAGAACAAGTTAACTAGTTAACATCCCCCTTACCTATTGCATTGTGGGACTTCGGTCTCACTAACACAATAGGTAAGGGTAGTGCGTAAATGCATTTTGCCAATTCAAAAAAAAAAAAAAAAAAAAAAAAAAAAAAAAAAAAAAAAAAAAAAAAAAAAAAAAAAAAAAAAAAAAAAAAAAAAAAAAAAAACAAACTAGTTAACACGTTGAGTGCCATAGCGGGCACCGGTGCCCGCCATCAGTATTTACTATTACGCCGTAACGGTCACCGGTGGGAGCCTAGGGAGACCTGTTATCGTTGATTCGTTGATTTTCACCTTGTAGATGATCCGTGCGGCCCTGCTGAATAATGTTTAGTGCGTAACACCTCAGGAAATGTTAATAGTTTGGTAGTTATCTGTGTTTGTGTTCAGAGAAGGGTAATAAATTAAAATCAATCATTACTTTTATAAAATGTTATAATAAAAGTAGGTTATTTATTGTCCATGATGAAACCGATCCCAAAAAAAAAACCACTTTAGGACAAGAAAAATATCCTACGGCGTTTTCTTTTCTATACAAGAACTAGTAGCTCGTCACTTTGGTCACTAGTATTACTGGATACACTTGATTTTCCATCGCTCACAACATCATCAATATCTTTCAAAATTATACCAATGTTACTTTCATTAAAAGTCATATATCGAGATTCAACGTTCTCCAAATACGATAAATCTGCATGCGATAACTCAAAAAATCATCATAATCCATGTTTTTTTTGTCGAATTTCTCTAACAAAACACTATGTGAATTTAAAAACGAATGAAATAATAATCGAATCACTAATTACGTAGTACCAATTATAGCGAGATGCGCGCGAATTGAAAAAAATAACGGCCGCACAGGTGACAGTTGACGCGTTTAAAAACGTGTGAAAAGAACAGGCGACCGTCGCCATGATCCGCGCGACGCGTCATCAATAAAATATTTCATTTTCATTCAATTTGATCACAAAACGAAAAATAAGTTAGATATCTTTATATATTTCGTTAGATACTATAATACCTAATTACGTTTTGGCCTATTTGAAAAATTTGTGTGATAAGCTTGGCATTCAACGTGTTAATAATGTCGATAAAAATAACATTATTTATCACGTGCAGTAAAGTAATCGTGAATAAAAAAAAATGGGTGCGTGTACTTATGTACGCGCGTGAAAAGTTATGCTTCTTTGGCATCATTAGAAACTAGTTTTTAATTGCATGCAAATAATAATAAGTATTTAACATTAATAATTTAATAATATTTAGTGTTAATTATATTAAATAAGAGTATTTTAATTTATATCAATAAATAATACATACGGATAGTTAACCTCAATTATATTGGAGCACTTGAAAAAGTATATAAGCCCATTTTTTTTTCACTAATATTCACAAATAGTAAGTGATATCAATCAAAATATTCAATTTAAATCACTACTGAATATAATTTATTAGCACATATATAATTCGCACTTGTATGAAACTAAAACACGTGTTGTGAATGTATAAACTAGAAACATGTTGATAAATATTATAAATATGAAAACAGTGATCAGAGGTGACGAGCGTACCAACATGCGCGACTAATATCGAGGTTCAATTTCTATTTTGTTGGTAGCTTTTTTTTCGAGACTTAATGAGCGGTTAAGCAGATAGCTTCATACTGTTAATTTCGTCTCACAGATGCGCGCGCATCTTAAAATTTCACTCTCATCATTTTTTCATAACGCGCCTAAAGAAGTATAACTTCAATAATATTTTGAAGTGATTATGGGAGGGTGAACCGCTTTCGTTAAGTAACGCGTTACGGCGCCAGTATGTCTAGCTTCCCTCTCTCTCACGCATACGGTAGGCAGGCTCCTCCTCTCTCACTCTAACCCACAGCGCTAGCCGTATATCGGAAAGACGCTTCCCTCTCTCTCTCTACTCAGTGTTTAGTGTGCGATAGACATATACTGTTGATTCAGTTATTACACTAATAATGCACATGCACTAAATTCTAATGGACATATTCAAGAATTGTAACTAAGAGTAAATATATTTTATAATGAATAAAAGATTTTATTAATAAAATAACATTTCCTTACATTATCATACTAATATCCATAAATTTAAGTATATAACCTAAGATTTTCTGAAGTTAAACAATTTTAACCCCTTGAGCACTAATCTGGCGTTTACGCCAGCTTTCCGTTGTTTTCCTATTGTCTCATTTTTATGGGTAATCGACATATTCATAATAAATAGTTCAACTTAGATTCGTTTAAAGGTATCACTTCTGTCGAGCGTC
Organism: Samia ricini; assembly: GCA_014132275.2. Lineage (NCBI taxonomy): Eukaryota > Metazoa > Arthropoda > Insecta > Lepidoptera > Saturniidae > Samia > Samia ricini. The sequence continues at coordinate 1,748,613 of AP028169.1, forward strand.
CCGGGACGCACGCTTTTTTTTTTAGATACGTATAGCACAGGAATTTTAACCGATTTTTTTTTTCGATACATTTTCAGGATCTTATCTGTCTGTGTCAGTAAATAAAGACGAGATATTCATACTGGAGGGTCCTCGATCCTTAGTCCGACTGGCGCACGCGCCTGAACCCGCTACCCTCGCAACAGGTTTGTTTGCCACTTCCAATATATAGCTTACAATAGATTAAAAAAACGACCTCATATTTAATTATTATGACAACACGATTTATAAAACCTGACGACATCCACACACTAATTGACAAATTTTAAAAAATATCGACATTGCTATAAGCCGTATAATTTTATCGTGGAGCCATATTCCTCGATTTCTAATTATACGAGGACAATTACATTATTGGACACTCTTGTCTCTCATAAGGGTTACCATTATCAAATAAATTATTAATTTCATTAACATAATAAATATCGATATAAGAGCATCTCTATTTTCTTTAAAATCCAAATATCGATGTAGCCGAATAACTAATATTGCAATGATCGAATCCTTTATATTAATTATAAAATTTATTCGTTTTATAACTAACATTAATTTTATTTAAAACTACAAAAGTGACTTAAATAATTCTGACATCTAAAATAGGACAATTTTAAATTTAGCACAAAAAACTTATGCAGTAGTTTCATTTAATGTATTTAAGTGTGATTTTTAATACATTTTGCAAACACGTTAAAGTATTAAAAGAGATAATTATTTGCAAGTACAGTCTTTTCGAAGTATATATTGCTTAGAATGACAGCTGTCAAACTAGTGTGAGACTAGCACTAATAGAAAGCACTGATCAACTTTGTGTGTGCATTCATTAATTTATTGTGGAATTTAATATGAAAATGGGAATATATATTAAATTGACAGTATTGTTGTGACAAAAGTACAAGAAGAGAAACGTTTGCTACATGTGGCAACATTTTACAGCATAAAAAAACAACATGTCGTGCACTTCTTCCAATGACAGCTGTCACTTTAACAATGATTGTGGCGCTTAATTTTTAGTTACCTCACTATTATTGTATCGATGTCGTTCTTTTTGTTATGTTGACGCATGTTTTTTTTTTAATTTCTGACATTAGAACTATTTCAGATCTGTGATGAAAGATAAAATTATCTTATTGAGATATATTAGTAAAAATAATAAAAAGTTTTCGCACAAAATCTCTTTCTATGATTACTTAAAGTGTATTTAGTCATATTTAAAAAAATAAATATTTTGTCTGTTTTCTGTACGTTTTTTTTTTTTAGTAAATTATGCAATAGTACATTATAATACAGTGTAACGATTATATAGGGACACTTAAGGGACAAGAAAAAAACAAATTTATTTTTATTAACCTAAGAATTTCAAAGTTGTAGAAAGTTTATCGTTAAATGGAGTTTACACTGTATTTTATTAGTTATTTATATACTGAAAGTAATTATTTAGTAAAAATATCCAGCATAAAATCTATGTTCTGTTTTTACTACTGACATATTTTCACTTTCAGTATTTAGTAATCTATCGCTTTAAACTGTAACTGAATTTCTTGATAAACTAAATATATGTAACATTTTACCTATATCGAACAATAAATTTTGATAAAAATTGTCTATGGAAAAAATTGATGTTTTATCTATGAAGTTTGGCTGTAAACATGTACACTTAGGGCCAATTTTTTGATCCGTAGTCAACTCGAGAAATGGTCAGATTTGTAACAAATGGTTAAAATAATGCCCTGGTGCGTTTTTTGATTGATAGTTAAGCTAACCATTTGTCAAAAATGTGACTATTTGTTAAAAAATTTAACCATTCAGCTCAGTCGGGTTAGCAAGATGGCGGATGGTCAACTCTAGTGCGAACAGCTGTTTCTTTGCTATTGTGTAACATTTGAAGTGGATAATTTGAAGTTTCATTAAATAACATTTTTTTTAATGATTTGTTAAATAATTACAACGTATTGCTATTTATTATCTTTTTCGTAATATTTTTGTTTATGAAATTTGTTTTTCATAAGAATTCAGTATTCCATTATGTAATAGTATATTAAGTTCGTACAAATATTTATTTGGCTTGTAAAATATATTAAATTCAAGAATTAAATTATAAAATCAAATAATTTTAGACAAGACGAAATAAAAAAAAGCTAATATCATTACAAAATTATCACAAGAAATAATAATGGACACAGATGTTCGAGAGTAGCTCGCGACCCTTTGTTTTTTTGTAATGTTTGTTTGACAACTCAAATTATGGACCCTGACACATTTTACTCGGAATGATCATACAAAAAAAATTACCGGAATCAAAAGTATTCTATTATACAGTTCATTTTATTGGCAACATAAATAAGTATTGCTAAATTTAACCATAGTAGATTTTGTCATCAAAAAAACGCATTCTGATTATAACCATTGGTTTGTGTAATAGTAATAGTAAAATTGACAAATGGATATAGTAACTTTGACTACGGATCAAAAAATTGGCTCTTAGTGTTGTGCTTTGGTTTAGTTACGTCCCTACTTGCATGCATGCGTACTTAAGCATATTATGATATATAAATTGTACTTAATGTCGACAATTGCTTAGGACGTTTACGTTATATTTAAAAAAAGAATTTAACTATACAAAAAGTATAGATCTATTAAAACTTAATTTTTTACATATCGATAATATATCGACATCTCTAATTATAGACATACATTTGTGTTGTCATATTTCCAGTACAAAATAACGCATAAATTTTTATAGTACCTACATGTCGTTAATTTTAAAATTATAAGTGCCATTTATTGTGTTAATTTGGACTATACCATGTTTTATCGAAATCTATATATAACTATAAAATCGATTAAAATTAGGATAACTTATGAGATTAATATATTTCTCAACGTTTTTCTGGTTAATTTAATTATACTTACTTATATGATAATAGTGCCTTAAATAATACTAATACCAAATTAAGACCAATTTAGTTATTATAGTCTAAGGAGAGAGTTTATTTTTCGTAACGTTTTATTATTTAGGATTTGATTTAATTATTTTTATATAGATAGAAAAAAAATGAATAACAAATGAATCGCGTTGTGACTCATTCCACGTTGTGACAATTGTAATTAAGTTTTAAGTGTTACCAAAACATTCCGTTAGTTTTATTACTGAAAATATTTTGTTGCTATTCCCTTTCGTTCTAGAAGTAAGTTAACTGCTTCATTTTTTATATGTACGTATTATATATTATATGTACTTATGTAAGTATAAAAAGGTGACTAAATAATTGAATGATTATTATGATTATATTATAATGTTGAATAATTGGGATTGAGTGATTGGTTTTAAATGAACGTATATAGGAGTAGATAGCTCTGTAGACGTTTTTCTGAATTTTACGGTAGAAGACGCTCGACAATTGTCGCGTTCAATATTCGTGGTGACTTTTTGGCTATCAACCAACATATTTTATAACTACGTATCATTTTCGTCCGTAAATAATAATAATTTATTTCCCCAAAATGTTTTTACAACAACATAAGGTTAACGCCTGTCACTTGAACTAGACTTTTTAGTCTGTGTCTCCGGCGTATACAATACAGAAATGCTAAATTTAGCACATTATTCGTGCGTATGTCTTGTTGCGTGTGGATGTGGTCCCCCGCCACCTCTTCGCCCGCCTCTCTAAGAGAGGCACACACCGTCCAAGAGGAAGAGGGGGAATTAACCACCTTGAAAGGCTATAACCACCTCTCCCCTCCCCCCGACACCTCTTCCCCCGACACCTCACCTACTCTCCAGTGCACGTGCACCGCTTCTCATCTCATCTTGCACCAGCAAGACATAGCGAGGAGAGGCCACCACCAGCCCCCCATCACACCAACCTGCACCATTACGGCGGAACCCTCGAGTAAGGTGCCCTCATCATCGGAGGCCGACAAAAACACTTCCCCCCCCCCCCATGTGATGTCGGTCCTCCCTAACAGCATACGCACAAACCGCACACTTTGCGCAGTCCACAGCCTTAAGGCCGTGAGCCCCGCAGCGGAAACACTGTTGCCAGCTATCGAAAACGCTCGTGCGTGCCCCAGGCCCATGCACCTAAAACATCGCATGGGCTTTGCCTCAAGTGAACGGACCTGAGCCACAATACAGCCAACCACCACCTGTCCCCTCTCTATTAACCTTAACCCCGCTTTTACCGGGAGCGACATAAATATCGCCATGGCCCCTCCTATCGCAATCCGAATTGGACCCGCCTTTACATACTCCGCCCTAATCTCCAACTCCTGAGACAGCCACCGCATTACCTCCTCCGACGACACTGAGTCCTCCAGACCCTCCAAGCGGAGCTCGATCCGCTTCGTTGGTCTGGAGACCACACCAACATCCTCCATAACCACCCGCAGGCTGGCTGCGAGGGCATCCGCACGTTCCATGCCACAGGGACCCGAGATCTCCATGATCCGGGTCCCTGCCGCAGTGGGGCAACACGAAACACCCTCGATTCCCAGGTCTTGCTATCCAAAACCTTGTGATTTACTTTTTTAATTCACCGACATTTACTGTGAATGGGTATTAATTATTTTCGTTCATAAATATATGGGATAACCAATTATAATCACAGCGCCATCTTTTGAATTCTAGTGTAGTTGTAAAGTATTGTTTGTGAAGACCTTTTTTTTTTTTTTTTTTTTTTAACTAGGGGAAATGCATTTACGCAGGGGAAATGCATATTGTTTGTGAAGACCTGACTCGGTCGATTCGTTCAGTATTGTAAAGATGGTACATACATCTTTTAGCGATTTATCTGCAAGCGGCGATGGCGCATCAGCGGTAGTACGGTCGGATTCCAAAACAATGGACGCGGGTTCGAGCTCACCTATCCAGCTCTAAAATCAGCCTGAGCTTTCGGCAAAGGAAAACATTTTGAGGAAACCATAGTATGGTATTAGGGAATTTTCTAATAATATCTACGACCCTCAAGTTTGAAAACTTGTCACCAAATACCAATAGGCGTGTCCAGCAGTATCACTTGAGGACCAGGCTTAGTGTGTTTACTACCTTGGAACACGTCGTTACTTAATATCAGATGAGATTGTGGTCAAAGCGCTATAAAAAAAAACTGTCTTGATACTTTGGCCTTGTCTAATTATCTATATATAATCACACTATAGGTAAGAAAATTAAAAAGAGTTTTCGCATATAAATAATATTTTATATTAATAAAAATGTCCTGCGTTTCATCCCACATATCATTTCCCACTGGTTGTGACTGTAATTACTTATATGAAAAGGTCTAGGTACTTATATTTATACAGATTCGTTTTATATTGACCAGTAATTCACGCACTCATCCGTTCGTTTGTTCGTTCCTAATACATTCCAGTCAATTCCATAATTAGAGTAAACTAAAGGAACAACTTTCAATAAAATCTCCTACCACAAGACTTGGATTTAAGTTTTATTCAATCACTAAGTAAATATGAACCCTATCAGTTGTTTATTGATAATTATAATATCGTAAATCTACCGGTCTGTTTTAACACACGAACGCCAAACGAAACAATTACTCGAACCTTATTGGTCAATAAAGATTGAAAATGTAATTGCACGCGTGTGATTGGTTGCGTGCATATTACGTCAGCCATGACACCGTGTATAAACCAATCAGCGCGCACGAGTTAATTCTCTTTGGTAGTTTTTTTATTTGGAGTAAATGGACAGAGTTATGCAAAGCAGAACCAACTCACAACTCTAGGGAGAAACTTTGTGGTGTTGTTGTCACGGTCAATATTACCCTTAACACGAGTTGGTTAAGTTGACTGTTTGTTTTCAAAAAGAATATCTATTGATTTTTACACTTTTTTTTTTTACAAAAATTCAATTATCCCAAAAGCATCTCGTATAGATAGTGAGTTGTTTCTAGATTGTATAACTATGTCCAAATGTAGTATCACTTTTTGCTTTATAATTAGGAGTTTTTCAAGTATTACGTAAGTAAAATTTTGCAGAAAGTTCGTACGCACCGCGTTTATTACGTAAGCATTGGCATAATTGATAAGAGATTTCGTCCTCCATGCCATTAAAAATAAGCAAAGCGTAGAATCCCTCACTCCCACTCGTTAATGCTTGCGTAATACTTGACCGGCCCCTTATAATGACTGTTTTTAAACGTTCCACGTTCATTGTTAAGCTTTTTCTATCTGTACTTATGGTGTTGTGATTATATGTTTTATTTTTTTTTATTTTATGTTACTGTAATCACTTATTACGACCTTCACGATTTGTTTTTGTTGTATTGATTTTTTTTTTTAATATTTATGTATGCTGTATAATTGTTTTATCTGTGTAATTCGATGTCAGCATGGCCATTGTACTTATATATGAATATACATTATTATATAAAAAATTATCTAGCATTTTTATTTCTTTCACACTATAAAGTTCACCCCGCTCCGTTTGTATATTCGTGTATACGAGCAATGGCTCTGTATTTCTATTAACTTATAATAGTATGATGTTGCGCTGGGAGATTTTTTTTTTTTGTGATAGAATAGTTATTTCAAGAAACAACACCTATTAATTTCAATTTACATGTAAATTCTTATAAATAGCAAAGAAGCCAATTAATCACAATTTAACCAAACAACAAATTACTGTAAACAAAAACACACATTACACATTTTATATTGTGTTAGACTTGACGTTATCTCACCTGATGTTAAGTGACGATCTGGCAGAGGATAATAAATAGTAAACACATACATAAAAGAGTTTTCCGGTAAATTTTCAAAATTGATAATGATAGCCAGAAACAAATTATTAGAACGCTAAAGCTATGCAATGGTTTGATTATGGTGCGTTCTTACATCGAAAGCTCAGGTTAATCATATAATAATAGTTACAGTATCACTGACCTATCGTCGATTCAATGGTACATAAATAATGTTGATACCAATCCCACAGAACAACCGATCAACCTAATGACGAAGTCATTAACTACGTCCTTACAACAAGCGGTGAATACGGTCAAAGACTTGACCCACATCGAACACACTGTCCCATACATAGCGAGTGTCTAGAACAGCCCATATCAATGTTCACTAAACACGATACCAATGACGTTATAAGCGGTATCGCGAGCGCCGAGGAATGCTTCGAACTGCCCCCGATCAGACATCTACCGGACGATATATCGGAGAACGTTCTAGAATCGATTGTGAACGAGTTCAGGGACGTTACCGACGCGGAGGAAGTCAGGAGGGCGAGGGCTGACGAGTTACAGCGGAAACTCAAATTGTACAATAGTATAATGGAGAGGAAGTGGGACGAAGAATTAATACACAGTCGGAGGAGTAGGAGACGCGAGGTGGGGGGCTCGGGGGGCAGTACGCCGCGCAGACCCACGCCCGTTAGGAGGGACGTCAGTTATACCAATTCTTGTCTCATGAATGTCAGTGTTTATGGGTGAGTTTTTCTTATTCTTTACTATTACATAAAGAAGTAAACCTGTGTTCCTGTTTATTATGGATAAACTCAAAAATTACATAGCTGATTTAAAAAAAAAAATTTCTCCTCCAGGAAGTTACATTATCATTATTATAGGCTATATTTTGTTACAGTGGACCCCCGGTAATCCGACAAACGTTTGCCAGGGTAGTGTCGAACTCCCGGTGGGTTCGCTGCAGGGGGCGACGCGGTGCTTGCGAAAGCCACCCCGTGTCGCCCCCATCCCAAATGCGGCGGACGGCCCCGGGGGGTTTTAGTGGGTATTTCCGGGCGCTTCACGCCCGGGTGAGTCCCACACTGGCACGGAACTCGTCCCTCCGTGCCCCCTCACCCATTGTATTGGGGGACTTCGGTCTCACTAATACAATGGGTAAGGGTAGTGCGTAAATGCATTTCCCCCTGTCAAAAAAAAAAGAAAAAAAAGGGTAGTGTCGAACTATCGAATTAGTCGGATTATAGAGTACTGCCTAAGGTACCCCTAATACGAATTACCGGGGGTCCATTGTATATTGAAGTGAAAACTACTTTAGCGGCGTTGAGCGATTCTCGGTAGGCGATAAACTAATAGGTTCGCAATAATTCTATGACAGCAGCTGTCAGTATAGCCAATATTGTGCCAGAAGGCGTTTAAGTGTTGCCAATATTTTCACTTCTGTCGGCAGTTCCGGCAAATGTGCCTCTAGTTTTAATGTATAATCTCATATTTTTATATAACCGTACGAAGCCGGGGGCGAGTCACTAGTGCTAAATAAAGTACAGTCCAATAAATGAGAATCGATCGGCAGTTGACATCATACATACTGGGCAACATTTATCACGAATAATAACTATAGGTAGGTCTGAATTTACACAATATGGCTTATGGTTGCAACACACTTGATATAGTAACGTTGCGTTGGCGTCTTATCCCGCTCGTTGTGTGTCGAAACCATTAGCACGGCACTATGACAGGTTTTCACTAGTTTTTGGTGATCGCAATCTAGTCGAGCTAAATAGGAAAATCATCTTGGCTGATATCTGACACGCGAAGAATTAAAAACGATAAAGTTAAACATTGAATTTGAGGAGTCAACCACTTTTTTACAAGGGCTGTATTTTCATGTCACTCGATTAGTGAGATTTTTGTAATTGGTAACGCCACCTAGTGTGGCATCTTAAAACCCCCACCCCTTTCCCTGTCGTGCACTACTTCTGTGTCGACCGCGCCCGCGCATACATCGCATTCAGATACTATATTTCGCAACCCCGCTATACCTACTTGTGTTCCTAACCGCGCCCGCGCCACTAAATCGGTGGTTATATTAGTTTTACGCAAATAAAATAAACTATACCGCATATTGTGGTGACGTCGTGTGTTGGCAAGTGTGTAAGGTGTCGGAAGCCCTTGTGTGTTGAGAGCTTTCGGGCGGCTTCGAGCGGATCTACAAGTCGAAGGCGCTTGCTGCTGCTGAGGAACAGGTCAGTGCACGACTTCCTTGTTCCCGCATCCACCACGCTTCCCTTGCCATTTTGGCCTACCGCGCCAGCTCTAGGCGTCTCCAGTAATAGTATAAATACAGCAATTTTTAATGGGATTCTAGTCTGTAACGCTCAATATCATGTAAGTATTTTTGATGGGTTTTTTATGGATGAGACTCTCTGTTGTTTATCATTTCAGTAACATAGATCAGCAGCAAGACGACGAACTACTCGAGAAGGAAATAGAAGAGAAAGAGAAGATCCTAGCGAAACTGCTCGATTTAGAATCGTTGAGCATCACAGTGCCGCAACCGGAACCCGAAGATACCGACGAACTGCCCCCGAGGGAAGTCGAAATAAAACCGGTAATGGACGACATCGATATACCGAAACCGGTGATAACCGTTAAAAATGAACACACACCGGTTGTCGATCTCGTACCGAAACTGATGAAGTTACCGAACAATTGGAACTTGGAGGGCATCGAGTTGAAATTGGATATGAAAAATGGATTTATAGATCGTGTAATATCACCGGATGATAATTTAGATAGCGAGTGGGAGATAATCTGATCTAGGCAGACGAAGTAGGGGGAATATACCTGTCAATTGTTTTCTGTTTTAAATTTTATTTCTCGTATACAAAACTGAAAGTATCTATAGAAATTATCATTAAATTTTACTTTAGCCAAGATTTAAAATGATTAAAACTTAGATAAAACCGTTTCACAAACTTTGTTACATGTCTTTACGTTGTCACATTGTCTCGAGAAATGTGTGATTCCCTCTGAAAATAAAATGTTTTCATAGCATTGAAGGGGGTTTTTGTAAGACACGAGTGAAAAAGTTTACTCAAACGCTCCTAAAATTTTGCAATTCGTTGGAGAAGCGTTGGAACACTTTGAGAAGCGCTGCAATATTTTAGCGTTTCTTTACGTATGTACTTGTTGAAGCTAGCATTAGTTGAACACGCGATAATATCCCGATAATTTAAGTGTCCTATATTTTGTAAGATGTATTTTTTTTATATGAAAAAAAATTGTTTACATACGCGGAGTTTATACTATTTGTGGAACTTCATAGAAAACTTATGTTTTTTTAAATTATCAATTTTAGGTTATCACGCAAACTTGAAGTTACATTATTAATCGTATAGATCACGGACTTTTTCCTTAACATTTTTAATAACATTCCTAAGGCTTAGAGACTATCAATTTGATGATGTCACGATGACGTCAGATTTATGTCATGTCTATGTCATTTTTGTGAAGTTCTCATCTACGATTCACTCAGGAGTAATTACTTATACATTGAATAACATAATATTAAAGTTGAATTTAAGTATGCGTGTTTGTTGGGTAAGTTACGAACTCCCTTACAAATTAATTTATTTAAATTATTATCTCAATTGGTGGCGAAGAAATTCTGGAGTTAAACTTCACCAAGTTAAAAAAAAAAAAAAACTAAAGGATATGACGGAAAAGATGCATTTATTTGTGTGTACGAGTATGATTTATAGATTGCATTGTGGATCTTATTATATATCGATAAAATCACTCTTAATCGATTTAAGCTAGAATTCGATATGACAAAATAAACTTATGACGTTAGTGTAAATCTTTTGACACTTTTGTGTACTTATTCGATACATAACTCGATTGTATTATACGTGAATGCAATTACAATTTTCAGCAGAAACTGAAACCGAATATTCGGATCCACTTGTGGCCGAAAGTGAAATTGAATCTTATGCAGTCAGTGATAATTTTATTAAAATTATTTTAGCTTAGTATTTTCCTCCTTTCGTAACAGATTATTGAGTTAGATTAAGTTAAAACAGAAATAACAATTTGTTACGAATAGTCATTAAAATTGTTCCGAATTACAGCGCCCGACATTAACGTTAGTTTCAACTGAACAGAATTTTCGGTTTCATAGCCGAAACTATATCAGAGGCAGAAATATGCCGAAACTTCTGTCAGTTACTAAACGGATTTAGTCGAATCATCACATCGAATCTGCATTAAATTATTAATCATTTTTTCGATTTTTTCATATAATTAGAAAGATCCTTCAAAAAATTAGAATTGAGCAAGATTACCTTTGATATAAGGGAGCAGTTTAATGTGTGCAGCTTATTACCTTATTAATTGTTTGAAAAAATGATAAAATCAACACGAAGTCTGTACTATAATGAGGCTATTTTATCGTTAGTTTACATCCTTATTTCTTAATAAATAACAATATTAACATAATATAATTAGATATATGACAAATATCATTATTAAGATTTTACTTACCTATTAGTTTTTTTACGCATGTTCAGGGCTACATTGGGGTTGCAAATGCTAAGGGTCCGTGTATAAATTAAAAATAACCAATAATATTTTTACACTCGCGGGGTGACTAAAAGACCGTGTTGTACGATGAAAAAAATTAATAAACATAAAAACACATAAAATAAGAATTTTGAGAGGAGATTCTATGGCAGTTCTTATGTAGCAAATATATTTCTTTTTTCTTATTCATTACGTTGAGTTATTTAACCTTAAAAACCACTTTGATGTACCGTCGTATATTCGTATAAAGAGGCAATTCGGGATAGTTTTGGCATCTACAACAAAACCGCTTTAACTTCCCAGCGCGGTCAGATTAGGAAACCTCAGGCCCTTTCGCCGGCTATTCGAAACGTCCTGAATTAACTGCGCGTTATTTATCCCCTCATTATGTCATTTTGGCAACATTTTACGTGAGATAGTTTTATTATTCTGCATAAGTGTGTTGACAATACGAAACATGATTTCTAGGTTGCCGGGAAATTTATCTATTTTGAATTATCCAAAATTAATAGTCGTACAAGCCGCACGCTCACTTAATACGTTACTGGACGAAAGTATAATAAAAAGGCAGGTTTTTGTAGATGAGGTTAGTCAAGTTTTATTTGTGAAAATAATTTCTTATGTAATCGAATTATCCATAAATAGCTTATTCGTATTTATGCATTGATTAATTTTTGTTTAGTGTTACCGGTTAAGTTAATACTAATCCTTTCAGGTAACCTTTTTATTGTACAAATTTGGATACCAACGATTGTTTTAAAATAGGTAATAGTAAATGGATCTCAGTGGGCATTCATGATATCGTCCGTTAAATAGAAAATTGAATGACGTATTTTTATGTCAATATTTGAAAAAATGTTTCCAATATTTTTTGTAAATATAGACAAGAAACCAACCTTTTTCGACATAATAAGACCTTGAGATTTATGTATATATTTATTAAGAAAATAAAATAGATTTTTTTATTTATACTTTTGTTATCTATTCAACGGTCGATATGAGAATAAGGTAAACGTTTTTTGTGATAAAATGACCAGGATATATTATTAAATCTCTTCTTTTTTTTGCACATTTGTGATAATAATAATAAAGTGATAATGTTTGCAGCTCGATTAATCGATAAATATGCAAATTTTATCGAATAAAGAATAATCTTACTTTGCATTTAAAACCCTTACAAAATGCGCACTTAAGTTAGTAGCTCAGAAAAGAATGAGTTTAGTTTAATGTTTATCACATTAGAGATTTAAGAATATGGTTTTGATATTTGACAATTTCCAAGTATTTTTTTTAATTCAAAATGGCAAACGAAGTCACCGTGAAAGTATTGACTGTGAATTTGGAATACATAATGGAATTAGTTTTTATTGTAAATTTGATAAATATTTTTTTTTATATATTTGTATCTGATTTGGCTACACAATAAAGTATTTGAAGTTAATCGTTTTATTTTCCTCTCCCGAGATTCTTAAACTCGAAATCTAAAAATTAAAAATTTAAATCGAGCAGATAAACCAGTAATCGTGAAATTTAAAACTCTGGATTGTTGAACTCTAGCATTTCTGGTAAAATAAGAAATCGTACTAATGATTCGATCTTAGTGACATGGACGCTTTTGGAGATTCGTGTGGAATTTAGTCTGTCGGTCGTTATCAAGACCTGACACCTGTTCGCTCGCATATTTAGGTACACGGTATCCTATTGAGATTTTCCCACAAAAGGTTCGATACCCACTAACTCTGATCGAAACCACGACACAGCTAAAACATCATATAGGCTATTAACCAGTTTTTCCTGCTCCGTTCCCCAACTGGGGAGGCTCTTGCCGCCGCCGCCGGCGCGTTACAGTGTCGCTGCCTGTGCATCAAGGATTACACGCAGTGCCGGTTTTACCACTACCAGCGCCCTGGGCGAGATTCCTACGGCGCCCCCTAACTACAATTCAACTTTATACGAAAAATGGCGATATGTGTAATAAAATAACCATTTATTAAAAAAAAAAAAAACATTTATTTACAAAACTAATAAAATTTTATCTTTTATTTCTCTTATCTATCGGCGAACTCTTTGATAAGGTTGACAAAGTTGCCAAGTTCGTCAATCTAGATTCAGATTTTGTCGATAGCAAATAAGTTTTGATCAGCTTAAGCTTAGAAAAACATCTCTCCCCACTAGCAACCGTTACAGGTATAATCAATAATATTCGCAATGCTATCCATACATTAGGATACAGTTCTTGCAAGTTGCGATCTTTGATAAAATTTGAAACGTAAGCAGGAGTAACCACATTCTGATTAGGCCAAAAATATTTCAGGCTTACAAGATCATCACACAACATACAACCATCTATATCTGAATTAGAGTTTACAGTTAACTTCAATTGGAGATCACCACAGTTTTTTTTATAAGTTCATATTATTCCGGAATTTCTTGTATATTGTACAAAAAAGACCCGAGATTCCGAGTACTCATTTAACTGTTCAAATCTTTCATTAATTGAAATTAAAGTAGTGTCCATGAGAGAGTTGAAAATTGAACCTCAATTTCTTTTCCTGTAGAAGTTATAGGCTCATCACGGGTAGTTTCACCAACTTGATGCTTAAAAATAAGTAATTTTGAGGTAGCTTTAAACACAGGTTCAATTTCTACTTCTTTAGCCAATTCCTTCGCAAAACTCGACGTTGAGCTACGATCAAATAGCCGGCAACAACTTGACCCTTAGAAACGAAGTATATTAACCAACGACGCTAAATTGTTTCATTGTTCGCTAGTTTTTGTTATGAAATGAGAATTAGAGAAAAGTCGCCCTGTATCATTCTTCGAATAATTATCAATGTGAATTTGCACTGGGCCACTAGTTATTATATGATCAATTATTTCGATTGATTGGCCTAGTGGTTGGATAACAGATCCAACAATTTACGAGTAAGTAGGCCTCACTCAATGACTTTCGGCGCCCTTTATGTCCGGCGACCTGGGCAGTCGCCCAACCGCGCCCTACCCTAACGCCGCTACTGATTACACGCACAACACTGCACACACACTCCTGCACATAATTCCGGTCAACAGCATAAGCTAGGTCAAAAAAAAAAACGCGCAGGTACATAGGTCCTGTAAGGAGCCCTTTTATTTAAGATAAAATAAATGTAGGGTTTAGCTAGGTTCAAAAACCCACGGGTATTTTTATAGTATAGGTTATATAGCAGCCAAGCCGAGGTTCGAATCCTTGTGCTATAAGAACCCTTTTTGTGGCTGAGTGCCTCAGCATTCGTCCCTAATGTCACGGTGAAGCTGCTGTAAAGGCCCTTCCGGTCAACAGCATTAGCTAGGTTAGAAGAAAAAAAACAGTTTGAACTACATAAAACACTAATTACTACGAAAATAAAAACCACAGGCTTTAAGCAATTATTCTTCCATGAGTTATAACTATTTATACCTAAAACTGTTATTTTTAGTTCTTTAATTTTCTTCTTCTCCATTTTCTTATTAAGAAGAATCATATCAAGGTTAATCATAGCTAGCGTACATACATTTAACTGGACTAAACACATGACCAGCTGATCAACATCTTGCCTCAAATCTCTGGGAGTCGGAAGTTCGCGGGGAAAAGTCATAACGTAAAATTGAAAGGAGAGCTCGTTATTTTTGCCTTACGTCACTACGTTGCTTATCATTTATTTAAGTAAATACGTATAGTTAAAAAGTTTATGATAAATATCTTACTTGCGTATCATTATCAAACAAGTATTTATAAATTAAGTAAATATATATATCATTTTTTTAAGTGTAACTTCTTTGCACAGAGTGTTACTAAAATTTCACGATAAAATACAACAGGTTAATAATAAAATGAACGTCATACATTAGAGTTATTTTTTATTTCGTTATTGTGATATATTCGTTCGTAATAGGTATTCGTTCTCGAGGAAGCAGGCGCATTACTAGTGAACATTAATATTTTTTACCCCTTTCTCGGCCTCTGATTACTGTATAATTATTGATCAAAATATTATTCGATTTAAATAAAAAATTGCCAAATGCATTTCCCTTTTGACACGTGTAGATATTCCGTACACACGCTCGCTTGTATAAAAAATCTAAACACGTCGAACTGAGCGTACTGCATCCGATGGCAAACTTAGCGCAGTCCCAAAACAAAAGTGACCATCGAGAGGTAGAATGACTATCATTGGCCGTAGCTGTGATGACGGCCTGCATAAATGGATAAGTACTTCCGAGTGACGCGTCTTTGTGGGTGTCCTTAGGGGCGCACGGCGACCCCTAAAACCCTACGCCCTTGTGCGCTGCACACCCTGCACTCATCAACCCCCGCACTTATAGTCACCTTATCTCTACTCTCTCTCCTCATCGCTCCAAAATATATTTTCTACAGAGAATAGATTGTGAAATAAAAAAGAAACACAAACAATAAGGATTAAGGTTTATTTAAAAAAAAAAAACTCGTACATTTTAAAGCAAATAAAGTTACGATAATACAAAATATGGACATATTTTAATACAATTCCCGAGAGTCGCATTCGAGTTAATCGAACCACTAGGTATCTTATAAACAATCAGTCAAAAACATACAAATTTACTTACAATTTTACATATAAATAATAATAAAAAAATGGTAACCAAATTCGTGATGGAATTCTTAGGAACATATTTTATTGTAACCGAAAAAGAAATTATATTCCAAATCAAAAATAATCTACAAAATCTATAAAAAAATTACATGTGAATCAAAATCTGTTAGAAATTAAAACAGCATTTTTTTTTAAGTTCCCTTACATTTTTCTTTTAAAACGTCCGTTCCATTGTCCAAATATGTAGTAATAAGGCGTATAATTATGTTTTCCAAATATTAATAACTGTATGAAATCAAAACGGCAAAGTAGACCGGACCTATTATCAATATAACAATCAAAAATCGACAGGCAATTGTCTTATTTATAAAAAATATTACATTGTGCCTCTCATTTGTTTCACGAACAAGATTTCAGTGTTGCCAATTACTTATTTAATAACCTTCCTACTTTGCTGCCTTTATATTATACGACTGCTTTACAGCAATTTAGACAAAGGCGTTAGTGACGTCATAAACATATTTCCATTTGAAAACTAGAGAGCAAAAAAGTAATAAATTACTTAGGAATGAAATATTTGAACATAAAAGTGAATATGGTTTAGAGAAAAAAAAAAAGTCAGATACGGAATAATTTTAGAGTAGTGATGATAAGTCAATAGATATTTCCAGCGACTTCTAATCTTTTATCATTTATAATCTCGATATAAAAAAAAATCCAAGTATAATTTCTACAAAACAAGAAACAAATTTTACAAAACAAAAAAAGTTTCACGCGTTTACAATGATAAGTTGAAAATTAAAACTAAATGTAAATTTCAGAATAAAACATTTTATATTGTTTCACTATTAAAATTACCCAAAAAAATAGTAATTTTTAATTCGTGGCCTCCATTATGAACCTTCCTCAGGTTGGAAACCGCTGGCACACATCTAAAAAAGCTAAATATAATTAGTTCAGATCGGATATAAGGTAAAATTAACCACCCCAAAAATCAAAATTTTTGGAGTTTTTGAGATAAATTTTAATATGACAAAATAAGACAAAGTTTGACCAAAAAAAACTGCTATAAATATAATAAATAAACTAAAAGAAAACAAAGATTTGATATTTGAAAATCAATCGAACAAAATAATTCTCCTATTCTTTATTCTTTGCAAAATTTCGATATTATTTCTGACGATAAATTAATTTTTTAAATAATGCAATGAACGTTCATTAACTTTTTATGGACCCTTTATAATCAATGTGATAATTGTAAAACAAAAGTCATCTTTAGTTAGTCACGACAAAAAAAAATAACAGCGTACATTTTTAACAAGGAATCTATTTTTTTATTTCATAATTTATATAGGGTCATTCATAAAAATAACACAATATTTTTTCATACCAATTAAGGTGTCACGAAATTACTGCATAAAAAAAAAATTAAAAACAGTTTCATAATCGAATTTACATATCATATATTCTCATAGGATATTTTATACGAGAAATAATTAAGTTGTATATAAAAAAGTTTCGAAGTAAGTCTCATCTCTATTTTACTCTCCTCTCTACTTTACAGCCTTTAACTTTATACAACTCAATTGCCAGTGCTTTAACATTTAATTTGCTTCAAAATAAAAAAAAAAACCGGTAAGAAACTTGTCATATTTATAGACATAGTTGATAGATGCAATTTTTTTTTGGGTATGACCGAAAAATGATTTAATTAATGATTTTACTTTCTCCTGTAAAATTATTACTAATTTGGATTATTAATAATCAAACGTAGTGGGAAAAAAATGGAAACTAAACTTCCACTCATTTATTTAAAGGATATTTATACTAAAATAAATATATAATTTACAATCATTATTAATAGGGGGACGAGGGATAAACTTGTCATTAATTATTATTGATATATTATAAATAAATTGAAAAAAAAAACATCAACAAAAAAGCGTTTTCAAGCCTATATTTATATCATAACAATTAAATATCACAACACACTAGCGAATTATTAAGCTGCACAGCGAAGTTATATTATGTCAGTCGAAGAAACACATCCGGTACTTGATCCACTTCGCTTCTTCTATAAGAAGCTTCTATACGAAAATAATCAATTTATTTATAAATGTGATTTATAAAGACATAAATATTTAATTAATTATTAAAAAAAAGAATATTACGGGGCCGTATAGTTAATATTTAAAAAAAAAATAGGAATATATTGTACTTTAATGCGAAGACATTCATATATTAGCTGCCTGATAATACCGAAGATATAAAAAAAAACTCCTTATAAGGCAATGGCGAAACGCGCTTTCCGATTAGCTGAGACGCGACACGTAAATGTTCGGACATTCTACGCACGAGCGAGCATATGAAACCCGTAAATAACAAAACAAAAATACACACTCTTGATCTTCCAGTTCGTAATAAGGATTTATTTACAGTAATACCCCGCTTTACGCGAGGGATACGTTCCGAAGAGAATCGCGTTAACTGAAATTCGCGTATATCGAGGTTTATGATTAAAAAATAGTCAAAATTTAATACAAAAAATACAAATCATTTTAATCAATCACTTTAATTCTAAGAACACTTTATGCAATATATACTCTAATTTTTTACGGAAAAATACATCTATTGTCTTTACATTATGTTTATACGCACTCTTTCGCGTAATGCGAGGCGTTTGAGCGCGAAATTTCAAATTCGCGTTATAGTGAAAACCGCGCGTAACGGGGTCGCGCTAAGCGGGGTATTACTGTATTTGTTATTTAGTATCTTTCTATGTATTATAATATCGAGAATGTGTTATTTTCATTTATCAAAATTTCCAAAATTATACGCGAGGTTTATTGTGTTAAGAAAAAAAAACGTGTAAGTTTATATATACCCATATATATATTTTACTCATATACGTCGTGAATACGCACGCATTTATCTGCGTACACTGAACGCACTGAGTGACGTCAGCGAATCAAGTACCCAATTTATACGAACGACGCTTTATTATTTAACGTCAGTACATACGTAACGTATATCTATCCTATATGAAGAGATATGGAATAACCATATTACTCTTCTTGGTCGTATAATTTTTTTTAATACAATTTTGAATTTCGTCTCGTGTAGATCTCGCTTCGTACGAAAATAAAATATAATTACGTACGCATCGACCTTAAACTAGGCATAGTACAATCGAAACTCTGCAACTCTTATCATATGAATAAGTGAGTTACTAATGTCTTACACATTATTCATACTTCTATCTTCAAAAACCTTCAGAATTAACTCTTAAAACGTTTCATTTTATCTAATTTAAGCCATTTATTATCTTCTCAACCTAATTGTTTTTATTACGATCAACCACGTGATCTCCTTTCAATTTGAAATATTTACATTCCTGTAATTATGTCCTTAATTATATAATATTTAATTAGTACAATTAATTGCAGTCTTAGAATTTTTTTATTTTATATCTACAAACAACGAGATCCAACACAATCGGCTTAGTAAAAATCGCCTAACAGTCTTTTTTGTCGAAATCCCCCCCAAACCCCCAAATTTGTCGAGTTATTCAAAAAATGTGTAATAATTAATTAACTTTTTTGTAAAATATCAATCCCACCATCACACAATTCAAACACAATTATCGTATCAATGTGAACCACTTTAAAGATATCCAAGGAAAGTTCTAGAATTCGAATCAATTCGAAATCGATGATAACAACGATATGAGTTGCAGAGTTAAAATCGATAAATATGTCCATCATAGCGCCGTAAAACTCGGCGTACACTACAAAGCGATCGTGTTTTATTATTTAATATTAGTAAAAAAAACTGTCTCCACAAAATACTCGAGTCTTGTCCGTCAGTCTTTAAACATATGACCGAATGATATTTCTAACTCTAATCCCATCCCTATAGACTTACAGCTCATTTATACCTAGAACTATGTTATTCACAGAATGAAATAGAGATAGAGTTTTCGATATGAATATATCAATAAAAATGACTGAATTTTAGAAATTCATTTCAACGACCAATAATCCACCTTCGGAATAATATTATATCAAAGAAATAAACTTCAAAATTAACCGAAACACCGAAATGATCGAAAATTCTTTTTGTCATGCCATAAAGAATTCAAATTTCAGAGAGAAACATCAATGTTTACACAATAATAGGTAATTGCAATGTCTTGAAAAACTCCGTGTCCATAGACAACTCGATAAATGTTTCATAAAACTTGACGCATTCAAAAAGTATTCGTTCGATTTTAGAACATTAATTAACAGCAGCATTTCAAAACTCTTTCTCCCCGTCTCTCTTTAATGAGTTACAGAGATTTTTTTTCGTTCCATTTATTCCTTATTAAGGAAAAGGCAAAGGTACTAGTAGACCATGCAGCCAATTCAGACGTTAGGAACACTGTTAATAAATGAATGGGGTGTAACAGAATAGTGGCCTTTTGTTACGGCCACAACGGGAATGATTGGGACATTTCGGAATTCACGTTCAGTGTCATTATTTTCACTTCACTACACTTGTGCATCATAATTACACTGTCACGTAAAATGCCACCAAAATTACATAATATATATATATATATATATTCAAATACTGGAACATAATGAATTAAATATATAGACGACAACATGACAAACCAAAATATTCAAAAAAAACTTTGGTTTTGTCACCGTCAATAAATCCTATTTATACGTGTAATAAATAATGGCGCCATCTCTCTTACACTGTGATAAAACTGTCACAGTTTTGGGAGTTTGTAAAAAAAAACCAAACGCTAATGGATTTACTTGTGTAAATAAAAAATAACCTTAAAAAACGATAGGTTAGATTTCTTCTAATAATACTTTTACCGGTAATTGATATCATAAAACCGTAATAGTTGTTGGAGCTGCAAGTCTATAAACCGTAAATCTAATGGCAGTGAGACGATTACCTTATAGTTCAAAATATACATATATAATATAATAACCCTTATCGTACGAATCGTTATTATAAGTTATCGGAAAACCGATATGAAGCGGAAGAACGTAAAGATTACTTACGATTTTTTTTTATTCGAGAAGCTTTAATGAAACGTCATTGATTTTGATATTTTTAAACATTGAGATCTCTACATTTATAGAATACAAGAGAAATGGGACGATTTTTTTTTAATATATAGTCAGCAGTCCCTTAAATACTGATATGTATATATTAAGGATTTCTTTTTTAGAAAATTTATTTGTTATGCGACAGAAACAAAATACTCCTGTGACTTTTCCTGTTCGACGAATAGAAAATTGCTACTGGTTTTATATAATAAATCATATAAAAAGTCATGTCAGTAGACTAATACTGATATTATATCTGTTTTTGGGATGTATGTTTTTTTTTCGATATTTGCGTTCATTTTTAGGGCCGGTTTATTCGTTTTTCAACTACAATACCCTTGAGTCACTATAAAAAATCATAGAAATAGAATTTCTAATCGTTGAGATCTTCTCTTATCGAATGTTGTGTCGAATCTTATCGAATTCTATAATCGTAAAAAAAAAAAAATCATCGACTTAACCTGTCGACATTTTCACCTCACTCACAACTAAAATAGACACTAGAAAAAAAATATCTAAATTATTTAGCCTATCAGAGACCGTATTTTATTATATTTACACACAACCGAATTACGAATGATACGATTAAATTAGTCAATTCGATACGTGTATATAAATAACTGGTCCGGTACTAAGTGTGCGTGACTCACGCGATGTTCGTTCGCGGTGACATCGTAATGTATTGCTGTTCGATGGGGGGCGGTAGGGGAGGGGGCGCGACCGGCGACATCGGTATGTACTCGCTCTCGTCCTCCCCCATCCGCACTCTGGTCACGTGTCCACTAGATAGTATCAACTGCACGATCTCCTGCGGCAGCGAGAGCGCCGCTATCGCGTCATCGTTCAACTCGATGGACAAATCGGCGTGATAATCGTTCGAGAACTCGTCGTTGCGTTCCAGGCACTCGACCGACTTCGAGCAGCGGTCGTCGGTGACGACGACGTGCTCGCTCCCGTCCAGACACTCGCAGCTCTTGGTCTCGCCTTTGTTCAGGCCATTATTTATCTTGAGGTTCTTCATCTTCCTGCTGACCCTGAAGTTCTTGAATATGTCCCGGGTCGGGGTGAAGTCGAACTTTTTCTTCTTGGTTTCAACGTCCTTGTTCTCTTTCGCGGTTTCCGATTTCGGTGAGTTCGCGATACGCGAATCGCTTTTCAATCTTTTCCTGTAAACGATATCGAATTATTTATTTAAATCGAGTTATAAAAGACATACAATTTCAAGGGCAATTGATCAATATGACTTAAACATTTGTTTTATTGCACTTTACATGTTATTCGGTTTAGAAAATTTCAAATATAAAAAATATTGTTTCTCATCCGGATTTTAAATGAAAAGACGAAATAGAGTTTGTAGTGAAAATTTAGTTTCCATAATCTAAGAACAAATGATTTTTCCTTCAATGTTAAAATTGTAGTCAATATGCAATATGAAAAAAATACTATTTTGCCAGTGTCACTCTGATATAATTAGGTTGTTAAAAAAAATTTATTACATTTTATGATAGATCACAATTCAACTTGTTTTTTTTTTTACAATATACTTTACTTCACCGCAATAAAACAAATAATATCACATTAAATGTCCTCAAAATGACATGAAAAGTAAGCTATTGAGTTAAAGCTAAAACCCACTAAATAGTAATTTTCAATATGGTGAAGTGATGAGACAGAGAGACAGAGAGAGAGAGAGTGTTGGTGTTACCTGAATACGCTGAACGCTTGCCTCGGCAGACTGCGCGGCTTCTCGCCGCTGTACGTGTGCGGGCAACACTGCGGCAGCGAGCACAGCGACGAGTGGCGCGTCACGTTGCCATGGCAACAGCCACCCGTCGCCCCTCCGTTGTTCCACGACTCGGCCAGCTTCAACGTACTGTACACACCGACACACACACAACCGTTACAACGCCACGTCCCGAGTGATCAAAGTCATCATTTCACCTCACACTCCGTAATAATATCTCTTATTTTTTTTTAGAAGACAGCTAATGTTATAAGCTGTGCATCTTAGATACTTGAATTTTTGTAAATTATTAGGTATCCCTACGCCTTCACGCCCGGGCGAGTCCCACACTGACACGGAGCTCGTCACTCCGTGCCCCCTTATCTATTGTATTGGGGGATTTTTATCCCCTAAATACAATAGATAAGGGTAGTGCGTAAATGCATTTCCCCCCGTCAAAAAAAAAAAGGTATCCCTACGCAAAAAAAAAATAGACAGAACAGCCGACAGAAGTAAAGACTCGTAAATTTGACAAAACCGTTCCTTAATAACATAACATAAGTTCACGCCTGTCATCCCCAAAGGGTTAGGCAGAGATGATGTAGCGAACTACACTACTCGCATTCCGTCGAGCTTAGTTTCGTCCCAGATGTGACAGGGGTGGGAGCCTGTCGCCATATCGGGCACAAATTCCAAACTCCGGGATGATACCGAGTAGAAAAACCCAATACCACTTAACCCGACCCGGGGATCGAACCCGAGACCTCAGAACGGCAGTCGCACCGTAATACAACTGCGCCATCGAGTTCCTTAATGCATAGTTTATTAATTGAAATTATTAACATAACCTAACATTGATATGTCGATTACCCATAAAAATGAGACAATAGGAAAAACAATGGAAAGCTGGCGTAAACGCCAGGTTAGTGCTCAAGGGGTTAAACGTGACATGTAACAGTTTAATTTCCTTATACTTTATCCATAGCCAAAACATACAATAGACTGCGGAAGTATAAATTTTTTTTTAATTTATCTCTGGGCGCCCGCATTTAAATGTCACCTTATACTTGACACAAACGGTTGCATGTTGTTGACAGCTGCTGTCACATGGCATTGGTGACGCGAATCGATAAGTCGTCGTGCCCCCCCCCCCCAACCCTCCCGCCGAAGAGTCGATGAGCGCGGGCAAAGCGAGCGGAGCCGCGGGAATAGTTTTTTTTTTTCCCCCGCCGGTTTCCCCCTGGCATGACCAGGGACCTTTTCATTGCGTTGTTTATTATGATCTTTTTTTTTTTTTTTTTTTTTTTTTCGTTGCGTGTTCTTTTGCATCGCTATTTTATTTTGTATTGCTTTCTTTATTTATTCATTATTTCATTATGTCTAAAAATAATTATAGTAGTTCCAGCTTTGCTACACCACATCAGTGTTAAAAACTAATGGTAGTCACTCAGGTCTAATAATAGAGTTAAAACTAAACAATTTAATCGAATTAACATCAATTTAGAATCTAGGTATAATTTATATAAATTAAATGATAAAATTAAATTAAAAAACTGGTTCAAATCAAATTAAATTCAAATTACAAAACCGCAATTAAATAATAAATTAATAATTTAATAATATTAACAAAATCAATAAGATAAATAAATTTAGTATTAGAATCTCAGTCGTAATTTAAAATTCAAACTCGGTCAAATTAAAATTGATATATATATGAAACATTTGGAATTTGAATTATAAATCAAGCTATATTATAAATTAAATAGTTAGTAATAGGAATAGTTAGTATGTATTGAAATGAATAAGGAAATGTATTAGTACCCGTAGGGTAGCCTGGGGGGGTAGCGGTGGGGGGTGGTGGTGGTGGCGGTGGTGGTGGCGGCGCGTCGTGCGGCGCATTGTCGCGTACACGCACTCCGCCACCGACTCGTACGTCGGCTCCTCGAGACGCGCGAACGCATCCCCCTCCCCCTCCTCCTCCACCTCACACATCTAACACACACATAGACAGACGCACACATGACACACAATACATAATAAATTTGTCAATGTGAGGGGAGGAAACGTTACATATGTATGATTTTCATAATGACACTTCTTAAGTAAATCCTCCGTTTCACCGGAGGAGCCCAATCGAAGCCCATATAAACGAAGAATTTTTTTTATCACACGGTATAAGCTCAGTTCTTTGACCACAATCCCACCTGATGTTAAGTGACGATGTGGTCCGGGACGGTAAATACACTAAGCAAGTTCTGGTTCTTAAGTTATTGGTATTTGGCGACAGGTTTTCATACTTGAGGGCATGCCACCATGCTATGATTTCCTTCAACGAAAGCTCAGGCCGATTTCAGAGACGGAGAGGTGGGGATCGAACCCGCGTCGATGGAATCCGGCCACACTACTCGCTGCGCCATGATCGCTTCAAAAATATCCCAACAGAATAATACATTTTGTACCCTACAGTTTATTACATTTTAGTAATACAGTAGAACCTCGGTAACTTAAAAACCTCTATAACTTCAAAAATAAATATGTCCCCTTCCTATCAGAGCCCAAAACCTCTACAATTTAAAATACGCAACCTCTTTAACTTAAATAAGTAATCTCTGTATTGGCCCTCAGTAACTTAAAGAAATGTTTCCACAACCTCTATAACTTAAACGAGAGCCACAAACGCCATTTACAAGCGTATCACACAACGAAGCAAAAAGAGATTTAACAACTCTATGGTCATTTATAGAGCAATGTAACAACATAAAAGATAATGTATTCTCCTCCCTATTTGTTATTGAAAATCAAATCGATTTAGAAACTGTGAATTTTTTTAAACAAAAGAAAATCACACACTTTTTTAAGTAGAATAAACCTGCAACGTGCAATGTGAATAATTAAATATGATTATTTAAATTTCTGTATTTTATTGAACCAACCCTTCTGACGCATTCGAGTAAAAATAGGAACAAGGGTACGTACATACATACGTACATACCTACCTCTATATTAACCTATACCTTTTTTTTTACGGGGGAAATGCTTTTACACTTTACCCTTACCTATTGCATTAGTGAGAGCGGAGTCCCCTAATGAAATAGGTAAGGGGGCACGGAGGGACGACTCCGTGCCAGTGTGAGACTCGCCCGGGCGTGAAGCACCCGGAAATACCCACCAAAACCCCCCGGGGCCGTCCGCCGCATTTGGGATGGGGGCGACACGGGGTGGCTTTCGCAAGCACCGCGTCGCCCCCTGCAGCGAACCCACCGGGCCTCGTCCGTGCAATGGCGCAATGGGGTTGGGGGGGGGGGGAATGTTAACCTATCCCTTTTTTTTTTTTGACGGGGGGAAATGCATTTACGCACTACCCTTATCTATTGTATTTGAAGGATCAGAGTCCCCCAAATACAACAGATAAGGGGGCACGGAGTGACGAGTTCCGTGCCAGTGTGGGACT
Organism: Samia ricini; assembly: GCA_014132275.2. NCBI lineage: Eukaryota > Metazoa > Arthropoda > Insecta > Lepidoptera > Saturniidae > Samia > Samia ricini. Next base: position 1,774,814 of record AP028169.1, read on the forward strand.
CACCCGGGCGTGAAGCGCCCGGAAATACCCACTAAAACCCCCCGGAGCCGTCCGCCGCATTTGTGTTGGGGGCGATACGGGGTTGCTATGTTAACCTATCCCTAACATAGACCCTTGATAATTTAATACCTCTATAACTTAAAATATTTTGTGTTTCCCTTGGACTTTAACTTATCGAGGTTCTACTGACTCCTCAACAGCAGAGACTAGACCGCTGGACCTAGAAACTAGGACATTTCCCAATATAGGTATTATATGATGATCGGATGTGACATCTATTGGGAAAAGATTTTTGAAAAATTCACCCCATACGAGATGCGATAATATTGACCTTATCAATTTTTAATCATGAGGCAGATTATAATCTGAATTCCAAGCGGAAGGACCCCCGGGAAAAAAAAATAGTTCGAAAGGGATAACATACTTTAAAAATCGGGGAATCGGGTTACATCGTTCCCCATCTTGCAATATAGCGTCTCGGGGGGCGGCTGCCCCTCCGGAATCTCGGGGATTTCCTCGTAGATGCCGGATGCCACTGACGCCATGGAACGGCGGTCGGATAAACTGAAACAAGGTAACATTTCAAATACATCCACCATCTCTTTCACACAAGTTTTGATAACGTGAATTTTTCTTATCAAAAAATAATAGTTCAAAATAGTGGCTGATGAACTGATTCACGAGGGGATTCGAGGATACCGGATCCGGACCATGGGAACCTCGGTGACTTGTTACACCAGGTTTTATAAAATGCCCCCACCCCAATGTGCCCCCATCCCAAATCTGCCCCATCCCAAATTGTCGCCCCCATCCCAAATGCGGCGGACGGCCCCGGGGGGTTTTAGTGGGTATTTTCGGACGCTTCACGTCCGGGTGAGCCCCACACTGGTGCGGAGACGTCCCCCCGCACCACCTTACCCATTGCATTGGGGGACTTCGGTCTCACTAATGCAATGGGTAAGGGTAGAGCGTAAATGCCATTTCCCCCCGCCAAAAAAAAAAAGGTTTTATAAAATAAAGTTGACAAGGGACCAGTATTTTTTTTTACATACTCTTCAGTACAATCGTTAGTGCGACAGGTAAAGTCCATACAAACATCAGGTAAAACCTAATCTTATAAAAAAACAGACCGTAATTAGAGCATATCAGTAAATAAATATAAAAATTGGAATCCAATGAAAAATAAAGAAGTTCTAAGTATATTAATTTTAACATTAGAGAGATGTCATACTGCAGCATGTTGTGACGTCACAACTAGTCTCACACACGTTCTATACTAACACTAGTTTTGCTAGAAAGAGACAGGTGACTCATATCAATTCCCATCGAAAACTTGGAACATTATTAACCCCTTGAGCACTAACCTGGCGTTTACGCCAGCTTTCTATTGTTTTCCTATTGCCTCATTTTCATGGGTAATCGACATATTAAAAAATTAAGCAGACAAATTACAATATTATTCTTGTTTACGAATTACTTATATCACTAGTGATATATGACTTTCAAATTGATGAAAGTCTAGAGTGACCAATTACCTGTCATCGCAATGCGTCGGCGCTGGTTGAGGGTCGTCAGGTTGCACGTGTGGTGCTGTGGATGCGGCGGCGGATGCGAGTGCGGATGTGAGCGCGGATGCCGGCGCTAGTGCGGCCCGGGGGGCGAGGTCCCCGGCGCCGGAGCACCGCGACAGCTGCCCCGAGGGTATCCGCTTCGAATCCTAATCATATTTACGTGCCTAGCTTTATATACACTCATACTTCTAGCATATTCTTGGCTATTTAGTTACATAACTAGCTTTCATAACGATTCTAGTTGAAATCTAGACCTAACTGATTGAAGAAGTTTGGCTTGGATAGGGAAATCATTAATTCATTTCCAATGTTACTCAGTGATAGTGAAGCTACATAATGGGTAAAAAAAAAATGTGAGCCGTCACGGGACGCCTCGCAGATGTGACACATCGACATTACTTTGTAAAAGTAATATGCAGAAAAGAACAGATCGTGATAGGAACTAAATTTGTCATAATGATAAAATAAAAAATTCAGATTTTTTTTTCCAGATAACGATGACTATTTATTGAATAAACATTTATTTTCATTCGATACAAAAATTTACGAATTTATTTCAAATCGTGACTACTTCTTAATTCGTTTAATCAGTGACTTCGGTAATAGTTAGTACAGTGATTCTCAACCACTGTGCCGCGGCACTTTTGTGTGCCGCCAAATTTCAAAAGTGTGCCGCCAAATTTTGCAAATATATAATAAATGACATCATTTAAAAAGAAAAATATTTATGCAGTGTGTTGTAGTAAGTAAATAATTTTTATCTTTTTCTTTGTGTGTCGCCAAATTTTGAAATAGTTAAATATGTTCCGCAACAAAAACAAGGTTGAGAATCACTGAGTTAGTCGCCACGGCATGCGTCGCCACGCCGGAAATCGGTTTTTTACGTGCGGCTATATAGATGTTTCACATCAAAAATGAAAATCGATTAAGTTGTTTTTTTTTTTTTTTTTTTGGTTTATCCATAACAAACAAAAATTCATTTTAACTTATTTATATGATAGCACATATATATTACCTTCAACATTATAAGATCCATATCATCGAGTGAGACTTCCGATGGGCCGCTGTACCAACTACTCCTTTGGATCTCGTCTGAATATATTCATTACGATATTTACATATTATTACAAACACTTAATATATATTTCAATCGTTTATTAAAACTGTTTATTTCTTAGTAATTTTGTTTTGATTTCGATTCGAACACTAATTATTAGAGATGCCACGACCGTGTTGTAATACATACATACATATGCTCACGCCTGTTATCCCCGGAGGGTTAGGCAGAGGTGAAGTAGCGAACTACACCACCCACATTTCGCCGAGCTTAGTTCCGTCCCAGATGTGACAGGGGGCGGCGAGCCTGTCGCCATATAGGGCACAAATTCCAAACTCCGGGATGATACTGAGTAGAAAAAACCCAATATCGCTTGACCCGACCCGGGGATCGAACCCGAGACCTCAGAACGGCAGTCGTATGTAATACAACTGAGCTATCGAGGCAGTTGTAATAAGGTAAATTTTATAATCTAATTAATGTTCAAATGATACAAGTAACGCCATCTAGTACTCATTTGGGAAGTTTCCCGTGATGTTGTTTCGGTGTGTGTCGTTTATCTTTTGCAATGAGTAAGAAAAAATGTGCTTCTAGAATAAAACTAAAATGTTAATATTTCTATCTTTTATTTAAATAAAACAACCACTTCAACAGACCGAATACCGAATATTCGGCGAGACTCTTGACCGAAGTGCTGAATATTTGGCAACGCTTACAGGTATAATTAACTAACTAAACTGCCTCGGTGGTGCAGTGGTATTACGGTGCGACTGCCGTTCTGAGGTCTCGGGTTCGATCCCCGGGTCGGGTCAAGTGGTATTGGGTTTTCCTACTCAGTATCATCCCGGAGTTTGGAATTCGTGCCCGATATGGCGACAGGCTCGCCCCATGTCACATCTGGGATCCGTCCTAAACTCGGTGAAATGTGAGTGGTGTAGTTCGCTACTTCACCTCTGCCTAACCCTTCGGGGATAACAGGCGTGAGCTTATGTTATGTTAAAATACTTGTGATGACAAAGCGCCGTGCGCCCGCGAACCCACCGTTCCCGCCGTCGGGGACAGGCGGCTAACTTTGCTCCCGCACATACTCCAAGTTCCCCTTCGGTGGCGGCCCAAGATGTGCCTCATTCCCCAACTGGGAAGGCTCTTGACGCCGCCACCAACGCGATACAGTGACATTGCCAATGCATTAAGCATTACACGCACAACACTAAACACACTCCGGTACATAACTCCGGTAAGGAACCTCTTTTTAATTATTATTATAAAAAAATGTAGGGCGTAACTAGGTTCAAAATTCCGCGGAATGTTTTACACTCAGGTAACGACCAAGCAGAGGTCTGTACCACTTTGGTGACCCTTGTGCTAGTTACCTTCTTACGGCTGAGTGCCTTCAGCACTCGCCCCCAAAGTCACGGTGAAGCTGTAAAGGCCCTTTTTTTTTTTCTTTTTTTTTTTCGAGGGGAATGCATTTACGCACTTGCTGTCCAGCCAGACCTGAAAGGGACGTACCCCAACAGGAGAGACTGGAGCGACTGATGATGTGTGACAGTCTCTCGCACGTAAGTACGAGGAGCTGTCACACAGGATTAGTGTGGGATTCGCGGCGAGAAGCGCCGTTGACCACTACCCACTAAATCCCCCGGTTCCTCCCGCCACCTTGTTGGAGCAACACGGGATCAAGCTGTAAAGGCCCTACCGGTCAACAGAGTTAACCAGTTAGAGAAAAAAAAAAAACGAGCTTTTGTTTCATTCGTGATTGTTCGCCTAGATAGGACAGCAAACCCTAACAAGCGGTGGTCAGCAAACGCAAACAACATCACAACCCAGCAGAATTTGCTGAAATTTATTTACGATCTCCCGGTAGCAGTGTATAAACTGAGCGGCTATTTTCAAAAGCCGTAAGTTATGAGGAAAAGGAAAAAAAAAATGTTTTTTTATTTATCGTAACTTACCACTGCTAGATCATCATCATCATCATCTCCCTACCCTTTTCCCATTTTCATTTGCGGTCGGCGCAACATGTCTTCCTCTTCCATTCCTCTCTATTTGTTGTCATCTCCGCATTCACTCCTTTTCTAAACATATCATCTTCCACACAGTCCATCCATCTTTTCTTTGGTCTTCCCCTTCCCATGTAACCGTCCACATTCATATCCAATACCTTTCTTACAACATCCTCTATCTCCCTGCGCATCACATGTCCATACCAGGATAAACGACCGCCTCTTAACTTGTCTGTTATTGGCGCCACTTTCAAACTTCCTCTAATATATTCATTCCTAATCCTGTCCATTCTTGTTCCCCCCCACACATCTATCTCAACATTCGCATCTCAGCTGCATGTAATCTTTTCAAGATAAGATAAGATAAGATAAGAAGTACATATTATTTTTAATCATAACTTCGTGTGCAGCCAGAAAGTGGCTGAAAAGGCGCGTTTGGCTGTGCATCGAGGAGTCCTGGTCCCTACACTTAGGTATGGTAGTGAATGCTGGGTTTGCCAGAAGAAGCATGAAAGTAAGATTAACGAAACGAATTTATAAGGCGAGGGTGAATGGGCAAGTCGGTAAGGGTCGACCTAGGCGAACGTATCTAGACCAAATCGATCATGTGTTAAATAAAGGCTAAGTAAAAAGTACTCATAACCGACGAGCATGTATGAAAGCGCTCATGAAAGTAGAGGAAGCGAAAGAGGTGTGTCAAGATCGTAGCAAGTGGAAGGACGTAATCTCTGCCTACCCCCACGGGAGAAAGGCGTGATGATATGTATGTATTATTTCTAAGTTACCTGTGTAAAATCTTTGTGTAAAATATTATGGATTTGGTTCGTGATTTACTATTCGGAATTCGGCCGAATACCGAATAGTTGCCGAATATTCGTGGCATCTTTACTAATTATAAAAATATTATATTCTATAAATAATCGATGTATTACATATATGTGAATTGTGGCTTTGTAATTTTGATAATACTTACCGTTGCCGTATTTCGCAGTACGGAGGTCACCTTCGCTTTTGCTGAGTTTCTTCCGACCGCGACCATTGTCGCTGATCACCCGGTTCAAAGCCACCACGAGTTCGGTCGCGAGAGGCGATGAGAACTTCAATTCACCACCACCGCTCGAGAAATCACTAAGGAAATTTACCTAATGAGGCCTTCTTCGCCAGATCTCTTCAATAGAGATAAATTATGTTAATAGTACGATCGAATTCCGCGTCGATGAACGTAGATTTGAATATACATATTCATCGCGAGGAAACCAACAGCATGGTGTTAGGGCAATTTCTAATAATACCCGGCTGGGGAGACACCATCTTCAAGTTAAAAAAACCTGTCGCCAAATATCAATTGGTATGTCCCACGTCATCACTTAACATCAAATAACCGAAGTTTACTAACTACAACTATTTAGAAAACAAATTATTTTTTTTATTCAATTCGGACCCTAAGAAGGCGCTTCAAAGAATGTCAAAAAACTACCACGTTTTCGGAAAGTAACCCAGTCGAGAAAAAACCGACCAAGAAAGTCGATAACAATCCATCAGATAGAATCCAACCTTGGAACCCTCGCCGGCAGCGGCCCATAGGACATAGGTAACATATGTGACGTCACACTAGAACAGGGAGTCCCACAAGTGTGACAACGATGAGAAAAGGTCGAGTAAAAGTCATGTAATTTGTGTCGCAATTGATGGATAGCCCCTAATAGCTCGCCCCAAAATTCGGTGACGCTATCTGGTATTCTGGTAAAAAGTGTACTAAAAAAAAAAAAAAAAAAAATCCTACCAACCTATGAACACAAACGACGCACGTCTTGTTTTTATCGTTTTCTCTTCGGATAAAAAACACTGACGATATGTGTTTCCATTCGACGAACACGCCCAAGTTGCGTGCGCGCGACACAAGCAACCCGCTGGTCGTGACCGTCGCGGTGCCGTCGGCTCCGCTGAGGCCGCATTTGCGGGATAAATCGGTCGCTACAACCCTCACCGAGTATGAATCTTTAAACGTCGTCTCCGTATCTATAAAATGGTCGGTTAATTCAAATTCTTACCGAGACTATTTGCTACATTACCGATTACATTTGAGAGCCTGTCCTTTCTATTTTCTATTTGGTTAACGGCAATCTGTGTGTTCAATTCTGCCACTCATTTGGATAATATATTTTTCTAATCTTGTATTAGTTTGAATAATAATAGTTCATAGCTCTAGCAAAACGGCGGCCATCTTGTTTCCGTTAATAATGTTCGGCATTATTTCCAAAAATATACGACATACCAAAAATGCAATTTTTAAAATTTTTTTGTTGTCTGTCTGTCTGTTTTTTCCGGGTAATCTCCGGAACGGCTGGACCAATTTTGGCAGATAACTGAAGTTACACCGCGTAACTTAGGCTACTATAATTTTTCAAAAAGGTTCCACGTAAAAAAAATAAAACTCGTGAATTTGTGAATACAATCCGATTCAATGCACAATTTTACCGGCAGGTATTTGACTTTGTGAGAAATATCCTTGCCTAATGTTAATACCAAAAAAAAAAAATTTAGAAAATAATCGGGGTTCCGTATAAAAAAATTATGCAGTGAAAAATATGTGACACGTGGGCACAGCTCGGGCAGACCGCCAGTTTAATTAGAAACAGCCTTATTATTTAAACTAGATCTAAATCTGATGTAAAAAGTAACCTCCTTATCTGGCCCCAACATCTGGACTCATCTGCACAGAAATGACCTCACGGAATTCACCGCGTACAAAATGTTCACGTCGCGTAGGAATTTTAATAGAGTGCACAATGGAAATGCATATTATAGGCCGTCAACAACAACAATGTCAATTGGTTTATTTACATTGAATGGGATGACGTCATTACAAGTGTATGACGTCACGTCTTAAACGAACAAACGTAACGTTAATGTACTGTGAAAATGTCAACGGCAACAACACGCTATAGAAGACATTGTGAACACATCAGTGTGTAGACACTATGATTGATAGGTACTACGATGTCTTTATTCTTACGTTTCTTACAGTATATAAAAGTCAACATCTCTGTCTGTCTGTTATAGTTAGGTTATAACTCGAGAACAACTGAACCGATCCACATGATCCTTTTTTAAACCGTAGGTATGTTATCTGGTATTAGTATATATTTTGGTTACATTAAATAGTATCTATGAGTATATACTTTTTTTTTACACGGAATAGGCTGTGCTTTGACCACAATCTCACCAGATGTTAAGTGACGTTGTGGTCCAGGATGGTAAACACACTAAGTCTAGAGGTACAGGTTCTCAATTGATGCTATTCTATAAGCATTATTAAAAAAAAAAACGCTGGTCATAATTTTATAATTCATGAGAGCGGAGCAGAGGGCGCAACTAGTATTATTGTAAGTAATATTATCAGTGAATAAAGATTTATTTCTAGAAGTGGCCATAGTACTAACAATTAAGTCGATACTAGGCGTAATAACAATTTTAGTTCTGAGAAATATTTCTTGTTACATTTAATTAGGAGATATCTGAACTATAAAAGAATTGCCAAAAGGTGTCTCTTCAGTAGGGTATCACTAATAAAAGAAATGAGTATATAGGTTAATAATAAAATATAAGTATTTATTCTTTATAATAGTAGCAACATATTTGGATATCATCTTACGTGAAGCTGAATACTATATTTAACATTATGCTAAAAGACTTCTTGCAACATTCACTGTCAAGTTAAAAACATATCACTAAATACTTATCAAAGTGTCCAGAGAATCTTTCTCCATCTTACCATACACAACAACCATAGGCAAAAAAAAATTATCATACACTCCATAATGAACATAGAAATTCTATGTAAAACTAGTTAATTAAACCATTTACCCTAATTAGGTATAAATGGGGTGTGCGCGTTAATTGTTTTAATGGAATGTGGAATGCATGACTGTAACTTATTCATAAACAAATAAGAGTCCCTGTTATAAAAGCTAAGGAGTGTAATAACAGTTTGAACAGGTGTCAGTCGTGATTCATGTTTTACAATAAAATATTCTAAGTTTTGTATTAAATGTTTTTTTGTTACACATTATTATTGTTTAGACCTTTTTTTTTTTTTTTTTTTGACGGGGGGAAATGCATTTACGCACTACCCTTATCTATTGTACTTAGGGGATCGAAGTCCCCCAGTACAATAGATAAGGGGCACGGAGTGACGAGCTCCGTGCAGTGTGGGACTCACCCAGGCGAGAATCGCCCGGAAATACCCACTAAAACCCCCCGGGGCCGTCCGCTGCATTTGGGATGGGGGCGATACGGGGTTGCTAGGCATGTCGCCGCGTCGACTTATTGTTTAGACCTAATATGGTATGGTAAAAAAATCATATAGGTTGAATTCCAGTATGATATTTGGAGAAAGGGTAGACCAGTGATAGACCGAGGAAGCCATTTCTAGGACAAACTGAAGAATATCAACTAAATAAATCAGAATAGTAGTAAATTTAAAAGAGTAAATGGAAACAGTTTGTCATTACAACCTAAGACACTTGTATGGGCAGTTCTTCAAATATAATAAATAATACAAATAAATACAATGTTATAAAATATTTTATATAAAAGATATGGCATCTTAAGCTCTTTGATTTAACATAATTCCAGTTGTTTATTTCATTAAACTGAGTTTAACTTTACACAAAGATATACATTTTATATATAGAAGTAGACATCATAAAATCCATGCATTTGTTATGTCCATTGTGAAATTATTGAGGTTAACAATTTCAAAGTAAACAAATAATACAGTAAACATGGCTAATCAAGGTTTATTGTGTGACTCAAAAGTAAATAACAAAAACTACTGAAGCTATAAACAAGTTTGTCACACAGCCAGCTATAAATGCTAGTTAAGGCCTAAGTGGAAAATAGAAACATCAAACAATTAATATATATATGAGGCATGTTCAGAAAATAATGGTAATTTCAAAATTTGACATAGGACTGTCAATTTTATTTAGTTGTACATGCCCAAGAAATATCTTAAAATTTCCAGCTGTATTCTATGTAATTTGTCTGTGGCAGCCGTTAAGGTTAGACATGTTTTTACAAGCTCGGCGATATTTGTTTGTTAAAAGAAATTGATTGAAGACACTGCATTGTTCGTAAATTTAAGGATAACAATAACACTGTAACAATGTCCCTGCTTACATATTCGCAAACTTGGCTTCGTGTGGCTTTCTCCTATTTTCTAAAATTAAGAGAACCTAAAGGGCCTTAATTTTACAAGCACAGATGACATTAAAGCGCATTGCTGTGAAAGCAAAAGGCTATCCCAAAGACCCAATAAAAAAAAGAAGATAATTTCCGAACAGACCTTGTATATATAGACCTCCCAAATTAGTTATATTTAATACTGATATACAGTATATATCAATCTGTATATATATTGTTCAACCTTACATTCTCTACATAGTGGGAAAAGCAATAGGTATATTGAAAAAAATGCCACGTAAAACATAGCGACATCTATATCAGTCAAGATGAGAGGAAGGACCACAGAAATTATTATTTGTAGTGGTAACAGTTAATACCCATAATGTAACTGTCTAATATACTCATTATCTAAGATTCAATTGTAGCAAATGATTATTTTAAGGTATAATTTTCTACTTTTTAAAATTTACACATAAGTTTTGTAGTTATCTAACACTAGCAATGCTTGAAGTGTTTACCTAGAATTCTGTGTTTGTAAGATGATGATTTCAACAAAATGTATATTTTTTATAATTATTTACTATATTCAATCTCTAAAATTATAATTGGCTTCATTAGAATATTACAAGGAATATAATGGTGGACTAAAATCTGATCTAGTATTTTAAAAAATAATCATGTAAATTGGTTTTCAACTTTGTAAATGGCCAACCGACTGACAGTATATTTATATAATGTAAGGATTCAACCAAATTAAGTGATCTCCTATGAAAGTATTTATTTAAATGTTCTACAAAAAACATTACATTTGTTTCATTCATTTATATACTTCTATTTATCTCTTCAACCGAAAGATGACCACTGCTGGACATAGGCCTCCCCAAAGATCTCCACGACGACCGGTCATGCGCCAACTGCATCTAGCGGATTCCTATACTAGTTTGACAATATGTTCACTTATTGTTAAATGTTGCTCAATTGCTTTCGAAACCCACAAGCAGGATGACAGAATTTTGACAAGCCTGTAGGTCCAATTTCAATTCACATAAAATATTTGTATAGACAGGTTTGATAGTATTTCAAATAATACATAGGAGTCAGAAGCAAAGAATATCTAGTCCATATGGAACCAATACATATATAATCTGATTATAAATCTGTGATTTACATGACTAATGTTACAATATTGACATTTGTGTTGTTTATGTTGATTACGAATTGTTCGGTAATAAATATTGCATAGAGAAAAAATATATTTTAAAAGGGCAGAAAATGTAAAAGAAATAAACTCACCCAACAATTTACTGTCGTTTAACAAACTTCTTATTTTATCCATCCAAATTTGAGCATCCTGGAAAGTTTGTGACGCGAGTAATACTCGCGGCTTGCAAGGCTCGTCAGCGGAAAATATTGCGAAAGCATAAGGGCGGGAGCGAGACTTTGCCCTTCTCACAACACAGCCAAACGGAAGCTCCACGCAGCCCGCCGCAGAACCAGCTTCACTACAGTATACGGCTAAAGAACCTCCAGAACTCGTCGGACTAGGCCTCAAAATACACCACTGCCTCTTCCATGACTATAAAATAAAATCATGTTATTTAGCTGAAATTGAAGGTCCCGACATGATTTACCTACAAACAAAACTCACCTTAAATGGATTCAGGCCTAGATTTGATCTGAAAGGATATTTCACTTCCAAATAACCTGACATTTTCTAATTTTAGACAAAAGAAACCATGTCCCTGGTTAAATAAAATAAAAAATAAACACAATGCACATGTTCAAATGAAATGTTTACAAAAATTCATAGACAAACAATCAGTCTTGTCAGAACATTTTTGTATAGATTGCACGATCATGGACAAGTTCTCCAGAATGTGTTTACGGAATTTCCCCATTTCAGACAAAAAAATCCCCATAATGATACTCTTACAAAAACTTTTCCCCAAATATGTAAACATTTGTAATTCTTAGTATCGTTTTTTTATCATCTATAAAAGTAACGAATACAAGTTCTAAAGGCACAACTTTGAATTATTTTTCTAATTTTCAGTGTTCTAATAAAATGAGGAATATTAGTTAGAACTACCCAGAGAGTTTCTTTTACATCACGAATTTCTCGCTCCATCTCATTATTTTCAATACACGTAACTTGAGCACAATACAAACCACACGCGAAACATACCACCAAAATTACATAAGATACAGCCGAATACTGCAAGTTAATGAATTCAAAACAAGGTTCACTACACATCTAAATCCCGCCAAAAGTGTCCTGGTTGTTATTAGTGAACTATCTATTATAAGTACTGTCAGCTTACAAGACGTTGTCTACATAATATTATTTCACAACATAGTTTAATTTAACATAATGCGACGTAAAATGTAAGGAAAATGGTATATACATGACAAATTTATTCATATGATACACAATACCCAAAAAGAGTTGGCATAGTAAATCGAATGAGAAATAAGGCAAAAAAGACCTGTAATATTCTATGGATCAGAATGCTGAGCTAGTAAAAAAAATAGATGAGAAACGATTGCATGTAATATAACAAAAAATATTATAATACGTATATAGAACAGCTTGAAAATAACATAAAGAACCTTTTTTTCACGATATAGGTTTAGTACTTTGACCATAATCTCACCAGATGTTAAATGACGATGTGGTCCAGAATGGTAAACACACTAAGCTACTGGTTCTAAAGTTATACTACCGGAACACACCTATTGGTATTTGGCGACAAGTTTTCAAACTTGAGGGTGGTAGCTACTCAGGTGGACATTATAGAAAATGCCCTACATCCATGTAATGGTTTCTTCGCGATATTTTCGTTCACCGAAAGCTCAGGCTGATTTTAGAGTTGGATAGGTGGATTCGAACCCGACGTCGATTGACGCGGAATCCGGCCGCACTATCCACTACGCCATCAATCCTAAGCACTTCTGGGCTCACATTAAGACCAGACACAACCACTCAAGTAATTATTCTGCTTCTATAACAGATGGGTGTTCAACAGTAAGTGATGGGAATAACATGTGTAAAAAATTGTAGTTCTTCAAATATTCACAATAATACAACCAAACTGAAATTCAACGTAAACATTAAAATTAAGTTATTCTTATCTTATAATGCGGAGGTAGACCGTATCAAAAAATCTAACATACTATTTTTTCTTAATAAGATATCGTGTTCGTCATGGAAATAAGTCTAAAGAAAACATTATAGAAAAAGAATTATTTAGGCATCAAATTATGGAAATTGTACTTTTATTAAAAATGTCTGTCCATCACATTTAAAAGGTACGCTGTTGGCACATTAATCTTCAAGTTAGCCGTAAAACCGTGCAAAATCTTTGAGTCTGGCAATGTAGTAAATAACATTAAACAGAGAGGCTCAAAAGGGCTTGAACACAGGGCCGTTAAACAAGTTAATAAAAGAACATTAATCAGAGATAAATATGTCGTTACAGTCGTTGTAATTTGAAAATCGATACAGGTAACCGGTTTTCCCGCAGTTTCTCCCAACCGTTATGTTTTCAAAATTACGCTCATATATTTCTCAAGGAAAAAAAGAAGTAAGCACTGATTTTTTATAGTGTGAACTAGTGAACAGACACAGTCCGGCCCCTTAGGACCTTGAGTTTCATTTATTACTATAATCACCTTTAATTTAGTTCGGGGTAAATTCCACGGAATTTATATCTCAGGTAGCAAGTGCAAGCAGATGTCCCATACCCTGTGTGCTCTGTGTCCGTACCAGTATGGTACTTTTAGACTAACTACCAAAACCTCGGCTAAGTGATTACTCAAAAGTTAGGTGAAGCTGTCAAGATCTTGCGGTCAACAGCGTTTTAGTTGGAAAAAACAGGATACACATTTAGACGAACTATTAAAAACTATAACCTCAAAATCGATAGTAGTCGTATGAGTACACAGGTCAGTCAGTAATGTTACTACTCTGGTACACTGCTTTGGAAAGTTTTTTTCATATGTTATTGTTTATTGCTAATACATAATTTGAAATTTTAAATGTGTGTTTAACACATACGTTTCTGCAGACGAAATCGTATATAGATACAACTTACTATAAATGCTGTCTTAGTATGTATTTTACTTGAAGGTGCAGAGTTATTTTTCATCTCTGGTGTAGAGGTCGACAATATAGCTTCATAGATTAGCGATACACTTTCCAGTGCACTACTGGCATACTAAGCATTTTCAAGTTATAAAACCTGTTTCAATCGTCACATTTATGAATTCTAAGAAAGTAGGTGATAAGTCAAAGACTTTGAATAGTCCATTTAAAGGAGGTATTATAATAATTTAAAAACATCTTAAAATTATTATAATAAAACCGCACGTGTTAATATAATATTATTTATTATTAATACAATCTATTCTGAAAACTTTACAAATATATTTTAAATCATTGTGGCAAATGCGTCTAAGCTTTTTAACAGTCGGTATTACCTACAGAGATCCAACTAAAGCAAATGAGCTCCATTATAACGGCTTCTGTTTATTTTTGATATGCAAAATTATAAACACCAACGACCAATACGGTATTCAAATTACTAGTATCTAATATTAAAACCCTTATATATGTGACTGGTTAGAATTCAGAAGCCATGTACCTTTACAGATGCACCTTAATTGCACTCCTACAATCTTTGATTGGTATCACCTAAATATGTATCATTATTTTCATTACATTTCAACTATGACAGGCTTTATTTTTTTTCATTTGTTTTAAAACCAGTTTACATAGAAGTCAGGTTTTCACCGAAATACAAATGAGTTTTAAATATTATCGTAAATAGGTAGGAGGCAATCAGCAACATCGAAAGATACGAACACTGTATAATTTATTGTAACAGAGATTTTATTGATAACTAGCCGTGTGCCTGCGGCTGCGCTCGCGTTTCATATGTTTTTCACTGCGTTTAAATGTTTTTATACGGAACCCTACTTTTTTTGTTATAAGATAAAGTAAAAATATTTCTAATAACTTCAAGCACTTGACCGTAAAACTGTGCATTGAATCGGATTTTATTCAATATGATATGAGATATTTTTTTACGCGGAACTCTAAATTACGAATCATTTTCGTAAATTAAAAGTACCCTATGTTATTCGGAGTAGTAACTTCAGCTATCTATCAAAAAAGTCTCGTTAAAATGCGTCCAGCTGTTCCGGAGATAACCCGGAACAAACAGACAGACAAAAGCTTTAAAAATTGTAGTTTTGGTATAGGTATCGTATATTCAAATCTACTCAGTAAAAATAAAGTATTTTGACATTACAAACAGACACATTTTATTTTTAGCATAAAGTTTTCAAATTCCCTACCTGATAAGTGAGTTTTTTTTACTTTATTCAATATTTTTACAGTGGCATTCGTCATTTAATGGTTAATCTTCTATATTCCATAATGGACGATAACCGATCAAACTTCATACTACGACATATTCAAACATTTTATCTAATATCAAGCAGAAAACAATCCAATCCACGGACGCCCCTATTAGTCGCATATTATTTTTAATAAGAAACCTATTTGATTTTGAATTTTAGTTATAACTAAATTACAAATCACATACACGTTTTACAGTTTTATAATTTTATTTTTTACACTTAAGCAACTTAAGTCGTATTTGTTTTATGATATAAGGCGATATTAAGGCAGTCTATCTTCTTAATCCTTTGCATGTCTCTATTAATATGTCTATAATTATTTATTTGAGTTAAGATAGGATATATGCGCTTTTAACAGCGGAAGCAATATCTTATTAATCTAATTAAATCTTAAGCACCTTGTATTGTAAATATACAGTACCTCCAGTCAGAGGCGAGAATAAATCAGCGCATGGAGAAGCGATTGTTTTGGGACGATATATGGGCGAGGACAGAGCTAGATTTACACTAGGAGCATCCGAGACAACGAAATTTTCAGGGGTGGTAAAATTCGCAGGGTGAGAATAAAAACGTCTTCACATTATCGAAAATGTTATTTTTTATATAAAAAAAAAATAGGTATATAATGTTTCTGATTTTTATCATGAGTTATAATTATACGGTATAAATTATTTTTTTTTATTTATTCGAACATTATATATATCAAAACTTTATCCATTTAATGCAAATTTCGATTATGGGACGGCATTTTTACGATGCCCAGAAACGGCATTTTTACAGTGCTCAGGGACGGTAATAGGGTAAATCCGGCTCTAGAACGTGATGTGTTTGTATGGTAATATTTCAAAAAATTCTAGCCTTTTGGCCTTACATTAAAATATAACACAAAAGTCTATAAAAAGACTACAATTAATCTGTGTCCTAAACATAATAAAAGTACTTCCTCCAATGCAATTTTGATAATAAAGGATTAGTCTTGGAAACGATTAGTCTAATATTTAATTAACAGTGAATATATATATTAGATAATATAACGACAATACAATTAATAACATTTATCATATTTTTCTAATTTTTAGGCTCTTAAATGCACTAACAAAAGACTTCTGTGTCATCCCAGAATGCATTTTTCAATAGATTTGTGCGAGTTAATGAATGAGATATAAAATTAATAAATGACAGACAAAATCCCTTCTAAAAACAGAATGAAAACGACTAAAACCAATTGTATTTTCACTGATATCTTATAATGACAAACAGCCGATATATATAATTAACATAGGATGTGCCATCTGTTATTATGTAATCAAAAGATAAATCTATGGAATAGAAACATCAGTAAAATGTAATTTATTTTGTTTACCAAAGATAAATCTCTCAGGGGATCTATTCATATGAACCACTACGTTTGGTCCCTTGTTTTGTAAATTAAAAACGCATCTTCCTGCTTACTTATACATATTGTGTTTCTAATTATATTGGTCATATATTTAGCTATAAATTTTTCCATTTTTTTTTCTTATTTACGCATGCATATTAAAAGACAAGTAAACATTTATTATTTATATAAATATTAATTATGCCATAAATATATACATGCCTATATATCTGAAAAAGCGTTCATTTCACGTATCTAAAACTAAAAGCGACATAATTATCAATGGCGAACTCGCAAATCACAATTAAATATTAAGCCTCCATATTTTAAGTTATCTATTTTTTTTTTAAATAAAACATTCCAATAACATATTGTTCCCTTGTATCTTCATATTTCACTAAGTATAAACATATATAAAAAGTCGATTGGTAGGGAGGCAGTTGTTTTTAAGGAGCCCTTTAAATACCTTATACGTAAGCAGAATAATAAGCAGCGCTCTTAACCCCCCCCCCCCCCCCTTCTATATTTTTTTTTTTACAAAATCTGCTTATTTAATGTACAATAGTAAAGCTTAGATAATCGCCATTTGTACCATGTTATCAAAAATAAGCAAAACATAGTCCTCCCCCCCCCCCATTGGTGCTTGCGTAATGTTTAATCAGCCTGTAATAAAATAAACAAATAAGAGACAACTGACTGAAAGGCAGTGTCACTTAGTACACTAAAAGACAAAAGAGTCATCCCTAAATAACGTGAACGTTTGCTTGCTTGCTTGTCTGTTGTTCGTTTATTTGTTCCCTAATAGCACTCAAACGGATGGACCGATTTCAATATAATCTCGCATAGAGGTACAATTCGTTATGAAAATAAACATAGAATACTTTTTAAAACTCTAAATAGCTCCACCAAGTTACATTATCTAATCGTTTACGCGAAGCGAAGCGCGCGTGTATCAGCTAATACGATTTATAAAGAGATCATGGAACAGTAAAGGCTGAAATAATTTTCCGGTGATATCAGAGAGTGCCCACACAGAACCCTGGCCCGTTTGGGGGTTCAGCGGAAATGCCACGTCGTTTCATACGGCACGTGTGCTCTTCTATACGCCGGCGCACGTGAGGAGTCACCGGATCTTTAGGTGGGTTCTTATAGTCTAATCCAGTCCACAGTCTTTCAGCTACAGCGCTCGTGCGGGGCCAAGTCCTATTGAAACATAATAATCTAGCTGAGACTGTGGAATCATTCACTGTATTATAATCATCATCATCATCATCATCTGAGCAAAATGTGGTCCATTGGTGAACAAAAGCTCAACGATCTCTCAACGGATGGATCAGTCATGGGCAAAGTACGGCCCGCGGGCCAACTCCGGCCCGCGAAAGTATTTAATCCGGCCCGCCGAGGGTCCATCGACATGGATAGTATATGGCCCGTTATAATTACGTTTTGGCGGTCGAAAAAAAAAAGTAGATTCTACTTAGTAGAATAATAGATGCATAAGCTAAACTAGCTGCATAGTTCATGTGATACGTAATACTGACTGATGATGATGATTAAAAGCTTTAACACAAAATGCATTTTTTCTATAATTCTGGCCCTCTTCTAGAATTTCTCAAACTTTGTGTCCCGCTATTAAAAAAGTTTGCCCACCACTGGGATGGATTAGCAAAGTCTTTTTTCATGACGTCATTTGCCACTAAAAGTAAAGCTAACAAAAAAAATCTAACAATTTCACGTATTTTTAATTATTATTGTCGGGTTATTGTTAAGTAAATAATAATTTACGTTTTCTTATAATGTATTTTTTTAATTCACTGACCAGAAGTACACCGATTATAAGAAAATATGTTCTCAAATAAAAAAAAAAAAAAGAATAAATTGAAGCGTTTTGAATTTAATTGTTATTTGAAATACTTTTCCAGGGCGTGACTTCACTAAAATGGCGGCCACGCGTATTAGCAATTTGAGGGGATTACATCCATAACAACGGACTTCCGAATTTATCAGTCAGTCTGGTAGAGACTTCTTTATCGAAGCGCAAAAATATTGCGACTGTTGTATCGGCGACATTAACGCCGCCATAAAATATATTATAATTTGCGATATCTATCTGTCTGTATGTCAGTTACATAAATAGATTTTTTTTTACTCTGATAATGGCATCCGGGCCTGTTTGTGTTCACAAGGGAATTAATAACTTCGGCCAGTTGAGGCTTTCGTCGTACCATGTACGTAGTCCACTGCGGACCTATGTTACGACTTTAATTACTTTTTTCCTACCCGATTATTTCATTATCTATACTAATAAATAAAATTGAAGTGTCTGTTTGTAATGTCTAAATGATGTTTTTTTTTCACTAAATAGATATGAATGTATACACGATATCTAAACCAAAAATGTAATTTATACATTTTTATCATCTTTCTGTTAGTTCCGGAAAATCTCCGGAACGGCTGGACGGATTTTGACGGTACTTTTTTTGGTGGATAGCTGAAGTTACTCCGGGTAACTTAGGATACTTTAATTTTCGAAAATAATTAGGGGTGCGCATAAAAAAATTTAATAAAATCCAATTCAACGACGGTTTTACGGGCAAGTGCTTGAATTTATGAGAAATATTTTTACTTTATCTTAATACTAAAACAAAATAAAACGCAGTAAAGAATATATGAAACGCGGGCGAAGACGCGAGCACACAGCTAGTACATAATCACCTGCTTATAAGGTTGGAGTCGTCAGCCATTTCCCCCCACATACAAGCTTCACCGCCGACTATGTTTTGTAAGGTCGGCGCTAGGGTACGCTTTATACACCATCAGCCGAGGGTCATCAGCGTAGAACTTGTCCCACGAGAAATCCAAAAAATCCAAATACCACGACGAAGAGTACACCACGCGGTGTCCCGCTGCCAGGATCTATTAGAAAACCCGAACTTAAATATACAAGGGGATGTCCAATAATTACGTGAAGCGCGTGGGGCTAAATCTCACGTGGAGAAGAGCTGGGCGAGTATCATGACATTTTTTTTTTTTCCGCAAAAAACATCGGGTAAAACTGCGAGAAAAATGAGTTAAATTGAGTGATAAAATCTATTTAATATGTCGATTACCCATAAAAATGAGACAATGGAATTAAACCTTTTTTGTTAATACATACATACATACATATCATCACGCCTTTCTCTCGTGGGGGTAGGCAGAGATTACGTCCTTCCACTTGCTACGATCTTGACACACATCTTTCGCTTCCTCTACTTACATGAGCGCTTTCATACATGCTCGTCGGTTATGAGTACTTTTTACCTGGCCTTTATTTAAGACATGATTGATTTGGTCTAGATACGTTCGCCTAGGTCGACCCTTACCGACTTGCCCATTCACCCCCTCGCCTTATAAATTAATTTCGTTAATCTTCTCTCACCCATCCTCTCTACATGCCCAAACCAACTAAGCATACCTTTCTCTATTTCGGTCAGCACATCCTCTACCACACCACAGCGTTCCCTTGTCATACTATTCCTGACTTTGTCAATCGTTTTTGTTAATATTTTACGTTTTTTTTTTTAATGTTTTTTTACATGGTATAGGCTCAGTGCTTTGACCACAATCTCACCTGATGTTAAGTGACGATGTGGTCAAGGATGGTGAAAACACTAAGTTAGAAATACTGGTATTATTATCGCAAGTGGTATTATATACTAACATAAGGTTAGATATATACATATATATAATTGGAATGTATATTATAAATATATATTATTTTTCTTTTGTCCGTGACCTTTTTTTTTTTTTTTTTTTTTTTTTTCGAGGGGAATGCATTTACGCACTAGCTGTACAGCCAGGTCTGATAGGGACCCCCCCTTCCAGATCTGGCTGAAACACGTCTGAAGATGTGTGACAGTCTCTCGCACGTAAGTACGAGGGGCTGTCACACAGGATTAGCGTGGGACTCGCGGCGAGAAGCGCCGTTGACCACTACCCACTAAACCCCCCGGTACCTCCCGCCACCTAGTTGGAGCAAACACGTGACCTAACCTGACAATGTAAACCCACGGTTTAAGTGCAGCAATAATGCTGAGGCTGAGCCTGTTTGATTCCGGACAACATTTTTTATTTTTTTGTATATTTCTTTTAAAAGATTATGTAAATGATATTGTATGATGTTTCTTTATTGTGTTGTGTTGACTGCGTTGTGCGGTGCAAATAAATATTTTCTTTCTTTCTTTAAGTGTGTGTGGAGCATATTCCATTGGCGTACTCACGTTCACCATCTCTTCGATCCATTCGTATTTCCATACTTGTATAAATGTATCTTTTGACAGTGGCACATTCTCATCGAAGACCTCCTGAAATCATCAGGCAGTGATTTAAAAAAAAAAACTAAATAAAATAATTAAAATCTGTTTTAAAAGACCTATAATAAATAGCGACGATACGCAACAGCCGCATTAAAGATCAATGAAATAAATAAAACAATGCTTGCGTTACGTTATTATCGACAACATGTAAAGTCAATTTTTTACACGGAATAGGCTCAGTGCTTTAACCTAAATCTCACCTGATCTTAAGTGACGATTCTTAAGTGATACTGCCGGAACACTCCTGTTGGTATTTGGTGACAGGTTTTCAAACTAGAAGGTGGTAACTACCTAGGCGCTACCACCATGCTATGGTTTCCTCACGATGTTTTCCTTCAACGAAAGCTCAGGCCGATTTTAGAGTAGAGTGGGTCGAGCAGCGTCGCAATGTGATGGCAGAGATAGGACCGGACCTGTCACACTGTGGCCTAGTTCTGTGAGCAAGTCTTGCTGCAGAAGGAGGCCGCAGAGAAGGAGCGGGAGGAGGATCCCTTGGCGGATCTTCTTCGACGCAGGAGGGTGGGTGGCAGAAGGGCACGGTTCGCCCGTGCAATTCTACCAGCTTGAGTCGGCCCCACCCGTCCCAAGTCCTTCTCCTCTGGAGTTCATGTTATAAGAACCGAAAGCGGAGAGGGGCGGGACATTTTTGCTGGCTGCAGGAAAGAGGGGGTAGCTTTGTACCAAGCTCCCCCCTGAGCGAAAGATAGTAAGGGGCCCGATTCGGCATGACAGGTTGTCTACCTGTCATTTACCGTGGTTGGGTCAGCCGCTGGGGCGATGCGGAGCATGTCACCCTATCCCGTCTCACCCCCCAGAAAGGCGGCAGATGGTACCGTGGGTTTTAGTGGGTATTCCTGGCACCACACGCCGGACGAGCCCCACATACCACCCTGGCATCTCTAAGCCGGGAGATTTTGCTTCCGGTTTAGAGATGTGAGGGAGGATGCGTAAACGCATTTCCCACGTAAAAAAAAAAGGGATCGAACCCGCGTCGATTGATAACTATTAATTACTTCTATAGTGTCTATAACTAACCCACCTGCCAAACAATAGGAGTAGATTTATCTTCCAACAGTGGTATAAACGTTTCTCATAAACAAAGCATGAAGTTTTTTCACGGACAAACCGTGTTCCGACATATATTTCTGCAGTTCCGGGTTTGATTGCCTGTAACGCGAAATTATATCAACCAAGAACCCAAATACATTGTTTATATTAGCTGTGCCCGCGGCTCCACCCGGGGAATTCAGACGATTTGCATCCTATATTCTCCCCCTGGATGCAATATACGTCATTACCAAATTTCATATAAATCAGTTCAGTAGTTTTTGCGGGATTGACGAACAAATTAATAAACAGACAAAAAGACAGACATTTTTTTTAAAAACTATCGAAATGTGTTCCGTTGTCTATTCTGAAGGCTCGCATATTATTTGTTCTTAAATATCTTCAATGTACAGATTTCGTCTCGTTTGCCATTTATTATAAGTATAGAATATCGCTAGCTGTGCCTTGCGGTTTTTTCTGAGTTTGGATTATACCGAGCCTCTTCTAAATCCTTCACCGGATTGTTCTATATTCGCGAATGAGTCCTGTGAGAATTTTTGACATTTTCTCATCACCTTGTCACCATTAGCAATCAAAATTCTTCCTGCCCCCCCCCCTCCAATGTCATCAAAAACAAGGAAAGCATAGATGCCCCGTCCCACCTTGATACAAACATGATACTGGGAAAGCCCTGAGATGAACAGAGCTAGTAACGAATAAACTAGTGTCAATCACTCACCAACAAGAAAGATCGACTTCGTCGCCACCGACGTGTATGTATCTATCAGGGAACAAACCCTGGACCTCGTGTAACAACGCACGGAGTAATCGGTACGTTTCATTTCGTATAGGGTTCAACGGACCGAGCGCGATCACTTTGTGCTTATCGTAACATTCGGTGAGGAGGTCAGGGTAAGCGGCACCCCATGACCGCGTGTGGCCTTCACAAATAAAGGATTCATTAGCCCGTATTTATTTGAATCAGATTCATATTAGACAGAAAAAAAGGATTTTTGAAGTAAAACTTCTTTTAGCTCGAATGGGATTTTATGAAGGAAATAGAGACAACTATACATGTATTTATAGGGTTTGAGCTGTAAGAGAAAGAGATAGAGATAGAATGCATTTGTATATAGTTTCCTTATCCTGCGTCTACTCTTTATGGTATGCTTCGTACGTCCCCACTAAACTACCCTTATATAGTAACCCGTACATAAACCCTGCATACCATGGAGACTAGTCCCCATTACATGCTGTATATTACATATTAAACTAAAACAAAGTTTCACTTCTACCACGTGTCAACTCACACTCACTTTTTTTTATTCCATCTCTACGGCAATGTCTGTTTGCTTCCTTTGATATTAATCACAGTTCAAGAACGATGCCGTCACCAAGTTTCGTTAAGTCGGCATCATCATGCCGAAACACGTGTGCTCCAGATAAAGGCTCTAGTTAACATCGGATATAAACTTACGAGATTGATTCAGGAAACGCGACGCTTCTTAATGCGTCACTATGACTGGACGTTCACAACAGTTTTTTGGAGCGATGATGGCGTAGTTGGTAGTGCGGCCGGATTTCGGGTTCGAACCCACCCACCCATAAGAATCCGCCTGAGCTTTTGGTGAAGGAAACTATAGCATGATAGTAAGACATTTTCTAATAATGCCCGCCTGGATAGCTACCACCCACAAGATTGACAACCTGTAGCTAAACACCAATAGGTGTGTTCCGGCAGCATCACTTAAGAACCTCTAGGCTTAGTGTGTTTAGCATCCGTGACCACATGATCACTTAAAATCAGGTGAGATTGTAGTCAAAGCACTTAACCTATACAGTATTAATAAAACACGGTGGAAATAGTTCGTTTAATATACTGATCAGCTGGTATGCCGTATTTATAAATTAATAAAATACAATATTTTTCACTCATATACCCCTAAAGGGGAAAAATCTCTGTTAGCCATGAGCATACACAAAGGAATCACCTATATTAAACATATAGAAATAAATGATTTATCTGTAAAATATGAAATAGAAATAATACAAAGTTAATTAATTAAGTTAATTTACTTAGCAGCTTACCAGGTATGTCGAACTCTGGCAACACACGAATCCCGCGGTCTCTCGCATAATCTATAACAGTTTTTATATTATCTATTGTATATACCATCGTTGGATGGAATGCACCTTTCTCACTGTAAGAAATATAATTCAAATTACCAGTCACTATGAAGTTTTTCACCATGATTCAGATTCAGAGTTTCTGACAAAAAAAAAATTAAAAAGGAGACAACCTATCTAACCTTAGTTCCGGAAAGCTTTTGCTCTGGTAAGGGAAACTCTGATCGTCTACAATGTGCCAATGAAAAACGTTCATCTTGTTCATTGCCATGGCGTCCAGGGTAGTCAGGATATTTTTCAAAGATAAATAATGCCTTCCTGTGTCTAGTAATAAGCCGCGATGTTTGTACTGAGGGAAATCGTTTATTTTCGTTGCGTTTATATAAATCTCCTATGGAAAAAAATTAACATTCACTATAGTCGCGATAATATAATCCACTATTATCTAATGCCGGGTTTCAATATCATTGAGAGCAAAGCAAAAATAAAACGGTATTGCTGATTGATCACCGACACTTTAAAGAAAAAAAGAATTGAAACTTCGGATTTCAGTAGGTAAAAACAGATTGAGATCGTATATTGAAACCGGTCGTAAGAATATACAAAACAACAGTGAGCGGCTTTATGACATATTTCAATTTATTACAAGACAAGACCATAAAAGCCTTTAACAAACTCACTCTATTATCTTCAGCTAAATATAAAAGCTGTGACCAACTTTCCAGGCCTCTGATGATACCCCAAATGGAGGAACTCTTCAATTCCGATATTGTTGCTACTTTGAGATTGTCTGGAAACATGTAGATTGATATAAGGTCAATGGTCATAGCATGAAGCGGGCATCATGAGAATAATCAATGGCGCATCACAAAATCTAATTAGACTTATTTACCGTTAATTCTAGACTACTCGATTAACTAGTTTTATTCATTAAGTAATTATTATGTTATCAAATAAAATTATCAATTAAATAATCTACACTTTAAATGTTCGTTCATATTTGATATAGGTATATAAAAAATAGTTAGGTGCATACATTGCTCGTCCATGTCAGAATGTGGGTAGTTTTCGCATGGTTCTTTCAAATCTACCTTCAGTTCTTTTATGAGACCTTGATAGTTCGGATCCGTGTGTTTCTTGTTGTTTTGTTGTGAACTATATTCGCGATTCAGTTTCGCTACCGAGTAATGGTTCTTCCAGACATTGATATAGCGTTTTATA
Organism: Samia ricini; assembly: GCA_014132275.2. NCBI lineage: Eukaryota > Metazoa > Arthropoda > Insecta > Lepidoptera > Saturniidae > Samia > Samia ricini. Next base: position 1,800,193 of record AP028169.1, read on the forward strand.
GCATTTCTTAGGATTTCACAGTCATTATTTATTACCTAAAACAAAACAGATTTGCAAGGATAAATAACTAAGGTTAAGGACCATTCAAGTATTATCTAAGTGACGTTTTTAATCATTTTCCACCCTCTTCTCCTTGTCGGTAATTCCATCCCTTCCCTCCCTATTATTGCGGTAATCATTGGTAAAAATGTGCAAAACAGAAAGTACTTGGCATCGGGAGACATTCAGGTATGCACAATCACCAGATATCAATCCCATCGACCATATGTGAGACACGGTCCAAAGAAGTATTCTAAAGAACCTGAATGGAGTTTCGACAACTCAAAAACTGAAAAAACTTGTTGAAATTGATTGCCATGTATCAGATAAACAATCCTATAAATTTAATGAAAAATTCATGCTGTTTGTATAAATCTGCAGAAAGCCTACGTGAATCATACAATATGTATCCATTTGGATAGTCAAGCCGCTCTCTTGGCGCTGGCTTCGAACGTAATTGACTTGAAGCTAGATGCCAATTGTGTGACAATGCTAAACAGCCTGTGTAAGATACAAAAATAAAAACAACAGGCTGATTTTAAGATGGGTCCCAGCATATGCAGGAGTTCTTGGCAATGAAGCTTGCAAGAGAAGGGGCTATGGAAACACTTTGTAGTATTCCAAAAAGCCTAGCTCGACTGACCATAAGGGACCTATACACATATAAGGCTATAGAATTCTGGAATGAATTTGTCCTGGCAATTTATATAAAAAGCTCATCAGGGCATTCACTCAGTGCAAAGCTGAGGAAGTGCTGATGTTTAGTAGGAATTAACAACGAGTATTAGTGAAACCACTAACTGGACACTGTTGTTTGGGCAAGCATATGCACAACATCAGTGTCCAGAACACAAGAGAGTGCAGGTTCTGTGAAATCACTGACTAAACACCAAAGCACATGTTGTGTGAATGTGATCTATTAATACCCACACGTAACTGAATACTGAGTAAGCACATGTTGCTCCCGGAGGAGGTACAGACGCTCTCTGCCAAAAAGATTCTACAGTATATTCAGGTTGTAGAGGTCTAGCAGTAAGCTTTAGTAATAAGGGCCTATCACAATAGACCAGACTAGGTTGCAGTGATAGAGGACTGTTTAACCCTGCATAAGCTCTTTTCAAATAATAATAATAATAATGCTATTTTAAACATCAGAGATGGCCACACTTTGTATTATATTGGTAAATAATCAAAAAATAAAATGTCATTTTATTGTCTAAAACATTCAAAATTCAATTTCGTTTAGCAAGTGTTATGTTCTGTGAACAAATAAAGTTATTTTTTACTCACAAAAAAAAATATTTTGTACATCATATGACATTAATGAACACTGCATTATATTTTATTTAGATACTAATTTGAAGAAGACAAAATCTATTCCATATATTTTATTGTATTCTGTTTTTACAACTGTCAATCTTCAAATATTATACATCAAAAATATAATGTGCTAAATTGAAGTGGCCAGTTATGAGTATCAGAAATACCAGCATGGTAAAATATGTTTAACATGTGATTGTAGATTAGATGAAGGTACTCCTCCAGACCCTATATTTTTTTAACTACCCAAATCTATGTAAATCTTTAAACAATATTTTACATTCCAATATTCCTCATCCTACTAAGATTAAATGTTTGTTGTCATTAGTTAGCACTCCCTTTATTAACCTACTATGTAAATTTATAGAAACAAAATTTATCTTAGACCTTTAATACTAGTGCATTGCATGGGTTTTTGTTATTGTTTGTTATGTGTAATGGTGATGTTATTCTAAATTTTGTGTTGTCCCTTTTTGTTTTAGGTACCTAACACAGCTTATATGCAGAATTTAGTTAGTCATCTTCAATTTAGACAGGTAACAGCCAAACTGAGGTTCGTACCTCTTTGGTGTTCTTGTGCTAGTTACATTATTACGGCAGATGCCTATTACGTCGGATATACAGGAAGAGGCACCCTGGTGCATGATGTTCGCCGATGACATCATGCTGATCGGTGAGAGTGGCCAAGAGGTGCAAAACAGACTGGATGAGTGGCGGCAAAGACTGGAGAATTTAGGCCTAAAAGTTAGCAGAACAAAAACAGAATATTTGTTCTGCGACTTTGGTGGTATCTCCAGTCTGAAGCCAATATCACTCGGAGGAACACCAGTACCAGTCTGTTCTGAATTCCGCTACCTCGGGTCACTCTTGCAGTGTGACGGAGAAATCGACCGCGAAATAAGGCATAGAATCAACTCAGGTTGGATGAAATGGCGACAGGTCTCTGGTGTGATTTGTGACTCCAGGATGCCCCTTAAATTGAAGGGGAGGATATATAAGTCCATCATAAGACCTGTCATATTGTATGGATCAGAATGCTGGGCTAGTAAGAAGATGGATGAGAAGCGACTGCATGTAGCTGAGATGCGAATGTTGAGATGGATGTGTGGTGTTACAAGAATGGATAAAATAAGGAATGAATATATTAGAGGGAGTTTGAAAGTTGCGTCAATGGTAGAAAAGTTGAAAGGTTCTCGTTTGTCGTGGTATGGACATGTTATGAGAAGAGAGGAAGCGCATGTGAGTAAAATAGTAATGAATATGAATGTGGAAGGATGGAAAAGTAGAGGAAGGCCAAAGAAAGTGTGGATGGAGTGTGTAAGAAATGACATGAAAGAAAAAGGAGTGAATGAAGAGATGACGGCTGATAGGGACGTATGGAAGAAGAAAACATACTGCGCCGACCCCAAGTGAGTTGGGAAAAGGCAGGAGAATGAGATGCCTTCAGCACTCGCTCCCAAATTTCAGTAAAGCCGTAAAGGCTCTTTCGGTCAACAACATTAACTAGGTTAAAAAAACAACTTCAATAGAATAGAGCAGAATTCACAACCAGCCAATCTCCTTTGTTTCAATTTTAACTACTTGTCACTGTCACCATTTTTATAAGAAACAAATCAGACCTTCTCAAAATCATAAATTCTTTATTCAATTTGAGAAGGTGCTTATGAGCATAAAAAAATATTACCACCGGTTTGGAAAACAACCCAGTCGAGAAGAGTTGGCAAGAAACTCGATCTGGCCAGATGGAAACATCTCACTGGCTAATTTTATTAATTCCAAAATCAACTCTAAAAAAATACTCGACACTGACAGAATTGTGTGCATCATACATGTCATCATTCCATAAGAAATGAAGTGAATTGAATGAAAGAATTTGTTGCTTTATTCACTAATCCATCAAAAAATGCTTTAATATTATTTATAAATGAAATATTACAATATTAAAAATAGCAAAAGTTTAAGTTGATGTGTGTATGTGAAAAACATATACGTAGTAAAATGCTATGATTTGAAATGTATTTATAAGTATATGGGTATGTACTTACCCATAAACTTATTTACACATTAAAATTAAAACATAAATTACCGTAATATTAAATGAAGAGATACGAAATCTGTAATAAAATTCCTCTTTGGTTTCAAATTGGGCTTTCGGCCAGATTTCACCTTCTGTAGGTGGATATTTTGGTCCAGGCACAACGATATAAGGAGTGGAAGGCCTTGGATAGAATATAAAAAATATAATTGCTAACAGCACGACAAGCGACCACATTATAACATTGCACAAATAATATGTCACTGTAATCAGCCGATGGTGTCGCTCGTTTGATAAAAAAACACATGACTCTAATTTTAAAAGGACGGAACAATGCGCACTTTATTATTAATTATAATTAACTACCCGCTATATATCACAAGGTGGTATTATTTTGTTTATTTCAAAGAAAATGTAATATATTTGTTTAATATGACTACTCAGGTAACCTGGGTACATTATTTGAATTTATCAAAAGAAAAAACAATATCTATAAATTTTAGTTTTCTTCGAGCGTTCAATTATTTTTGTATTTTTATAGTAACTGTAAATAGAAAACATTATTTTCTATTGACAGAATAATAATGTATCTATATTAGGGATGCGATCTAAAATCGATTAATTGGAAAATCGATTTTAAATTCTTCAAGACTAAAAAATCTTTTTCTTTTAAATCGAAATCTAGCACTGAATCGAACCCATGAATTGATTATAAAACCTAGAAAGTCGAGGTCTATTTTTTTTTACAAATAAATATATGAAATATTTTCACTAAATTATTTAAAAACTCAAGAGATTACTTTGTGGTCAATTTCCTCCGCTTCTTAGTGAGATTCAAAATATCTTTTTGTATACTATTAAGATGGCAGACAATTGTCTTGCCTGATGGTAAGCATTGATCAATGATAAAATAGTAAGTACCCACTTAAAGTGTTAGTTGGACCCTTTCCACATCAAGAGTATTTCGAATGTACTGCCAACCATAAAATAACTTTATACTTTTAACTTTGATATGCCTGTAAAATCTACTTTAATTAATTAAAGTGATAAAAGATTGATTATAATAGTGTCCCTTTCGTTTTGTTTGATATGAATTTACCTATAATATGCACAGACAAAAGAGTTTAGTATCTTTTTCTCCTCAGAATGTTTGTCTTTTGTTGTTTAATTTCTATTGCCTAGCCATAATGTTATCAATAAAATTATTTCAGAGACAGTTTTTACCTCAAATTTTGTATAAACATTGATTATGGTCTAATTTTGACCAATAAAAGAATTCAAGCTACGAATAAAAAATCAAGTAAAAAAAAAACAATTTTCTAGAGATCGATCTTTTAGAACTCGATTTTTTTTTTTGTGAATTCATAAAGTTCAATTTGAATCAATTTAAAAGTCGATCTTTCTTGCAAAGAATCGTCATCCCTAATCTATTTACGTACTACTTCACTTCACTTTTTAGTTTTTGGCCTTAGTAGCTATTGCCCACAATTCTACCAGTATCCGTAAGGTAGAGTCATGAACCAAGGAGGTCGGTTTTTGGGAAGCAGGCATAGGTTATGGGAGAAGGTATTGTAGTGGTCTACGGAGCCAATTCGAGAGGCAGCTTTGCCACACGAGTCAGCTGACTCATTACCGGAAATACCTGAGTGACCTGGGATCTAGGCCAGGGCCAATTGTATATTGTGGCTGTGGCAGTCCAAGAGGGCTTTTTTAATCTTGAAAATTAATGGAAATCGGGATTGACGACGGAATGGATTGGAAAGGGTTGCCTGAAGGCAACTCTTGAGTCAGAAAAGATGATGGATTTATTTAAGTTGTGGGACAACACGAACCGTACGGTTTCTAGGAGAGCCAGAGCTTCTCCAGTGAAAACAGATGTAGAGGAAGGGCATTTGTAGCTGAGACTCATTTTGGTGAAGGGAATCCATACCGCCGCACCAACCTCACTGTACGGAGACATTTTTGATGCGTCAGTGAAGATAGAGAGTCATTCGTGAAAACGCTGATCTAAGATGGTGTTAAAAGTTTTTCGAGCATCAACACACTCTTTGTTTACGCCGAAATGCATAAGGACATTTGGATGGTAAATTAACGCGTCATACGGGGTAAGATAAAGTGGATTGGTTGAACTACAGGGTTTGGGAGATTGGTGAATTATTTACAACTAAGAAGGAGGCAGGAAATTTTATCCTAATTGCCAGATAATTTGAGGAGTAAATCTAATTGAGGAAAGAGAGAGGATGGTTTGAATTTTGGACAAGCTTAAAATGAAATCTGACCGAGAGAAATTGTCTGCTCAAATTTAAGAGAGGCTCCCTACATTCTACCTACATAGCATTAATAGGCGAGGGTTTCATAGTGCCTAGAATAATACGCAGACATTTGGAATGGAGTCTGTGGAATTTTTCTATATTATATTTATTGCAGGTACTAAGAAGAAAGGAACCATAATCAAAATGAGTACGAATTATAGCATTTTATAGGAGTTTTTGAGAGTATGGGTGGGATCCCCACCATACCCCAGAAAGGGAACGGAGAATATTAATGTTCTTTTCACATTTCTGTCCAACTTTGGAGAAATGAGAGGAACCTGTCATTCTAGAATCCAGCCATATACCCAGAAAATTAACGTCATTAGATTGAGGGATTATCTCATTATGAACAGAAATTTTGACAAGAGGGATTGTTCTTTTTTTTAGTGAAAACTACTACAGAGCTTTTGGACGGGGAGCTAAGGACTGAACCCTGGGGTAGGCCCATCCGGACTGTTCTTGAGGAAAGAAAACCAGAATAGGACTTGTTAACAACAGATCTTTCCACTAGCATGTTATGGATGAAACGAACGAGCTTCTCGGGTATTGTCAGCTGGGAGAGCTTACTCCTGAGAACCAGGAGCAGAACGTTGTCATAGGCTGCAGTTATATCCAGAAATACATTAACCACATACTTTTTTTTAATGAATGCTGTTTGGATATCTGTAGTAAGAAGTCTAAGGCTGTCCATAGCGCTCATACTCTTCTTTTTTTTTTCACGTGGTTGATATCTGCTCATTGAACGCTCGGACGTATGCACGAACCGCAGTTTTTACATACGTTGATCATCGCGACAGACAAGGCCCCTCTCGTGGTGGTGACCCCGCGTGCCAGGTTGGCCGAAACCGACTGACTAAACACTCCACGTCCCTAAACGGCGCAAGATGACAGGGCCTCCGGAGGGACATTATACATGTATTCTGCAGAGGGAGTGCTCATACCCTTCCTGAACCCAAATTGGGAACGGGCAATTAATGACCCGTTTTTCAGCCAGCCATTCTAGTCTCTGTTTCACCACAAACTCAGCGATTTTCGCCATAACAGAAAATAGCGTATTGGGCCTATGAATGTTTGGATCTCCAGGTTTAAGTATGGGGATGACGACTTGGGATTTCCATTGATCCGGAACAGTACCGGAATCATAGAACGAGTTGATAATAGATAGAAAGACTGTCTTGGCTTTATCTGAAAATTTTGTTAGGAAGGAGTATGGGATGCCATCGATGCCTGGGGAAGAGTCAGTTAACCCATCAAAAGCTAAGGATAGTTCATTAGCGGAAAATGGATAGTCAAAAAGAATTTGCGACGGTAATAGAACTGAAGGCGATGGGATTGATGCTAAGCAAGGCACAAAAGAAGGAGCCAAATTGTCCGAAAAGGCCTCCAGCCACAAAGGTAATTGAAAACATATTATTTTAATAAAGTTCTACCTATTTTTATTGCATATAAAAAATTTATACACATATAAATTGTTTAATACATGATTTTAACATGAAAAATGCAAATAGTTATTTGTCTTCAGCGCCATCTAACCACAGACTTACTAGAGATCCATATAACTGAATTATTGTCCGATCAAATTAAATGTAAAGATATGAAACGGTTACAACATAAACAAGCTAATGTTCATAAAATGGTTGTATTATCCCTTTGTATACAATAATACTAAGTATCATGAGTAATTGAGTATGGATATGGGTAACTCGGCGAAAATCCTTGCGATAACTCTGTAACTCAGGCGCAGTTAACTGCGCCCGCTTATAGCGTTAACTCAAAATTGCGCCATGGACATTGTAGTTAATTACTATGCATATTTTGTTTGTAATATATCTTGTTACAAAATAAATGGTTGTATATTGTGCTAATATTTTATTTTTCAATCAAGGTTAAGAATCCGGTGGAGACTATTCATACAGAGAAGCAGGTTTGTATGACAAGTCGCTTGAAACTCAATGCATGTCCAAAAATAATGTTTTTCAATGAATTATTATCTTTGTTACTTTAATGCACTTTAGAATACAAAATAACAACACTTTTGTACACTAAAACACACTTAATTACAAGTTAAAATGCTTTCGTTCAACTACTCCCCTCAGAATGGAATATAGTTTATTCGTGTTGATTTTCGAACGTAAACATATTCCGTCATTTGTTTTACACACAGCTGTCAACTTAGCCATCCGTCAAAATAAAACCTTATGACCGGAAAGTAAAGTGAAATCTAGAAAATAAAGATTACCTAGGTACCTATAACTCATACAATAGGTAAGGGTAGATACAATAGGTAAGGGTAGTGCGTAAATGCATTTCCCCCCGTCAAAAAAAAAAGGTATCTATAACTCCATTTACATTTCACGGAGTTGCAGTTTGTAAAAATTATATTCGAAATTCCCGGTCCTGCGCTGTGCGCCAATGCATTTTGAAAAAGTGAGTTAACACATCCAGCAGAGTGAACTGAGTTGGCGCAAGCACGCCGGGCAACGCAGTGTTACACATTTCTAATTGAGTACAGTACTCTGTGGTCTGGGGGTACTTGACGCAATTTTTGTCTGTCATGTTGTTGTCCTTGTTTTATGTTTATGTATGTCATTATTTTGCAGTATTTGACCATATATTATGTAATTTTGGTGGTATTTTACTTAATATAGTGCAGTTATGATATACCAGTGTAGTAAAGGGAAAATAAAGACACGGAGCCTGAATTCTGAAATTTCCCAGTCATTCCCGTTGTGGTTGTAACAGAAGGCCGCCATTTTTTTACCACCTTATTTATTGATAGTGTTCTTAACGTCTGACTTGGCTGCATGGTCTACTAGTACCTTTGCCTTTTCCTTAAAAAGGAAGGAATGGAACAAAATAAAACCTGTCTGTGGACAAATCAAATGTCAACGTTGAGATAAAATAATTTTGCACTTTGCTCTAAATACCAATACTTTTCTCGATATTATAAAGTTCCTATAGGAAAAGTATTCTTACTACATCATGATTAGATTATTAACCATTTTGTTTGTAATTTGCGCTTACGGTCAAGCAAACGGCGCTGTAAATAGTGGTGAAGAAGAATTTGGAAACGGCAGGTATGTTATCGAAGGAAGAGTTTTCCCACCAGAGGAAGAAGAATCAAGTAACTGGCAAATTAATACAAGGGTCCACGTTAACGGAGGTGAGCAAATCGGTTTTATTAGAGACGATGGTGTTTTTACGATACATCATGTACCTTCAGGGTCATACGTAGTTGAAATAGTACACCCCGATTACATGTATGAGCCCGTGAGGGTAGAAATCAACTCGAAAGGTAAATACAGAGCGAGAAAAGTGAATTATATACAGACATCTCAAGTCATACAAGTACCTTATCCATTAAGAATGAAACCATTATCTAAATTCAGATATTTCCAAATGAGAGAGCAATGGCGGCTTACAGATTTCTTGTTTAACCCTATGATAATCATGATGGTGCTACCACTGATACTCATAATGATTCTGCCCAAAATGATGAACGATCCGGAAACTAAAGAAGCTCTAAAACACATAGGTAGCTTAACAAAGATGAGTGAAATGCCAGAAATGTCTGAAGTAATCACAAATCAATTTAGTGGAGGAGCATCAGCTAAAGCTAGTACAAAAGCTAAACAAACTAAGAAGAGACAGTAGTTTATATTTTAAATTAATTAAGTATTTATGATTAATTAATAAAAGTATATAGGGAAAATAATAAATGTTTCAATAATTAATGGTTTCTTTATATAACATAAAATCATACAACTATTTTCCTGTGTATTTGTTTTCCTGTATTTTAAAACCATTTTTGTGTTTATTGATCTTTTCATATTTGACTGCAAAAACATGACGGACAAATCATTATTTGCTAGATCTTTTTATTTCTTTAGAGATTTATATTCTCATATTAATTTATAAGTTTTCTTTGTTACAAATTTATATTATTTTACAAAAGTTGATAGTTATAAGAGAATGAACAAAATCCTGTCAAATCACCTGCATAAAAATGAACAATCCAAGTAGAGTTCAATTATTGTATAACTTGATCTGTCTTTACTGTTACCCATTTTTTTTTCATTGGCTAATGACTTTAGTTTGAATTGTTTTTATTAATTTGAGTGTAAACTTTGTTGGGTAAATGATTGTTTTTAATATGATTAGTAAATCTATATGTTTCTATATAATACATTAAAGAAATGTAAGCATGTAGAAATTTTGATTTGCTAGTATCCAATATGCAATACTTCTCACTACTTCTGTGTATATTTGTATACTCATATATTACACATATATATATATATAGATGAATAGAATTAATGATACCTGATATGAAATGCTAGGGGGCTCCGAGCAACACCTACAAATATGCATCACTCGGGATACCAACACTCTCAAAGACCCTGCGCCTGTGTTATGACCGACACCGAGTGCGGTAATGGTTAAAATTGCTTTCCCACACCAAAAATTGCATCCGAATTGTCGTTTGGAAATATAACTAAGTATTCTATTTTGAACGCACACCTACTAGATAAAGGCGCCAGAATACTGGTTGCACACGGGTGCTACAAGGGCCGCCTCTGACCCAGGTGGCCATTATAGAAAAAAAGAAGTTCTTTATTTACAGTCACCATGGTTTTCACTAGAGTGCCAAGAAATTGTATAAAAACGAAGATTACTTTTCTGAGATTAAAGCGTCAAGTTACTAATTTCAAAAATACTTGTAATAATGAGCTTATTAGGAAAAGATTTTATGAAAATGTGATCCCAGTGAACCTCTCATCTCCTCATTTATGTTGTGTTATTAGCGTAGTTAAATATTTTTTTCCCAATTCAAGAAAAAAGCCACGAGCCTGAGAGATGATTAAATAAATCGGAAATCAGTCCATCTGTTCTTAACTTATCATCAAAAACAGTAATTCCATACAAATGTATATCCTTTATCCTGTTATTTGGGGTGTAGAGAATGGTAACAATTCAAAGATTACAAAAATCAGTTCAGCCATTCTAGAGTATAAATGGTGTAACGTCAGACTTTGTTTTATAAATAAATGTAGTGAGAATTACATACTGTTTAGTAAAGACAGGTAGTTCTTAATTTTTTTTCGCCATGAACGAATAATTGAGAGTATTGATATTTATTCAACCTATTTAGTTTGTAAATAGTAACGACTTTTGTTTAGAAAAATATAACAATCATTATCAAATATTTGTCAACATATTTCGTATATATCTTGTATTTTAAATTAATTAAAACCAGTTTGCTCTTACGGTTTTGTCTATTCATGTATCAATGTAATTAATTTAAAAAATGTCATAAGACAATTTGCCAACGACTAAGCAAGTTGTCTCTTACGCATCTCGGTATCTAAGGCCAGAGCGATTGAATACTAAACCAAATGAATCCGGTGCCGATCTTCAATAGAAACACTGGAGGTGTACTTTTCAAAATTTTATAGCTGACGAACTTTCTCACCTTTCTAATGCAGGCATGAAATGAAAGTTACTTATTAACCATTTGTCTCCAATAATTTATTCGTATGTGCGTGATGCGAAAAATACGTATTAGCGTTGAAGGTTCTTGATAAAACCTATTAAAGTAAAAATAAAATTCTTGCACAACATATACTTACAACGCGAAAACAACTATCTATTGAGTCCATCATAGAATATGTCCGTGCACTAAAACTTTTGGCACAAGATTGCGATAACAGAGAAGTATCTGCGATCCAACATAGAAATGAGTCACTCAGAGGGGCTTCTTGGTAACCATCCATTCTACCGAAAGAAGTCCACTGCTGGACATAGGTCTCCCCCCCAAAGATCTCCACGACGACCGGTATAACCGAATTGGTGGTATAACTTCCTAAAAAATAAGGGAACGCCTTTTAGAAAAGACTTCCTTGACATTTGATGAAGCTTTAAATTTTAAATTTGATGATGCATAATGCTAGTATTTATATGAAATTTTTTTACATTTAAATGCTTTGTTTAACACTGGAAATTCGCTCTGCCAAGAAATATCTCCGCGAACGATAGCTGCTTCAGCAACAAAAAAACGTGTTTTTTTTGTGGTAGCAACGATCATCAAAGAAAGAAATGCCCAGCTATTAATGCTATTTGTCAATTGTGCTCTATGACACTTTACATTCGTATGCTGTAGTACCAAACAAACGATGAATTCTGTTCCTAATTTCAATGATACTAACACTATAGATAGAATGGCCTAGATAGAATTAGATACTACAATAGCTGCCTCACCATCTAGTTTACAAAAGGCCACTATACCAATAACAAAAATGACATACGATCGGATGCGCCCTGCAATAAAGTTATAACATTAGTTCCTTGAGCACAAAAGAGCCATAAAAAATTGTAACGTCATGGAAGCCTCGGTACTGTCAGTATCTTTATTCACAAATCTATCACCAAATATCAAACCAATAAGTATCAAGTCTGGACGACACACTGAAGAAGACAATGAATTTATACAGAACGAAATTCATAAATTGTTGAAGATGGAATTATAGAGCCAAGTGTATCACCATGGTGAGTCCCGGTACTAGTGTCTGGAGGGGGTACTTACCACAAACGACTTGTCATTGATTATTCACAAAAAAATAAATAAATTCACCGAGCCAGATGTGTTTCCGCTACCATCTATTGAAACTATAATTAGTAAGGTAGTAAATTACAATATATTCAGTCAACTTTATTTGAAGAGAGCTTACCACCAGTTTCCAATACTGCAGAAATAAAAATTCTATATTGCCTTCAAAGCAAGTGGGAATCTATCAGTTTACGAAAATCCCATTAGGTGTAACTAACGGGCGACGCGGTGCTTGCGAAAGCCACCCCGTGTCGCCCCCATCCCAAATGCAGCGGACGGCCCCGGGGGGTTTTAGTGGGTATTTCCGGACGACTCTCGTCCGGGTGAGTCCCACACTGGTGCGGAGCTCGTCACTCCGTGCCCCCTTATATATTGTATTTGGGGGACTTGATCCTCCAAATACAATAGATAAGGGTAGTGCGTAAATGCATTTCCCCCCGTCAAAAAAAAAAAAACAAAAAAAAAAAAAAAAAAGGTGTAACTAACGGGGTTACTTCGTTCCAAAGAACACTAAATTTCATAAGTAATTAAAACTGAAGATCTGTATGGAACATTTACTTATTTTGACGATGTGATCATCTGTGGTAAAATTAAGCGGAGCATGACGCGAACTTAGAGAAATTTATGGAAGCAGTCAAGAAATATAAATTGTCCCTAAATGAAAACAAATGTGTATACATACTCCTTTGAAATCTTTTAGAATTTACTATTCAGAACAATACGATCAAACCAGACAAAGAATGTCTCAAACCTCTTCTGGAACTTCCGATTCCTACAGATTCTGCATCTCTGAAAAGATCATAAGGTCTTTTTGCTCACTATTTAAAACGGATTCATTTTTTTCTGATAAGATACATCCTTTGATTGACATTAAATCTTTTCTGCTGTTAGATAGGGCTAAAAGATGTTTCGAAGTTTTAAAATCAAATATTTTGCTAGCCACTCTAGTAAACATAGGTAACAAGGAAACTTTTACAGTAGATCTGATGCTTCCGGTCATTCAATAGCAGCTACGTTAACTCAGAAAGGACGCCCAGTGGCATTTTTCTCTCGTTCATTTTCTGAAACTGAACGTAAGCACTAATCTATAGAAAAAGAAGCAAGTGCAATTGTAGAATCACTTCGTAAATGGTGACATTATTTATTGGAGAAACATTTCATTTTAATCGCCGATCAGAAATCAGTTGCTTTTATGTTTAATCAAACTCACTCAAGCAAAATAAAGAATGAGAAAATCGCGTTTGCGCGAGTGTTGACGTGTTTTCAGAAGTTTGATAAGATGTATAAAAAAAAAGTAGCGATAAGTTCAAACTGGTTGAACTTATCTGACGTCGCGTTGAATCGCGCGCTCCGTCGCTAGTTCGACGTGAACACGCACAAACAAGTCACGTATTGGATGTTGCCGCGAGCGCGTCGCGCGCGCCAGTCGCTGCTTGCCCGTTATTTTAGACTGCACGTGCGTTTCGTACGTGAACACTTGGATACACGTCGTATGTTTGTTATTTCGTGAGCGCGTCCGCGAGTTAACGTGAACAAGTACTAAAACTGCATTGAATCGTATTTTGTTTACAAATTCATGCGTTTTAATATTTTTAGGCGGAACCCTTATAATTTTCCTCAAATTATTTTGCTACTAAGAGAAAGCAAAGATATTTTATCACCAATTCAAAAAATTGCCTGTAAAACTGACCATTGAATTATTATTTTTTTACATTTGGATGTGTTTAATTATTTTAGGTGGAACCCTAATCACTTTCGAAAAATTATCTTCTTCTTTTCCTATAAAGGCCACCTGTGTGAATACACAATTCCGCCAATGTCACGTAGTTGTAAAAAGTATAGACCACAGACCAAGTAGAGAAGATTAGGGCGGATTTATAATACATTTATATGTATAGCAAAGTGTTTCATGTCAGTGGTATAAATAAATATACCCAGAAGTAGTGAGGAAATACAAGCATAGTGGATACTATAAATATAAGCATATTGGATACTATATGAGTATAAATAGACTACTAATTAGTACATATTTACCATTCTTTAAAGTTTAATTCTTGTTAATTTTAATGCATTTCGATAAGATTCTTTAATTTCTATAACTAAACTCTATTTAACTATAACAACATTTACCAAAATTAGGAGGCAATTGAGGTTAGCAGGACGGAAAAAAATGGAGGTAAAACCTCATAAAGGGAGAATCTATTTTTCGAGGAATTGAATAAAAGATGTTCGGATGTCCTATCCTCCAGACCACACTTAAATAAAGTATGATCCCTGATCCTTAGTTTAGCAAGATGTACTGGCGTGCTTGCATGTCCTAAGCGTAGGCGACAAATAATGGAGATATAGATTTTACTTAGTTCACGAAATTTAAAGAACTATGGTTTTTGTGGTATACTTATTTGTAGAGAGCCATACAATTTACTTTTTATTTTCAGAGATAAATTCCAATCCTTTTGCCATGCTTCAAACAACCTAGCTTTGCCTAATGAACTTAAATCTTCTGAATAGACCATATAGTGGTCCATCGACCCATCGTGAATCGCGTTCTTTGCATAGGAATCAACTGATAGCCCTCTTTACATTATGGGAATTAATATATAGGATAGCTTCCCAGATCGCTATCGCTTCTCAAGTAAACACAGTGGTGACAGGTGGGCATTTGAAATTTAGAATAATCTTAATAAATTGATATCCACACAGCAGCGCCACCAGGTGTTACCTCATCCAGTTTTAAAGCATCAGTAAAAGAGGAATCCTCCCTACCCATTTTTCTTGCTAGCATGTCCTGGAACGTATTGTTAACCCCAATCTGATATTTATCAATACCAAATTTCAAAATAACAGTAGGTTGGAAAAATAAAGCAGTCTGATTTGTACAAAATAAAGGGGTCATTATCATTTTAAAAAATCGGAAATGGAAGTCTGGTCATTTTGCAAAAAGACTGGAGGATACAAAGCAATTGTTTTAAGGATTCATAACTGGAAGTTAAATAAATAAAAGTGAATAGTAAATAAAGTAAATTCTTGTAAAAAGTCTTTAAGTTTAGGAATTAAGGAATAACTAGCGTTCTGGAATTTTGAGAACGAATTTATCTGATAAAAAATGCCTGCGAAGGTAAAGTGGACAGTGTACAAATTCAACTTGCAGCGCATTGATTGCAGAGGATTTCATGGCACCTATAATTATTCTAAGATATTTTGATTGTATTTTATTTTGTTTAGAGCTGATTTATTACATTGATCGAGTAGTCCATATGGCTACGAACGAGGGCGTTATAAAATAGTTTTTGTGTAAAAGGGTGAGAACCCCACCAGACTCTAGATAATGAGTGGAGAACATTAATTTTTTATCCAATACCAGACCATGAAATTTAACTTGATCTTTCACTGGAATGATTTTCTCTTTGTAGGATATATCAATGTGAGGGGATAAATTGTTTTTTTGTGAAAATAACAACTGAACATTCAGGAATATATAAAGACAAACCATGCTCCGTAAGCCATTGTCCCATCTAGTAGAGAGCAGAATTGAATTCTTCAGTCGCCTCTGGAACGGAGGAGGAAGAAACATACATTGATATGCCATCCGCATATAACAGTATTTGTCAAAAAGTTTCCGCGGTTTGGTAGAGATCGACTGTGTAGATATTGTACAAAAGTAGTCTAAAGATACGCCGCGTATCTTCAGCCATCTGCCAATATAGTTCCGAAACAGACAGACAGATAAAAATGTAAATAATTGTGTTTTTGCATTACGGTTTTGTCGGGAAAGATTAGATCTTCTTAATCGCGGCATTGTTAATAATAATATCGGCACAAAAATTTATTATTAATAATACTCGTAACATTCGCTTAAAACAAACACATCGACCAACTTCAATTTCAATGTTTTAGGGTATTTGTCGGATAAGAAACATGAAACCTCATTGGCACGGCGACATACCGGCTGTAAAGAACAAATCTAAGAATATTTAAATATATATACATGTTCTAGAAGTATTCATTTTTGGTATAAATACGTGTAATTAATACTAATAAAACATTGAATATTGTATCGTCATGAAATATAGTTTATTTTTTCAACAGTATTTTCAAAATAAACCAGAGACAACAAACATTACGTGAGCTGTCAGTTGTCATTGGCTGTTGTAGTTATTCGACTAATGTTTTTTTTTATTGAATCATATTTTAATAGTTACTATCTTATTCCGTGCGAAGACAATTCTTGAGTAATAATTGGTGTTACTAACACGAATTTGTTTTATATATTTATATGATTGTAGTAAATTTTTGGTCTAATGAATTATTATTATTGTTCTAATAATAAATTATTTTAACAGCACTTTGACCACATCACACGCAATACTTTGTATTTCAAAATTTATATTGTTTAATGTGGTCAAAGATAGTAAATGAGCTAAGAATAAAGGTACTGGTTCCGAAGCAACTACTTGGGTTCATTAATACTTAGGACAATAAATGAAACAATGAAATATCTTTTTTCAATATTTTATTCGGAAATAAATCTATGAAGAGTCAATAAAATGTTCACAACTCACTATTTATTGTATCGACCTACTTCATTAACAACTTAAAGGTAATGTACACACACATAATATACAATAATTGTATAAAAAGTAAAAAAAAAAAAAACAAAATCAGTCGTTTTTGGTAAATTTTGGACGGAAACTACATAAGTAACATGCTTACATGGTAAAAAAAAAAACTCACGAGATTCAATATTTAAATATCCATATATCAAATTTGCTTAAATTATTTGCGTATCGGACGGGGATTTCTTTAAAATTTGTACATAATATCTGAGAAAACACTTATGATTCAGATATAGGGATGATAACATATAACAGTGAACAGTAATTTGAAGTTAATTCATTGTTAGAAAAGTTATTTTTTTATAAACAGGACTAATTTCATAAAGTTCATCATCAATTAACAGTTGTTAGAACTTTATCAAGCTATAAAATAGACACTGTGAAAGGTGACTGAAATCGAGGTGCAAACAAACCAATCATAGTCACAGTGACTAGTTTTATATTGTAGACAATCCATTATTATATCTAAGAGTGTCTACTAATATTCCCATTATTTTCTCATACACGTAAAAATATAAATGTCATTATTAATATAATTTGATTCCTTACAAAACAAAAAAACAGCTCACGATTATACGTTTATCTTCAAAAATATTTCCCGATAATTAAGTATATAAAAATCGACAAAATAGGGAAAATAAAAATGACACTAAAAAACACTAAATATCTACCGTACACGCTTCACAAGACAATTTAATATTAATTAAATATATAGAGAATAAAAACGCAAAATAGATCTTTTAGAATTTTTTCCTAATATAATAATATTGTCTTTTAATAGTAAGGCGTTTATTATTGACAATGTATATTGCTTTTTATTATTATTATTATTACATATATAAACTAAATACTATTATATAGAGGTATTTACATAGAAAATGTTATTGAAATTTATAGTTTGCCATCAATTAATTAATGCAATTATATTTTTTAAGGCAAGTGTATGCATTCAATGCTATATCTTCTAAATATGTTTCCTTTTCTAGCTAATAATTTTGATATGTCAATTTATATAACGCTGATTTCAATAATTTTCAAAGAGAAACTGTAATAAAATAAAAAGCACCAAGGAAAAATAGATTAATCGGAGAGGAAATGAATCTATTAAAAGTCGCGAGTAAAACGCCTAAAAATGTTTTTAAATTTCTGTAACCAGATAATTCAGTTTAATCTTAAGTAAGTCAATAAGGGACCATCTTCTTTTGAATCCGTATAATGTGATGGACGGCTTTACGAAATTCAATAAAGTATATTGTTTAGAGCTGAATTAGACATACCTAGCAAAAAGTGGGAAACATTACAGATGCGATGGTTTTTTTTTTTATTTAATTTTCTGTGGTGATTTTCACTAAATTTACTCTCATGATATCGAGAATGTTTTATAAAAATTGTGTGTTGTTATTTCATTACCACGCAGAAGCCAATCACGATTGATTATGTTTAAGTATTCCTCTCAGTAAGAGAGAAGATAATATTCGATATGAAATTATTTAAATAAAAAAAATATATAAAGGGTTTAGGTATCCTATACTTTTCACCATAAACAACTAACACAAATGAACACTATGCAACTAATACTATGATTGTATAACTGGAATGGATAAAGGAATACTGTTCTTCTAAACTAAACATACACTAAAAAAGCTGCCAGATTTATTGACATATTACTGTGTTTAAAAATTAAGCAGTATTTAAGTAATTAATTTTAAAAAAAGTAAGTAATTAAAAATGAACTAGATAAAGAGAGAAAGAGACAACAAAACAAATAATTACAGTAATATCCCGATTAGCGCGACCCCGTTACGCGCGGTTTCACTAACAACGCGAATTTGAAATTTCGCGCTCAAATGCTCGCATTACGCGTTAGAGTGCGTATAAACATAATGTAAAGACAATAGATGTATTTTTCCGTAAAAAAATAAGAGTATGTATTGCATAAAGTGTTCTTAGAATTAAAGTGATTGATTAAAATGATTTGTATTTTTTTTGTATTAAATTTTGACGTATGTTTAATCATAAACCTCGATATACGCGAATTTCAGTTAACGCGATTTTTTTTCGGAACGAATCCCTCGCGTAAAGCGGGGTATTACTGTATATAAAAATTTTAAATAGTTCAGTAATAGAGATTAATTTTAGTGAAATCAAAGTTGACTCGTAAATAAACTAAAGGGTATTTTTTTATCAATTTTTAACATAATGTTAAATTTAAGGATTGATAAAAAAATATGCATTAGAGTTATATGAAATTGTTTCTTTTGAAATATTATAATAAAAGTTCGCAAATACAATACAAAAACGTGTTAATTTATATCTTTCGTTCGAATGCAATACCAAAAATTAAATTATTTTAGAGACTGGAACAAAAGAAAAAATAACTAACGATCTAGTATTTTTTAATTTATGTTTAAATTAAGCGGTGGTTAATAAAACAAAATATTAATTCTAAAGTTACTTGAATAATTAATCTACAAATTTATGACGATCTAATTTTAAAGAAGTTATTCGGGAAAATCATGGCGGTTACTATATATACATTAGAGTTGGGTTGGTATCGAGGAGTTAGCAAAAAAAAAAAATACATCTACAACTTGAGATTCTAGCAGATCATATCAGTACAATTTTTTTTTTTTTTAATTTATTTGTCACACTTCATTTTATTCTTACATATAACAACTTCCTAAAACTATCGAAGTTTTTTTTTAAGGTTATGAAAATATTAATGCATTAAATACATCAAATATTAATCGTTATAAGTACATAGAGATTCTGGGGTGGTGATACTGTCTGATAACGTCAGAGTTTACAGTTTCATACTTTGAGATATTTCTATATGACGTCACTATTTGGTAAATAATAATAAATGAAGATAAGTTCTTTCTGTTGAAAAAAATCTAAGGGTTTGTATTAGTTTTACTTTTAAAAAGTGGTACTAGTCATTACTTACACTTTTTTATATTATAACAAAAAAAAAGATGACCACAAAAACTACATAAGATCTATCCATGAGATAATATATTAACTAAGACATTCGTAAATTATTTTGTAATGTCTTTCATAAGGTACTTTTTGTCATCCAATATCGAACAACGGGTAAAGTTAACTGATAATTTGAATACCCGCTTTAATTTAGTACTAAAAAAGCCTAAAATCGTAATTCTCCGTTCTTTAAAATGGATTTTGTTTTTAAAATAGAAGTTTAATAGATATATGTTTACATTAATTTACAGTTAATGTGATAACTTTCACTTAACTTCGACCCGTTATGAGTTATTATTGCAGTATTTTCTTGTACCCCCGCATTATCGATAAATTATAAACATATTTTATCGATAATATAGTGAAGTTAATCCATGTTCAGTTTAAATATACATGTGATGTTTAGTTAATTGTAATAAACTCCTTCCTAAAATAAGAAATTACAGTAATACCCCCGCTTAGCGCGACCCCGTTACGAGCGGTTTCACTATAACGCGAATGTCAAATTTCGCGCTCAAATGCCTCGCATTACGCGAAAGAGTGCGTATAAACATAATGTAAAGACATTAGATGTATTTTTTTTTTTTCCGTAAAAAATAAGAGTAGGTATGTATTGCATAAAGTGTTCTTAGAATTAAAGTGATTGATTAAAATGATTTATATTTTTTTGTATTAAATTTTGACTATGTTTAATCATAAACCTCGATATACGCGAATTTCAGTTAACGCGATTTTTTTTTTCGGAACGTATCCCTCGCTTAAAGCGGGGTATTACTGTAATTTCCCTAGTTTAAAAGAAATACATACGTCATAATTACAAAAAAAAAAAACAACACTATATTAAGATTAATACCATATAGAGAGTATAATGGTAATGGCCGTTATATTTAATACAGCTTTAAATAAGTGAGAGATAATGCTTCGAATGTCATGGAGTAAATGCAGGGGGTATAAGAAAACCGTAATCGGGTGGTAGTTGGGAGTAGTTGGGAGGTGTTAGGTGACGTATAGTGTGGATGTGAGGTACCGTAGTGCCGGGATGAGCGTGACGAGTGCTAACAGCGGCAGTGCGAGCGCAGCCCGCAGCGCAGCGTTGTATATGGCGCAGTAGGGGCACTGGGAGGAGCCGCACACCTCGCAGATGTTCAATAAATATGTCGGTAGAGCGTCGTATATACTCTCGTTAAAACGTTCTACAATGATATAAAAAACAAAAAAAAAACAAATGAATAGTATCATCGTCCCCATTTTTATTTGGGGGTCGGCAGAACATGTCTTCCTCCATTCATCTCTATTCAAAATCAAAATAAAAAATCAACATTTATTTATTCAATTTAGACCCTAAGAAGGCGCTTATGAACGTCTAAAACACTACCACCGGTTCGGAAAACAACCCAGTCGAGAAGAGCGCAGGCGAGAAACTCGATTTGGTTCTTTTTTTTTTGCAAATATAATATATATCATTTTTTTGTCATATAAAAAACTATACAGATCGTAGTCTTAATAATGTTAGCGGGTGCGCACTGAGATGTGGGTTAATTCCAGACATCACTATCGTTCACGTAATGCTCCACCCTGTAATAACCTGTTGAGATTAAAACTTGCTCGACATAATACTTGAACGTTATTGTCAGGTAACTCGGTAATGTTACTTGGGATCTTATTGTAAAACCGAATACTATTACCTATAAAGCTTTTATTACACTTACTTAACCTAAAGCGTGGTTCCGGACAACTTGTCTTTATTTCTAATATTAAAATTATAACGATCATTCACTAGATCTAGTTTGTCTAAATGTTTACGAATACGCATTAAGTTATCGAAGATGTATTGGGAGGGCGAAGTTAAGATATCATATTATTGAAACTTGTTCTTTAGAGATTCGCGAGGTCATAGCTACCAGTCAAAGAGCCCTAATAGAATCCCTAAGAAGACGGAAAGACATTGGCATAATATTTCGCTTTTTTTTCAAACTCGACAACCGGAATTCAGGACTGATTTTTCGCAGACGACGTGTTCGTAATGAAATAATCTTTATTTTAGTTTTAATTTATTAACCAGACTTAATTAAGTTCCCGGTATCGATTTACCTGTTTACACCCGCCTACCCAAGAGTTGTGATAGAAAAATAATAGTGTCAACCTAACGTTTGCATACTCTATAGGTTTCATACTTTCGATTGGTATGGAATTTGTCTATTAACCACAATCAGTGAAATAAAAAAAAGGTTACTTAATCATATTCTGGACTGAAATTTTCTTGTCAAACCATTCGCAATGTATTTATTGAGATATTTAATCTATATATATAAGCGAAGTTCGTTTTCTTTGTCCGAGGTAAACTCGAAAACTACTGGACCGATCAGCGTGAAACCACAACCATTCGACGCGGAATAAATCGTAGATGGTTATAGGCTATATATTTTTTTTCTATTCTATGAGCCCTTTGCCATGTTTTCTCAATCTGTTTGTTTATTATTCCTTTGACGCACCATCACCTCAAAACTACTGAACATATCGGGATATCCTCTCATTTCTTTTCCTATTTACTCTTTTGTACATTTTCCACTTCAATTTACGCTTATATACATTTTTCCCGCTAATAAAAACCAAAATACTCTTACTTTTATTCATTCATTTGTTTTTTTTAATTAGCTACAAATGAAAAGTCATATGCACAGAACATATGAAACGCGAGCGGAGCCGCGGGCACCAGCTAGTTTGATATAACTTTCATGCTTGGGTTCCTACACTAGTAATTCATTCTTATTCTAATCATATCATCTTTCATACAGTCCGTCCATCTTTTTTTTTAAACTAATGGTATGTATTATGAATAAAGTCATATAGCTAGTCAAGATATATAGCTATCACTGTCAATAAAAAAAAGCTCCCAGTGAACAGGTAAGTATATAGATAAACTGTTCAGCCCAGGACATTAGAATATACAGGTGCGAAATATAATTATGAAAACTCATAATTACGATACGGTCATTAAAAAGTTATAATATAATATAGTTTAATTGAAATAATATCTAAATATAATTTTATCATAAAACATGTAAAATTTAGCGGGTTTTTTGTCGTAAATATCGAGGATTATATTTTTTGCATATTAACTAATAGAATCATGATATCAGACTATATAAAGTGTCAAAAAGCATGACGACTGATTGATTGATGTTTATACACGGTATAGGCTCATTGCTTTGTCCACAATCTCACCTGACGTTAAGTGACTACCCGGTCTGGATGGTAAACACACTAGAGGTACTGGCTCTCAATTGATCATTATTAGAAAAACTCTATCGCTATAGAAAAGCGTTGGATAGGTGAACTCGGACCCGCGTCCGTTGACCCAGAATCCGTCTTTACTAACAACTGCCCCATCATCGCTTCAGTGCAGGCGATTTACTTTGATGAAATGCAAAAAAAAAAAAAAAAAAAAATGATTTGTTTACCTGGTGCATAGTAATCGTAGACTCGTATGGGAAGGTAACGCGACATGTTCGCGACCGGGTACCACCGCTCTATCGTGTAGTTGACGCAAGTCGGCTCTATACTCAACTGTCAAAACAAACAATGACATACTTTACATATATATATATATATATATATATATATATATATATATATATATATATATATATATATAACATAACATAAGCTCGCGCCTGTTATCCCCGAAGGGTTAGACAGAGGTGATGTAGCGAACTACACCACTCGCATTCCGCCGAGTTCAGTTCCGTCCCAGATGCGACAGGGGGCGAGCCTGTCGTCATATCGGGCACAAATTCCAGACTCCGTGATGATACCGAGTAGAAAAACCCAATACCACTTGACCCGACCCGGGGATCGAACCCGAGACCTCAGAACGACAGTCGCACCGTAATACAACTGCGCCACCGAGGCAGTATATATATATATATATATATATGTACTAAATAATATACGTATTCCTAAAAGCTTATTTTAGACCGAAATGAACATGTTTCAAGAGAGAAGTTATAATCTAGATCACTAGAGTAATGAGATTGCCTTGAAACATATAATGCAACTCTATAAACGACCACTTAACATTAACGCTTGTGCGAAGGTAAATTTTTACGATCTTTGATTTGTGTTATTCCCCCCCCCCCCATTGTAGAGTCACCATGTTTTTTTAAACCTTTCCTTTTAAATAAGTAAAAATGCGTCATCAAAAATTTATTAAAAAAAAGTATCAATTTAATCTCATTTTGTCTTCTGGTTTATAAAAACGATTAAACACTAGGTTGTGTATCAATATTAAAACAACAATTATCGGTGTAAATTTAAAAATGCGAGACGAAAAACGATATTACATAAATATTTTTTGAAGATTTTTTTCCACTAAAATGCCTTAAAAAAAACGTTATGAAACTTGGCTTGTAGATTATTTAAAAACAAACATTCTCTTAGCTCTCCAACAGAGCATAACAACTAGAAAAAAACTGAAAAAAAAATCACAAAAGAAGCAGGCGGAAATTCGTATTCGAACAAAACTTAAGGTCGATCGTTAAAATTTCCATAACAATAATTTAAAACAATACCCACTTCACTTTTGTATAATACATATGGGGGTTAAAATTATCACAAATAGTCACCCCTATCACTACCCAACGGAAATACCTCTAATTACCATTAACCCTGTATACATACATAGAATGAAAAAGTAATAACTATGAGAGTTGTTTTCCTAACTGGTGGTAGTGTTTTGACGTTCGTAAGCGCCTTATCAGGGTCCAAATTGTATAAAGATTTTTTTTAATTATGTTGGATAAAGGAGGGAGATGATGATGACCAAAGAAAAGATGGATGGAGTGTGTGAGGGAAAATGTGAAAGCAGAGACAACAGTTGATATGGACGTATGGAAGAAGAAAACATACTGAATGGAATTGGGGGGGGGGGGGGGGATGAGAATGATGGTATAGATTGTTGAGACTAACGTAATCGAAGTAGAAGAGCATCTTGGTGGAGAGGTACTTGGCGCGCTGGAGGGTCGGCACTCGCCGAGACAGCACGTACGCGTCGAGGTTCTGCTGCTGCACCATGTACCCGGTGGGCACTCCCACCTCCAGCACTGCCATGCCCGACCGCACCGACTCCTCCACCAGTGTCCAACTGCAAAACACAAACACACCACACACATATACATTTACCCAAAAAAGTATCGGGAATGGATGATTTGTTTATAGTTCCAAATTCAAATTTTTTGTTGTTCGATTGGCACAACTGTTTCTCATTTTGGCGCGGAGTTTGACTTTTGACTTCTGACATTTAGATTAAATACAGTTCTACTAGTGTGTATTGAGAATTTTATAATGGACAAAAAAATCGAAAAAGAGTTTTGTCATAAATTTTGCATCGCCAATGTAATTTCGTATTCGGAAAATGTTACAGAAGACTTATGGTAAATCGACTTTATCAAAAACTCTTCAACTGAAGTTAACGTCGCAAAAGTCAAGGAAATAGTGACTGAACGTCCTAATTCAATTTTTGAGTGGCAAGTCGCACCACGATAATGCGACTTCGCGTAAGGCCACCATTATGAATTAATTTTTTAACCCAAAACCTCAACAAATATAATAGCGCTAACACCTTATTCACAAGATATAACTACAGCCGACATCTTTCTTTTTCCTAACTCAAATTATACCAGCCATGGCAAATGGTACCTGTTTTCATTCGGTAGACATAAAGGACATATAGGTGAATTAGCGACTGGACAAGCTTAACCGTTCCTTACATCCCTTCCTTTACCCATTTAAATCTCGCGGCCATAATGCACCAATAGCAACGCGTGCCACCCGGGCGCTCGCTAGCCAATAAAAACAGTAGTGTGTGCCGTTAACAACAAAACCCGAAACTCGCGAGTGCTCCGTGAAAGAAAACAAAATATTCAAGAAAACCGTCAGAAAACCACCGAGCGGTACAGTGCGAGTGTGAGATCCAGGTGTTGGCCGTGAGTCAGTTATACCTTTTCCTTTTCTCGTAACCCTTATCCTGGTTAAGCATTAAACAGCGACTAAACTAAAATCAATTCGGGATAAACTTTTAAAATATGTTCTGATGATTGGATTATTCGTTGGCTTAAGTGTATCGTTTCTGAAGGAGTTTACTTTGAAGGTGATAAAATAAATTTGAATGAACAACTAACATTTTGTGTTTTTATGTATCGTGTCGCAGTACTTTTTGTGACAAAGTAGTATAATTAAATATACTATTTACTTTATAATATATCCCTGTATATATGTATATAACGCATATAAAACGTATTTTCGATTTTATGAGATTTTTACACTCACAATAATTAACTTGGAAGTTTTAACATGAGGTGCCATTTTTTTAGAGAATTTTTTATAATAAAAGTGTCCTTAATGTCAGACTAGGCTGAAAGGTCTAGTTCCAGTCTAGTAGTACCTTTGCAGTTTCCTTGGAAATTAAATTAAAAAAAACACTTTTATCACGAACAACGGTAATGTATCAGATTTTTGGATTTTATATTAGCATATTAATACAAATTCACACGCAGTTAGTCAATCGCCTTGATCGAGAAATTTCAAAACGGCCCTCTTATTTTGATTTAGATCTAAGTTTATCATCTTGGCCCAATATTTAACATCAAGTAACCAAGGTACAGAAATTTCTATCTATATTTATATAAGTGCAAAATCACCTCAAAACTTCTAGCCATATTGAGATGGGACTATTATAGGTTATTTAAATTTTGGATTCCATCGACCTCTTCTCATTTGTTTTTTGAGGTTATATGTATACATTAAATGTTATATGCACTTTTTTCACTGACACCTAAAGAATGCAGTCACGGGCACCAGCTAGTTAAAGTATATAAAACGAGATAGTATTACCTGGCGCAAGTCTGGAACCGTATGTGTGAGTGATTCCTTCCGTAGTAGTACTGCGAGGCGAGTAGGGAGAACGCCTTCGTCGGGGGCGGCGTCTGGAACCGCGGGATGTCCACGTTGTACTGCACGGAGAGCTGCAGGATCGCGTACCCCGCCCCGCGCGCCGTCACCTTCACCGTGCCCCACGCCTCCGGGATCTAAACACACACACACACACCAACACGTACAAACATTATTTATATAATAAACTTACTACTATTCAACTAGCTATTGTATCTATGGATGAATATTGTAAAGTGCCGTTCTGAGGTCTCGGGTTCGATCCCCGGGTCGGGTCAAGTGGTATTGGGTTTTTCTACTCAATATCATCTCGGAGTCTGGAATTTGAGCCCGATATGGCGACAGGCTCGCCCCCTGTCGCATCTGGGACGGAACTGAACTCGGCGGAATGCGAGTGGTGTAGTTCGCTACATCACCTCTGCCTAACCCTTCGGGGATAACAGGCGTGGGCTTATGTTATGTTATGTACTAAAAAAAAATCAACAAGTCGTTTCTTTTATCAATACTGAATACGGCAATTACTTTCAAAGTTTTCTCACACATCATCATCATCATCTCCCTACCCTTTTCCCATTTTTATTTGTGGTCGGCGCAACATGTCTTCCTCTTCCATTCCTCTCTATTTGTTGTCATCTCCGCATTCACTCCTTTCCTAAGCATATCATCTTTCACACAGTCCATCCATCTCTTCTTTGGTCTTCCCCTTCCCATGTAACCGTCCACATTCATATCCAATACCTTTCTTACAACATTCTCTTTCCCCCTGCGCATCACATCCCCATACCAGGATAAACGACCGCCTCTTAACTTGTCTGTTATTGGCGCCACTTTCAAACTTCCTCTAATATATTCATTCCTAATCCTGTCCATTCTTGTTACCCCACACATCCATTTTCCTATTATTGATAGCATTAAAGCAGTGCGAGCAAGTAAGTAGCAGTATTAAGACAATATTGACACCGAGGGAGTCTGTCCTTTGTTTCATGTTAATGTTGACAGCCAGTGTATATTGGAAACAATACAACAAATCTAGAAACTTTATAAGAACTTCACAGCGCATTCACAATAGTTATAAAAAACATAAAATATAATTTTAAAGTGCCAATTAGGAAGTAATACAGATTACATTTTATAAACAATATACATTACGCGTGTATGGATGTGAGTGTATATGTGTGTGTATAGGAAATGTTGAATGTGTGTGTCAATTATTAAATATTAAATCTATTACCTGACGTCTGCAAGTAACTCTAATCGGACCGACTTTAGGAACTGATTACGACTGAGGTGGAAAATATCAATGTCATGGAATAGATTGTTATATAGTTTAGTAGATCTGTTGTTGTAATAATAATAATAATAATAAATCTTTATTCATTTTTAATGTTTAAAATTTAATCCATAATGTCCTTCACATACGGCTCATAATTTTATAACAACAGTTGGGATAGTTTATAAATCATAACGATTAAAATCTTAAGTAAGTTCTTAATAACTTTATTATTAAAAACACTTTAAAAAAATTAAACATTCTAGTGTCTCTATATCATATATTCTAATTAATTTTGATTGGATTATTAAGACTGTTCGTGTGCGTACGTGAACGCATGTTCGTACGTGAACGCGTACGCGTACGTAAACATGCATGCATTTATAAACACATCAGGATAATGATCATTTTATTCAGAAGGGATTTTAATTAGTGTATGCGTTTGATACTCACATCAATATACTGCATGGTGGCCAAGTTGTCGTTCTGTACGTGGAGCGTGCGCGTCGAGGAGAGCGCGACCGCGTCCACGTTCACACTCAACGAGCTGACGTCACGGAGACGTTTCCGGTTCGTGTACTCTATTAACGCACGCAGAGCTATATACGTGTCCTACATATACAAACAAACAACAAAAATATATATTTATAAAAATAGTATATGTAGCTTCCATAAAAAAAAAAAAATCTATTTGTATGGTTCTGATAAAATTCTAATATTTTTTTATTGTACTTTGATGTAGAATATTTTTGTTATTTTTCAAAATATTAAAGTCAAAGTAGACAGTTAAATTAGAGTTTTAAATTGTAATCATTCCCTGAAAATAATGACGCTTATTTTTAGGTACCCAGAAGAAGTTACATATATTCGTATTACATTTTAAAAAAACAACATGTCAAACATGTGTGTGTTGTATGTTCAAAAAATAAACACATGTACGTGGAGTATTTGCAGTTTATTACGACTCTAAATATCCGAATATTTTAAATTAATAATTCGGCCAAGGGGTACGGTAGACTCGATTGAAACCTTACCTGAATAATAAACATAAAAAAATAATGATTTCGAGTCGACAACATTTCACAAAAGTCGGATTGTCGAGTATTTTATTAAATTCTAACGGTGCAAATGGCAGTCGTCATATTGGTCATTCGGATGCCATCTTGATTTCGTTAAGGCCGATTCACACGTATCAGTGAAATTACAGTTCCTATAATATTTTGTAAAAGCTTGTGTATTATGAGTCACGTTTTCACCCGAGCTAAACCGGGTCTACATCTAGTAATATTTAAATTAGATAGTAAGTTGGTATGATGTCATCGAAGGTTCCGTACCTGAGTGGATGCCCAGCCTCCGTCGCGTAGACGCTGCGAGTTGATCCACATGACGATTGGCTCGTTGTTGTCCTGATGGTCCATGCAGGCGAGGAGCGCGTACGCGGTGCTCGCTATGTTGTTCGAGTCGTACTTGTACGGCAAACGTGGTAACAGGAACGGCTTCTGGTTCTCCATCTTGTACGGTGACTGCGGGACCGGCTCCTTGCCCCAGTACACCAGACCACCTGGTCAATTAAAAACAAACAAACGTTTCATTTTCTCGGCCTATCTAAACACTTTATTGAACTTGATGATTCTGGTGCGTGGCTACTACCCGTATGTCATAAGGCATAAGAGTCAAGTTCCTCTAAGCATGCCATGACTACCATGTGTGCAAACTTTGACTGTGGAAGGGATATTGCCACATACAATGTAAACTCCTCGGTTTATCTTGCTGTCCGTACAATGATACACTCTATAGTGCCAAGATTTAACGGTAAAATTAAAACTGGCAGCTGCATATGTTGTTTTATTTAATACTAGCTGGTGCCCACGTCTCCGCCCGCGTTTCATATGTTCTGTGCATATGACGTTTCATTTGTAGCTAATTAAAAAAAAAATGAATGAATAAATGTAAGAGTATTTTGTTTTTATTAGCGGAAAAAATGTATATAAGCGTAAATTGAAGTGGAAAATGTACAAAAGAGTAAATCGAAAAATTTTTTAGAGAGGATCGATGGAATCCAAAAAATACCTGTCTACGAAAAATACTGCGTTGAAAGGTATTAGTCCTATCCCGATTTGTTCAGTAGTTTTGAGGTGATGGTGCGTCAAAGGAATAATAAACAAACAAATTGAGAAAACATGGCAAAGGACTCATAGAATTTGAAAAAATATATAGCCTATAACCATCTACGATTAAATCCGCGTCGAATGGTTGCGGTTTCACGCTGATCGGTCCAGTAGTTTTCGAGTTTACCTCGGACAAAAAAACAAACTTTGCTTATATATATATATGTATTACTGTGTACGTGTATATATCTCGACTGTAGGGGCATAATACGTATTGAATATTCTAAGGAATTTCATTGATTGTTTCATTGATTTGTTGAATTCCACACTTTATTAATGAACACATACTATATTAGTATACATTTTTTATTATATGGTTGTGGCAAAGAATTTTAAGGTCGGCCACCTGCCTGACGGCAACCCTACTTGGGAACGTATCCGTTTATATACTATAATGTATATAGGGAAGAGGAAATGGACCAGACTGGATGGATACTGCAGCCACATAAGAGGAATCGTTATAAGACCTGTCATACTGTATAGATCGGAATGTTAGGCCTGTAAGAGGATTACTACGTCTTGTTGTTTAAACAAGACGAGTACAGGAGAGGGACCTAGCTCTTCTTCTATAGCGGAGGCGGGTTCCTTCTTCTTTCTTCTTGGCCCGCCTCCGTTCTGTCCCTTTCTTCCCTTTTCTGTTTATGGGGGGCAGGAAGTATATCCTGCCCCTCGGAATGCTAACCGATGAGTCAGGCCTCCTTTCGGGGGGGCGGGCGAAGAGGTGGGGTGGAGAAATATTCTCCCCCATCCCCGCTGGGCCATTGCACGACGAGGCCCGGTGGGTTCGCTGCAGGGGGCGACGCGGTGCCTGCGAAAGCCACCCCGTGTCGCCCCCATCCCAAATGCAGCGGACGGCCCCGGGGGGGTTTTAGTGGGTATTTTCGAGCGCTTCACGCCCGGGTGAGTCCCACACTGGCACGGAGCTCGTCACTCCGTGCCCCCTTACCCATTGCATTGGGGGACTTCGGTCTCACTAATGCAATGGGTAAGGGTAGTGCGTAAATGCATTTCCCCCGTCAAAAAAAAAAAAAAAGAAAAAGCCTATAAGAGGATGTATGAAAAGCGACTGCATGCAGCAGAGATTCGAATGTTGAGATGGATGTGTGGCGTGACCAGAATGGACAGGATCAGGAATGAGTATGTTACAGGAAGTTTGAAAGTGGCTCCAGTGATAGAATCATTTCTCTTAGCATGGACATGTTTTGAGACGAAACGAAGATGCATGTGACGAAGAGAGTGAAAATGAAGACTATGAAAGTTGAGGGATGAAGAGGACTTCCAATGAAAAGATTGATGGAATGCGTGTGGGAAGATATGTCAAAAGTGATGAATAGACATGTATGGGAGAGGAAGACATACTGCGCCGACCCCAAATAACAAATTCATTCTTTCCATTTAACGACAACTCTCAATAAAGCGCGCTCATTGGTCAAATCAAATAGCGCGCACTTCCTGTTACATACTTCCGTCCCATGGCTTGTATAGATTGCGGGAAAGCGAGAGGAGAAGTGGTACACATGAAAAAGGTAATGAACAGTTTGAAGACGGTGAGGGGGTGGGTGGGGGGTGGGGGTACCTTCAGAGCGCTCGAGTCGCTTGAGTAGTCGGTAAGCGTGCTCGGAGCTCGGCGCCTTGCTGTAGGTGAGCGCGTGCGCGACGAGCGCGACCGCGTACGGCTCGCCGAAGTCGCTCAGCAGCTTGAGGTTCCGCTCGAGCCACGAGATGGCGCGCTGTTGAGCCTGAGCGACTCGAGCGGACAGACCCTACCGACGACACCAGATACCATATACATACATTCCGTTCAAATATCACTTAAACTCAATTTTTCTTCTTCCTTTAAGCAAATAATGAAATAAAAAATGAATAAGTAAATATTACTTATGTAATCGCCGTTCAATTATTTTATTCCAATATTAACTGGTCATGCATTTATTGAAACGAAACCTTTGGCAGCGTTGATTATCGGTAGCGGAAAACTTATAGATTCGCGTTACCAATGCCTCGACGTCAACCTTGAACATGCTACGATTTGTCAAGTATAAAATGGCGTGGAGCTCATAGATAAATAATAAAATGTATAGTTACGCAAATAAGTTATATGAAAATGTAAATAATTATTGGTCGGAGCGCCAATAGATGTTAAAATCAGACAAATATTATACGTTTGGTATGTTTATGATTTGAATTAACAAACTATAATATTTTAATTATTCCCATTATAATTTAATCATTAAAGAAACAGTTTATACAAAATTTCAAGTTTTCACTTTTGTTGGCAGTCCCGTGACTGCTAAGATTTTTTTTAATTTTATATAATTTAAACTTATCAAAGTAAACACTTATCTATTGTTACTTCAACTGAGGAATATATTGAAGTTACCTCTCGTATCCCGATATCTTTAAGATTCTTGACGGTCTCTAAAGTGATCACAACTTGTGCAGTCAGCGTGATGTTCCGTTGCATTATGATCGTGTTGTTAAACTGAAAATTTAATTATTTTTTTAATTCCATACAGACTAACGTTTCACCACAACCTCATGACTGGTTGGACGAATTTTTAATCGTGATTAATGAACGACACCTAAAAGTAACACGTAATAACTGTCATTCATAAAAACCACAGGAAGTGTTTTCCCTTTACTGTTTAATGTTTCACTGCAGTCTGACTCGATGTTAAGTGACTATGAAACGGTAACATACTACCTGTAAGCCTGAGTTATTGGCTCTGAAGTGATACAGGAACTATGTCCTTTACGAGAACTATACCGTTCCAATCCGAAATGTCAATTGAAACAGATTTACAGGTTTAAACAGTTCCTCTGATTGCACATTTTTCGGGAATGCATATAACGCGCTAACGCATCGGCACCATATGACATCTTATATTATACTGTTACAATGAATAATTGAGTTTTGTCTTGCGGAATAAAGTCACATTTTTACACCTTCAGAAATGTCCAATTTCTTTTTCAGAGGGAAATGTTATTTTAAACTACTTAATTTTTGTCCTTTCTCTAATGTTGTCGTGTAACGCTCTTCAGTGCCCGCAGTACGTAGTAATACATAACTAAACATTTTTATAACGTAAATATGTTATAAAAATAAACAATAAAATATTTATTTCTTTATTTAATGTAGTTTGTTAACTGTGTAAATAGATCAAGTAAATAATGACAACCCGGAAAAAATCAGCATTATAATAAAGGTAAAAAGTAAACTATTGGTTGAAAATCTAAAAATATGAACCGGAATCAATATATGACTTTTTTAAGGGGTTATATCCACTTGTGATTTTCAAAAAATCGATTTTTTTTTTCAAAATCAAAATTTTGACTAGACCTTCGATCATTACCTGTATTTATTTATTACAAAACTAAATATTTTTGGTTTTTGGTTTTCAGATAATTTGGACCAGAGATATCTTGTTCACCGCCAAGCACTTTTTTTTGGAGGTCTCTCCGCAGATCATCTACAGGGGCTAGGGGATCCAATATTTTTTTAAATAAACCGCTGATTGTTAAAGTACATTAAATTCTGTTTAAGTACATTTTTTCCATTAATGTATAAAATAAAATGCCTCTTTGGAAAAAACTCACAAAAAAAACGCGTTTTTTTTTTTTTTTCTGCCTCGCAAGTGGATATAACCTCTTAAACTAAATGTTTTACATTAAAACTGTCTGCCTCGCTATATGGTCCAAAAGAACTGATGAACTGTTAAAGCATAGTTGAATGATGTCCTGAATGCTCTAATGACACGAACAAAAAACAAATGATACATATGATTTAACCGAACGAAACAGTTCCCCGAACCTGCTTACTGCAACTAGTTCCCCTAAGCAATGGAACTACTACCGTTCCGATCCGCAGCCGGCCCTGTTTTGCACAAGACTAATATATGGCTACTTGAGAATCATAATGATACTAAATTCTGCCTTTCACTCACTTCAGTGACACTAGGATCCTTCCATCCAATGTTCCCTAAAGCTTCTTGGTAGAGGGAGCTCGTCTTCGGCACCACTATAGTTGAGTTGTCGTTTCTGTTCGGTAACCAGGTCACCTCGTAGAAAGCACCCTGCGGACTCTGATGCTCCAGCACCCAGGAGACGGCCATCGATATGACCTGACATCGTACGATTTAATCATAGCAATTGCATTAGACGAAAAGCATAGAAAAAGAAAAATGGGCTACGGAGGAAATTCACACGATTACCACACTAAGCAAATAAATAGAAAACAATATTATTTCTTGTCATTTGATATCGTCAATTATGGGTATTTTTAGTATATTAATTGTGTTTTTTTGCACTCTACCTTTTTTTAAGCTTTAAATGTTTAAAGTCTATTTACAATACAATCATTTATTAATATTAAGCGACGAAGATAGTAACACCTCAGCATATGACCTAATGCCATTCTATGACTTTATCATGATGGCTATCCGTTACTGAAAACTCAAGATTCTCATTTGGTTACGCAATGCAACTCCGAGCAACTCTTTCCACTAAAATTCGGCATTCAACATTCGGCGATAGACAGTCCAGAATTATTGCGTAAATTAAATGTTAGAGTACCTACCAAACGGATTCGTAGCCCCCATCTGTTTGAGATTTCTTCTGTTAAGCATATTTATGCTCAGAATTCCATTATCTACAGATCTACTAAACAATATAACAATCTATTCCATGACATTGATATTTTCCACCTCAGTCGTAATCAGTTCCTAAAGTCGGTCCGATTAAAGTTACTTGCAGACGTCAGGTAATAGATTTAATATCTAATAATTGACACACACATTCAACATTTCCTATACACACACACATCCATACACTCGCAATCTATGTATTACTTCTTAATTGGCACTTTAAAATTATATTTTATGTTTTTTATAACTATTGTGAATGTGCTGTGAAGTTCTTATACATAAATAAATAAATAAAAATTGAAATAAAAAAAGTACTTCCATAATATATAACCACACAAAATATTTTCTGTATAAAAGTTACGAGATATCCTCTTCAAAACTAAAGGTTTATTTTTAATGACACACTTACCTCTGGATCGATGTATATAAAGTTCTCCCATTCGTTGAAGGAAGCATCCTGGAATATCTTTGCGCAGAACGATGTCAGCCAAACGCTTGACGCAGACTGATTCCTGTCAAATAAGGTACGATTGTTTTGTAAAAATTTAACAATATATATTGTTGTTGTTGAAAATCATGAATATGGATTAGCAAGATTTAGGGCCAATTTTTTGATCCGTAGTCAACTCGAGAAATGGTCAGATTTGTAACAAATGGTTAAAATAATGCCCTGATGCGTTTTTTTGAAACATAGTTAAGCTAACCATTTGTCAAAAATGTGACTATTTGTTAAAAAATTTAACCATTCAACTCAGTCGGGTTAGCAAGATGGCGGACGGTTAACTCTAGTGCGAACAGCTGTTTCATTGCTTTTGTGTAACATTTGAAGTAGATAATTTGAAGTTTCATTATATAACATTAATTTATATAAAATAATTATTTAAATAATTACAACGTATTGCTATTTATTATCTTTTTCGTAATATATTTGTTTATGAATTTTGTTTTTCATAAGAATTCAGTATTCCATTATGTATAGTATATCAAATTTGTACAAACATTTATTTGATTTGTAAAATATATTAAATGCAAGAATTAAATTATAAAATCAAAGAATATTTTAGACAAGACAAAATAAAAAAAAGCTAATATCATTACAAAACTATCACAAGAAATAATAATGGACACAGATGTTCGAGAGTAGCTCGACCCTTTGTTTTTTTGTAATGTTTGTTCGACAACTCGTATTATGGACCATGACACATTTTACTCAGAATGATCATACAAAAAAAATTACCGGAATCAAAAGTAGTCCATTATACAGTTCATTTTACTAGCAACATAAATAACTATTGCTAAATTTAACCATAGTAGATTTTGTCATCAAAAGCGCATTGTGATTATAACCATTGGTTTGTGTAATAGTAATAGTAAAATTGACAAATGGATATAGTAACTTTGACTACGGATCAAAATATTGGCTCTTAGTTGTAAGAACCTTGAATAGAAGACAAATAAACCTATATAGAATCAACAATGTATATAGTTATAAAAAATAACGTAACATAACTGATTGTAAGTTATGTTTGAATTTTAGACATTGATTTGTTTTGCACTAGAACATTTCAAATGAAAAGTATTAAGCATACATAAGGAATACTTTGGAATTGATCGCAAAGAGTGTAACTACGCGACATGATTAATTAATTTATGTAATATCTTAATATAAACATTATCATTAACATACATGTACTTGTACAGTAATAGCCCGCTTTACGCGAGGGATACGTTCCGAAAAAAATCGCGTTAACTGAAATTCGCGTATATCGAGGTTTATGATTAAACATACGTCAAAATTTAATACAAAAAAATACAAATCATTTTAATCAATCACTTTAATTCTAAGAACACTTTATGCAATACATACTCTTATTTTTTACGGAAAAATACATCTATTGTCTTTACATTATGTTTATACGCACTCTTTCGCGTAATGCGAGGCATTTGAGCGCGAAATTTCAAATTCGCGTTATAGTGAAACCGCGCGTAACGGGGTCGCGCTAAGCGGGGTATTACTGTATTGCATTACCAAACGACCAAACATAAACTCTTCTTTAGTTTTGTCGTATAGTTCTATCTCATTTTTGTCACTATCGTATATTTTTTTTTCTTTAAATCTCCATGTAATAATCTTGGCATTGATCTGTGGAAGCTTTTTATTAGCAATAGTCAACAATTATATATTTTTATGCATTGTAATATTCGTCTATAAGCTTATCCAAAACTAAAAAAAAATTATATACAGATTGCTATTTTAAATAATAAAAATTAAAAAACTGTAAATTTTTAGATTCCTTATAATAATTGTTACCGAACGAAAAATACATTAGAGTGTAGTAGGATTCTCACAGAGTTCACACTATAAAAAGAAATGGTTAAATGTGCAGAAATAATTAAATAACTTATTTTTATACGTCCACTAACAAGTAGCCACAATACGCAATCTTCGCTATAATAATATTTTGTTTAGAGCTTTTTATTCCGGATTTTTTTTACATGCTCGTGTTCTGAATAAAATTGCGCTTAACCTATCAGTAAAGATATTTTTATGTAATGGAATTTTCTAATGCACACTTCACTAACTAAAAAACATTAAGTGAAATATTATTTATAGGTGCGTTTCAGCACCATTACTTGAGAATCAAGTGTCTCAAATTGAGATTGAGATCGTCGAGATATTGTGGACAAACGCTGAACGCACATTATAAAAGGCAACACCAATCTATCAGGCCATCAGGTTGATTTGGTTTTAATATATTTTATTACATTATCTATATATATATAAGCAAAGTTTAGTTTCTTTGTCCGAGGTAAACTCGAAAACTACTGGACCGATCAGCGTGAAACCGCAACCATTCGACGCGGAATTAATCGTAGATGGTTATAGGCTATATATTTTTCAAATTCTATGAGCCCTTCGCCATGTTTTCTCAATTTGTTTGTTTATTATTCCTTTGACGCACCGTCACCTCAAAACTACTGAACATATCGGGATAGGACTAATACCTTTCAACGCAGTATTTTTCGTAGACAGGTATTTTTCGGATTCCAACGATCCTCTCTCATTTTTTTTCCTATTTACTCTTTTGTTCATTTTCCATTGTAATTTACGCTTATATACAATTTTCCCGCTAATAAAAACCAAAATACTCTTACTTTTATTCATTCATTTGTTTTTTTTTTTTTAATTAGAGCTACAAATGAAACGTCATACGCACGGAACATATGAAACGCAGGCGGAGCCGCAGGCACCAGCTAGTGTAGTGTATAGGAAAAACTATGAGAACAATATTGAATGTAGTCGGTGAGCGAGGCCCCACCGGAAGTACACCTGACAGTATCGTCAGCCGCCGCCGGAAGTATGGCGAGAACGTTAATGACAATCGTGGGCACAGCTAGTAAAACGTATACAAAACGAACCAGTCACTCCTGAAGAGGCTGAAAGAACCGTCTGGCTTCATGAAGGAGAGCTGCCGCTGGTAGAGTATGTTCATGTGGTAGAAGGCGCCGCGCTCGAGGGTCCGGTTGCGTTGGTTGATGAGCCGCATGTACAGCGTCAGGTACATGTTCGCAGCGAAACTGAACATGTTCTGTTCCGCCGAGTCCTATGGTGTTATATAACAGTTATATACAAAAATAACTCGGTAGCGCAGTTGTATTACATACGACTGCCGTTCTGAGGTCTCGGGTTCGATCCCTGGGTCGGGTCAAGTGATATTGGGTTTTTTCTACTCAGTATCATCCCGGAGTTTGGAATTTGTGCCCGATATGGCGACAGGCTCGCCCCGTCACATCTGGGACCGGACCTAAGCTCGGCGAAATGTGGGTGGTTGTAGTTCGCTACTTCACCTCTGCCTAACCCTTCGGGGATACAGGCGTGAGCATATGTATGTATATACAAAAATGCTAAATTATATAATCCTAATTAATAAAAAATTTACGTCCTAAGAAGGCGATTATGAACGTCAAAAACACTACCACCGGTCGGGAAGAGCGCAGGCAAGGAACTAGATCTGATTTTTTTTTAAGTATAATATAAATTATACAATTAATAATAATAGACGGTTTTAGCGAAAGCACAGAGAGAGGTTGTCACTTCGAGACACATAAAACCTTTCAATATTAAAACCTGTGTCACTTATTATCAGGTAAATCGGTAATGTGCTTTGAAATCGTGTTTCGAACCTGACATTATTACCTAAAAAGCTTTTATTGCACTTACTAAGCCAAAAGTATAGGTAATTTTTATTTCCATCTGATAATAAAATCATGATCGTTTATTATCCCAAATTTGTTTAAATTTTTATATATGAATCGTCTCAAATCAAACGCTGAATGCGTCCAATGAAGATGTGGCGGATAATGATTATAATTGACTAGCTGCTCTCCGCGATTTTGCCCGCTTAGTTTTCGTTCCCGTGGGATTTTCGGATTAAAAACTTTGTCCTTTGTAACTCCGTGAATTTCAAATTTCATCCAAATCAGTCTAGCAGTTTTTTTTAAGTTTATTACGTTATATACAAAAATACAAATCTTTCCTCTTTATAATATTAATGTAGATTAGTTTATAATATTAGAATTACTATTCCATTGATAAGGTCAAATACATCTTATAGTTTTTTTTAAAGAAAAGTAGGATTTAAAATTCCCTTGGGCATAAGGTAAGGTAATACCGACCATAGGCAAGTCGAGGAGACTGGTAGCGTTGACCGGCATAGTCGGGAAGAGGGGTCCGACGACGTCCCCCACTATGGAGACCCGGGCCCGGTTCGAGCCGAACACGTAGTAGCGGTCCGCCTCGTACGGTATGATCGGCGTCTCCGTAACGTTCACGTGCATGTATTGGAACACGTACGCACGGTTCGACAGGTCCAGCAGGACCGACTGGTGACGGTGACGGTGCTGGGGTAGACCGTCAGCCTGGACAATAAAAAAAAAAACATTTTTTTTGTAAACTAAAAACAAAACCGACTTCAAAAGAATAAACTATAAAATTGCACTAAAAAAGTCAATAAATAATTACTTTGTTAATCTGCTTAGTTATTTTTAAAATCGGTGCCAGCTTAATATGTAGATTATCCATAAGAATGAGGCAATAGGAAAACAATGGAAAGTTGGCGTAAACGCCAGGTGTCTCGTCCCTGAGAGCGTGGTTAACCCGGTGGACTAATACGCGTGTCTCATAGACGGTACGACTGAAAGGTCGGAGGTTCGAACCCAGGATGGTTAACAGATTTTTTGGAGGCAGCTTTTCTGCCTCCCCGGCTGACCGGCTGACCGACCTTCCTTGGTCATGCCTCCTACGGGAGGCGGGCGAAGAGTTGGGGTTGAGTAGTGTGTACACTCCCCCATCCCTACCGGGCCATTGCACGACGAGGCCCGGCGGGTTCGCTGCAGGGGGCGACGCGGTGCTTGCGAAAGCCACCCCGTGTCGCCCCCATCCCAAATGCAGCGGACGGCCCCGGGGGGTTTTAGTGGGTATTTCCGGGCGACTCTCGCCCGGGTGAGTCCCACACTGCACGGAGCTCGTCACTCCGTGCCCCTTATCTAGTGTACTGGGGGACTTTGATCCCCTAAGTACAATAGATAAGGGTAGTGCGTAAATGCATTTCCCCCCGTCAAAAAAAAAAAAAAAAAAAGTTGTCTCGTCCCTAGCGCACCAATGATTTGTTGCCCCACGGACAGCGAGTGTTTCATACGACTACTAACTAGTATGCACTGTAGTCATCTAAACTGACCACTTAACTCACATTTTTGCGTGTACCATAAAAAAAATAACATTTTTTTAATTCATTAGTACCTTGACAAAGTGACGGCATTGTGCCTGACGGTAAGCATAATGCAATACAAAAACAATGGCGACCGTAGAGAAAACGGCTTCCCATCGCCAGCACAGACACGTTGGAAGAACGTGATGTTATAGAAAGGAGGGAATTCATCGGCCGGGAGACTGTTCCACAGCTTTACAGTACCTCAAAGGTATAGTTAAGTTTAACGGGTTTTCACGCGTTACCTTTGCTTTTCTATCCCGACGTTTCGGCTGGGTTTCACCAACCGTGGTCACGGGCTGACTGGCGGTGCGCGGCGTCGCCTGTTGCGTTGAGGGGTATTTTGATGAACTACCCCCGTTTGGTCTTTATATTTATTATAGTCACAACACACAACACTAACAGTGTCCATCGACGATGCCTGTGACGATAAATCACGAACCTTAAGATTTTCCAGCACCGGATTCCATGCTGAGGAAAGTCTATACCCATCCTCGCGATTGAAATTTGGATGTTTTTTTAATTTCAATCGCTTCGCGAGCCATTCTACGATTGAAGCGATTGATCGTCACAGGCATCGTCGATGGACACTGTTAGTGTTGTGTGTTGTGACTATAATAAATATAAAGACCAAACGGGGGTAGTTCATCAAAATACCCCTCAACGCAACAGGCGACGCCGCGCACCGCCAGTCAGCCCGTGACCACGGTTGGTGAAACCCAGCCGAAACGTCGGGATAGAAAAGCAAAGGTAACGCGTGAAAACCCGTTAAACTTAACTACATTTAAATATGGAACGCGAAAACTTAAAAAAAAAAAAAAAAAAAAAAAAAAAAAAAATTACCTCAAAGGTATGACAATTCAATTAGACGCATAAAAAAATTGTTTATGTAACCTTTACCCACGGCTAAATCGCAACATAATTAACGTAACTTCTGTAGCATAACATTGCATCAAAGAAAATTTATTTGAATATAGAAAAGATTTGAAGAGTTTAATAGGGGTAATGTTGACATACGAGAACGGTGATCTTCTTAGTGTAGTGATGCTGTCCCATGAGCGTGGAGGCGTGCAGGTGCACGTGCACGTCCCCGAGCTGCGTGGGCACCACGGGCACGTACACTGTGGCGGCGTCGCCCGCCAGTATGTACACGAAGAACTGGTGCTCGCCGAACGACGTGCGCGGGTTGTACGAACGGACCTGACGTCACGTGACAAATTAACTATACAAAATTGAATTGTATTTTTCAAGCGATAACTTGTTATACGAGTGTGAACCGATTTCTTATGTAACGTGTCAGTCTGTCTGGCTTCCCCCTCTCTCTCACGCATACGGTAGGCAGGCTCCTCCTCTCTCACTCTAACCCACAGCGCGGGCCGTATATCGGACAGACGCTTCCCTCTCTTTCCCTCTACTCAGTATTTAGTGTGCGATAGACATATATTGTTGATTAAATTATTTTACTAATAATGTACATACACAAAATTTTATAAATATGAATTTAAGTAATAATATATTAAATAGTTCAACTTA
This sequence comes from Samia ricini, assembly GCA_014132275.2. NCBI lineage: Eukaryota > Metazoa > Arthropoda > Insecta > Lepidoptera > Saturniidae > Samia > Samia ricini. The sequence goes on from AP028169.1 coordinate 1,842,431, forward strand.
GATTAGTTTAAGTTGTCACTTACGTCGGGCATCCTGGGACGCATACTTTTTTTTTAAATTATAAATCTACGTAAAAACATAAGCTCACGCCTGTTATCCCCGAAGGATTAGGCAGAGGTGATGTAGCGAACTACACTACCCGCATTCCGCCGAGCTTAATTCCGTCCCAGATGTGACATGGGGCGAGCCTGTCGCCATATCGGGGCACAAATTCCAAACTCCGAGTAGAAAAATCCAATACCACTTGACCCAACCCAGGGATCGAACCCAAGGCCTCAGAACGGCAGTCGCACCGTAATACAAATGCGCCACCGAGATAGTAAATCTAACTCGCAAATAATTATTAAAGTTTATTATGAAACTTTGTATACTGTGGAAACTTATAACTTTATGGAAAGGGAAAAGCCGCGGTCGTGAGTGTGTATATTTGAATGCTTAGTGGACCCCACTCATACATGGATGTATTTTCAGGTGCTATTATTTTTTGAGTTAGCAACCCTTCCTTGAGTCTGGTCACCCTGCATTTCGTTGGTGATACGGTGATATGGTGAAAAAATACTAAAATAAAACTCTAAAACACACATTATAAATTCAGTTAAAGTATCAAAAACGGGTAGCCATTATCCAACGGTCGATGACCCGGTGAGCATTTAGGTAAATTTAACAGCTGATGCTCGCGAGCGCGAGTGGGGTTATTGTCCGCCGAATACGCATCGAACGGTTTTGATACTTTTAATATATATTTTAATTTTTTTTTACTATAATATTTTTTGCTTTGTACATATATACTAATAAGCTCCTATTCAATGATTTCAAAGTCACCCTTTATATATATATATAAAATATTCTTACAAAGCCATTTTCCTCGACGTGCACGAACTTGTACTGGGGCGAGGCGGAGAGCACTACCACAGCCTCGATGTTCTGCGAGTGGTAGTTGAAGACGACCACCCTCAGTCCCACCTGCTCCCCCTGCCGGCACTGCTCTGGACCTTCCACCTTTATGAAGAACGGCAGCACCCCCACATACTGCGTACAAACACAATCATCCTTACATTACACATATATATGATAATGTCTAACTGCCAGTCAGTCTGTCAGTTTTTTTTGACACGGAATAGGCTGTTCTTTGACCACAATCTCACCTGATTTTAAATGGCAGTGAGGTTCAGGACGGTAAACACACTAAACCTAGAGGTAAAGGTTCTCAATTGATAGTGCCAGAACACACCTATTGGTATTTAGCGACAGGTTTTCATACTTGAGGGTGGTAGCTACCCAGGCGGACATCTCCTACCACCATGCTATGGTTTCCTCGCGATATTTTCCTTCACCGATAGCTGAGGCCGATTTTAGAGTCGGATATGTGGGGATCGAACCCGCGTCGATTGACGTGAATCCGGCCGCACTACCCGCTGCGCCATCATTGCTTTAGTTATTTTTTTAACTTGAGAACCAATAAACCGAAATCCAAGATATATTATCTGGTTAGGTTTTATTATACATTTTGTTACATCAAATAGCATTTATGAGTTAAAATAAAGGTAAGCTGAGATAGAAAAAAAAAAACCTTAAATGCATTAGTCGATAAGTGTATGTGTTTCTGTCCGTTAATTGTCTTATAACTGGAAAATCACTCAAGGAATTTAATATAATAATTTTTTTAAGCTTAGATGGTATTTAATTTAAAGAAACGTATATTGCGGTGAATAGTTTCTAGTATTTAACAGATTAGGCTGGAAGTGTTAAAAAAAAACTTTCGACTCACATGTATGGCTTCAGTTAGCATTCCCAGGCCAAGCGTCGGGGACATGCTGAAGGCGGACACCGTCCAATGTGCGGGCACCTGTCATTAAAGTATCCACATATGTTAAACTAGCCGTGTACCCGCGGCTTCGCACGCCTTTCACGTATTCTTCACTGCGTTTTAAATTACCTAATTACCTAATAGTACCTGATTATTTTCCTAAAAAGAATTTAGTACTGGGTAATCTCCAGCTAGACCGATTTGCACGGGACTTTTTTTGGTATATAGCTGAAATTGTACTTTTAATTTTCGAAAATAATTAGGCTTCCGCGTAAAAAAAAAAAAAAAAATAAAACACATAAAATTTGGAATAAAATCCGATTCAGTGCACAGATTTACGGGCAAGTGTTATAATTTTATGAGAAATAATTATATGTTAGTATTTATATAATTTTATGTTAGTACTAAATTATATTATAGTTCCGTATAAAAAATTACTACTGTATTACTTCACATCAAATCAAAATATTCTTTATTCAATTTGGGCCATGATAAAACGCTTATGAACGGCAGAAAAATTACTACCAGTTCGCAAAACAACCCATTCGAGAGGAGCCGGCAGAGAAACTTGATCCGTTTTTTATTTACATGTTTTTTTTTTAAAGTTAATATAAACTATAAAATTTTGTAATAATGAAAACGGTTTTAGCATGAAGGCACAGAGAGGGATGTCACTTCCAGACTTCACTATCGTTCACGTAATGATCCACTTTTTTTTTACACAGTATTTGACCATAATCTCACCCGATGTTAAGTGACGATGTGGTTCAGAACGGTAAACACACTAAGCCTAGATACTGTGTCTCAAGTGATTGGGGGGCAGGAAGTATATCCTGCCCCCCGGATTGTCGACCTGACGGTCGTGCCTCCTTCTGAGGCGGGCTAAGAGGTGGAGGGGGAGTATTCTCCTCCATCCCTACCGGGCCATTGCACGGACGAGGCCCGGTGGATTCGCGGCAGGGGGCGACGCGGTGCTTGCGAAAGCCACCCCGTGTCGCCCCCATCCCAAATGCTGCGGACGGCCCGGGGGGTTTTAGTTGGTATTTCCGGGCGCTTCACGCCCGGGCGAGTCCCGCACTGGCGCGGAGTTCGTCCCTCCGCGCCCCCTTACCTAGTGTATTGGGGACTTCGGTCTCACTAATGCATTTCCCCCCGTCAAAAAAAAAAAAGGGTCTCAAGTGATGCGGCCGGAACACCCCTATTGGTATTTGGCAACAGGTTGTCAACCTTGAGGGTGGTAGCTACCCAGGCGCTACCACAATGCTATGGTTTCCTTCACCGAAAGCTCAGGCTGATTTTAGAGTTAGATAGGTGGGTTTGAACCCGCGCCCGTTGAGGCGGAATGCGGCCGCGCTATCCACTGCGCCATCATCGCGCATAAAAACTTCAACTGTATATTGTATGATGGTTGAGTACCTGCGGCACGTCGATGGTGAACACGTATCGGCCGTGCGGGCCGATGTTGACGTCACGCCACAGCCACGCGTTCTCGTACTGACGCTGCACGCGGTTGAACCTGAACTTGCGGAAGTGGCTCAGCTCGAACCAGTCCTCGTTCTCGCCTGCGGACGACATCAAATATTCAATTCAATTGCTTAATGTCTTACGGTATTTTACTTTGGGGTACGGCAGCAGAGGTAGACACCATTTTTACGTTATAAAAGAGAGCTGTTCGAGCAATATATAATATGGGACCTCGCGAATCTCTAAAGAACAAGTTTCAAGAATATGATATCTTAACTTTGCCCTCCCAATACATCTTCGATAACTTAATGTATATTCGTAAACATTTAGACAAGCTAGATCTAGTGAATGATCGTCATAATTTTAATATTAGAAGTAAAGACAAGTTGTCCGGAACCACGCTTTAGGTTAAGTAAGTGTAATAAAAGCTTTATAGGTAATAGTATTCGGTTTTACAATAAGATCCCAAGTAACATTACCGATTTACCTGACAATAAGTTCAAGTATTATGTCGAGCAAGTTTTAATCTCAAAAGGTTATTACAGGGTGGATCATTACGTGGACGATAGTGATGTCTGGAATTAACCCACATCTCTGTGCGCACCCGCTAACATTATTAAGACTATGATTTGTATAGTTTTTTTTATATGACAAAAAAAATGATATATATTATATTTATAAAAAAAAGAACCAGATCGAGTTCCTTGCCTGCGCTCTTCTCGGCTGGGTTGTTTTCCGAACCGGTGGTAGTGTTTTAGACGTACATAAGCGCCTTCTTAGGGCCTAAATTGAATAAATAAATTTTGATTTTGATTCCTTCGCCTTTCCGTCTATATATTTATATTGTAAACACGTAAAGGCGGTAATTGGTAAAACAACGACTGACGACTAAGATCTTCACAATGTGCGATAACAAACGCAGACTAAACCGACGGAATGTAGGTTACTTGTAGCGACAAGCAGATATCTGGACACACATGAGAATCATACGTCATGGAAAAGTGTAAGAAATACAGAAACCAAAAATGGAAAATGTGCCAAATAACAAAAGGCGTGGTAACTTAGATACTTCATCTATCAACAATTATCAGATAACATGGTAACCCCATACCACATCTACCACAGCTGAAGCCTCCGGGTAGCTCCTGATAAGTGTATATATATCAGAATAAGATGCGGATTAACGTGTCACTATATTGTCGAGTTTTTGACAAGTGTATGGTGGTCAAGATCCAGTCGAATATAAGTACACTAACACTGCCGAACCTTGAGATATTATATAGAATAACTTTAATAATATAGCATAGCGTTATTTTATATGCAAAAAAAAAAAAAAAACAAAAGTTCTTATATGTATATAATGATTTCAGATGATGGCAACTAACAGTTAGACTCGTCGGTGTGGTCGGTGCAGTCCAGGACGCCGTCGCAGCGCTTCTCCAAGGGGTAGCAGCCCCCGACGAGGCACTCGGCCAGGCCCAGTGACTCGTTGCAAGCGTTCGGCCTGCGGGCGACCGGCACGTCGCTGAACACCACCAGCCCGGCAAACCTGTCCCATCACAATCATTCAACCCATCAAAACCACTAACGTAACATCCTGTATACAAAAAAACTATAGTTTTAAAAGTCATTAAATTGTGAATAAAATCCGATTCAACTGACAGCACCGTCAAAATATTACTTTCCAATGGTTATTTAAAAAACTATATTACGAAACGCAGGCGGATCCGCGGGCAAACAAATACTAATTTATATAAATAAGAATGTTCCATTATAACATAACTTATATATTGAATCGTTAACACATATTACGCATTAAAAATTATTGTATTTTAGCACGTGTTTAAAGAGATTCCTCAACAATTAAGTTAGCATTTGAAAAAAAAATATATATATATATAACACAGGTCAACACAAAATCTGACTTCGACTGTTTTAGATAATAATTAGACGAAAAAAAAAGTTTGCTTTTATATTCAGGAGACCGATTGAACGATATTTTTGAAGTTATACTTCTTTAGGCGCGTTATGAAAAAATGATGAGAGTGAAATTTTAAGATGCGCGCGCATCTGTGACACAAAATGAACAGTATGAAGTTGTCTGCTTAACCGCTCATTAAGTCTCGTTAGTCGCGCATGTTGGTACGCTCGTCACCATCAACATGTTTCTAGTTTATACATTCACAACACGTGTTTTAGTTTCATACAACTGCTACATTATATATGTGCTAATAAATTATATTCAGTAGTGATTTAAATTGAATATTTTGATTGATATCACTTACTATTTGTGAATATTAGTGAAAAAACATTGTGCTTATATACTTTTTCAAGTGCTCCAATATAATTGAGGTTAACTATCCGTATGTATTATTTATTGATATAAATTAAAATACTTTTATTTAATATAATTAACACTAAATATTATTAAATTATTTTATTTAATTTTTCAAATTTAAAATGAACTTTGTTGATTATCCTTTTCCAATCATTCTATTATTCTATTGTAATTAATTATTTGCATGCAATTAAAAACTATTTTTTAATGATGCCAAAGAAGTATAACTTCTCATGCGCGTACATAAGTACACGCACACATTTTATTTTTAATCTGTGGTTTTACTTGAAAATGAAACCATTCAAATAAATATATTTATTATTTTTGTTAAGTTTTACTATCAAAATAACTTACAAAAAAGTAGAAAGTAATGTAACCCCTCGATCACTTACCCGGCGTTTACGCCAGCCTTCCATTGTTTTCCTATTGTCTTATTTTTATGGATAATCAACGTATTGAAAGTGCACGCTTTTACTTGTTATTTTACGTTTATAGCTATTTACACTCAATAAACCTTAAATATAGTCTCCCATCGTGTTTTATCGTATTGGCCTTGAGAACGTTGTTCGAAGCTCATAGTGTCCTGATGAAACCGTTCTCCTTATTCTCCTGAATACGGTCCCATGTTTGTTTTTAAACGGATTTAAATTAGCACTCAGCATATGTACTTTTAATGACACCCTCAGGCCTCGGCCTCTAAATGCTTTAGCATATCCTCAACTAACGTTTATCACAAAAGCAAACTTTATATTTTAAAAAAAAAAAAAAGGTAGTTTCTTTTCGTTTTTGTGCCTAATTAACCGATTATTAGTCGTGTAATTGATGGTACTGACTCGAAGGTCCTGTTGGCGTCGATGCCGAAGGTGGAGGAAGGGAAGTAGACGAGCTCGTCGGGGTCCCCGTAGTGCGACCGCCACGTGTACGCGAACGTGCCGTTCGTCGATTCATCGAAATGGGACATTTTCGATATCACCTGTTAGAAATAAAAAGGATAAAAACAATAAATTCCTATTTGGAACATCATGTGGGCACCATATCGTTTCTCGTCACTCATTTTTCAATTTGCACCGATAATTGTTTTAATATTGATAAATATATAAACCAGTGTTTAATCGTTTTCATAAATCAAAATAAAAAAATGATATTTAAGTTGATACTTTTTTTTAATAGTTTTTTGGTGTAGCATTTTGTATTAATTAAAAAAAAAAAAAAAGCTAAAAACCCTGATAACTTAAACTCATAATACATATGGGGGTTAAAATTACCACAAATAGTAACCCATATCACCTCCTAACGCGAATACCTCGAATCACCAATAACCCTCTATAGATGCTTAGCAAAAGGCTTTCTAGAATTCAGAGGCAAGGCAAGCCATACCATACAACTATATTATGGTTTCATCACATATTTTCTTCAGCTTAAGCTCAGTTATTTTTTTTTTTTTTATTTTTTATTTTTTATAATGCACAGCATAGTGACTGTACTGGACCTGATGGCAAGTACAGTACAATCCAAAACAGCGGTGACTGACACTGAACATAATTCACTGCCAGTCACCGCTGTCATGCTGGCCTGCTTAAATACCTCTTCACGCCTATCTCATTATGGAATGGATTTGAACCTACGATCGCAAGCAACCATCGCTTTAACTTTTTATTAACAACTAGACATGTGCCCGCGGCTGAGTCCGCGTTTCATATACCCTTCACTGCATTTTAATGTTTTTACACAGAACCCTATATATTTTTAAGGAGTAACTTCAGCTTTCTACAAAAAAAAAGTCCAGACCAAATCGCTCCAGCCGTTCTGGGAATTACTCAATGCAAACAGACAGACAAAAAATTAAAAAATTGTATTTTTGGTATAGGTATCGTATATACACATTCACATCTGTTCAGTAAAAAATAATAACTTTGACATTACAAACAGACATTTCAATTTTACTTATTAGTACAGATATGTTTTAAAAAGGTATTTTATTTTACGGTGTAATAGTTTAGCAAAAACCCTAATAAACATTAATAGGAAATGTTTAACTAAAGAAATGATGATTTTTCTGTATTTATGTCAAATCAAATCTAAAAAACTTTATACAATTTAGGCCCTAAGAAGGCGCTTATGAACGTCTAAAACACTACCACCGGTTCGGAAAACAACTCAGTCGAGAAGAGCGCAGGCGAGAAACTCGATCTGGTTTTTTTTTTAGTGAATATAAAAAATATATATCATTTTTGTAAATATAAAAAAAACTATACAAATCATAAGCTTAGCTAATGTTAGCGGGTGCGCACAGAGATGTGGGTTAATTCCAGACATCACTATCGTTCACGTAATGCTCCACCCTGTAATAACCTTTTGAGATTAAAACTTGCTTGACATAATACTTGAACTTATTGTCAGGTAAATCGGTAATGTTACTTGGGATCTTATTGTGAAACCGAATACTATTACCTATAAAGCTTTTATTACACTTACTTAACCTAAAGCGTGGTTCCGGACAACTTGTCTTTACTTCTAATATTAAAATTATGACGATCATTTACTAGATTTCGTTTAAATTAATTATGTGTATTGGTTAGGGTTTGATTGTTACCTTAGCGTAAGTGAGTTCGTTCCCGGCCTGCATCGTGTAGAAGACGTTGTCTATCCCGGAGAGGCCCACGTAAGCACCGGGCTCGCCGAATATCGCCACCTCGACTCGTTCCCCCGTACGATGCTTACGGTTGTTTATGTAAACCGTGAACTGTTAACACGATACAACATATTACACACAAAATGTTCAAGGTAGATATATTGTTGCTGTTTCCGTGTAATGGATTATTCACCACGAGCATGGTGGTTGCAACTCACTTAGACCACGGGACCCTTACCTCCCCTACCACCATTTTAAACATCTATGATATTTGTATGGTTTAAATAGTGACATCATATGACAAAACGTATCCATATTTGTCCAACCGATTTTGTCGAGACTGATTTCAATTTGGACTGTATGCTGTGTAGTGTGATAGTTACGTTGTTCCTGGAGATGCCGTTGACCGGGAAGGTGAGCGAGTCCGCGAGCACGGTCCCGCGGCGGCCCGCGCTCCACACCACCACCGTCGACACCGGCGCCATCTCCGCCGACACCGTCACCGCGAACGTACGCACGCCCTCCTGACGGAAATCGAGGGGCGGGAAGGGTTGAATTTAGAAATACATTAAACCCGGAAACATTAAAGTGCTAACAGACGCGCGGACCAGACGACCAAACTGATCAAAGTTATCAGTCGCCTTCCAGCACACTCCGTCCGATAAGGACGTCAATTTATGGGAAAGTGTTATTTATTCAAATTAGTTTTAGTTTATGAAGATTTTAATGGCAACGTTAAGGTTCCCGCTACAGCAGCAGGTATGTTTCGCAGTTCGACAGTGACGTCTGTACCTAACCGTGCCTACACAGTAACTAGTAACTTCGGTCGTCTGCCGTACTATGTCCGCGCGTCTGTTAATACTTTTAACACCCCACACCACCCGAAACAACGTGACACGTATTGAGTATATTCATGAGATGCGCGACGTCGCATCAGCTGTTAGAGGTACGTTTCTGGTAATAAGAGATGGTAAAAAAATGTGTTTTACATACAAAACTAATGGTGAAAAAACACGTCAGTTTACATTTTTTTTTTTGTTAAATAGTACTAAGTTTGCGTAAATAAATACTTTTTTTTTCTATATAAGTCGACACAAAATATATATATTTTCACACCACGCATACAAATAGATATAACACATGTTTCATTTTTAAATAGAAAATAAATACATAAAAATAAGTTTATGAAGGTAATTAAAATAGATAATTTTGTAACTTGAAAGTTCTGATTTTTACTAAATTTATGCAATGATTTAATTTTTTTAATAAACTAAGGTCCGTAATACAAGGGGAGTGAGCATCGAACCTGCATAATCTCCTGGGCGCTGGTCAAGATAGTACCCTTGGACATGACCACGTAGTTGAACGACTCCATATAGAAGTTGCTCTGCACGTGGAATATTATGTACTCGCCGACCTGACAAATATATTTCATACGATTTACTGTAAAATGACTCGTGTTTAATTTGATCAATTTACAGGTTATACAGGGGCCGTGATATGTTTTGGACGTTTCATTTTCGTTTGTCAATTTTCTATTAACTGGGTCATAAACTCACAAACTGCTGAACGAATTCACATGATTCTTATATGTCTTAAACATAGATATGTATATTTATTAAGCCGGTTTTTAACATTGATAACATTTAAATTAAGAAAATACGTAGTCAACAAGGAGACAAAAAAAAAAAATTAGGCAGCAGAAATGAAAACAAAATTTCGAACTTTGGAAAAACTGTTTTTTTTTAACGTTTAAATTATTAACATAACGATATTACATTTAACATGTAACATTGTCTGTTTTTTAAATCTATTGTAATAATTATGTACGATTTCATATTGTATTAAGGCGTGAGTATAAATTGTATTATTTATCTGTGAGCGCTATCTTATTCTTGACATACTGTGGTATGTTGACGGCTGGCGTCATAACATTGGTAACGCTATTGTATAAGCTATGTCTTCTACCGAGACCAATCAAATCAAATCAAACATTAACACTGGCACATTCTCTTGAAGTAGTTTCCGTCGGGAGCTCGGGTTGTCATGCAGGAGGTATTGGTCTTTAACTCATTAATTCATGTGATATATTACTGTGCACAGGTGAAGTGTATTGGGCATAATGACGTGAAACGTTTATTCTGAGATGCCATGAAAACTCCATGTAAAGTTCTGGTAAGATGAGCCACCGTTTTGCTTAGAAATGTTGAGACAAGATTGAAAATATATACGCGCATGACACTGTCAGTGCTGTTTATGTAAATTGCAGATTGTCAATAATTAAGAAGAACTAAACCATGACATATTTAAAAGATGTAACATATTACATAGATCTCTTTTTATACGAACAAAGCCACGGGGTATAGTTACTTTAAATTAAATTTTTGTATAACCTTCAACTGATTCAAATCAAATTAAATCTTTATTCAATTTAGGCTCTAAGAAGGCGCTTATAAACGTCAAAAACACTACCACCGGTTCGGAACACAACCCAGTTAAGATACTCAATATGGTTCTTTTTTTTTTAAATATAATATATATATATCATTTTTTTTATATGTCAATTACGCATAAAAATGAGACAATAGGAAACACCAGGTTAGTGCTCAAGGGGTTAATATAAAAAACTAAACATATCATAGCCTTAACCAAAGTAAGCGGAAGCGGATTGAGAGAATATGTATATTTACCCTAGCGTCTGTGGTGCTGGTGGATACCCTTATGTGGTGGTTATCGGGGCTGTGGTGCGACACGAACTGGAGGTCGGCGGAGGCTCTCCCCCCCACCGCGTCCACGAGCTGAGCGTTCAGCCGGACGCCGGTTATACCGCTCAGCACCTCGCGGTAGTTCGGGTCCTTTTCCAACCCTACAGTACAAATTCTAGATTCAAACTAAGCTCTTTACATAACCTCATACCCAAACAATGTTTATATCGTTTCTAGTATATACCACAAAGTTTTCTCCAACAGAGGGCTTGATTTTCCGATAACAAATATAATGAGGTGAAAGGTTTCCAAAAATAGATATAATAAATTTTAGGTAAATAAGATAGCATCTTTTTTTCTTTTTTTTTTTTTGACGGGGGGAAATGCATTTACGCACTGCCCTTATCTATTGTATTTGAAGGATCAAAGTCCCCCAAATACAATAGATAAGGGGGCACGGAGTGACGAGCTCCGTGCCAGTGTGGGAAAATAAGATAGCACCTAACATAAACCTCATTACATTTTATGAAAAAAAAAAAAAAAAAACTAAAATTTTTGAAACCAGAACACAAAATAAAAGGTTAAAGATTTATGAGTATAAAAGGGCCAATTTTTTGATCCGTAGTCAACTTGAGAAATGATCAGATTTGTAACAAATGGTTAAAATAATGCCCTGATGCGTTTTTGAAACATAGTTAAGCTAACCATTTTTCAAAAATGTGACTATTTGTTAAAAAAATTTAACCATTCAGCCTAGTCGGGTTAGCAAGATGCCGGATGGTTAACTCTAGTGCAAACAGCTGTTTCATTGCTTTTGTGTAACATTTGAAGTAGATAATTTGAAGTTTCATTATATTACATTAATTTATATAAAATAATTTGTTAAATAATTACAACGTTGATATTTATTATCTTTTTCGTAATATTTTTGTTTATGAATTTTGTTTTTCATATGAATTCAGCATTCCATTATGTATAGTATATCAAGTTCGTACAAATATTTATTTGGCTTGTAAAATATATTAAATTCAAGAATTAAATTATAAAATCAAATAATATTTTAACAAGACGAAATAAAAAAAGCTAATATCATTACAAAACTATCACAAGAAATTATAATGGACACAGATGTTCGAGAGTAGCTCGACTCTTTGTTTTTTTGTAATGTTCGTTGGACAACTCGAATTATGGACCCTGACACATTTTACTCGGAATGATCATAAAAAAAAATTACCGGCACCAAAAGTATTCTATTATACAGTTCATTTTACTGGCAACATAAATAACCATTCCTAAATTTAACCATAGTAGATTTTGTCATCAAAAAACGCATTGTGATTATAACCATTGGTTTGTGTATTAGTAATAGTAAAATTGACAAATGGATATAGTAACTTTGACTACGGATCAAAAAATCTGCTCTTAATGGCTCTTATTAGCCATTAAACTGATGTATGCTACAGCTTTCGAAAAGAGTTACTTTGAATTTAAATTGGATAAAAAATTTAAAAAAAACAACAACTAAAGTCATTATATTAACATGTTACAGTAAATGAGTCGTATAGAATAATAGGCGGCCATCTACAATCGTCAACAAAAAAAAAAACGTTAATATTAGTTTATTTTTAAGCTTTGTGCTACTAACTTAATGTTGCCATATAAATAAACTATCTATAGATTAAAATACAGTTTATATATCAATTATCACTCTGCTATACTTTAGAAAAAAAAAATACATTTTTTTCACTTGATAGCCACTTTTGATTATATACGATTCAAATAAATACACTGACTAAGTAAATTGTAGAGATCGAGACGTAGATGCCACACGGCCTCGTGGCCAGGCACCAGGGTGGGGCGGAGCGGCTCGACGGCGGAGCCCCGGCCCTCCAGCTGCATGTGTACGGTGATCGCGACCCCGGCCGCCTGCCACGCCGGCAGCCGAGACCCGTCGTGGTACGACACCGACATCTGACCACCGACCAGGTCATTACGATTAGGGTTTACTATCATTTATCGATATTGTCGATATATCGACATCTTTGTCTATGCATTATATAAAGGGAAAGTCCACCCGCCTGTCTGTTAGTTGACTTATAACTCGAGAACTACTGAACCGATTCATATGATTCTTTTTTTTAATTCGTTGATATATTATCCAGTCAGGTTTTCTTATATATTTTGTCACGTTAACGTGCAGAGTCGCGAGCTTGCAGTTAATTTTATAATAAACTAGCTGTGTGTCCGCGGCTGCACCCGCGTTTCATATATTCTTCTCTATGTTTTCTTTTTTTGTACGGAACCCTAATTATTTTCCCAAAAACCAATTATAGCACTTGCCCATAAAACATGTGCATCGTATAGGATTCTATTCAAATTTTTATATGATTTTTAACTTTTACGCAAAAACCCATTACAAACAGGCAGACAAAAATTTTAAAAATTGATATTTTTCTTATATGTATCATATACACATTCATATCTATTTAGTAAAAATAAAAATAAAAATTGACATTACAAACACTTCAATTTTATTTATTAAATATAGATTGACATATTGTCATGATTGAGAAAATTAACATGCTATCATAATTTGAAAAAAAAAACTACATATTTATTATCTACTCTATACTTTTTTTTTGTACTCTGTGACATATTAAAAATAATAGTGTTCTGTGTCACAGCTTGATATAATAAGTAAAAAACTGTATTGATATAACGTTTGTTTTTCTTGGATATTTAACTCCCACATATAAAATTTATCATAAAACAACATCCCCTATGATATCTAATATAGCTCATCATACAAAAACTAATTAAAAGTATTCGGACCTATATTTTTAAATAGTTTTACTTCATAAACATTCGGGGAATTATTTTCCTAAAAAAACATCACTATATCTTCATCTCTCATATAAAAGTTTTAAGACTATGATTGTTATAACCATAATGCATCCAATTATGTATGTTTTCGGTACAAGCATTATCAAAATCAAAATTTATTTATTCAATTTAGACCCTAAGAAGACGCTTATGAACGTCTAAAACATTACTACCGGTTCGGAAAACAACCCACTCGAGAAGAGCGCAGGCGAGAAACTCGATCTGGTTCTTTTTTTTTTAATAAATATAATATATATATCATTTTTTTTGTCATATAAAAAACTATACAAATCGTAGTTTTAATAATGTTAGCGGGTGCGCACAGAGATGTGGGTTAATTCCAGACATCACTATCGTTCACGTAATGCTCCACCCTGTAATAACCTTTTGAGATTAAAACTTGCTCGACATAATACTTGAACTTATTGTCAGGTAAATCGGTAATGTTACTTGGGATCTTATTGTAAAACCGAATACAGATTGACAGATGTTTCATTATTTAGATTTACTTCTTAAACACTTAGGTTTTTATCTAAAAAAAAAAAACGATATATCTTACGAAGTGTATATTTAGTACAATGTCATGTCAACTAGTAAGTAATGGTAACTCACGTAAACGTCAAAGGGCATGGCCGGCTTGAAGACCTGCGGGGACCCGCCGAGGAACGTGAGGGCCAGCGACGAATTGAACACCCTCGCGATGCTGTACCCCTCTATGACGTCATCGAGGAACGGGTCTCCCACAGAAGCCGTGATGATCACCTCGACACCGTCCAGCGTCGGCACCAGCTGGGACAGCTCCGCCATTGGGAATTTGAAGTCATATGTACCGTTGAACTGTGGAATGTATACATTTTTTTTTTATAAACCACTAAAGTGGAAAACAGGCGTACGATCCGCCTGATGGTAAGTGATCACATGCGCGTTGCCAACTCTTTGAAAATGCGTACTGATACTGACGGCAGAACAACTTAGTCTTTTTGTTCGTAGCCCAGTGTTTAAAGAGAATAATAAAAATATCAATAAAATAATAAAAAAAGTTTTGTTGTACATTAAACTTTCTTGTCACTTGGTGAAACTTTCAATACATATCAAAACATCAACGTATTACAAACAAATTACAAAATTTCTTGAATAACAGTTGCAAGTAATCTATACTAATAAATAAAGCTTCTTTGTAATGTTATTTTTTTTTTAAATATTCTATTTATGAATGTATATACGATACCTATAACAAAAATACAATTTTGTAAAATTTTTGTCTGTCTATTTGTAATGGGTAATCTCCGAAACAGCTGAACCGATTTTGACGGATCCTTTTTTGGTAGAAAGCTGAGGTTACTCCGGGTAACTTAGGGTACTTTTAATTTTCGAAAATAATTAGGGTTCAACGTTAAAAAAAAACTACTACAATTTTTTAAGAAAAGATGTGGGTTTCGTATTAAAAATTAAAACGCAGTGAAGAATATATGAAACGCGGGCCTGGCCGCGGGCACACAGCTAGTCTATTAATATAATAAAAGAAGTAGATATGTATTTATTAGGTGATACGTTGCCAAGAAAAAATGCAAAGGGTGAATGCAACGATGGAAAGACCAATTATATAACAAACCGCAATATAGTCGCAACATCATCATTATTCAACCTGTCAGTCCTTTTTTTTGAAGTTATACTTGTTTAAGCGCGTTATATGAAAAAATGATGAGAGCGAAATTTTAAGATGCGCGCGCATCTGTGACACAAAATGAACAGTATGAAGTTGTCTGCTTAACCGCTCATTAAGTCTCGTTAGTCGCGCATGTTGGTACGCTCGTCACCATCAACATGTTTCTAGTTTATACATTCACAACACGTGTTTTAGTTTCATACAAGTGCGAATTATATATGTGCTAATAAATTATATTCAGTAGTGATTTAAATTGAATATTTTGATTGATATCACTTACTATTTGTGAATATTAGTGAAAAAAATTGTGCTTATATACTTTTTCAAGTGCTCCAATATAATTGAGGTTAACTATCCGTGTGTATTATTTAATGATATAAATTAAAATACTTTTATTTAATATAATTAACACTAAATATTATTAAATTATTTTATTTAATTTTTCAAATTTAAAATGAACTTTGTTGATTATCCTTTTCCAATCCTTCTATTATTTTATTGTAATTAATTATTTGCATGCAATTAAAAACTATTTTTTAATGATGCCAAAGAAGTATAACTTCTCACGCGCGTACATAAGTACACGCACCCATTTTTTTTTTTTTTGACGAGGGGAATGCGTTTACGCACTACCCCTACCAAGTTCATTAAGAAGACCGAAGTTTCCCCAATGAAGTTGGTAGTGGAGGGACGTCTCCACACCAGTGTGGGACTCGCCCGGCGAGAAGCGCCGGAAATACCCACTAAACCCCCCGGGGCCATTCAGGGGACGATACGCGATCGGTGTCACAAGCACCGCGTCGTCCCCTGCGGTCAAAAGCCTCCCCAACCTGCTATTCCTAATTAAGGAACAATCGACTGTTAAACAACAACTCTTTTATCAACGATATTTAAACTAGTCGCAAATTAGACTGTTTTATAAACTAGTTTACCGCCGATGATAAACGGTCTCGTTTCATCGACGTCAAAAATGTATTTTTGAGTTGGATAAGAGGGTTCGAACCCGCGTCCGTTGACGCGGGATCCGATCGCAAACCACTGCGCACACAATAAATGAAGCATAAACTCACAAATCTCAAGTAAGGCAGCTGATCGTTGTACTGAGTGCCGTAGTAGTTGTACGTGGAGGCGGTTGTGTAACCGGGGTTCGCATTTGTGTTCCCGTGTTGTATCGCGTATTCTGTAGGATCCGGCTTCTGCATCCAGAACGGGTACTTTTCATCCTGTCAATAGAAAATATTAATCTTTATAAATAGACAAGAATATACAAACAATATTTTTTTTTATTTAATTGAATTTCTTTAAATAAACACAGTAAAAAAGGATTCATAATTATATAGTGATGTTTTGATTATAAATTTATTTTCTTTCAATAAGTCGTCGTCCATTAATCATGTGACGTTTTTAAGCAACTTTGGGAACTCCCGTCCCACCCTTTTGTTTTTTTTTTTTTTTTATTAAAATTAAACATTCTGCGGACTCTCTGAGTCCACACCTTTTCTGTATGTTGGGAGGTTTAATTCGACTTGCGTCGGAAAAAAAAATGCCTATAATAGTAATTCAAGCAGCTATGGAGTTAGTAATCTTCTTTCACAATTAATTTATGTGAGCTTCAAGCTAATTCTATTTTACATCTAAATTGTCTATATCTATATGTTAAATTATTTTGTAGACACTTATTTTGTTATTATTAATTAATTTACTTACTTAATTATTACTTCAATTTTTTTTATTTTTTATTAAAGGTCGTAACAAGCCAAGCAGAACTAGGTCCGTGTCCGCATATCCCTTTTGGTTATACGTAATGCGGTTTCAGATCCCCCCCCCCCCCGTCAACTTTGCTTTGCAAAATCGTATGTTTGTATCATAACAATCTTCAGAAAAATCTTGGGAATCGGCAACGGCAAGTCAAGATCACGCTTTTCAGTTAAGACATCGTGCGTTCCAGAAAAAATAAATACACGTGATACCTTACAGAAATTCCCTCCCCCTTGCGATGTTTCACCAAAAACCACCTTTCGAGCCTCACGTGATTAATGGACAATTCCTTACGGTTATTGCCGATAGTCCATATTAAACTAAACAGAGTTAATGGTAAGTTACCTTAAAAAGCCACTGGGCAGTATTGAAACACGGGAACGTGCACTTACAAAGTTGAACATTCTCGTGACGACCTTCTGCTGGTCGTACCACCAGTCGGGCTGGTCGAGCTGGTTGGGCTGGCCGGGCCGGAGGCGCTGTGACGTCACGCGACCGAACTCGTCCACCGTCTGCCCGGGGTACTCGTACGGCTGGTAACCGCTCTCGTTGTACAAGTACGGGTTGTAATTCGGACGAACTGTTCGTACAATATTATTCATGTTAATATACTAGGCAAGTGTGACATAAGCGAATGTATTCTGGGTAGTCCATTTTCGAGCTGTCTAGCCTTAATTACCCAGTCCACCATTACGTAAAATATAAGAAGTTTGGTGGACTGCCTATGTAAATGCTTTCAGTATAGATTTAACGATATCTGTTATTGGCACTGCCTTTCATGACCACGTATGAAGCGAACATATCTAGACCAGATTAAAAGCATCACAAACCACGTCAACAAACAAATAAAAAGCTTAGTGACTATGTTTAAATAAACTGAATGAATATCTGACCTCTTGTGTATTGGCTGTTGGCGAAGCCCCCGGAGAGGCCGGCCTGTCCCCGGTTGTTGAACTGTCCCTGAGCGTAGTAGGCCGGCCGGTACTGCGGGATGGGGCGCACGGTCGCCTTCAGCGTGAGGTTGCCGCGTACCGGCGCTCCGGACGTGTAGTTGGCCATCACCCGTCCGTGAATGAACGGCTCGGTGTTGAAGAAAAACGCTGGCATCGTCACATTCACCTGGTAAATCATTTTCGAAGTTATACTTCTTTTAGCGCGTTAGGGAGAAGTGATGAGAGTGAACTTTTACGACGCGGGCGAACGCCGTCACGAAATAACGACACCCTGATGTTAGCTGCGTTAGGGTATTTTCTATTGTTACGTCACATAAGTAACTGGAAAAATTGAAAGGTTCTCGTTTGTCGTGGTATGGACATGTTATGAGAAGGGAGGAAGCGCGTGTGGGTAAAATAGTAACGAATGTGGAAGGATGGAAAAGTAGAGAAAGGACAAAGAAAGTGTATAAGGAATGATATGAAAGAAAAAGGAGTGAATGAAGAGATGACGGCTGATAGGGACGTATGGAAGAAGAAAACATACTGCGCCGACCTCAAGTGAGTTGGGAAAAGGCAGGAGAATGATGACGTCACGTAAGTATAATTTCTTACGTGTGTATATACACACACACACACACATTTTTTCATTCTATTAACTTTATTACATCCACCAAGGAATGATTTTCGGGAATCGCGATAGGACTAATACCTTTCAACGCAGTATTTTTCGTAGACAGGTAATTTTCGGATTCCACCGATCCTCTCTCTTTTTTTTTTTTTTTCGATTTACTCTTTTGTACATTTTCCACTTCAATTTACGCTTATATACATTTTTTTCGCTAATAAAAACAAAATACTCTTACTTACATTCATTTGTTTTTTTTTTAAATTAGCTATAAATGAAACGTCATATGCACAGAACATATGAAACGCGGGCGGAGCCGCGGGCACCAGCTAGTATTAAATAAAACCTTTTAAAGCTGTGACATGCTGTTTCAACGTTAACTCAATAAAACTAATTACGTAGTGAAATAATTAATAATACTAAGCAATTAATTCTGTCGAATTCTATTCGTTATAATTCAGAATAAATATATGTAATACGAAAAAATAACTGTAACATAAACTATAAATAAAAAAAAATTAAAGTGGGCAAACAAATAGATATGTGACTTGTAAAAAAAAAAATTGCATCGGGTCAGTCATAACAAAAATAATAGGTAGCTGCCCTACAATATAGCTAAAAGTATTCTCATTTGAAAATCAAACCCTAGTACACATTAAAACTAGTTTTATATACATATATATTTTTAGTTTTCTGTTTGGTAGTAATTGTAAAATTAAAAAACATAGGGCAACACTTTACCTTTACCACTTAAATAATAACATACTTCGAATTATATATTAAAATATTGCCGTAGTATTTGTTAGTAATCAAATAATCCAGCCACGACTTTCGGTCAAGGGAAACATCGTGAGGTAACCATAGAATAGTAGGGTATTTTCTAATAGCGACGCGGCGCTTGCGAAAGCCACCCCGTGTCGCCCCCATCCCAAATGCGGCGGATGGCCCCGGGGGGTTTTAGTGGGTATTTCCGAGCGCTTCACGCCCGGGTGAGCCCCACACTGGCACGGAGTCGTCACTCCGTGCTCCCTTACCTATTGCATTAGAGGACTTCGGTCTCACTAAGGCAATAGGTAAGGGTAGTGCGTAAATGCATTTCCCCCCGTCAAAAAAAAGGGTATTTTCTAATAACGCCCGCTTCTGTAACCACCACCCTCAAGTTTAAAAAACTTATCGGCAATTACCAATGGGTGTGTTCCGGAAGCATCACTTGAGAACCAGTACATCTAAGTTTAGTATTATGGAACTTATCGTCCCTTAACATCAGGTGAGATTGTGGTCTGAAGCACTGAGTCTATAACGTGAATAATATAATTCAATTTATTTTGTTTTATGGCGACAGTCCACCGATATCCGTGTTATTGTAATTACGTGTTGGATTAAAACTGTCTATTAAGTTTGCGGTTGCCCTCCCAATACATCTTCGATAACCTAATCATCATCATCATCATCATCATCATCATCATCATCTCCCTACCCTTTTCCCGTTTTTACACCCTTTTCAACCTAATGTACGTTCGTAAAAATTTTGGTCAAGCTTGATCTGGTAAATGATCGTCATAACTTTAATCTATACTAATGAATATAAATGAAGTGACTGTATGTAATGTCAAAATTATTTTATTTTTTACTAGATAGATACGATATATATACAAAAAATATTCAAATTTTTGTCTGTCTGCTTGTTTGTTCCGGGTAATATCCGAAACGGCTGGACGGATTTCGACGAGACTTTTTTTGTAGCTGAAGTTACTCAGGGTAACTTAGGGTACTTTTAGTTTTCGAAAAAAATTAATAAAATCCTATTCAATGCACAGTTTTACGGGCAAATACTTGAATTTATGAGAAATATTTACACATTGTCTTAGTACAAAAAAAGTAGGGTTCCGTTTAAAAAAAATAAAACGCAGTGAAGAATATATGAAACGCGGGCACACGGCTAGCATTAGAAGTAAAGACAAGTTGTCCGTCCCACGCTTTAGGTTAAGTAAGTCTAATAAAAGCTTTATAGGTAATAGCATTCGGTTTTACAATAAGATCCCAAGTAACATTACCGATTTACCTGACAATAACGTTCAAGTATTATATCAAGCAAGTTTAATCTCAAAAGGTTATTACAGGGTGGATCATTACGTGAACGATAGTGATGTCTGGAATTAACCCACATCTCAGTGCGCACCCGCTAACATTAGCTAAGACTATGATTTGTATAGTTTTATATTAAAAAAATGATATATATTAGATTAAAAAAAAAAGAACCAGATCGAGTTTCTCGCCTGCGCTCTTCTCGACTGGGTTGTTTTCCGAACCGGTGTTAGTGTTTTAGACGTTCATAAGCGCCTTCTTAGGGCCTGATTTTTTTATTTGATTTGGTTATTTCGTCTCTACAGTTTTATAATGCAAAAAACAATAACAAAACCAACCTCAAATCTAGTTTGATAATACTCCTCGACGAGGAACTGCGTCTCTTCGGTCTGCCCCAAAGCTTCCACCCTGATGTACCACTCGCCGAATAGTGGCTGATCTGACATCTGGTACTGAAGGCTCACAGTTCCAAAGTTACTCTGCAACAAATACGTGTTTATTTATCATAAATATTTTTTATAACGGCTTTTTATTTGCATATGATACAACATGCATAAGACTTCTAATTGAAAATTATGACATTTTTAAATACATTAAATAAATATATGTTTATTTGAAATATAACACTAATATACTATGGGAATTATTTTATTCTTATTTTTCTATTGTAATTTTATAATTACAGTAATACCCCGATTAGCGCGACCCCGTTACGCGCGGTTTCACTAAAACGCGAATTTCAAATTTCGCGCTCAAATGCCTCGCATTACGCGTTAGAGTGCGTATAAACATAATGTAAAGACAATAGATGTATTTTTCCGTAAAAAATAAGAGTATGTATTGCATAAAGTGTTCTTAGAATTAAAGTGATTAAAATGATTTGTATTTTTTTTTGTATTAAATTTTGACAATGTTTAATCATAAACCTCGATATATGCGAATTTCAGTTAACGCGATTTTTTTCGGAACGTATCCCTCGCGTAAAGCGGGATATTACTCTTCTGTGAAATTATGAACAGTTTTAAATAAGAACTCTTTTTTTAGTTGTTTTTTTTGTTCCCATAGAGAACCTCTATGGGACTGTCGATCATATTTATTGTGATCTTTGATCCACGTTCAATATTCATGTATATATATGTCGATAGTCAAATGCATACTATAAGGTCAAATTATACGTATTGATACACTTATGCTTATGGATGAAACTATGAATCGTGTTACACAATGGGATATAAAAGTGTAACCGAACACCATCGAGACATGACAGAGACGCCATTACCGTTTTAGTATTTTCGAATCATAACCTCCTTTCAGCTCGGTTCAAACGTAAACATAATTGATGAAGCAATTATGGTTTAGTTGGTAGTGCGTTCGGATATCGCGTCAATGGATGCGGGTTCAAATCCACCTAACTATGAAATCGGCCTGAGCTTTCGGTGAAGAAAAACATCGTGAGGGAACCATAGCATGGTGGTAGGAGATGTCCGCCTGGGTAGCTACCACCCTAAAGTATGAAAACCTGTCGCCAAATACCAATAGGTGTGTTCCGGCAGCATCACTTGAGAAACAGAACCTCTAGGCTTAGTTTGTTTACCATCCTGGACCACATTGTCACTTAACATCAGGTGAGATTGATTAAAGCACTGAGCCTAAACCATGTACAAAAAAAATTAGATATTTTAGACGCCTTCTTACCTCTTATCATCGATAGTAAGATACACATTCGCATTATTACAGAATCTGCTAATTAAATAAATTAACATAAGCAATGTAATCAACATTCATATTCCCAAACATCATGACTTCAAAAATAACCAAATTATATAACCCCCTCATCCCCCTTTATCCCTTCATAACAAAATATAAGCTAACCTGTCTGGAAAGCCATCTCTTCATGATCCGTCGGTTCGGATCCAAGATATAAACGTCGATGGCGCGCCCGAACGCTTTTAATTCAGTATTGATGGGGATCACGCGGAACCGTACTGGAACAAAATGAAATGGAAATATCACACCTCAGTCAAAAAGAAATAAAAATTGTACACAAAAACACACGTCATTGTGTTCTGTATCCTTGTTCCATGGAATGGTCTACGTTGCAGTTCCCTGATATCATGGACCTAAGACACATCGTTGAATCCCACAGAAACCGCTACATTGCAGTTTCTTTGTAACAATTGCAACATCCGTCCACCGACGCTACACGCCACCAGCTATCATACGGAACTTCAACTCATCGTCATCGTGGGAACCGCTCCACCAGCCGAGTCTCACTGAGGCTCACCCCACCAGCCGAGTCTCACTGAGGCTCACCCCACCAGCCGAGTCTCACTATGGCTCGCCCCACCAAGCGAATCACACTGAGGCTCGCCCCATCAGCCGAGTCTCACTGAGGCTCACCCCACCAGCCGAGTCTTACTGTGGCTCGCCCCACCAGCTGATTCTCACTGTGGCTCGCCCCACCAAGCGAGTCTCACTGTGGCTCGCCCCACCAAGCGAATCACACTGAGGCTCGCCCCACCAGCCGAGTCTCACTGTGGCTCGCCCCACCAAGGGAATCACACTGAGGCTCGCCCCACCAGCCGATTCTCACTGTGGCTCGCCCCACCAAGCAAATCACACTGAGGCTCGCCCCACCAAGCGAATCACACTGAGGCTCGCCCCACCAGCCGAGTCTCACTGTGGCTCGCCCCACCAAGCGAATCACACTGAGGCTCGCCCCACCAAGCGAATCACTGAGGCTCGCCCCACCAAGCGAATCACACTGAGGCTCACCCCACCAGCCGAGTCTCACTGTGGCTCGCCCCACCAAGCGAGTCACACTGAGGCTCGCCCCACGAGCCAGATCTCACTGAGGCTCGCCCCACCAGCCGAGTCTCACTGTGGCTCGCCTCGCCTGTCAACTCCTCAGCTGTAGCCACTATTCGACCACACCCCGATCGGTAGTCACCTCTCTTAGGTTTAAGGACTATTCGATCTAATATCGGTCGATAGTCATTTGTATTAGGTTTAGTTTAAGTATAAGTGTAACTGTAGCTCTGAAATTAAATCTATATTAATTTGAATTGGCTTTTTTTACGTCTCTCGGGGCGCGCCCCACATAATTATTGCCCAAACAAATACTCATGTCAACAAACAGTCAGTCACTCCAATCGTAATCATAATTCACATATTATTTTGCATTCCCTCAATATGCACGTGTTTGAAGGAGGATTATGTAAAAACACCATGTTAATTACAGAACTTTATGGAATAGAAAATAACATGCCAAATATTTAAACAAAGTAGTTGTGTCCACGGCGTCACTCGCATACACTAACGGACAGATAGACATTGCCTTTTATATAATGCAACAAAGTTATAATAATAATGGTGAACTTATTTTTTTCTATTAATTTAATTACTATAGACTCTCATGCAAATTATTTAACGTAACAAAATATGTACTAAAATCTGACCACATAATTTATATATTACAAAAGAATTATATAAATTAGTTCAGTGGTTTTCATGTTATATGCCAACTAAGGGACAGCTAGACAGATAGAAGTTGCCTTTTAAATAATGTAAGGTGTTCATAGAGTATGTGCAAAAAACATATACTTATGACTTACTAAAAAAAATAGTTTCAAAAAAATCTAAAAAACACGTTTTTATAGAAAATCCAACTAAAAAAATAGAAAATAATTTTTTATAAATTTGAATTAAGAAAAGTGTAAATGAGAGTAAAAAATGGATTCTATTGAAAAAAAAATCGTGGGTGGCATGATGTCAATAGTTACAAATATTTTATTGACAGATATGAGTAGAAGGATTATCATTTTGATAATATCTTGAAAAGCACCCCACACTTTTCTTGCAACAAAATCCATTTTTTTTCTCTTGTTTACACTATTCTTAATTCGAATTTATTAAAATTATTTTCTATTATTTTTAGTTGGATTTTCTTTATAAGCGTGTTACATGGGTTTTTTTAAATTACGTCGTAATCCAGTCATTTTTTTATTTAATGCATTTACGAGTAGTCCTATCGGCGCAAAGTCACTACCGGATATCAGATACTAAAAACCACTAATCCTGTAAATCCTGATAAGGATAATGGCACTAACTGTTTAAAATATTCAATTGTCATTGGTCCTGATGATATGTATGCCAAATTTCGAGTCAAACCGGCGTTTTGAAGTGGGTCAAAATCAGGTTCAAAGTTTCAGTTTAGGCCCATACATTTAACATACGTATGAAAGTAAAAAAAAAAAATCGTTAAAAATAAATAACATACACGATATATAATATGAAAATGTTATTATAGTTGTTACACTCACTAGTTTGTCCCTGCATGTACACAGGTTTGTCCATCTGTATAAATATCGTCATGAATCGTTTCGAGAAAGTGAGCTGGGTCTCATTAGCGAACGCCCGACCTCCGAACGGCGTGTCCAAGTAGAGCCCTTCGACACGCAGCTTGTAGTCACCGGGAACAGTTGTCGCTGGTACCTACATATACATGCGCAATGTGTAAACTAAATGAACATGTATATTCCCTCAACATTGGTGGGTAATTACCCACAAATTATTTAGATTTTTTGAAAACTGCCATATCTAATAATTGCGGTCATTGAATAAACTGGTCATAATAACTTTGGAGCGTCGATTTCCGTGATCAGTCATTATATAACTAATTAGCAAGTGGTGTTAATATATAATTTATGGCACGAAAATGCACGAATTTTCCTAAAGAACAAAAAATAATATAATTACTCTGACCATACTAAGACGACTCATTCCCTTCACAGTCGGAAGTGATCCAACACATTGTACGTGTACTAATAACAAAATTATATTCTTACGGAATTCTGAAAGACTGTCTTTGATCTCAAAAAATCAAACTTATATCCGATCGAGCGATGAGCGAACAAGGTACTATTAAGCCGTCATTGTATCATAGTTTTTTTTTTTTTTTAAAGTAACAAATCATCTATTAAATTCACACTTACTCTCATGTTTAATATCTCTGGCACACCCTCCTTCACTCTTTGCGTCACATCGGTAATCTCAACTCCATTGCAAGAGATGGAAGCTCTTATCGTCATCTGCAATCGAGCCTGGAGGATGTTCGCAGAGATCTTGTATATCTGCCCAGGTCGAACCATTCGAGACGCTACTATGAAATATGTACTATGGACAATATTAATATATATGAGCATTATGTACATTTGACTCGAATAACTTAAAAAAAAACAATATATAAATTAATTTTAGTAAACACAAAAAAAATTTGCTACATCATATTAATTTTTTTTACTTATGCTGCTATAAGAATTCTCCACACTGTACCAAAATTTGGGCTGACGTTAAGTGACAACATGCTCTAGGCCTATTTAGGTAGTGGCTCTTAAGTGATGTTCCCAGAATAAGCCTACATGGTTTGTAATAATTTTTCAAATTTGAGAGTGGTAGCTAGCCCAGGGCATTAAAAATAATATATACCATCATTCTATAGTTTCATTCCATTGCTATCTTTTACTGAATGCTTAGACTCATTACTGAATCTCTTGAACCTATCTTTCGCTACTACTACTAGAAGATATCATCACTTTGATTTTTTTTTTTAAACAATTAAGAAACAGGCATGATATTCGTCTGATGTGAAATGTTCACTAAACTAAAATAAACTTTAGCTACTCAAGTAAAAATTTATCTAATTAATATTCGAAAATGGAATGTAAACTGTTATAAACTGATTAAAAATTTCATCAAATTGTTTTAACAGATACAGTAAAAAACTTATATACACTGCAAGTATTTGAAACAGTTCAAAGTACTAAACAAAATGATTTACAGTAAACAGAACACTTGAAGTATTAATTTATTTATACCACCTGGTGGTTATATTTATCCAGGATCATTGACCTCTACTGTACTTTAGACATTATCCAATATATAATAGTATGTGGTTCCTTGAGCAAGAGTGCATAAATATATATATATGTATGTACCTTTACAGAATACATAAGTTTTAGATAGGAGATAATATAGTAAAATGTTCATAATTGTAACTAAAATAAAATTCCATTATTCTTCATTTTGATATAATTTGATTACAATAAAGTTTTCTATTTTATTACTAGTTTGTTTACTTATTATTACTGATACTTTTCCATTGTGTACCTTTTGTGATATATTAAATTACACTAAACAAAATATTTTATTTTAATTACCTTAAAATCTATTATAGTTAGAATAATTATTTAGTTCCAAATATATTACAGAGATATCCGATATAGTTAATAAATTATAAAACAAATATGGAGATTATTAACTTTAAAGTAACTCAGGAATTAAAGGGTGTGTTCACAGTACATCACTCCATGGATTATCATTGTTTTTCTGTTACAATACGCTTGTAGTTTTACTAAAAATTAATTACTAGAAATTTATGATTTGAAACAGATAGTTTCCTATTTAGTTACTGATATTTTTGAACTACTTTTCTGCCTAAACAATATATTACAAAATTATAATATTTAAAGACCATACAATATATTGAATGTAAGAAGATATATTGATGTAAATGAATGAAATACTCACGCTTCATGTATGATAACACTATCATATTCTAAAGATGCTGATTTGTATGGTGAACTATATTTTTTTTTTGTGCGTGTTTTTTTTTTTTTTGGGGGGGGGGGACTCCTACCACTGTCCCAAGAAGACCTCGGAGTATTTTCCAAATTGTATTTCAAATCATTCCTATTCTCATACTGGTTATACCTTTGATCAACATCATACTGGTTACGGTTACCATCGAATTTCTCTCGGTTTTGATATCTTCTGTTGGGGTCATATGGATTGTCATAATTTGGGTTGTTGGTATTTGGATATTCGTTTGTATTCTTTGATACATCTGGATTGTAAGTAGGTGGTACATAATCTTGCGATGTACATAATTGTAATATTGTTGAAGTAATTATATATACAGTTAATCTGAGATTCATAATTCAGTCTTTCCTGTGCACTTTCTGTAAATAACATAGCAAATTGAAGTTTTGAAACTGCACCTTTTTCAATTGAAGAATTATTTGTGATAAAAAAGTAAGAGACTATGTAATAAGAACAACCTTTTAGCATAAATTGTTATAAGAGAAAAATAAGTGTGGTAAGTCAATATATTTCTTTTAATTATTAAAAGTATTTGTATGTTAATTTTACAATCATAATTAGTGATGTGTAAATTGTAGATTGTCAATACAAAAACTACAAACTAATAAAAATATTGAGTAAGGTAGAAACTAATGATAATAAAAAGTATAAAACTACGATTATGCAGTCCATTCGAAAATTTAATTTTAAAATTTACTTTCGCAATGAGTTACTACTTCCAAAGTTCAATTGCTATCGTTAGATGTAAACACATGGATAGATTTAATTACATTACAAAAAATTACTAAAAATTTATGTCCTTTAATTAGAACAATTTTAAACGAATGATATTAAAAGAAAATTAGTTTAAAACGAGATTAACCTTAATTTTAATTCAATAAAAGTTAACAATACATACACTTAACCTGAAGTTAACGCCCATTTAAAAGTTTCCTTTTTTATGTTTTTAGGATGTAAATAACAATAACATTTGTACTTAATAACCACCTTACACAGTTTGAACACTTGCCGATACTTTAAACGATGAAATGCAATATAAAATTAATTGAATTTACAAAAATAAACAACGAACGTTAGCAACGACTCATTACTCACTTCATTGGATATTAGCGAATCTCGCGCAGCCGCACCACGCCCGGCTAGAGAAAAAAAACCGGTACGTTTTGTTTAGGAATGTCGAAATAACATCGTTTAATTAGAATCGATTTCCAATAATTATCAATTATTGACTCAATTACTAGAAAAAATCGATTTTCAACAATAGATCTTCGAAATAGATGATAATTATGATATGATGAGAAATAGATTATTACGTATTTTTCAATAGTTCCTCAAGTATCTGCCGACGAAAGTGTTACTACTAATTAGTATTAAGCCCAATTGTAAAACAGTTTTGCCAAATTCATTTTTTATACATTTTCCTGTACAAATTCTAATAGGTAAGTAATAAGATCTTTACTTGATTGTATAGAAGGCATTGCGTCGACGCAAGCTGAGTGCGACCTTTTCTATGGTAAAATCGCGCTGACGTGCTGACCCACTCGCTGTGTGATTCAACCATATATTTTAACAATTGTCCAGAACACCAAAAACATTTTTAACAACAATATATAAAAAAATGTTGACTGGATAATGTATAGCTATTTTTAAAAGAATTTTTAGAAATCGATTACAAAGTAAAAAATAATTATATCTTATATACTAGTTGATATGAAATCATCCCTATATTTCAACGCCCGTGCCGTTAGAAAAATAGTTTAAATTTATATGCATGCATAGATAAGATCAGATATTTACATAGAATTTTTCTAATAACCTAGTTTTTTGTGTATTTTGTTTGATTATTAACATTTTTAATTGGATGGTATACAACCAAGTTGTTTATCGAAGTTCTTCGCTTATGGCAGGATATAATCGATTATTTTAGTGTAACTTTACTGATGATAGGATTTGCTTATTTAAAAAAAGAGATGAATTAAGTAATGAACTATACAAAACTTCAATTTGAGTAGCCATAAATAACTCCACAGAAACTAGTTACTAGTTACTACGTAATCACCTTGATATACTACTAATTTATTATTCATCTCTGCAACTTACTCAATGGGTCAGTGACTGTAGAAGATACACTGAATTCAGTTAACACTTACCTATATTAACTTGGCGGGAACTTGCTTAATCGATTATCTCAAAAACAAATAGATACCTACTTTAGTCGTTTATTATCAGTGTTTTATTCGTTTAGATTTTTACAGACTTTTTAGTTTTCTAATTGAAGATGCGTTCTTAAAGGCACAAAATATTATTCCTATTGAACCCTGATTATACAGGTAGGTAATAAATTGTATTTAAAATATATTGTACTAAGTTATTATTGACGATGACTGTTAGTATAGTCAGACACTGAGATGATCAACACGGAACTTTCAATAAACCTGAACTTTCGATGCAAAAAACATTGAGATGCAATGATACCATGGTGGTAGATTTCATAATGCTATTTCGACATTATCACTTAGAGCCAGTTTCCCTAGACTAGAATGTTATCGTCTTTAGACAGATCCTCTGTTAACATCAGAGAACGTACCCTGATCCCAAATTTTGAGAACAAAGCACTATAAAAAACTTTCTATTTCTGATGTTTTGGACATATTTTATTAATACTAAGACATTTATTATAATAGGCTGATTAATTGGAGTAGCATCTCCAACACTTTACTGAAACTATGAAAAGCATTCGTAAGATAGATCAAAAATTAAGATATTAGTATCTATTACCAGTTTCTAAATGGCTTTAATAGCAGCTCCCGCAACATTATATGTACGATTCTTTTACTTGACAGTGGTAGCTATTCGTGGTAGTTATAAAAATACTTTCTTGTTAATTACAAGCTTCTGATAACATTCCTGCCGATTTGATTTTTGATCCTAGATAAAATAAAATTATCTGCTGGTAATTAGTACCAAACTATAAACTTATCAATTGTTTTTGTTCTTGGAAACTACTCTTGTCAGGGAGTCATATACGTACACTGGATGAGTATCACCATATATTTTTACCTATAATATAAAGTACATACTTTGAGATATATTTAACCGGTTTAGCTAGGATTAAATTCCACGGGAATTTTATAACTCAGGTAGCGGCCAAACCGAGGTTCGAACCCTTGTGTTAGTTACCTTTTGCGGCGGGTGCCTTCAGCACTCGCCCACAAAGATACGGTGAAGCTGTTAAGGCCCTCCCGGCATTGATATATAAAACCCCTCAATGCCTCCCGGTCAACAGCATTAGCTAATTTACAAAAAAATAATCGACATATAACTTTTTCGTTCAGATTGAACTTGAATTGACGTGTTCTTATCAGAGCTGGCTTTACCAATGGTGCAGGGTGAGCATCGCACACGGGCGTAGGGTTTTAGGGGGCGCCGAGCGACATCTACATAGATGCGTCACTCGGGGCGCCAACGCTCTCAAAAGGTGCCCAAATATCGGTGGCACATGGGCGCTGCCACAGAGTAAATTATATATACTGTACTGCGCTACATGGGCGTGGAGTCGCTGCTGGTACTAGTATTCGTAGGGCGTTAGCATATCTTTACCTATTAACCTGAAAAGCAAGGTCTCAATCTGTCTTTCCGTTAGTGCACTTA
Organism: Samia ricini; assembly: GCA_014132275.2. Taxonomy (NCBI): domain Eukaryota; kingdom Metazoa; phylum Arthropoda; class Insecta; order Lepidoptera; family Saturniidae; genus Samia; species Samia ricini. The sequence goes on from AP028169.1 coordinate 1,873,640, forward strand.
TTACTCGTTTATCATTGAATTTATTTATTTGTTTAGTTTTAATTATTATAAATGTATTCTCAGGACATGACTTGATATATATTTTGATTAAGTAATTGATATACCTTTTTTTTTTTTTGACGGGTGGAAATGCATTTACGCACTACCCTTAACATATTGTATTAGTGAGACCGAAGTCCCCCAATACAATAGGTAAGGGGGCACGGAGTGACGAGTTCCGTGCCAGTGTGGGACTCACCCGGGCGTGAAGCGCCCGGAAATACCCACTAAAACCCCTCGGGGCCGTCCACTGCATTTGGGATGGGGGCGACACGGGGTGGCTTTCGCAAGCATCGCGTCGCCCCCTGCAGCGAACCCACCGGGCCTCGTCGTGCAATGGCCCAGCGGGGATGGGGGAGTATAAACTTCTCAACCCCACCTCTCGAAAGAGGTAAGACCGAGTGTGGTCTACAATCCTGGGGGCGAGATATACTCCTCACCCCCCAATAGGTAATTGATATACCTGTTTGGAGGTTAACACTAATTCAACAAAATACTTACCTACTACGTTACAATATTTTGATATTAGATTGATGCAGGCGTTACGAAATCTATTCTAGTAGTATGTAAATAATATGGTTGATATTAATTCGGTAATTGTGCCGGTGAAATACCTTTTTCATTTTACCTTATTTTCTTTACACGGTAGATCTTCTGTACGTTTTTTTGTTCTATGTAATATCAGCGCTTTGATCACAATCTCACCTGATGTCTAAGCGACGATGTGGTTCAGGATGATAAATACACTACGCCTAGAGGTACTGGCTTTCAACTGATGCTGCCGGAATACACCTATTGGAGCTTGGCGACATAATTTAACTTAAGGGTGATAACTACCTAGGCATTATTAGAAAATGTCTTACAACTATGATATAGTTTCCTCACGATGTTATTTTTCACCGAAAGCTAGTGTTGTACGTACAATACCAAATGGGCAATCATCGCTAATATGGTAACGAGGTCTCCAGTAGGTCATGTTTCAGGATAAATCACTTGCATGCGCAGCGCTATCCAAAAACAAGTCACGCAGACCAGGCATCTACTTTGGATAGTTCTACGTATCTCCTAAATTTACCGATATAGTAATCGTGAGTGTCGAGTGATTATTTTGATTGTCATCAAACAATAGACAAATATAAATCACTGAAAACGAAATTATAATCTGATCAAAAATAATGAATATATAGGTGTTTTAATTTTATCCTCTAGGACACACATTCTAATGTGTGCTAAACTGCAATATGACGTCATACTGCGTGTCTCGTACATGTTCTATACTTACATTTGTGTCTCTCGGGAACGGGATAAAACATCCCCTTTCAATCCCCACCAACAACTTAGCCCTTGCATCTCAAGTGTTTTAGCAGAAATAAATGTTTTTTCAATACCTATATATATATATATTACTCGGTCTATTGTTTTCAATAAATTACACTGCAGTCAATTACCCTATATTATGTTCTATTTTATTTATGACGAATCACTTAAAAACAAGTTTACGGAATATAGTATCTAAACTTTGCCCTCCCAATAACTTGTGTAAATGTATAAAAAAAAACCAGATCGGGTTTCTTGCCGCTTCTTCTCGATGACCGTTTTCCGAAAAGGTGGTAGTGTAAACCGAATTAAATTTTTTTTTAACTTATAGTATTCGAGTACAGGCATATACAGGCATGCAATCCAGTTAGTGTTAACCTGGTCACTCTACTACTAAATGGAGCTAATGATAATAGGTTACTGATAGTGATGATCCTAATGGAAAGATTTGGTGTTGCCAACTCTACACACTTTCCAGAAGACTTGGTCAAACCTCACATAGGTTCTATATATAATGTTTATAGGCATGTTATGATTCTTGTAAAATATCAATTATGTAAAATTAGTTTTTCCATCATATATAGTACAAAACAAAGCAAAATTTATTGATGTTGATTTAGAAATTCTAAAGTCTCACAAATTATTCATTTTTATATGGAGTGCATTCTTTATAATAGTATTTTGGATACTTCCTGTCAAATACAAAATATTGTGTCTCGATGGAAACTACTATTATATGCATAAATTTTATTTAAATGTCCCATTAGAATCGAGTGACTCGTTTACATTATTGTGTATACGGAGGCAAATCGACAGGGGGTTTTGGATAGCAAAATAAAAAATGTTCACATTGAAGAAACTCTAATTAAACCACTGAACGGTCCACATGTCAGCAGGATCATAAACAAAGGAATTGATCGTTAAAAATAAATCACTAAGAGTAATAATGATAGGATAGGTGTGTGAGCGAGGCTGTCGGCCGCAACAGTTCGCGGGGGTTCGGGGCGCTCCTCTCTCTCTCTCTCTCCCACTCTCTTCATTGAAAACTCACATGGTACGCCAGCATCCAATTTATCTTTTGACAAAAAAATCTGTACAAAATATATTAAATATATACTCTGTAATGCTAAAACTGTAACGCTACCTTCTCCATCAATAGTTCAATCACGATTATTATTATTATTATTAAATGATTTAAAAACACAATAACTCGTTCACATCGTGCAAGAACAAACATATTAACGTAGTGGTGTCGGCTCCTACCCGCTCATATATAATTCAACATATTATTACGGACAGCACCGTCGCCTCGTCCGGCGCGTCTGTGTGTCACAACATGTCGCGTGTCGCATGGATACCGTTCTCTCATTCTGCATCTGTTTTGTTATTCCATAGCTTTTGTAAATTTTTTTTTTTCATACAGTCATGTGGTCGGTCCTTACGTCCTAGTGTCGCGCGTTTCGCGTCCTTTGCTTATCGTCCGTGCGTGGCATCATAATATACATAGTTAATTGTTTTGTTTATTTTTGTTTATAATAAAATATTAAGAGTTGTTGGGCGCGTGTTAATTCCGCTCCTCGTCGCAGTCGCGAGAGATATGTCCGGGCTTGCCGCAGACGTAGCAAGTCTTGGTGCCGTCGGGGCAGTTGCGCGAGATGTGCCCGGACTTGTTGCAGTTGTAGCAGGTCTGGTTGGAGTTGTCGCGGCCGCCCTCCGGGCAGTTCCGCGCGATGTGCCCGGTTTTGTTGCAGTTGTAGCACGACGGCTCGTCGGGGCTCTGCGCGCACTCACGCGCTATGTGCCCCGTGCCATTACATCTGCACACATACAAATTACACTTTATACGATAGCTCCACATAATTCTGACAAGGCTGTTAGTATATACTTATTACATTACAATATGAGTCATCTGAAATCAAACATAGTCACATCCACTTTTGGTAATAAATAAAATTTTGATGTCTTTTTTTTAACTCATATAAAAAAAACCTCTGCTCACTAACTAATATGAGCTCAGAAACGGAAGTTTGTTTCAAAATCCTCTACATTTTGAATTAATGAATAATATCATTCTCTGCGTTTGATTATAGACGACTCAATTATATATAGAGTTATGTGAATATTAATTATTTATATGAACAAAAAAAAAAATGGTTTTCTCACAATACATGATATTTAAGAAATAAATTTTAGTGTATTGTTGTCAACTGGCACACCTACTATCTATTTCAACATTATACTAACAAATTACTAATTTACCTTTATAGTTTGTACTCTTGATTTCTACCGAATATAGAGATTAATTAAATGTGTTGTGTATGTAAAAACTATTGTTTACATATTAGAAAAATTTACCTTTTTATCGAATTAAATTAGAAGAGACCACATGAACTCATCAAAAATGTTTATAGTGTTCATGATGAAATCGGAAGATTTTGAGTGACACACGATGTTAAAATATCTGTAGATATTTAATCTATAATCTCCACGTGACCCTGCTCTTATCTAGGTCAATGGCTGCGCAACTCTGTTCATTAACTATGCATGGGAACGCAGCATTTCATATGGGAACGATTCAACCGGTTATACAATCAATAATATCCCAATATAATTGCGATCGGTAATAAAATATAATTTTTTACCATTTTACTAGTCTATTTAATAAATTGCAATATATCTATACTAGTGTAGCCTACCCTCGAACCAATTCCAATAAATACAATTGAAGTGTCTATTTGTAATGTCAAAATTAATATTCTTTACTAAATAGATATAAAGTGTATTATACGATACAGATACCAAAAAGACAATTTTTTTTAAATTTTGGTCTGTCCGTTTGTTCCGGGTAATCTCCGAAACGGCTGGACGTATTTTGACAGAACTTGTTTGGTGGATAACTGAAGTCACTTCGAGTAACTTAGGGTACCTTTAATTATCGAAAATAATTAGGGTTCCGTGTAAAAAAAAATAAAACTCTTAAAAAATTGATTCAATGCACAGTTTTACGGACAAGTGTTTGAATTTATGAGAAAATGTATACTTTATCTTAAGTACTAAAAAAATATTAGGGTTCCGTATAAAAAAAATGCAGTAAGGATATATGAAACGCGGGCACACAGCTAATCATAAATATGAGCAATTATGTTCATAATGACCTCTATAGGTACGCATAGTAATTTTTAATATTTGTAGATAACGTGTAAACGTGTACTTATAGAAAATTTACTTTTAATTTACTATTTTACAGTAAAAAAATTAAAACTACACACTAGATTATTTCCTACTAAAGTGATTATATAATCAATAATAGTAGTAAGCTAGGCTATGATAAATTAATTGGCTTTTTATTTCTTTTCTCGGTGTCGCAAAAGCATTTGCCACTGTCGTCAATGTTGTAAATGTGGCAGATTATATTATAGGTATGTATAACTCGAGGTCTCTCCCGTAATGAAGTGAGCATTAAAAAACAAATTACAACTCTGCAAAACATACAGGGCTAACTGCTATATCAACTGCTAAATTTACGAGAATATCTAATCAGTCATCGGACCCGTGAATTGTAAGAACATTAGTAGCTCTCAGACATACTTATGTCTCTTTTTCTCTCGTATAAATACTGTAAGTTGGCAATGTTGTATGAGATATTATTGGAGCGGTTAGTCACCTGTAGCAACGGTCAGCCTCCTCCTTGCAGTCGCGCGCAAAGTGCCCGGTGCGGTTGCACTTGAAGCACTTCTCCCGCTGCCGGTTGAAGCCAGCGTCGCGGGCGCCTACGCCACCTTGCGTGCACTCACGGGCGAAGTGCCCCGTCCTGTTGCACTTGTAGCATACGCTTGAACTCATTTTCTGTGACATAAACATTATATACCTTAGAGTTATAATGGAATTCACAGCTCGGGTATCAAATTCTATACTATATCAATATTAAAGTTAATCCTTACTAATATTATAAATGCGAAAGTAACTGTCTGTCTGTCTGTGGCGCTTTCACACCAAAACTACTGAACCGATTTAAATGAAATTTGGTACACAAATAGTCTAGAGCCTGAGAAAGGACATATGCTACTTTTTAATGCGAAAAAAATGGTTGTAAGGGGTTAAACGGTAAAACAAAAAAGTTGTATGCAAGTCTCGTCATTTTTAGAGCTAGGAGCTCGAAACTTATTTTTTAGGCTGTTGATTCATTATAAATAAATATGACATTCAAAATTTGTAAAAATTTGACCCTCAAGGGTATAAAATAACGTTTATGTGACTGTATTATAAGTTTGCGACAAAACATAAAACATTAGAGTTATTCTGATGTAACATTTACGAGGGGGAGGGGGGATCGCGGCAGCGGGCAGCGGAGCACGGCGTGGTACGGCGCACGCGTCACGTTCCGCAATCAGCCAATATAGATCCGACAATTTGTGTGGTGGTAAGAGATTAATCCCGATTCCGTCGCGACTACCCAAAGACACTATTCCACGCGGTAAACCTGGTCCCACAAATTTGTACGCTGTTTCCTCAAAAAGGTGACGATGTTAATTTTATCGATGAACGAAACCGAATAAATTCAGATTTTATAATATTTTGTTTTTAGTGATTGCATTTAATTATGTAAATTGTTTAAATAATTTGTTCTCATTCATCAATATGTTTTGTTTATTGTTTTATATCTTTTCTAGATATATTTTAGCGTTTATAATATCTAAAGTCATCATCAGAAAACTAAATCAAACTTCATATATTTGTATTTTAATAGTGTATCTAAAAAAATATATAAAAAAAAACATCAAAAGAATCGGTACTTTTGTACTTATCGGCGTAAAAATAACTTATCATTCTCGTGACTTCATAGCACGTAGGCCCTCCTCGTTGTCACCCAGGGCTGTCACGATCTTTATATTCGCGTTTACGTCAAAAATATTCTGATCCGTAAAATATACGATAAATCGCATCCCTGACCTTGTTACGGACGACCTTAAACGTCAACGGTCATTCCCCTCAGCTATCTCTTTCAAACGTTCACATCGATAGAAACGTGGGAGAGAGATATGCACGCATTATTTACGTAAGTTCCGGTGACGCGATGACCCTGAATACGATAACGGATAACAAGATCACGGCAAATTGTGGTCGCCTGTCGCAAATTGAATCGCAAGGCATGCATTGTTATAAACACCTACCTACTATATCGTCAAGCGAGATTATATCAAACTATAACCAGTAATTTCTGAGTTCTTCGTAACTATGTCATTTTGAATTCTGGATTCAGTTATTCAACCTTATTGTAGTGATACTTCTTTAATTATTTAACAAATGAACCGCATTATGTTCATGATTGACTATAATCTTGGCTGATGTAAGTTAAGGTTTTGGTAGCAAACACGCTAAGAGAAACAGGCTCATAAGTGACCCTGTCGGAATACACATAACATAGTGGAGTGTGCGCTTGTTAAAATTAAAAAAAATGTATGAAATATACATGTTTTAACGAGGTATATTGTCAGTCGATCAGAATACAAGTGAAATAGTTTCAAATATAAGTAAATTAATTTACCGTAATTCATGTACAAAGTTGTATGTCGATCGTGACGTAAAAAAAACATTTCAAAGTCTTCAAATAATTAAAGAGCAGAAGCAGTACACACTCGCATAATATTAATTAGTTCCACGGCAAACAAATTTGTAACATCTGTATGAAACCATACAATTGCTTAGTTTAACTTTATTTTTAAAGTAAATGGAACGCGCACGTTCTCTTGAAAAAAGCTCTAAATTTAATTATTAAGATTTTTTATTTCGAAATTGTTCAGAACGAAAAAGTCACAATTAATATATATTTAATTTTCGATACTTATAATACATTGAAAACGATGATAGGTAAGTTATGGTGCGCTGAGTATGTCTAGTCAAAAAATTTAGATACGAATGCAACAACGATATAGCATTGGGATGATTATTTTTCAACAATATTGTCATTTAACATTACGTATTTTCATGATAAAAGCCTAGCCTATATCTTCGTTTATTATGTTCTCAGCATGTGGGCAGTACTTCACCAATACCAAATTAGATTACTTGGGAAAGCAATCACGTCGTATTGTCAACTGAATCAATTACTTTACAAATTACAAGTAAATGGGCATTGGTCGATATTTCGAAGGATGAAAGTTGATGTTATAAATAAAGTACATTTTACAAAAGTAACGAGCGCGACCGAGACACATTTTGTATTGAGACGTCAAGTAGATAAGGTCGATTGGTTTACATTACTATATTGCTTACTTTCATAGCGTAATGTCTTATGGCATTTTGCTGTGGGGGACAGCAGCCGAGATAGATACCATATTTAAAATACAAAAACGTGCAGTTCGAGCCATTTACAATACGGGACCTCGCGAATCAATGAAGAATAAATTTAAGGAATATAGGAATATAAACTTTGCCCTCATAATATTTCTTTGATAATTTAATGAATGTTCGCAAAAATGTAAAGAAGTTTGATATAACAAACGGCCGGTATGATTTTAATACCAGAAGTAAACACAAATTAGTCGTCCCTTGCTTTAGGCTTAGTAAATACAATATAAGCTTTTTAGGTAATTTTAGGCACATCACTGATTTACCAGACAATAAGTTTAAGCTCTATGTCAAACAGGTTTTAATGTCCAATACAGGGTGGATCATTCATTACGTGAACGATAGTGATGTCTGGAAATGTCAACCCTCTTTGTGCTTCCGCTAAAAAGTGTTATGTTATAATTTAATTTATACTTTGAACAAAACATTTTAAAAGAAAACCAGACAATCAGAAAACCAGTTTCTTGCCGACTTTTCTCGACTGGGTTGTCTTCCGAACCGGTGGTAATTTTTGACGTTCATAAGCGGCTGCCCAGGGCTCAAATTGAATAAATCATTTTTGATTTTGGGGTTCTCGAATGATTTCTTTTCCAGTATAATCAGTTGTGAAACTGTGAATCTACTTACTGTACTGTGTGAAACTGTAAATAAATTTCCTATTTTTACAATTGAAATAGTCGACTAAAAATTATAACAAAAAATGATGCAAAACACATTATAGTACATTATTACATAGGCCGTGAAATAGGCAATGGCAGGTCGAGTATGAGTTTTTTGCAGGGGGCGACGCCGTGCTTGCGAAAGCCACCCCGTGTCGCCCCCATCCCAAATGCGGCGAACGGACCCGGGGAGTTTTAGTGGGTATTTCCGGGCGCTTCACGGGGGTCTTCGGTCTCACTAATGCAATAGGTAAGGGTAGTGCGTAAATGCATTTCCCCACGTCAAAAAAAAAAAGATCGAGTATGAGTTAGAAAGCCGCGCCGTAGGTGAGGACATAACTAATACGAGACAGGCAATTGCCATTTTTGCCGAGGCATATATGGTATAATGCTTTTCTCAAAAGAATGCAGGGAAATAAAACGTATTTTTTTAATTATACATTTCTGTATGTGACTGTGGACTTATAATGTTGGCAAGTGGCCAGTGGGCGAGATTCTGTTTCCGAATTAAGTTGCAATGTGATGGTTTGATTTATTTTATTACTTTTATCACTTTTGATTTCATTTGAGTCCTCAAGCCTTTAGCCACTTTATCAGACTTTCAGCCTGTGTCTTTTCAGTCGTCAAAGTCGCTTCAGAATTAGCCAGACGAGTGGCTATAGACCTACGGAAATAATGTCCAGTGGAACATACAGGTTTTGTCATGTTTAAATAAGTTGCTATTTCTATAGGTATTTTAGCTATTTTGTGTCTTTCACTGACTTGTTTCGTGCACTTCCCTTTCTGAAAGTTAAGAAAAAAACCTATCTGATGTTGTGTTTGCTGGAGGAAGATTATAATATTTTTTGCACATGTTAGGAACTCTCTTTAGATTACAATTATTCGATCAATCTTTGTTTTAGTGTCGCGCAATAATATATAAGATAATATTATAGAGTTCGATACACCAAGATGCTGCGTTAACGCGTAATATCATAGCAGCCTGTAACAAAACTAAATATCAAGCTACAGCCTCAGACAGTATATTTAATAAGACTCATAAATCCTGTGTATCAAAATTCATCTAAATCCATCCAGCCATTTGGCTTACTGTGTCTCAAATAAATAATGAATAATTTATATTTACCTTTGTCGCTAAATTTATATCAACCGGGGTTTTAATTAAAATTGCTTTATGTTTTCGCCAGTACAAAAATTTCGAGTTTTAGCTTTTGAATCCGGCCGACGATTGTCGTTTAAGAAAAGTAGTTAAATTTCCATAATTTTTCAAGTTGATGCCGTTTTTTAACATGAATGGTTTAATAGTTTTTTTAGCAATCTCATCAAAATACGCCAAAAATACTGTTTCGGAGAAAATGTTTATTGTTTTCTCGTTTTCCAAATTCATACAATTTTCCTATATTTTTGTTTTGACTTAGCCGTAAGGAGGTTTTCCATTACCAATTTAGCTTCTAATCTTAAATCTGGTGGAATATAATCAATCTCCATTTCACTCTCTGAACCGTTGGAACTCATTTTAATTATTCAATTTAGATTTATTAAGTAAATAACAAATCAAGACGACTTCAACTATGCCGCCAATTTTCTATTTCTAATCATGTGTGCCGAAACGCAAGCACATTTACATACAGCCACGTAAACGCAATTTGTACTAAGCAAAGAGATTTACTTTGGTATGCCAAGAATGATAAAATGTATCCAATCAAAGAGTATTTAATAACCCCAGCACGCCGTTTCATACAACATTGCTGAAGAGTTGTCATGTTCCAAATTCAAAAAACGCTCTTGCAATGGATTTGATTTTCTTTGTCCGTAAATTCGACACTTCGCGTGTTCTTTTTTCAACAATAATGACAATATTTCCATGCATGTTTGAGAAAAAAACATATTAACGAATATACACAATATTGATTCCGAGAAAACGGTACGGCAAAATTTTACGTTTCGACCGGCCGGACAAAATTATACGACAGATTTGTATAAATGTCAGTGAGTGCCCTTTTGTATCAGCGCAGTACCATACTCTTTAATGAGGTCGGTTAGTAGAAATAACTGCGCGCGTTTGATAATTGTTTCGTTCTTAGGTAAAACACACTCATTACAATTAATTTTTCTTAACTTCAATTCATTATTTTGTTAGTTGTGCTCGCGGCTTCGCTCAAATAAATACCTTCCCTAATATTCAGTTCGATAAAATATTACAAGCGAACGTTTTTTTTTTATTTTGTCCATTTACCAAATACAACTGCCTCGGTAGCGCAGTTGTATTACATACGACTGCCGTTCTGAGGTCTCGGGTTCGATCCCCGGGTCGGGTCTAGTGATATTGGGTTTTTTCTACTCAGTATCATCCCGGAGTTTGGAATTTGTGCCCGATATGGCTCGCCCCCTGTCACATCTGGGACGGAACTATGCTCGGCGAAATGTGGGTGGTGTAGTTCGCTACTTCACCTCTGCCTAACCCTTCGGGGATAACAGGCGTAAGCATATGTATGTATGTACCAAATACAAGCAGGAGACTATTTTTACACGGTAAGGATAAAGCTGCGTTATAGCTCAGAGTTGATTTCACCGGGCCTTGTGGTGATCGCTTATGGCGCTCAGTCGGAAAGTTGTAACTAAGACAAGGGTTCCATTATGCTGTTAGCGGCATACAAACTCCACGGAGTTCGTTCTAGCTAAACTTATCAGTTAAACAGTTTAAAAAAAACAAAGGTCCTTTACAAATGGTATTACATACATTTCTTAGTAATCGTGAAAGATCCTCAATATAGTAAAAATTAACTGTGCGGGTTGGACGTGGTCTTTATATTTTGAATATAGTTTTATTAGTTCCCCCACTATAGCCAGTATAGGCGGATAACTCATCTAAAAATGTAGGCTGAAACTTAAGGTCTTCAAAAAGAATAGGGCCTTGCAACTAATTACTGCCAGCTAATAGCGTAATTTTGTAAAAAAAAAATCAGTTAACCTACGGCCCCAAAAAACCACGATCCGCCCCTGAAGAACAGTGTCAATTAAGATTTCAACTCCTTGATACACATGAAGGAAATTTTCAACATTTAATATTATATGACACTTTTCAAGTTGCAATGGAGCCATCAAGCTGAGGTTGGACCCTGTTTGCCCATACGCAACACTTTTGTTTTTATGTTATAATTATAATATGTTTTTTCTGTGTATTTAAATTTGTGTTGTGTTTTGCAAATAAAACATATTATATAAATACTATAAATAAGTGGAAATATAAAAACATTATTATAATAAATTGATTATGCTGCTATCAAGAAATAAAGCCATTAAACTTTTGACCGTCAAACGACGCACGACTGCAGGCAGACGTTATAGGAGAGCCTTTGTCTAAATAATTACTTGGATACTTGAGTAAAGATTAGCAATAATATAGTTTTAGTTTGTATATAAAATACTATCATCATTCTCCTGCCTTTTCCCAACTCACTTGGGGTCGGCGCAGTATGTTTTCTTCTTCCATACGTCCCTATCAGCCGTCATCTCTTCATTCACTCCTTTTTCTTTCATGTCATTTCTTACACACTCCATCCACACTTTCTTTGGCCTTCCTCTACTTTTCCATCCTTCCACATTCATATTCATTACTATTTTACCCACATGCGCTTCCTCTCTTCTCATAACATGTCCATACCACGACAAACGAGAACCTTTCAACTTTTCTACCATTGACGCAACTTTCAAACTCCCTCTAATATATAAAATACTAAATAAAATTAAAATAAAAGAATCTTTATTCATTTGTTGTTTTTTTTTACAATAATACTACTCGTGTTTCGAGTAAACAGGCAGATGTACATAGACTATTCACGTCAACCATTATATATTTGTGAGTTTTTAGTCATTTATCTCAAACGCTGGAGAGAGAGGGGGGGGTTCCACTATTAAATATCTGCCCCGATTCGAAAAAAACCTTAGATCCTCAGCTGGTTTCTGATAATTTTACCCCATAATTTCAATGTCCAAAACGGATAATTGTTCCCATCTAATTCGTAATCAATGGTTAAGACAAACAAAGAAGTTTCTTCGTGTTAAAATGACATTGTCAAAGCCATCGCAATCAAGACAATAGTTGTTATAATGATTTCGTTTGATCAGATGCATTGAATAATAAAATTAAAATAAAAACAAATAAGTATAAAATGGTTTTATTTACACGATATTACTCTTTTGTTTGAGTTTTGTTACATAATAATGTTTAACCTTTACATACTATAAGCGGCAATGTATCTTAGTGGACTTATGTCTTACGAGATCAAGATGTTCTTCACTGAGGTTACTCTGAATAGGACCAACTATAATATTGTCTCCGACAATATTCGAACCAGAATACTCTTTTACATTCTTCTATCCCTTCTAGAAGAATCTAACCAAACATATTAGAAAATGTATTTACCACCATACTACGGTTACATAACGAAGTTTTCCTTTAGACAAAGGATAAGATTTCAACCTACGTCGATCGATGCGATATCTAACCATTCTAACACTAAGGGGTCGTTTCAGTATTACGTAAACATCAGAGCTTTTTTTTTTTGTTGATTTTGGGGAGGGAGGGTCCGAATAGTGACTGCGTAAGCAATCCTTACTTATTAAACTAGTTTTTTTATTATGTCAACGCTTACGTAATCATGCGTAACAGGTTTGCTTACTATTCCTGACTGGGGAGGGGTCCTCCCCTCTAATCAAATCTGTCCAAAAATGTTCTTACGTATTACTCGAACGGTCTCTAAGGCACAATCACTTCGTTATCAAACTGAAACGAGTAGAAGACAATAGAGTAAAAAAAAAATTATTTCAACAACCAATTTTAGTTTAACCATAAGACCGCACCTAACAAACTACACGTATAATTTTAAGTAATTTCGATATTCTTAATTACTTAAAAATACTTTTAAAAAGCTATAAACTATACACATTTTACATTAAAGCAGATCTTAAATTAGGCCACTGAAAACAAAAATAAAATCTGATTCATCCATGCAACCATAAGACGTGTACTGCTGAACATAGGTCTCCTTCAAAAAGGGAGAAATTGCCATAATAGCCACGCTTGGCAGGCGGATTGGAAATCACAGTAGGTGTTTGTGGTACTTGCAGGGGGCGACGCGGCGGCATGCCTTGGCAACCCCGTATCGCCCCCATCCCAAATGCAGCGGACGGCCCCGGGGGGTTTTAGTGGATATTTCCGGGCGACTCTCGCCCGGGTGAGTCCCACACTGGCACGGAGCTCGTCACTCCGTGCCCCCTTATCTATTGCATTGGGGGACTCCGATCCCTCAAATACAATAGATAAGGGTAGTGCGTAAATGCATTTCCCCCCGTCAACAAAAAAAAAGAAAAAGGTGTTTGTGGTACTCAGAGGATGCTGCTGCCTATCCCTTGGTTTATATCCTTTAGTTTATATGCCTTTTACGACACCCACGGGAAGTTATGGGGTGGTACTATTCAGAGCCGGCACTATACAGCATATCAGATCTGATAAAAAATCTGATCAGAACTAAAGAACTTACATTTATAACGTAAGAGAGAGCGTACTAACTATATACTAAAATCTGACGTCACACTACGTGTTTCGTACAAGTTTTTCCATGCGTTTTACGCGAAAGATAGGGAAATAGAAGGAGGTAATTTTATTAATGGAATGATTTTTTTTTCCCAGTACACATAGTTTCATTAATTATATTATTTAGTTAACTGCTGTTTTTAATAAAGTAAATACCAATTATACTTAATTATAAAACACTTATTATTAAACCCGTTTTAAAAGTGGGACTTACAAAGGCTGGAGAATTAGAAATTAATTAACTTCAGTACTTACTAAGATTCAAGATTCTTTCAATCTCTCTCACTACTAATTTATATAATTTTATAAATAATTTATTGCAGTATTTATTAATAGTGTATTAATTACGTTTACTCGATTATTACACTGGTGAAATAGGTTTAGAATTTTTTTAAACCAACACAGCATGATGAGTATTGAAAGAAAAAAAATCAGATGAAGAGATATTATTAATAATAATTTGCCTAATAATGCTGAGTTATATTCAAATATTTTCCACTTACCAAAAAGAGACTAGGATCATCGTTTATAAAATTACAATTTTAATATAGAAAATAATATAAAAAAATCGAAAACAAAATAAGCAAACTAATAGAATGAATAACAAATCGTAATGGCCGCGCGCGGCTGTGGTGATTTAATCGAAATAATGAAAAAAGTATGAAGGTATTATACTTTCTAAAACAAAATTACACGTTTACACTGGACGGGGTCAGTGGAACGAGATAACTTGAAAGTTTTAACTGTAATATTACGATTCAATGAAAGTGTTACATTTCGTAAAGAAATATTTTCCCTGTTTGTGTTAATTGAATATTTCATTTACCTGAGACCGGTAACTCGATTACGATGATACGTAATTTATTTCTATTATGTTTTATTAAACAAAATTTGCTAAGATGTGAAACAAAAATAGCCCCTAATACACCTTTATGTACCTACCTATTTTAAACATCTCTTAATACGGTTACGATAAGTAGAGTGATGGCTTTTAATTTAAAAAAACTCGTTTTTCTGCTTTTATTATACGTATTGTAATGGCTCTATGGTCGTGTGATTTTAACCTGTACATAAAATTACAGTAATAAAAATATAATAGTTTGAAATTTATAAAGGAAAAAAAACGTCTATGAAGATACAAATTTGCTTGAATCTTAATGCTTTCTCTAAGAAGCCTTATTACAGCCAGTTTGGATAAATAAAATTAATCCTTAATTCTGTTCTGTTCCGAACCCAGCAAAACTGCAACCCCGATCCTAATATGTATTTAGTTACAAAACTTGTTTCATAAGCTATTAAAGATAATGAATGTAACCTGGTATGGTAAATATACGTAAGAAATACCATAATAATAATAATAATTAATACTTTAGTTTTTCCATTATTTTATAGTTATGGATTTATGATGCCTTATAAAAGTAAAGTACATTGGAATACTTGATGGTGTATGAACGCGTAAAAAACGTTGACTTTTTAAATTTATTGCTTTGCGCCATTTCAAATTCACCAACCAATCACGGCGATCATTTTATTTTTCAAATTTTAAAATTATCACGGAAATTTTGCCAGGATCTTGATCTGTCATGCACTAGTTCATATTTTTTGTTATTTGATCATATATAATTGTAGCGTCATTATATGTCTATATCGTACTCAAGTGAATTGTATTGGAAATAATAACGCGGAACATGAATTAAATACAAAACTCTCTGGATAATTTTTACCGCCATTTTGTTATATCTTTGTAGAATAACTAGAAAAATAAATTTATTAAAACATGCTCTTGTAATTAATTAACAAGAATTATAAACATGTTTATGTGCTTTTATTAGTTAGGTACTCAACGACGACAAAGGTCTTGTAAAGGAAATCAACAATCAATTTAAAATTCAGTGAGGTTATTGAAAATGGTGCAATTATATATAGATTAATAATTCATAATACCGCCCATTCTACTGGTCTTTAGTACCTATGAAATGAAAACAAAAATGAAAAAAATTACATATCTGCATATTCACTCCACCATTATAGTTTGCGTGCGTCATCAAATTTGAATCTGTCGTGAGTATTATGTACTGAGTAAATTTTTACATACTCTATGGTATAACAACGCATTTATGAAAATGCAACGGTATGACAATTCCAGGAAAACTGGTTAATTATAGATCGCTCGTCGTATAAATCGGCTTTCATCCACGAATGAATACCGCTAATGAATACCGATCTAAAATACCACTGACTGATATGATTTGCAGTAAATGTTTACTACATTACTTTAAAGTATTATCAATCTTGAAACAAGTCTAAAAAAACATTTTATACTCTGGAGTTTCTAAGTATTAAAATTGAAAAGATTTTTCCTCCTTAAAATCTATTTATAAAATTAGGTTTTGTTTTTTTGGAAATATATTTGTTCCTTTAACTCCTATGAGTAGCATAATCAACAGATCTATGACATAATTATACTGAAACTATACTTTTGCATACTACACTAAGATCATTTGGCTGCAGTTGAATGTTTTTGAGGTTCCTGATAAAGTAAAAAAAAAAGAAACTTGTTGTGCGAGATTAACACCACAATCTTTAATTCTCTGTAAAGCACCTGTAAAAATTCTGTGCTCTAGGTAAAGACCTGAAATCACCAAGTCAGCTCACAACATATTGATTTTACACGAGATATAATAAGGACAAAATTAAATAAAGGTTGAGGGAATTGGTTTAAAATCAATAATTAATGTATGTACAGGACATTTAAATTTAAGTACATACATTGTTATTTATCAAAAACATAATTAACTGTCTTTTCTATTGGTCAATGCAGATATTCTATAACATCTCGACCAAAAAAAAAAACAGGCTTGTTTAAATGTTTCCCAATCAACCTTTCAGACTCTATTTGTTATCTCTAAGTAGGGTTTTTAATACACAAGTATAAAGGGAATCCATAAAAGTGTTACCTCTGAGAGATATAACAAAATGACAAGATTATTACATAATATAATTAACTCCCTTTTAGTGGCTTCACCTTTTTTCTTATTTTATATCTGTGTGTGAATATAGACTAAATTTATTCATGTTTTGCTCCATTCAATACAGACTATGAAAGAAATCAATATATCAAACAACAACATCAATTTACATTATTTACCAATTATGACAAACTTTGACCTCTAAGTGATAATAGAATCATCCAAACTATAATTAAGAGCCATTTTAGAATTATACACACATAAAATATTTTACATTTCATGCTCAAAGTTGTAACATCAATGGCAAAATGTCATAGACAACTTTTTTCAAAAGAAATCAATAATCATGATTTACTTTAATTAGAGATTTAAATAATCGTATACAATATGCTACTAAATATTGACATGCCTCAGGGTGTACTAACCTGAACAATTTTAAAAGATAGTTGCCCCATTAAGCAAGTCAATAATCTAGTAGGTTTTAGGTTAAGTAAATGTAGTTTATAATTTATAATTTTTTTACACAGACCTATACTAAACTTGAGTTTTTTATGACAAAAAAATGAAGTAATTTACAGATTGACTACAAGCATAGTTCTAAGGAAATCTACCTTAAATACTAATGCAGTCGTGATATCTAATGTGCTGAAAGATTTTTGGGATAAATGAAAATAAGCAAATTATTTCGATTGCTACTTCGGCTTCCAAAAAGGTGTATTGCATAAAATACTATTCTTGGAATGCAGCATATTGGCATTCTAATAATTTAACCCTTTCAGAACCATAAGGTTCGACTCTTTGTTTTAGTATTTTTAAATAGAGTATTTTTAAAATCATAAAAGCATTAGAAAGTGTGATTTCTTTAGAATTGTGTGAAACATATTCTTCAAATTCAAATAATGTTATTAATGGACTGTGAACACCTTTACAAAGGGGAATAAAAGTGTCCTCTAGCCATAAAATATTTCCTGTATTAGGTAGTAGTTTGTAGGAATAACCTATGTCTGATATTAGTACCATTATTTGTCACTGTTTAAATATCCAGTTGGTAATCAAGTGCTATTGAAACATTTTAAATGTTAGCTTCAGAAAACAATTTTGTCCACATATTTTCTATAAAAAAAATACTTTAACCTTCATTGTGTATCACTGAACAGCATTTCTTCATGTTTACTACAGTTCAGCAACATATACACGAATTGATGGATTAACGATAACAAATCAGTAAGTTTTCCCACATGGACTTCGCACTATAACTATGCGTCACTTACTTTATAGAAACAGAGTAAAAAAAAGGAAAGGAGAAATTAAGTCAAAGATAATCAAGTTATAACGAGACCAACATACTTAATATAAGTACATCCAAGAATATGACCATATTGCGTCGCTGAGAATTAGGTTTAGACAATACTAGAATAGGACAAAGGAAATGTATAAAACAGAAATATACATTTACCTCGAAGTGTTAAATGTGTCAGCTACGGCTAACGAGTCACCGCCAGTCTGAGACCACGTTCACTAAACAACCTAAACGCAGGGCGTTAACTTAGAAATTATAGAAATTGACACGAAAACGCAAAGGGAATGTGCGTCGTGGCAATATAAACTGATAATTATAAGAAAACACAACTACAATATAAGTACGCCGTATAGCAGCCAAACCACGTGTAGACGTACCGGTAGCCCGCGATTTCACAATAAAAGTTGCACTTTCAACTTACCGATTAGATGTATAACTTGTTGAGCACTTAGATCACTATTGTACAGATCGTTCAACGATCAAATATTTAGTGAAATTTACAAATAAGATGTAATTTATGACGCTTCGTTTGCAAGAAAGCCAGCCACCATCACTACAAATTTGTAAAAGACATTTTTAGCATAGACAACAACAATTAAAAAGTTTTTCAATGTACATCGTGACTCGTATATTATCTTAAGCTATTAAGAGAAAGTATAATTGATTGTTTTGTAAATTCAAATAGGTGCTATAAATCGCTAAAATATAAAATATTTGTATGTAATAACGAAATAAGATCAAATTCTATTTCTGAAATTGCGCCAAAATTAACGACGAAAACAAATCAACTTCCTCTATGGCTAAGCATAATTTGACCAATCACAGCTCTCTAGCAACCAATTACAGTGTTACCTTGGTTTTCCACCAATAAGGAATCATATATTTGTTTACTTGACAACTAGTTTTTATAGAACAAGCATTGTATTATACGACTATTTTTAGATGTCCAGAAGTTCGGATTTTTTGCACTATTATAGCTGAATAACATTGATCGCTAAAGTTATTTTAAATTTTGTATCCTTAATGTTTGGTATGGTATGTGTACATGATATGATTGAACTCAACGAAAAATTATAAATACAGTTATCGTAACTATGACTTCTGAAAAGAGACCAGGAAACGAAGATAATAATGATAATGAAGATGAATCTGAAGGCTGGATTGGGCCAATGCCCTCTGAGGCTTCAAAACCTAAAACTAAGAAGCGGAAGGGTATGTGTATTCCTGTAAGTTTACGTATTTGAAAAGTGATATTGTAAAATATAGAAAAAAACTTGACAATTTAGTATTATTTTTTATATAAACAGTACAAGTTATAAGTTAGATACTAGGAGTTATAACCCTACTTAATACTTGAAGGACCATGCAACTGCAAAAGTTGCCCTTTAGTTCCTAGGAAATGGATTAATTATAACAAACATGTATTTCTTTTATCGAAAAAGACTTATTTTGGGCATGAGCGAGAAAGTTTTTAATTTAAACAGATACTGGTTGTTATAAAACCTTAATTGTTAATCTTAAATGTTCTTTATTTAAAATGTATATATTTATCTATTATTAAAACAACATCTGTCCTATTTTTGCACTTCATAATTTGTCTACTATTGTGTAACATGAAATATATTAACTTGTAATTTATAAATGTTTTATTTATAATATTAACAAAAATATGACAGATGTTGTTTTAATAATAGATAAATATATATATTTTAAATAAAGAACATTTAAGATTAACAATTAAGGTTTTATAACACTGGTGTTATTTTTGTGTTATAATTGTTTTTCATTTGTGTTATCATTTTGTTATAATACAACTTCTAAAACATTAAACTATTAAATTCCTAATACTTAAGAAATGAGATCTTGTAATCTTTTAATTATAATATTCAGATAGGAATACATATAATATGTTTTTTTTTATTATTAGGAATTGTTATGCTGTACATTTAGTTTATTAGGATCAACATAAAATATAAAAAAGATATGGTATGATATAACTTTTAAAGGTTAATTAAATTCTGTTTTATACATTAAAAAATATTGTACCTTTTATATAAACATAATTACATTGATCACTTTATGTTAAGTGATAAAATTATAATAATCTCAAATACACATTGTTTCAGTTTTGGAATTTGAATCACTGTATTTAGAGAATCTGCCATCATCGGAAACATATGAGCACAGTTATTATGCATCGGGATGTGGTGACACATGTGGTTGTAACTAACACAGATTTTATTATCACTGCTAGTCAAGATGGCCATTTAAAATTTTGGAAGAAACAGGTTTCTATCTTAACAAATTATTTCTAAGTAATTCAAATTAATTATAATTCTAACTTATGTATAAATAAACTACCTTCATGGGATTTTATACTTAGTTACAATAAATACATTATATGTTAAAAAGTATTTTTTAAACATGTCTAGAATAGACATAAGAAAGTTATTTTTGAAGGAACCATATAACTCATGTCAATTAAAATGGTTTGAAAGATAAAGTAGTGAGACTCCTTAATGTCGTAACAGACGCGCGGACCGTACCATGTACGTACACCAGACTGAAGATATCAGTCGCCTTATTATAGAAATTGCTGTTTATGCAAATACGTGACATACAGACAGATGTATGTAGCTTTTTATAATATGTATGTTTTATGACGTTTTATGGCCTCTGTTGCTCATGTATATATACTGGAAATATGTGAGATGTTTTTTTTTATTTATTTGTAGGATTTACTTTTAAATTAATTCAAGGTCATAATAACTTATAATTTAATACAAAACTGTATATTTTTATTTAGTTTGATGTTTGGTCCTAATTTCACTTGTTACATGAATGTAGATTTTGACTGGTGTCTGATTTATTAAAAACAACAAACTCGAGTGAATAATATAACTAAATAAAATGTGCATACTGAAATAAATATTCCCTGTTATATATATTCTGTGGGTATTGCTCCAAGTCTTGCAGAACGTATTTAAACGTAAATCAAAACTAATAAGTTTCTAATATTTCATCAGATTTTGTTTTTAGTGTTCAGCCTTATATGTTGTTCATTATTTGGTGAAGCAGTAGGTACATACAAGAATTGTTATTTTTTAGGATGAAGGTATAGAGTTCGTAAAACACTTCAGATGTCACCTGGCACCAATCTGTGATGTGGCGACCAACAGCACGGGTACTCTCCTATGCACAGCGTCATCAGAGAAGACTATCAAGGTGTTTGATGTTGTTAACTTTGGTTAGTATTCACTAGCGAAAGCGTCTAGTACGGGTCAAACTTAGAAGATTAGCAATTTTGTAGTAAGTTTATATTGGCTTAACATTAAACTGAAGAGACCAGAATCTTGTTATAAATACACATAATTGTACAAAATTTAAATGTACATGTAATAATAATAATAATAATAGCCTTATTTATTCTATGCAAAAAACATAAATTAAATATTATAACACAAAATAACATATCATTTTTGTATGGACCCTCTTCGGGTAAAAGCCTCCTCCAAGGTGTACCATGTTTCTTTACCTTTGGAGTTGTTTAGCCAATCTGGGCCGGAAATTTTTACTATTTCATTGACCCATCTAGCATGCGGGCGGCCTCTCGCTCTCTTTCCTCGCGGCCCTGACCACTCTACCGATCTAACGTGACCTGCCCATTTCCATTTTCTTTGTAGCGCGAAAGTTAATGCATCTATTACTTTTGATTTCTTCCGGATATCCGTATTTCTCACCTTGTCTTTAAGTTTTAGACCCGTGGTGCTACTTTCCATCCGTCTTTGGGTGATCTGGAATTTGTTTCGAGTCTTTGTATCAAACGTCCATGTTTGACAACCATATGCTAAGCATGGTAGTACGGCTGTGTCCATTACTATTTTCTTAGTGGGCAAGGGTAGTTGCGATTTGAATATTTCTTTATGAGCCCAATACTTTTTCCAGGTAATCGCTACATTGTACATTGTTAATGCACCAACAAAAATATTGGGTCAGCAGGTTCAAGAAAATTCCTGTCAACTTGATCAGATACTGTGTCGTTTGATATAGGTTCGAATTCACCTATCCTATTCTATAATGAACCTGAGCTTCTGACGATGGTCATAAAGATTGTTATGAAATCGTTGTATGGTAGTAGTGCCTGGCTAGCTACCTACCACCTTCAAGTTTGAAAATCTAGCCAAACACTCATAATTTTATTCCGGCAGTACCACTTGAGAGGCAGTATCTTTAGACTATGTGTTTACCATTCTGGGCCTATACTAGAACATGAGATGAGATTGCACTCAAATTTACCAACATTGTTGTTTTTAATGTTTTAAAGTTTAATTTAAAAAAAAATGTATTAAAATAGGAAGGTAAGTCTATCTGTCTCAGATAGACTGTCTGTCCGTTAGTAGACTTATAACTCGAGAGTCATTGAATCTACTTCCATGATTTTAAATCGTTGATATATTATTTGGTCCGATTTCTTTATATATTCTTTTACGTAAAATAATATGTATGTGTACATAGGAAAATAATAGAAAATGAAATCCGTATCCTTAGGTATACAAAAACCAAATGTCTAAATGTCTGTCTGTTTGTTAGTATACGGGAACGGAGCCGCAGACACACTGCTATTATAATATGTACCGTACTTGCCACAATTTTTGTAACACAGAATGGGTGGAATATTTAAATTTTAAAATTGATTTAAGATGCCACTGTAAAAAGAATATAAATTATAAAATGAAAATATTATTTATGAAGGTCTTCACGCCCACTGCCATGGCGTAATACCATTAAGAATTTAATGAAGTTATACTTCTTTAGGCGCGTTATGAAAAAATGATGAGAATGAAATTTGAAGATGCACGCGCATCTGTGACACGAAATGAACAGTATGAAGTTGTCTGCTTAACCGCTCATTAAGTCTCGTTAGTCGCGCATGTTGGTACGCTCGTCACCATCAACATGTTTCTAGTTTATACATTCACAACACGTGTTTTAGTTTCATACAACTGCTACATTATATATGTGCTAATAAATTATATTCAGTAGTGATTTAAATTGAATATTTTGATTGATATCACTTACTATTTGTGAATATTAGTGAAAAAACATTGTGCTTATATACTTTTTCAAGTGCTCCAATATAATTGAGGTTAACTATCCGTATGTATTATTTATTGATATAAATTAAAATACTTTTATTTATTAATGTTAAATACTTACATTTTATTTATTTTTTTAATTTTTTAGATTTAATATTTACAAAATAAATTTAATAAAAAGTTTGTGATAAAAAATTATAATATTAATTTTTAATATTTGCTATTAAATTGAATAAATAATAAATATTTATAAAAATAACTAAATAAATTTAATGAAATGTTTTTTGATAAAAATATTAAATTAAGAAATCAATAAAAATATTTAAAAAATGACCAACCGTAAATTCAATTTTTTTTCTATTATTACGTCAAAAGAAATATAACTTCTTACGTGCGTACATAAGTACACACACACTTTTTTTGTTATTGTGTCTGGATTTTGTTGTGAAAGTCAATGTATATTGTGTGATTTTTTTTCCAGATATGATAAATATGATATCGATAGAGTTCGAACCGTATCGCGTGGACTGGGTGCATTCCGCGGGCGATCCTATATCTGCATTAGCAGTGTTCGTATATATCTATATACTAGTAAATAAAATTGAAGTGTCTGTTTGTTTTATCAAAATAACAACTTTGGTACTTAGAACAAAAACATAATTTTTTAAATTTCTGTTTGTGCGTCTATTTTTTCGGCTAATTTCCGGAATGGCTGGACCGAATCTGATGGCACTTTTTTGGCAATTAGTTACTCCGCTACTTTATTTTTCACAAATAATAAAAGATTCGCTTAAAAAAAAATTAAAACACGAGAAACTGTACACAAATTCAATGGAGGGCACCATCAAAATATTATTTTTCAATTATTATTTAAAAAACTATATTACACAGTCAAGAATATATAAAACGCGGGCAGAGCCGCGGGCACACACTTTTTTTTTTTTTTTTTTACTTGGGGAATTCATTTACGCACTACCCTTACCTATTGCATTAGCGAGACCGAAGTCCCCCAACTAAGGGGGTACGGAGGGACGTCTCTGCTCCAGTGTGGGACTCACCCGAACGTGAAGCGCGGGCACACACCTAGTATATATATGTAAATTTATTTGAGCTCAGTAAAATTACTGCACTTTATCTGATGTTAAATAACGCACAGTAGAGGAATAATGACGAACGCAATATATGAGAATATATCTCGAGTCTGCATCATCATACTGTCCTACATTTTCGACGGGTAACGTCTCTAGGTACCTCTGGATACACACTTGCTAATCTCAGAACATAACGCTCCTTGACCTGTCATCATTGCCGGTTTTTACGATGGTGGTTGCGTCCCTGTTCGGCACAAAAGCCCTAACAAAAAAGTGTAACTCCGTAATAACTATCGTTCATTTTTATTTCCTTTGACAATTTTCTGCGTTGCGACGCGCATCACTTGAAAAATATTGAAGCGATTTTAATCTTAGTTTTTAGAATAACATAGGGTATGACCACGTGGAAGATTCTAGACTTAATATCATTAGGCTTTTTTTTTATTTAGCGGTCATTAAGTATTACGTAAGCAAAATTTTAGATATTTTTGAATCCACCGTTTCAGGAGTATTAACCAAAGCTATTAACCTCTCCCCTCCGCCTATAACGTAAGTGTTGCCTTAATTTTGCATAAAAAATCGATAATAAGTAAATATTCCTTACGTAATCATCATTCAGAATCCTCCCGTCACCATCCCATCAAAAATTAACAAAGCGTTGGCCCTTCGCCCCCATTAATGCTTACGTGTGCACAGCCAATTATTGCTTAACGGTAAAGATAAGACAATGTGCTTGTTAAATCACCATAGTACAATCGTGAAGTGTCGATTGTTTAGTGGTAATGTAATCGGACAGTGCGTCTATCGACATGGTTTTCAATCTTATTCTAAAATGATGTTCAGATTCCACAGCATGTTGGTAAAGCATCTTATTCTAAAGCTCGTTTGACTAGCTATCACAGTTTCAAATCCTACAAACTCCAATAAGTGTGTTCCGTCAGCATCAATTGATGACTAGAGTACCATTAAGCTTAGCATGGATTCACAGATCAGAGAGAGACAGCAATAAAATATACATATTCGATGGTACACAAGCGTCCGGTACACCTCTACACACGTTCCGTACACACCAGAACACTGTCGTCACTATGAAGTACAACCCGGCATTCGAAGCTGCGGTGTCGGTCGACAAAGTCGGCATCGTCGAGTACTGGACCGGGCCGAAACACGAGTTCGAGTTCCCGAAGAATGTGACCTTCGAGTCTAAGTTAGATACGGATCTGTATGATTTCGCGAAGAATAAGACTTACCCGACGGCTTTGGCTTTTTCGCCTGACGGGAAGAAGATGGCCTCCATCAGCTTGGATAGGAAGGTAAGTTATTTGTTTTTAAATGTCTTATATTTTTTAACAGACTTCAAAAAGGAAGAGTAACTCAATAACTAATAGATAATAATACAATATATTAGAAATAACTCAATTCGTCTGTATGTTTGTTATTCGATTTCTCTGTAATTTGTGGACCGATTTAAAAAAAAAAAAAAAAATTATCGAAGGAGTACACTTCCGAGATGGTCCCATTTCCACCAGATCAGGATCTGATCAGTGGATCTTAGGGAAATTGAGAAAAACCTGATTCGTTAATTTTGGACTCGGTGCCAGCTAGACCAATGTACTCATTAACAGATGAAAATAACTCCCTAAACTTAAAAATTGAATATAATTAGCGATGTATAAGCTGGCACTGATTTGAAAATTAACGAGGCAGAATAATAAAGAAACTATTGACTTTTTAGTGCATTTTTATAGTTTATTCTTTTGAAATCTGTTTTGTTTTTAATAAAAAATGTTTTTTACTATATACATGAATGTAATAACTGTGTGTCCCATCCGACATTGTTCGGACTACATCTAAGTATAGAACCCCCACTACAGTCCACAAACAAACTTATAATTATATTATAAGTTATATACAGTGAAGAGTTGTGTTAGGGAATCCAATGAACGGAGCCCTGCGTAACTTTTTGTGCAGCCAGAATGTGTCAGAAAAGGTACGTTTTTCTATGCAACGGGGTGTGCTAGTCACTACACTTATGTATGGTAGTGGTTGCTGGGTCACTGGTAGTTTCTGAAACTTGAAAACAAGGTTAATGCAGTAGAGGAAAGTGCAGAAAGTGAGGAATATTGTGGTAAATTGAGCAGAGGATGCTTAATTGGTTTGGACATGGAGAGAAGATGGATCAAAGAAGCTTGACGAACAAGTTTACAATGTGTTACTGGGCAAGCCGGTAAGGGTCGTGCTAGGCGAACGTATGTCGACCTGATCGGGGACGTTCTGGAGAAATGCTACGGTCAAAAGTACCCGTAGCCGAAGAGCATGTCTGAAAGTAGAAGAAGCGAAAGTCGTGTGCTAGGATCGTAGCAAGTAGAAGAATGCAGACTCTTCGTACCCTTATTATGGTTACAAAGAGACTGATAACTTCAGTCGTCTACCGGACCATGTATGGTGTCTGTTACTAATTTAAAGAACTGTCTAAAAATTCAATTAACGCTAAAGCAGTTCTGATAATTTTTAGTTTACCCGATAGAGAAAAAACAATTTATAAAAATGTGCTGGTAAAAATCAGAATATTACAGACATAAGTAGTAAATGGAGTTTTTATATTATTTCATATGAAGGTTCGCGTTTTCCACTTTGCGACGGGCAAACTGCACAAGGTCTTAGACGAGAGCCTCCAGCGCTTCCAGGAGTTACAGCATCAGACCCAACAGCTTCCCAATATGGAATTCGGCCGGAGGTACTAAGCAGCTTCATTTTATCGCCATAATGAGTTTATTTTCAAGGGGATAATAGTAAAAGGACGAAGGGATACTTGGAAATTGATTGCGCACCTTTTTATTTATTTATTTATGCACAAGTGAAGTGAAATTCAAAATAATAGCAAAAAATATAAATTGCGGGCTGCCTTAGAAAGTTTATTTATTGCGTGCAGTCACTGACTATAAGTTAATTGGGCCCGACATAGTATTAATTTTCTAATCTTACTAGGGTTTTTTTTGACACGTCAGAATTATTTCTTTTTATTATTGCTAATATGATTGAAATAGAAAAAAACATTGAAGTCCCAGGAAATGTTTATATGAATAAAAAATAAATTAAAATAGTAAATAATAAATTGGTCGTCATGCTAATTAATGTATGACAAACGAAACTGAAGTTGAGTTTAAACATGACTTCTAGTACAATTTGTCACCGAGTGTCTCCATTATTTTTGGACCGTACTTTTTTTTTTTTTTTTTTGACGGGGGGAAATGCATTTACGCACTACCCTTATCTATTGTACTTAGGGGATCGAAGTCCCCCAGTACACTAGATAAGGGGCACGGAGTGACGAGCTCCGTGCAGTGTGGGACTCACCCGGGCGAGAGTCGCCCGGAAATACCCACTAAAACCCCCCGGGGCCGTCCGCTGCATTTGGGATGGGGGCGACACGGGGTGGCTTTCGCAAGCACCGCGTCGCCCCCTGCGGACCGTACTTACCTCTAGGTTCAATGCAGTCACTTACCCAAACTAAAAAAAAAGAGCAACCAAAAAGCATACGGTGCTAGGTAATCCGGAGTGGTAGGTAGTTATCCAGTCAGACTCGGATTTCCAGGTTAGAATTTATATAACACAGGATGGCGACCGAGCGTGATTTAGACAAATCGGATGCTGTACATTTCGCGAACGTTCTCTTTGACGCAAGCGGTTATTTCGTCATCTACGCGACCATGCTGGGCGTGAAGATCGTCAACCTGGTCACTAACCGTTGCATGGGTATGCTCGGCAAGCCGGAGAACCTACGCCCGCTACATCTAGCGCTATTTCAAGTAAGTAGGTGACGGGGAGCGGGCGTCTGAATAGTAATTACTTAAGCAATGTTTACTTGTTTACTTTCGTTACTTTAGGAGATATAGTAAAAATTATGCTTACGTTATGCTTACAATAATTACAATTTACTTTTCATTTTAATTTACCGTCCTTTTTTATATGCCATACTTAACACACTGAAAATATATTCTTAGAGACCTGGAGGCTAGGGTTGAAGATTCTTTATATCCTGCCCCCTGGACGGCTGACCTTCTAGGTCGTACCTCTTTCGGGAGGTGGGTGAAGAGGTGGGTGGGGGATTCCCCCCCCCCCCTAACCCCATTGGGCCATTGCACGGACGAGGCCCGGTGGGTTCGCCGCAGGGGGCGACGCGGTGCTTGCGAAAGCCACCCCGTGTCGCCCCCATCCCAAATGCGGCGGACGGCCCCGGGGGGTTTTTAGTGGGTATTTCCGGACGCTTCACGTCCGGGCGAGTCCCACACTGGCACGGAACTCGTCCCTCCGTGCCCCCTTACCTATTGCATTGGGGGACTTCGGTCTCACTAATGCAATAGGTAAGGGTAGTGCGTAAATGCATTTTCCCCCGTCAAAAAAAAGGGGTAATTTAGGATTCTAATGGTGAAAGAATTTTTCAAATCAGTCCAGTAGTTTCAGAGCCTATTCAATGCAAACAAACAATCAAATATTTCCTCTTCATTATATTATATTAATTTACAATATAATATATTTGTTGCGTTCAGATTGAGCAGTATATGATGCGTTCTGTTTTAATTCAAAACGTCGTTTGTTACACAATGTCATATTACGTCAAACCCCACTCTTATACCTTGACGTGCGTCGTAATTTATGGATGGCTCTTAATATGTCGTTACCCATAAAAATGAAACAATGGAAAGCTGGCGTAAACGTCAGGTCAGTGCTCAAGGGGTTAAAGACAGTATGTTAAAAGCTAGTAATGAATAATTAAAATTACAGGGTCGACCGAACCAATCGAAAGTGGCGACGACCCTCGAGATGGAGGGCTCAGAGAATCCGGCATTACTGAACGTGAAGACTGATCCGACGCTGTTCTGTTCCGCGTACAAGAAGAACCGGTTCTACGTGTTCTCGCGGCGGAGCCCCGACGACATCAAGAGCCCGGACGCGGACCGGGACATATTCAACGAGAAACCTTCCAAGGAGGACATCATCTCCGCTACAGAGGGACAGGGTGAGGACACGTTAGCCTTCTGTAACAACGCTATACTGCAATGCCTATATACAGTGTGGCCGGCAGAAAAAAAAAAAATAGAAAGAAAGAAAGAAAGAAAATCTTTATTCACAAATGAGATACAAAACACATACTGAAAAAATAGAAAATAGTAATAATAATAATGAAGAAATGATACCAAAAAAAATCACATAATAGGGTAACTATGTGTCGCCCACCAACCAAAATCTCATCAGATGAAAGGGTCTCCAGCTCAGCATATGCTGAAGTACCGAGAGATACTCAGCGCAGATTTTCAGCTGAAACCCAGAGCGAGTCACGGAACGTCAGTATATAAAAAACAAAACTTTGCAAAACTTACAAATTACAATAAAAAAACTAAATTGTAAAATTTAACTCATATACAAGTACTTAGTCTATATATATCATTACCACATATGCACATTGTTATATATCTAATGTATAAGGGTATATAAATAAATAAATTAATATTACATACAAGATAAATTTTCGAGGCGTTACAATATTTATAACATATAAATTATAAAAACAAAGGCAAGTATAAATATATTTATATCAATAATTAATTATAAAACATAAAGGATGCTTTAGTTAGAAGGAAAATCTTACATAGATTGAGCTATTGAGCTAAACTAACTTTGTGCCCGCGGCTCCGCCCCCATTTCATATATTCCTAACTGCGTAATATAGGTTTTTAAATTCCCAATTTCAAGAGTTTTAATTTTCTTACCCAAAACTGTTGTTATTTTCATAAAATTCACACGGAGTAACTTCAGCTATATAGCCAAGAAAGTCTCGTCAAAATCGGACCAGCCGTTCCTGAGATAGCCGGAACAGACGGACAAAAATCCATATGTACCTCGGTGGCGCAGTTGTATTACGGTGCGACTGCCGTTCTGAGGTCTCGGGTTCGATCCCCGGGTCGGGTCAAGTGGTATTGGGTTTTTCTACTCGGTATCATCCCGGAGTTTGGAATTTGTGCCCGATATGGCGACGGGCTCGCCCCCTGTCGCATCTGGGACGGAACTGAACTCGGCGGAATGCGAGTGGTGTAGTTCGCTACATCACCTCTGCCTAACCCTTCGGGGATAACAGGCGTGAGCTTATGTTATGTTATGTGCTTAGTAAAAAAGTTTTTGTTTTGATATTACAAACAGACACCTCAATTTTATTTATTAGTATATATTTATCGGGAAATAAACCTGAATATAGGAGGGTCTATATGCTATAGTTTTTTTTTTTAATTATGTATATAAAATAATTTCTCACTTTCATCTTATTTGGATGATTATATTTCTAACGAATTTCGATCAATCTAGTTCCTTATAATTAATAGCGACACTTAATTACTCAATCGGATTTTGTACTAATTTATACTAATCTTAGCACGTGGAGAGCGTTTACGACTTCGCCTTTTGATAAAAGTGTAAAATATTTGAAAATTGATCGATGGAATAATCGAATATCATCTCTTGGGGCTTTAGATTGTATTTATTTATTTATTTAAAACGATATAGCACTAAGAATATACAATAATCAGCCAATTACAGATTTTCACGGATAGATATTAAATTTCTAGAAAATACACATGTGAAATAAAATCACAACGTTATTATATCCAACATATTTTATCCTAAATTTAAAAAGAGAAAACGATATTAAACATTAAATAGTAGATATTAAAAGATGGCATGATTAACAAAAAAAAGTCCAAGCGGCTCTGCTTCTTCTAGCAGATACTAAATTAGTGGAGAATACATCGAAGTCATGTAGCTTACAGATTTGGTTATAGTTTCTACCTGCTCGCGCTATAAAAAGTATTTTGGCGATGGTTGGGGTAAGAACTGGGAACAAAAATTGGAGGTTTGAATCTATTAAAACACGTACTGATTTTATCAATAGACTAAAATATATTTCATTTGACATGCTACAGACAATACAGGTTTATTATATAAAGTACACACAGACTTACTAGATGTCACTACATATACAGATATTTTGTTACATAATATTAAATTAATTTAACAGAATCTAAAGATTTTTCCGGGACAGTTTAAGTATAAGAAATAGTGTAGCATACGCATCGCCTAAATAGCAGCGGTGGATTTCTGCTGCTCTGGGGAGACCCTGAACGGGCCTTACAGGACTCTGATCTGGTTAGATCCAGCTAATCACAGCAAATATATAATGCACGTATCTTGATCAGACTGGCCGCTGAACTTCCAATATGATGATTTTGATGCGATGAGCGAGCGAATACATGCAAGATGATGATGATGATGATGAATGCACACGAACACACAATATGATGATGATATTTGGTGGACGCTTGTCGCAGTTGATAGTTCAAACGGTTATGTTATTGAATCGACAGTGACGAGCATGGTAACCATTAAATTTGCGTCTTGATTCTGCTAATTAGCCGGGATCTAAACGTGAAAGTCTTGATGCGTTATCTATCTTCTATCTTCTATATATATATATATATAGTTTGTTTTCTTGTCCGAGGTAAACCCGAAAACTACTGGACCGATCAGCTTGAAACCGCAACCATTCGACGCGGAATTAATCGTAGATGCTCATAGGCTATATATTTTCCATTTTCTATGAGCCCTTCGCCATGTTTTCTCAATTTGTTTGTTTATTATTCCTTTGACGCACCATCACCTCAAAACTACTGAACATATCGGGATAGGGCTAATACCTTTCAACGCAGAATTTTTCGTAGACATGTATTTTTCGGATTCCTCCGATACTCTCTCATTTTTTTTTTTCGATTTACTCTTTTGTACATTTTCCAGTTCAATTTACGCTTATATACATTTTTACCGCTAAATAAAAACCAAAATACTCTTTACTTTTACTCGTTCATTTGTTTTTTTAAATTAGCTATATTAGAAACGTTATATGCACAGAACATGTGAAACGCGGGCGGAGCCGCGGGCACCGGCTAGTTTATTATAAATTACTTTCTAGTATTATACAGGGTCCTTAAATAGTGGTATAATAATGCATCTTTGGGACCATCCATAAATTACGTCATACGTCAAGGCGGACGGAGGTGGTCATGACTTTCGTGACGCGTCACATTTCAAAATCTACTCTTAGTATTCATAAAGTTATTCGTTATAGTTATAAATGAAACGTCATATGCACAGAACATATGAAACGCGGGCGGAGCCGCGGGCACCGGCTAGTAAGTTACAATAACGGTACAAATAGTATATATCGAACGCAGGCGTCCAGCGTGTGTACGAGCAGGCGATAATGCACACGTCCCTCGGCGACGTCCACGTCCGGTTATTCGGTAAGGACGCGCCGAAGACGGCGGAGAACTTCTGCGTGCACGCGCGCAACGGCTACTACAATGGGCACGTCTTCCACAGAGTCATCAAGGGGTTCATGGTGCAGACCGGAGACCCGACTGGTGAGTCAATTTTGTAATTTATAAAAATCCTCATTAAACTATCCTAGGGGGGGGGGGGCGGTTGAAAGGAGTTGCGGTAATCTACTGACAGGTGGTGGCGGCGACCGTTCCGTCTGCCAGTGTCCGGGACGGTTTCCTCGAACTCACTCAGCTGCAATAGCGCGGATTTGCGCTTGTATAAAGAATATTCGTGGCGTTCGAACTCGAGTGTGCGGTCCAACTGCCCCGGCTCTCTGGTGACTAGACCGTCGGGTCGGCGCAGTAGTCCCGCTAAGGTACTACAGATTGGTGGAGACCAATTCACTTAATAAAGGGTAAAAAGTGTAAGTTAATACATTAAAAACACAAACTACCATTGTTGTAATAAGGGAAATTTTATAATCTTATTAATGTTCGAATGATACAAGTGGCGCCATCTAGTACTCATTTGGTAAGTTTCCCGTGATGTTGTTTCGGTGTGTGTCGTTTGTCCTTTGCAATGAGTAGAATAAAATATGCCCGTAAAATAAAATAAAATATTTCTATCTTTTATTTAAATATAACAACCACTTCAACACTGTTATATATGTATGTATATGTATACTGTACGTGCCGCTCGACACCGAGCGACACCTGTCTAATAAACAGTGTGTAATTAGCTACCTGACGTTTTACTTGTCCCACCCTTCGATACAACATTGGCGACGAGATACCCACAAACAAAAAAAAAAAATGTCGACTTTCGGAGTTTTATCTACGTTTGACCACAATATTCAGTGCTGGAAGAGTTTTAAAAGCCGGTTAGCGCAGTGGTTTATCGCAAATAAACTGGACGGGAAAGAAGTGGACAGAAAACGGCGGGCGATTCTACTCAGCACACTCAGCGAGGGTTCCTATAAGCTTGCAGCGGACTTGGCATTGCCAAGAGAACTTCAAAATGTACCGTACGAAGGAATTATCAATTTATTTGATAATCACTTTACCGTTAAAAGCTACGGATTCTCAGAGAGGTACAGTTTCTACTCAGCTATTCAACAAATCGACGAAAAACCTTATCAATGGGCAGCCAGGCTACGTGGATTGACTGCCAACTGTGGGTTCCATGACGTCGAAGAAGCCCTTCGTGACAAATTTATAATGGGCATGTTACCAGGACCTGAAAAAGAGAAACTTTTCGTTCAAGATATTGACCAGTTGACCTTCACAAAAGCCGTTGAAATCACCGAAAGCGTCCGTTGTGCACGAGCAGCGGCTACAGCGGCCAGCACCATCATCGTTCCCACCTCTCAAGAAAGAAACGTATATAAAATGTCAGTTCAAGGGAAGGAAATAAAATGTACGGTGTGCGGACGCAGTAATCATTCTGCACCTCAGTGTCCTTTTACGGAATATAAATGCAATAAGTGTAGACATATCTAGCCATAGGAAAAAAATCAATGCAGTGCTGGAACGGCTGCAAAATGCAGGGTTAACCTTACATAAGGATAAGTGTGAATTTTTTAAAGACGAAATTAAGTACCTTGGCTACATAATTAATAAAGAGGGATTAAAAAAATCTCCTGAAAAAGTAAAAGCCATTTTAGAGATGCCCCGGTTCCATCAAATGTTACTAAGCTTCAGTCTTTTCTAGGATTAGTAAATTATTATAGAAATTTTATTCCTGGCACGTACAGTATACATATACATACATATATAACAACAACTATATGACAAACTGAAATATCTCTAAAGAACACTCTCGCCATCCCCTTTTTTTTTTACAAGTATGTATATCATTACTTGTATATTTCCTAGTTTCATTATGTGTATACCATACTAAATATTGTTACAGAAATGATGTAATTCAATTTTTATTTATTTCCCATGAATACTTACCAGTTTTCGAGAAAAACTAAAACTAGCTTGAACATCTTGAAAAATATTACTGATTGAACTATAATTTGTTATTATTATTTTCCTGATTCCTAATGAGGTTATTTACTTTCATGTTTGATTTAAAATCATATATTTTATTTAGAGATTTTTAAAACTTAACACACCTTAACATACCTTCTATCAAAGCTTGTCAAATAACCAGTGTTTCCATCTATCAATTGAACCGAAACACGTCCACTGCTGGTCATAGGTTTCCCCCAAAGATCTCTACGAAGACCGGTCTTGCGCCACTCGCATCCAGCGGACTCTAGTTACCTTTACCAGGTCGTCCCGTCCGGTTACGTCTTCCGGTGCGTGGCAGCCATTCGAGAACCCGTTGGCTCCATCGGGCATCGGTTCTGCTTGTAATGTGCCCAGCCCACTGCCACTTATGTTTAGCAATTTTTCGGGCAATGTCGGTTACTTTGGTTCTCTGCGGATCTCCTGACCAGTATTTAAAAAAAAATGTATCTTATGATATTTAGTGATAACCAATATATACAAATAAAATTGAAGTATCTATTTGTAATGTCAATTTTTTAAAACTAAATAGATGAATATGATTTTTAAAATTTTTGTCTGCCCGTCTGTTTGTTTGTTATGGGTAATCTCTGGAACGGCTTTACCGATTTTGACAGAACTTTTTTTGATAGATAGCTGAAGTTACTCCGGGTAGTTTTGGGTTACTTTTAATTTTCGATAATAATTAGGGTTCCGCGTAAAAAAAAATAAAACTCATAAAAATTTGAATAAAATCCAAACCAATGGAAATATTTACAAGCAAGTGCTATATAATTTGTGAGGAATACTTTAACTTTATCTTAGTATTAAAATATTTTTACGAAAATAATTATGGTTTCATATAAAAAAAATTAAAACGCAGTGAAGAATATAAGAAACGCGGGCGCAGCCTCGGGGAGACAGCTAGTTTTTAACAATAACGAGATGAGATGATATTTAAGGAATTTTTGATGATTTTTTTTAAATAAAATTGATTTTGTCAAAAAAAAAAAACATATATATATATATATTATTCCCATACAGGAACGGGGACGGGGGGTGAGAGCATATGGGGCGGTGAGTTCGGTGATGAATTCCGGCCTCATTTGAAACACGACCGGCCCTACACTCTGAGCATGGCGAACGCGGGGCCCAACACTAACG
Source organism: Samia ricini (assembly GCA_014132275.2). Taxonomy (NCBI): domain Eukaryota; kingdom Metazoa; phylum Arthropoda; class Insecta; order Lepidoptera; family Saturniidae; genus Samia; species Samia ricini. The sequence goes on from AP028169.1 coordinate 1,909,580, forward strand.
GCAGCCAGTTCTTCATCACGCTGGCACCCACTGTACGTATCGTGCGTGTAATGTTTTGGTCGCGGGTTCGAGTTCGTCTATCCAGACTCTAAAATCAGACATTTTCTAATAATAGTCCCCTTGGTAGGTTTCAAAACCTGTACCTCTGGGTTTAGTGTATTTACTATAATGGACCATATTGTCATTTAACATGTGGTAAGATTGTAGTCACAGTGTAAAAAATAAAACGGGCATTGTTTCTCTGTTTGCCTGTCTGTCTGCTTGTCTGTTTGTTTTTTTTGTACTTTCATAACTCGAGAACGTATGAATAGATTTACATGCTTATTTGAGGGGGTGGTAGATATTTAGGTGGATATTAGTAAATGCCCTTTTTTTTCTTTTTTTTTTTGACGGGGGAAATGCATTTAAGCACTAAGTGAATGCCCTACTATTATTATGACGTTTGATTCCTTCAATCACTAGAGACGAATAGGAACAAAAATATTGTATCGTTTATCTACACTAATAAAGAAAACATCATGTCTGTTTGTAATGTCAAAATTATATGAATGTGTATTCGTTACCAATGCTAAAAATTCAATTTTTAAATTTCTTGTCTGTCTGCATGTTTGTAATGTGTAATCTCCGGAACGGTTGGACTGATTTTGAAGCGACTTTTTTTGGTTGATAGCTGAAATTACTCCGAGTAACTTAGGATGATTTTTATTTTTTTAATAATTAGGGTTCCGCGAAAAAAAATTAAAACTCATGAAAAATTTAATAAAATCCGATTCTAAGGCCGCGGGCACACAGCCAGTAACATATAAAGTACGTATAAAAAGCATTAAGAGTAACGTAACTGTCTATCTATGCGTTCATGTTATGTTGTGATGTTTCAGCCGTGGTTAGACAACAAGCACACGGTTTTCGGTCGAGTCGTCCGCGGTATGGAGGTCGTACAGAACATCGGGAGCGTCAAAACAAACCCGAAGACGGACAAACCATACGACGATATACGGATCATATCCATTACTATAAAATAAAAACTTATGTAAATAATTATATTATAATGATAAACACGGACTTTTTATTTTATTCACCTTTACATCACTATGTTTTAAGTCAGAATAAATTCTACTCCGTACACAGTTATTTTACCTCTAGCCGTTAAGTCAGTGGTCGTCAAACTTCGGCCCTTTAATGATGTTAATTATTGATCATAACTGAAAAAAGGGGGTACTTGGATTCTATTGTAGTACCCGCGAGAATTGCCGCAGAGTTCAGTTTGGTAATAACTTGACGCGAGGATACACGTTTTTATAGGTGAAAGTTGTTTGTGCTTAACTTTAAGAGTGCCGAATTATATTTCCTTCCTAGCCTTCCTAGCTCACTTGGGGTCGGCGCAGTATGTTTTTCTTCTTCCATACATCCCTATCAGCCGTCATCTCTTCATTCACTCCTTTTTTTTTTATTTAATTTCTTACACACTCCATCCACACTTTCTTTGTCCTCCCTCTACTTTTCCATCCTTCCACATTCATATTCGTTACTATTTTACCCACACGCGCTTCCTCTCTTCTCATAACATGTCCATACCACGACAAACGAGAACCTTTCAACTTTTCTACCATTGACGCAACTTTCAAACTACCTCTAATATATTAATTTCTTATTTAATCCATTCTTGTAACACCACACATCCATCTCAACATTCTTATCTTAGCTACATGCAATCGCTTCTAATCCATCTTCTTACTAGCCCAGCATTCTGATCCATACAATATGACAGGTCTTATGATGGACTTATATATCCTCCCCTTCAATTTAAGGGGCATTCAATTTAAGTCTTAAATTGTATTTATCATTTGTATAAATTGTATTATTTATTGTATCAAGTCTTGATAAATATGTGAGATTCGAAATAGATCGACCGGAAACACGAGTTATCACAGCATAAAGAAACTCTATAGCTACTGGTCGCTTTGGTATGTCGATGGATCGGATGAACAAGATATACAACAGTAATAAGATATGTTTCACTAAAAACATGAAAGCTGTACATGAATAAAAACTATATAGATCACATATGTATTATATTTCTAATCGAATATCAATAAAAATGTATATCCCCTCCTTCATTGAGTGAGGCCTACTTACTCGTAAATTGTTGGATATGCTATCCAACCACCAGGCCAATCATTCGAAATATCTAAATAATTGATCATATAATAACTAGTGGCCCAGTGCAAATTCACATTGATAATTATCCGAAGAATGATACAGGGCGACTTTTCTCTAATTCTCATTTCATAAAAAACTAGCGAACAATGAAACAATTCAGTGTCGTTGGTTAATATACTCCGCCTCTAAGGGTCAAGTTGTTGCCGGCTATTTGATCGTAGCTCAACGTCGAGTTTTGCGAAGGAATTGGCTAAAGAACTAGAAATTGAACCTGTGTTTAAAGCTACCTCAAAATTAGAAAGTTTTAAGCGTTAAGTTGGTAAAACTGCCCATGATGAGCCTATAACTGCTCCAGAAAAAAAAATTTGGGGTTGAATTTTCAACTCTCTCTTGGAGACTACTTTAATTTCAGTTAATGAAAGATTTGAACAGTTAAATGAGTACTCGGAATCTCGGTCTTTTTTGTACAATATAAAACAAATTCCGGAATAATATGAATTTATCAAACACTGTGGTAATCTCCAATTGAAGTTAACTGTAGACTCTAATTCAGATATAGATGGTTGTATGTTGTGTGATGATCTTGTAAGCCTGAAATATTTTTGGCCTAATCAGAATGTGGTTACCCCTGCTTATGTTTTAAATTTTATCAAAAATCGCAACTTGCAAGAACTGTATCCTAATGTATGGATAGCATTGCGAATATTATTGATTATACCTGTAACGGTTGCTAGTGGGGAGAGATGTTTTTCTAAGCTTAAGCTGATCAAAACTTATTTGCTATCGAAACAATCTGAATCTAGATTGACGAACTTGGCAACTTTGTCAACCCTATCAAAGAGTTTGCCGATAGATAGGCGACAGGAGAAAGAAAAGATAACATTTTATTAGTTTTATAAATAAATGTTTTTTTTAAATAATTTTTTATTTTATTACACACATTGTCATTTTTCGTGCAAAACTGAATTGTAGTTAGGGGGCGCCGTAGAAATCTCGCCCAGGGCGCTGGTAGTGGTAAAACCGGCACTGCACAGATTCATGCACTTCCAGTAAAATTGACCATTGAAGATTTTTTAACGGCTTTAATTTTTTTAAACGGAGCCATAATAATTTGCCAAATTATGAAATCTAAAATCAAAGATATATCTCTCTAATTGAAACACCTGCGTTGAATCTGATTTTATTTGAAATCTTTTATTTTATTTATTTTTTATACGCGGAACCCTAATTATTTTTGACAAATAAAAGTAGCCTAAGTAACGCGAAGTAACTTCAGTTATCTACCAAAAAAGTCCACTCAAAGTTGTACTAGCAGTTTCGAAGATTAGCCGGAACAAACAGCCAGACAAAAAATGTATTTTTGTTATAGGTCTCGTATGTACATTCATATGTATTTAGTAAAAAAATGTTATTATACATTTACGCACAGACAACAGACACTTAAATTTTAAATAAATGGTATATTTTTTTATTTTTCATCTCATTTTATATACCTATATATTTTCATATTATATACCTGGTGTAAATAACATTATTTATCTCTGGTAAAAAAAAATTTTCTAACCTAGCAAATGCTGTTGACCGGAAGGGCCTTTACAGCATCTCTGCTTCACAGCCTCGCCCTAACTTTTTGGACGAGTGCTTGATTAAAACTGCCATAGAGTAAAATAATATATTAGGAACTGATAACATTATTAATCTCTGCTAATAACCGTGTCTTTGCACATGGATTCTAAAAAGCGCCATCTGTTAGTCAGTAGCATTATTTCTTTTCAGTGACATCTATCGACAAGTCCTTAATTATCGAACTTCAGTAACAATAGATAGCAGCATAAGACCTCAGTAAATGATTTTTTTTTAACTTCAATAACTTAATGTAAAACTAAACCTCGATCCTATTAAATAATTAGAGACATAGAACTGAAATCTAGTGATAATTTTATCAACGATGTACGTTACGTCAAATTCATTCAAGGGTTATATTCAAAGTCGACAGTAATATATACATATATAAAATGGAAAATGGGGTTTCTTTGACGTAACGTCACCTCAAATGTACTGAACATATCGGGACGGGACTACTACCATTTTCCGTATAAGCTATTTATATTTTGGATTCCGTCGATCCTTTCTCATTTTTTTTTCGATTTACTCTTATATACTTTATTCCGTTTTGATTTACTCTTATGTACATTTATTTCGCTAAAAAAAAAAACAAAATACTCTTATTATTCTTTGTTCATTTGTTTTTCTTATACAATAGATAAGGGTAGTGCATAAATGCATTTTCCCCCCGTCAAAAAAAAAAAAAGGTTAGGTATCACTTGTACCCTCTTACCTATTGCATTGGACCCCTTACCTATTGCATTGGACCTCTTACCTATTGCATTGGGGGACTTCGGACTCACTAATGCAATAGGTAAGGGTAGTGCGTAAAAGCATTTCCCCTCGACAAAAAAAAAAAAAAAGGTATCACTTGTACACTCACACCTAAAGAACATATAAAACTAGGACGGAGCAGCGGGCATACAGCTAGTTAAAATATAAACGTAGTCGTAAAAATATTACATAATCTACTACAATTTTGTTAATTGAAATGATTATATGTAATTAACTATATCCTCGAATTTAGCTTAATTATTAAATGCATAATTATACTGACTCGATAATTCGTTTTAAATTTGCAGTTATAATTAACGGCACCAGTCATAATTATATAAACGATTGAAAATTAATAATAGAAGGAATCCACACGGAAAATATTACATTGTGCTCTTAAAATATTCTATACATTTTGATAAATTTATGGAAATATATTTTATTTAAAGTATCCCCATAACTTGTTCTATGTGTTTATAACAAAAATGTATACTAAAACCTGATTTTAATATTATGATTACCCATAAAAATGAAACAACAGGAGGACAAATAGGAAAACAGTGGAAAGCTAGCGTAAACGCTAAGTTAGTGCTCAAGGGGTTAAACACATGATTTAAACACAATAATAAATAGCTTGATTACATGATAGCGTGGTATTATCGCATTAACGGACATACGAATGAGAAATCTAACATTTTAAAAGTAAATTACAAAGTTGGATATAAATGATACCTACGTAGGTACCTAATAAATAAGTAAATTAAGAACAACGAATGTTTATTGTTTTTTTTTAATATGAAACGTTAACACCATTTATTTTTACCACGAAGATTTTGTAATTTTTAGAATCTGTAAATCCAGGAAATAGCAAGTTAAAATTGATATAATATCGGTTTAGTAATTTAGTTTTAAATACTGAAAGATACGCGCGCATTTGACTTCCGTGGCTATTGGACAAACTTTCGTGTAATGGTGTTCATTGTTAAGTAATTTTATGTCCACACTACGTGCTTCTATATGCAGATGTTTATGATCTATATACGTATATGTAATGTTATTTATATATCTATTCAGTTCGTATGGCAAACTTAGGTTTAGTATTAAATTGAAATGACGTATCGCCGTATATCCATATTGTGTGTTCAATTTAAAAACAGTGGTTCTAGAATCTAGATTATCTGGTCAGTTCCTCTTAATACGTACCTACTTCATATAAAGTACTTAAATGTTTTAGCCTCCCATTACCGCAACATATAGATAGTGCCTGTAGCTTCTGGAAATTGCAACAAAAAAGTAATAGTTATACGAAAAAAAAAAACAATGAAGGTCAAAACTACAATAACACAAAAGCAAACAAATAACGAGTCCTCATAAAACTAAGTAACAATTTTTAAGGTGCATTTTTATTTTCCTTCTATTTAGTTATGGAATTATCTTGTGCGACGAGCGAGAGGTGGGTAGCGGTGTGCTCACTCGCACTCGCCCGACTCGCTTATTGAACCGCTCCCCCTGCACGCCGCTCGCATATATTTTCTTGGATGGCGAGCGCGGCTACCCCGCCTCTGCGCCTCACCCAAATTAGTTTGTTTCCGTTGTTCAGTTACGTTAATTTGAATATCGAACATTGTTAATTTATACGCTCTGACCTCATGTTTGACCTTTCTATATTTGCGGCTCCGCTATCTGAACACATAGATCACTATCACACTAAATCAAGAAATAATTAATATAATTAGTAAAATTGATCATTGTTAAGAGCCATTTTTGATGTGAAAACTTCCTTAGCCGCGATGAGCGATTTTTGGTAGAGGAAAACTTATAGATTCGAGTCACCTATGACTTCAGCCTTCAGTGACATGCTAACGTCTGTCAAATATAAGATGGCGTTTAAGTATACGTTTATGTATTGGCACATGTAAAATATTTTCCTATAAATGCGCGAATAAATGTTCGAGTCAAATTACTACTAAATTATTTCGTTGGTTATGAGTCTGATTAGACAGAACTGTAGTCCGTGTATTATTAAATTCACTGTAAAAACAGTTTTTTCAAAGTTTTCACTTCTATCGGCAGTCTCCATGACTGCCTAGTATTTTGATTTATTGTGTGGTTAAACATGAGGAAGGAAAAAGTTAAAACCTCTTTTCACACACTCCACTCTTTTAATAATTAGAAAGTTACAATAACGTTTCGTTTAGATTGAGCCTCGTGATTTTTGTTCTTTAATCTTGGATAGTACTTGGATAAATGTAATGAATACAGTTATTGTTTCTCTTTACTATGACAAGATAACATGGTGGTGGTGTGATGGGATTCCACATCGATTGACGTAAGTTTGAATCTTCCTGTTCTATTCCAAAACGAGCTTGAGTTTTCGGTACGACACTTTTTAATGTCCACCTACTATCCTCAAGTCTGAAAATTAGTTCATCATTCTCCTGCCTTTTGCCAAATCACTTGGGGTTGGCGCAGTATGTTTTCTTCTTCCATACGTCCCGTACTCGTCCATATCAGCCGGCATCTCTTCATTCACTGCTTTTTCTTTCATATCATTTCTTACACACTCCATCCAAACTTTCTTTAGCCTTCCTCTACTTTTCCATCCTTCCACATTCATATTCATTACTGTTTTACCCACATGCGCGCCCTCTCTTCTCATAACATGTCCATACCACTACAAACGGGAACCTTTCAACTTTTCTACCACTGGCACAACTTTCAAACTCCCTCTAATACATTCATTTCTTATTTTATCCATTCTTGTGACACCACACATCCATCTCAACATTCTTATCTTAGCTACATGCAATCGCTTCTTATCCATCTTCTTACTAGCTCAGCATTCTGATCCATACAATAGGACAGGTCTTATGATGGACTTATATGTCCTTCCCTTCAATTTAAGGGGCATCCTGAAGTCACAAATCACACCAGAGACCTGTTGCCATTTCATCCAACTTGAGTTGATTCTTTGCCTTATTTCCCGGTCGATTTCTCCGTCACTTTGCAAGAATGACCCGAGGTAGTGGAATTCAGAACAGACTGGTACTGGTGTTACTCCGAGTGATATTGACTTCAGACTGGAGATACCGCCAAAGTCGCAGAACAAATATTATGTTTTTGTTCTGCTTACTTTTAGGCCTAAATTCTCCAGTCTTTGCCGCCACTCATCCAGTCTGTTTTGCACTTCTTGGCCACTCTCACCGGCCAGCACGATGTCATCAGCGAATATCATGCACCAGGGTGCCTCTTCCTGTATACCCGACGTAATAGCGTCCATTACTAACAGGAAGAGGTATGGGCTAAGAGCCGATCCCTGGTGCAAGCCGACAACCACATCGAAGCTGGCTGTGACACAAGCAGCAGACCGAACCCGAGTACTGCATTTGCAGTACATGGCTTTAATCAACTGCAGGTATTTCCCTGGCACTCCTTTCTTATTAAGGGCCCCCACCACAAGACTTCACCAGGAATCCGGTCACATGCCTTTTCAAGGACAACGAACACCATATGCAGATTCTTGTGTGCCACTGTACACTTCGCTTTTCGCACACTTGACGAATCGCAAAAATGGCGTCCATTGTCCCGCGATTAGGCATAAAACCAAACTTGTTTCGTGAAATCTCATTCTCTTCTCGCAGACGTCGCTCAATTATTTTCTCCCATACTTTTATACTATGTGGCATTAACTTTATTCCCCAATAATTGTTGCAATCCTGAATATCCCCCTTGTTTTTAAAGATGGGCACGAGATAGCTCATGCACCATTTCTCGGGTGTAGTTTCTTCTTGCAACAATTTATTGAAGAATATCGTCAGCCACACCCATGCATGCAATTTTAATGTCTTCCATACTTCCACTGGTATGCCATTCGGTCCAACCGCTTTTCCATTCTTCATTCTACTTACAGCCATTTTAACTTCTTCTATACTTATCTTCCTAACCAATCCCATGTTCGTTTTTTTTTTTTTTCTTCAAGCAGTCTATTCCAGTCAATCATATCAATATGTAGAATAGTAGCAAAAGGTACAAAACAATAATACATTATTCATTGGCTATTTTTTTAAGATTATAATAAGTTTGTGTACATTTCAATGTGAGTATTTTTGTCTTTTCGATTTATATTAGAATAATTCCTGGTGCAATGGAAACGGAGTTGTCGATTCTCGGTAATAGCACGAAGTCGTAAACAGCCCGCTGCGGCCTCGCGCTACGTTACGAACACAACAACCAATCCTGTAACAGGGTTATTTTATATCACGTCATATTCGACCAATGGTAGGTCGTTATTATCACGACATTTCTAAAAATAGCTTATCTGAGTCACGGCATAAAAGCAGTGGTTGTTTCTTAACAATGTTTAGAAACAAGTGGAACGTTGATCGTTGTGGACGTACGACGTCGCACAAGAAGTTTTGGTTCGCGTAGTGAGTTCAGTTATACCGAAGCTTTCGGTTCAAACACATGGTTCGGCACTCCGGCCACGGCATGGAGACGACTTTCTACGACGAGCAGTATCCCCTTAGCGGACCGATTGAAAACCTCAAGCGGCCTCTCACGTTAGACGTGGGGCGGGGCGGGAAACGGTCACGTCTCGCGGCGCCTGTGCTCTCTTCACCCGACCTGCAGATGTTGAAGCTCGGATCCCCTGAGCTGGAGAAACTTATCATCCAGAACGGCATGGTGACAACTGCGACCCCCACTCCGGGAGCGCCGGTCTTGTTCCCAGCCGTCGCGCCTACGGAGGAACAAGAAATGTACGCGCGACCTTTCGTCGAGGCACTGGACAAGTTACACCACGGCGAAACTGTGATGTCAATCGGACGGCGAGTGTACGCCGACCTCGATCGGTACCCGACACCTATGGTGAAAGACGAGCCTCAAACAGTGCCCAGCGCAGCCAGCACGCCGCCGCTCTCCCCTATTGACATGGACTCTCAAGAGAGAATCAAACTAGAACGCAAACGACAAAGGAATCGAGTCGCAGCGTCCAATGTGTCGACGTCGCAAACTCGAACGTATCTCTAAACTCGAGGACAAAGTGAAGATTTTAAAAGGGGAGAATGCGGAGCTCGCACAGATGGTGGTGAAGTTGAAAGACCACGTTCACAGGCTGAAGGAGCAGGTGTTGGAGCACGCGAACGGCGGCTGCCACATCGAATCGCACTTCTGATCGCGATGCCGTCGCCTCTCCTCCACATTCCAAGCTAGTCGCGCCCGCTAGGACGCAGCATACAAAGCGATTTGTGATCTTAATTTTACTGTGTAATATATAGTTATAAATTCTAGTGTTTAAGGTGTTAATTCGCCACGTTCATGCTGTGGATGTATTCGTTAAGTTTGTCGGTAGCCAGTGAGCACCGGAGTCGCGGCAGGATTCACCAGAACCTCCGCTCTGGGTGTAGACAGGACGTATAATAGCGCGAGTCACAACGAAAGCTTTATCTTCCATTGTAAGTTGCAGATATTGTTTTTCTCGTATCAGTATTGCGTTGTCTCATTATGTTTAGAATCTGAATTTTGTAGAAACTAGAAAGGATAATACCGTGCTACGTCATTAGTTTGCGGACCGGCCTGAACGAGGTTGAAGCGACGTTGCCAGTTTGAAAGCGAGTTTCCCATTTCAGCGATGTTGCCGTGTCCGACATGCTGAACCGGGATTTCTATTGTTAAAATATGTGCAGTCTATTGTTCTGTAACTTGTGTATTTAACAGAATCTTATTATGATATAAATATTTTCAGTTTAATCGTAATTTGTAGTGTAGACAGAGAAGACTAGTCGTGACGGCTTTGACAGGCCTGAAACACTGTAAGAGCGAAAGAGATACGCGTTTATTAAAAACGGCAACGTCGCGTGGAACTAAGTCACGAGCGGATGTTCTGCTAATTAAAATTCCGCCTGTGCCGCCCTCGCGGAATGGCGGCGGCCATGTGTTCAACAGTCGGACGTTCCGAATCACGTTTTGTTGCACAAGGTTAAGTTTTTAATTGCGACGATGTCGTTTCGACGACGCAGCCGCAAGTTGTAACGTCGTCGTACGATATGCTTGAATGTTTCCAGGCGAATTTGTAATTATGTGCTTGTGTGTAACTGGGTTGAGTGTGTGCCTTATTTGTATAAGAGAGAGTGCATTACGTAAAGTATTTTTTTATTTCACAATTCGATAAATATGATTTTATTGGAACTGAACCGGTGCTTTAATGTAGGAGACGTGACCTTTGTAACCCTGACCGGGAATGCGAGACCGTCCTGTAAACCTAGTATCTGAGAGAGAATTGTTTGTGACTGTCACAGAGTAAATGTATCGAATGATTGCGTGATGTAAGTATTTATTAGTGAGAATGTTTACTTATAGGATGAAGTAGAAATCTCGAGTGCCTACGCTTTGTAAAAAAAAAACTAAAGCCTATACTTATGTTTTAATATTTGTTTTTGTTACCATGAATGTGCAGTCAATTGTTCTGTACCATTGTCTTCTATAGGTTTATATTGTAAGATAATTTTTAATACCAATTAACAAGTTGAATTGTTATAGCGGGAGGCGGGCGAATCGTGTTCTAACCTCAATGTTGTTATGCAAAACTCGACTGGCTTGCCTCTCTTTGTATTATTTTTATACAAACAGATTCTTCAAAATGTTAACAATAATATGTAAGTTTATAAATGATAAAGAACAGATATACTAAAATAATATATTTCTATAAATTTAACAAAGAATATTGTTTTATACTGAATACATATTGTATTATAAAAAAATCAAACAAATGAAAAATAAATTATAAAGATTATTATACCATTTTAATATTTTCTTTTATTTTTTCTCTTCTTCGACAAACTAAATTGCATATGAAAATAGTATCCTACATATCCGGAACAGTTTCAGAAAAATTAAATCATTCTTTTGGCCTGAACACATCAGATAAGTAGGTCATAGGCATATAGAACTTACTCTATAGAAAGTCATAAGTTAAGAACATTTGAGATAGCAGGTAGACTAGAGTTATTCATTTCAAACATATTTTAATCATTAATTAAACTTCATTCAAGCACCATCACAAAGTCTACATATAAAAATACATATAACCACTATAAAGAACTTGAAAGCATTATTTACCCGATTCAACGTAGAGTTTAAATATTAGCAATTAACCGTTAGGGATCAAGATGAAAACCAATTTTACCGGTAATCTTCGCCGCTATGAGAAGTAAACAGCTTTGACATTGAAACCTAATTTGAATATATAACGAACGTAGTGTTTATTATACATATTACATAAGTAATGGATTTCGTCATCACGTGACTAACTATTTACGAAGCAGGTTGAAATATTACATATTATGCATATGTCGATAACATTGACAAGAATGGCCGACTTTCGTCAGCAATTTTGATTTAGTCTCATTACCAGCATAGGTCTTCACACCGGAATTAGCGTTTTTATTCTTATAAATCGGTGGCTCCCAATCTTTTCTTGACAAAGAACAACTTTCTTTTCTCTGTTGATAGTAGGAATCACGATTAACAAGATACAATACCTTATACGATACCTACTGCATTTTTTTTTTTTTTGTTTCTAACTGCCTGTTTGTTCCTTGTAATCTTTGAACAGCTGGACCGATTTTGTGAGATTTGTTTTGGTAGATAGCTGAAGTTACACAGCGTAACTTTGGGAATGTTTGATTTTCGAAAATAAATAGGGTTCCGCGTAAAAAAATTAAAACTCATAAAAAATTGAATAAAATCCGATTCAATGCGCAAGTTATATAGGTAAGTGTTTCAATTTGTGAGAAATATTTCTAGTTTATCTTAGTACTTAATATTTTGGAAAAAAATCTAGGGTTCCGGATAAAAAAATTAAAACGCAGTGAAGAATACATAAAACACAGCTGGTGATAAATAAATATTACAATCACTGTTGTAAATTATATTAGGTTTTTACGTATGTACCTATAATAAAAGATATTTTAACCAAATATTCATAAGTCAATTCAAATAAGAACTCCTCTTCTGTTGAAATGTATTTTGCGTTATGGTTAAATAGAATTTTTAATATAAGTAATAATAATATTTTCTAATTAAAGTCGTACCTATAAAAATGAAAACTGTAATGAATAAAATAGCTGTCTATTGTTATAAAAAAACATCCTAAATACATTACGTCTTTAATTACTATAACCTAGAAGCAAAACCTACGCATTGTTAATTTTAAAACAACGCAATATTTACTAACAGTAGCCGACTGTAGACCGTACATGTATGTTTACATACTTCTCGCCCGCCTGTTGTTGCAAGCCCCCTTGTTTCAGGGTTGCCAACGCATAATAACTGAAAGAAATCTACATTATCCTTAAAAATCAAACAAATATTGGATACCAGAATATGTTAAAATTGTTTTTGATTATCGTATATGAATTTATTTACTCTTTGAAATTCGTAGTAAATCTCTAAAGCTAATAAAACAAAGCCTTTTACAGCAGGAGCACTTCTATGAAGTCAGACACATCATTCATAAACTGATTACTTGGTAACTTGTTACACACACATATCTTAAAAATTCCATATAATAAGTACCTAACTTTACGTTTTACGGCTAAGGCGAACGTCTTTGGATGATATAAATATACATACTTCTTATGAAGACTTTATATTGATCGCTCTATTTTTTTTTGTATCTTGCAAATTGTATTATGAAATTTTCAACTTGAATTTGAAAGCTAAGCAGATTGCCATTTCAAATGGACCTATGTACATAGCTACCGTTATACGGACGTGACAACATCGAGATGTCTTCCTTTACTGTAAGTTCCAAACTCTTTAGCACTTCAAGTTTTTCATTAACAAAAACGTAAAACCTTTTTTTTCCTTTTAATATGAATAAATTGCTGACATGTTTCCACATCACGATAAGAAAATAAGAGTATGCTAAATATTAATAAATGTTCGCCATATGATTGCCCGTATTATTAAATGTATAGAAACATACGTCACACATATACAATCACTTGCCAGTAAAACTCTCCGTTGAATCGAATTTTGTTTACGTGTTTATAAGTGATATTTATTACGCGGAAGCCTAATTAATTTAACCTCATTATTTTCTAGAAATAAAAGTAAGTTACATGCCTATGTTACGCCCTCTTAACTTCAGTTATCTGCCAGAAAATCTCGTTAAGGTCGGTTCAGTAGTTCTGGAGTTGGAGCTGGAACAAACAGAAAGACAAACATTTTTAAACATCGTCTTTTTGATATAAGTCCTATTATATATAGATTAGAAACAGAGACTTTAATTTTATTTATTTTTGTAGATGTATATATTTGTAGCATGTTTTACGAGTAGTGTTACCAACTATATAGTTTAAATTTATAGAAGAATGTTTTTTTCGACTATGCGGCTTATAGGACCTTGCCGGCTTTACTGTTTTTTTTTTTTTTTTTTTTTTTTTTTTGACCTAGCTAATGCTGTTGACCGGAAGGGCCTTTACAGCTTCACCGAACTTTGGGGGCGAGTGCTGAAGGCACTCGCCGCAATAAGGTGACTAGCTCAAGGGCTACCAAAGTGGTACGAACCTCGGCTTGGCCGTCACCTGAGTACTCAAGACTCACTCGCGAGTTGTATCCTAGCTAATCTTTATTTTTATTTACATAAAAAAAAAAAAAAAAAAAGGTTCCTTACAGGACCTATGTACCTTGCATGTTATGCATGAGTGTGTATGGAGTGTTGTGCGTGTAATTGCTCAATGCGTGGGCAGTGTTACTGTATCGCGCTGGCGGCGACGTCAAGAGCCTCCCCAGTTGGGGAACGAGACACGTCTTGGGTCGCCGCCTGAGGGGGACCCGGAGTGTGTGCGGGAGCAAAGTTAGCCGCCTGTCCCCGGCGGCGGGAACGGCGGTTTCGCGGGCGTGGGCGCTGGCACGCATTCGTACGAGGTAAAGGAGGAAAGATCCTATTACTACGGGTTATGGTATCGTCGCGGCACGATAAGATTCTCTGCGGCCGACGTACGACGACGCGGCTTGCGACCTGGCAAGTACGAGACGGCTCGCACGATGAGGGGGTTCGAGTGAGTCTCTGCGCGTTCGAAGAATGCGCGACTCTGGGTCTTAAAAACGGACCTAATGGAGGGCAGGTTGAGATCCCTGTGTAAATCCACAGTTCTCTCGAACCATTGGGCACCTACTGCCTTCCTTACAAAGCGATTCTGAATCCTTTGTAAGGCGTGCATACGCGAACGAGTGATGTGACCGAAGACAGGTGCGCAATACGTGATGATGGGTCTGACCACCATCTTGTATAGGGTAATCTTATGGCGGAGTGCCATTTTGCTCTTGCTGTTGTAGAGCGGATAGAGACGACCTAGCACCATGGAGGTCTGGCGCTTCACTTTCTTTATGTGAGATTTGAAAGAGAGTCTGTCATCTAATTGAACTCCTAGGTACCTGACTTCGGAGGAGTATGGGATTTCAGTACCCGCGTACTGTATGGGCTTGGGAGGGTCTTCCCTAAAGTTTACGGCTTCTAGTGAATAATAACGCGGCGCTCTTACTCGGGTTTATCGCGAGACGCCATTTGAAATACCAAGCGCTGAGTTGGTCGACAGCGCCTTGGACGTATTTACGTAAAACTCTTTTCTTACGAAAAGCGAAATATATGACGGTGTCGTCCGCGTATAGACCTAACTGAACTCTTCCGAGATCAGGGAGGTCCGCTAAGTATAGGTTAAAGAGGACAGGCGCCAGAATGGAACCTTGGGGGACTCCTGCGCGTATGGGGTGGGCTATAGAGAGAGCGCTCTCTACTCTGTAGCGGAAACTACGATCGGTGAGGTAATCGTGTATGATTCTAACTAGGGTGTC
Source organism: Samia ricini (assembly GCA_014132275.2). NCBI lineage: Eukaryota > Metazoa > Arthropoda > Insecta > Lepidoptera > Saturniidae > Samia > Samia ricini. Next base: position 1,924,976 of record AP028169.1, read on the forward strand.
GGGGATACCTAATCTAGTGAGCTTGTAGACGAGGCCCGTGTGCCAGACCTTGTCGAATGCTTTGGCAACGTCGAAGAAAACTGCGAGCGTATGCCAGGATTTATTAAACTGAGGGTGATTAATATTGGTGAGTACGTACTCCGTGAGGCGGAGCACCTGATGCGCACAGGAGTGTCTGGCTCGGAAACCAAACTGTTGGGGAGGCAAGAGATTTTTGTCCTCTATCACCTCTATGAGACGGTTCATAAGGATCCGCTCATAGAGTTTGCCTAAGGTGTTAAGCAGGCTAATTGGACGGTAGCTATCGGGTTGCCTGGCGTCTTTGCCAGGTTTGTGTATCCCTATAACTATTGCTGCTTTCCAGGCGGCTGGAAAGTGGTTGTTTTTGATGGCCGCATTGAAGATGCAGACCAGCAACGCGACCAGAGACGGAGGAAGAAGTTTGATGACTTCGTTCCTGATTCCGTCGGGACCGGGGGACTTTCTGGGCTTAAGGCCCTTGATGGCAGTCGTAACCTCGTCACAGGTGACAGGTGAGAGGGGGACAACCGGAGTAAGAGCGAGGGAGTCCTTCACAGAGGATTCGACAACAGAGATATGTTCGATATCAATGTTGTCGGTGACGGGAGCGCATTGATGCTCGAGGCTATCGGCTAAGCACTCGGCTTTTTCGATATCGTCAAATGCGGGTTGAAGACCCTGCGTATTTCTGTCCAGGGGGGGCATGTTAACGATGGTACGGTCCATCTTCATAGATCGTGCGAGCTTCCAGTACGCGAGGTGGGAAGGTTTCAGCTCTCCTAAGAGGCTGTCCCACCTTTCATTACGGATCTGATCTATGCGGCTTTTCACCGCTCTACGCAAAGAACGCAAGCGCGCACGATTCTCCTCAGTCGGATACGTGTCGTGGGCGCGGGTCGCGGCGTTTTTTTCTGGGTGAGCAGAGCTCTCACGTCATCGGGGAGTACAAAGCGGCGATCGTTCGCCGCTTGCACCTCTTTCGAGGTCTCCTCGATGCCGATCTTGAGGTGCTCAACCAGAGCATCGATCGCGAGGTCCGCGTCCGCAGACGTATCCAGTACATCTGGGATCCTATCGAGAGAGGGGGTGGACGGATGGTCCTTTAAATAACGGCCGAGCTTGTAATAGTCCGCGACTTTTACAACTGGCGGGCTAGAATTAGAGTCATCCGTGTGACCTAACATCAAAACTACTGGGCGGTGGTCGGAGTCGAGTTCGTGTACGACTTGTATAAGACGCACAGGAAGCGAGACTCCTTTTAAAACAGCAAAATCTATAACCGACGGGCGACAGTTCGGTTGAAAATGGGTGGGCTCTAACGGCGCGACGACCTCAAAATCGAGCTTCCGTACTAGGCGCATGAGTTCCGCCCCATTGGGCGTAACGCACGAGCTGTTCCAGAAGGTGTGCCCGCAATTGAGATCGCCGGCGATAATGACTGAGTCGCCTAATGCGAAAAGCTTCTCTAAATCTGACCTTAAGGGTCGCTTACTGGGGGGGAGGTATGCAGACACGAGTACGATTGACGGATGGCCAGTCATACCTATTCTACATACCGAAACTTCCATATTGGTAAGCTCCGGAGCTTGTAACGGCGAGCAATAGAGTGACCGTTTATAATAAATAAGGGTACCACCGCCCCTATCAGGGGTCCTATCATTACGTACTATATTATAATTCGCAATCCCGGGATTGCGATCACTTGGCTTCAAAAAGGTTTCCTGGACGAGAAATACGTCTATTTGACGATCGCGGAGAAAGTTAGCGACTAATTCACGCTGCGGAGCTAATTTCCGCGCGTTAAAAAATGAGAGGGAGAGACCGCGAGGCTTGAACTTAGCCATTGATTATGGGGTAATTTGACCGCGTGCCAGACCTTGAAGGGTCATGGCGATGGCGGGGAAACGCGCGATAGCCTCGAGCTCGGCGTTTCCGGAGCCGCTGTTCAACATTGCGTTGAACGCGACTACTTCCTGCACATCATGGATGCGCAGGAGAAATAAAACCCGGTCTAAGCCGGTGGAGTTGGCCTGAGGGGCTGGGGGGGGGGGTAGCCAGGCGCGGCTGCGCCTTGGCTTGGGGCCTAGGTGCCCACGGAGCCAGAGGGGCTGCGGGGCGGGGGGCGGCGGGACGGGTCGGCACCGCGGAAGGCGACGCCGACGTGCCTGGGAGGCACGGGAAAGACCTCAGTGTCATAGGCGGCACTTGAGGTTGGAGGAGGAGGGGGGCAGCGTTCCTCTGAGGAACGCGTCTACCGCCTCTATTAGGCTGGTTGCGTCTTACCTTGGGCGCACACGGGCACCCTCGGTAATTAGCGGGATGACCCTCCTGCCTGCACAGAACGCAGCTTGGAGGGTCGGAAGTGTCCTTGGGACGGGGACAGTCGGGGGTGAGATGATCCCCGAGACACTTGACACATCTCGGAGCCATGTAACAGCTCCGAGAACTGTGTCCGTACCCCTGGCAACGGTGACATTGCGAGGGGTAAGACTGTTTGTGTGGGACTTCCACAGATATCCGGGAGAGGCCGCAGAGGGTCTTCAGACCGAAGACCTTCTTTCCCTCTTCCGTGGCGGACAAAGAAACTAAAACCATGTTAAATGGCTTCATCCTATCTCTTTGAGAGTGCATCCGATGCACCTCAATCACGGGGAAGTTCTGCTCCTTAAGGGAGGCAGCTATCTCGTCACACGAGAGTTCCTTGGGAACTCCTCGCATGACGACCCGAAGGGACTTTTCCTCCTCAAGTGCGTGTGTATAAAACGCGAACTTGGCCTCTCGGAGGAAACTCGTGAGGGCACGGAAGGTGTCTGTATTAGCTACTTTGACCATAATGCCCTCTCGGACATTGGTCGCCGTGGTAAAATGTATATGGCGGCTCGAGAGAGCCGCCGAGATCTTCGTCCAGGACGCCTTGTCCTGGATCGTGACCGGTGGTGGAGGACGTGCCTTCCTGGGCTGCACCTGAGACGGCGCAGCCGCAGGTTTGGGGGCGGCTGGTTTAGCGACGGGCAGCGGAGTGGGCTGCCGCGACGCGTCCGGCTTTACTGAACTTTAGAAGCGGAGAAAGTGGTAGCAAATGCATGAACAGTGTCGTCGTACCGCGCCCGCGGCGGGTGCAGGAGTCTTCTCAGTTGGGAATAGAAGTACGTCGTGGATTGCTGCCGCGGAATCCCCCAGGATATGATTATTATAAGACAATCACAGTATTCAATTGCAGCTTTGAAATTTTTGTTCCATATGTATGTATGTATTCCATAGTATGCAATCATTTAAAACAAAGGAATGTTTACAAAATATAATATACGTTCAGTTATAACGATTAATATATGACATTTAGCATTCTGTATATGCAAAGAATTTCTGCTGTAGAAATATTACAACGTACGTTAAATACGTTGGCAACTCTAATTACGACTGGTTTTCCAGTAACTCCAGGGTTATCAGTTAAATTAGGGTTATCAAAAAATGTATTTTATCCCAACTGTTTTTAATTATAAAAAAGGTTTTATTGTGATCAAAATGTGTGCATATTTGTGTATACACAATCAAAACAGGATAAAGTGTACACATTGTGTTGATTTCACCTTGAAACAGATTTTTTTATCTTGATAACTACTAAGTAATATGTTAGCGTTTCCTTTACATGATCATCACTAAAATATAGAGTGGTAATTTTGATTAAGTCCTTACATATATAACAAATTTATTTTGCCGATTTGTCCGTGGGTCGGATTATAACTCGAGAACAACCGAGCCGACTAACATGATTCTTTTTGTCAATCATAGATGGACTTTTTTTTTTAGACGAAGGCACCTTACTACATTTTCTATACAGTACTTGAACGACCGAGTTTAGACCGGTGTTTTAAGGACGTGAAACACTGTTGCTGGGAGCTCACTCCACATCCGGATCGTTCGCGGGAGGAAACTCCTCTGGAACCGCATTAGGACCAAAAATTGCCCACTTAATGGTATAAGACAGTGATTCTCAACCACTGTGCCGCGGCACTTTTGTGTGCCGCCAAATTTCAAAAGTGTGCCGCCAAATTTTGCAAATATATAATAATGTTAATATTATTAAATTATATCATTTAAAAAGAAAAATATTTATGCAGTGTGTTGTAGTGAGAATAATTTTTATCTTTTTCTTTGTGTGCCGCCAAATTTTGAAATCGTTAAATATGTTCCGCAACAAAAAAAAGGTTGAGAATCACTGGTATAAGATAAAGTTACATGGATACCTGCTGGATGCGGGTGGCGCAAGACCGGTCTTCGTGGAGATCTTTGGGAGAGACCTAAGTTCAGCAGTGGACGTCTGTCAGTTGAATGGATGGATGGAAAGTTATATGGATAATAGTAGATTAATTTGACTAAAATATTATGACCAGACCATGTTTCGTGTGATACTTTATCTATTAAGAATCCACTAATTACAATTGTTGTTAATTATTTGGTGGTTGATGTAATTTGTTTGCATCTACATATAATTCTAATGAAAAACTAGCTGTGTGCCCGCGGCTGCGCTCGCGTTTCATATATTCTTCACTGCGTTTTAACTTTTTTATACGGAACCCTAATTATTTTCCTAATTTGTTTTTAGTCCTAAGATAAATTCAGAATATATCTCATAAATTTAAGCACTTACCCGTAAAACTGAACATTAAATCGGATTTTATTCACAATTTCATAAATTTTAATTTTGTTTCGGCGGCACCCTATTTATTTCCGAAAAATTAAATTAGCCTAAGTTACGCGGGGTAACTTCAGCTATCTACCAAAATAAATCCCGTCAAAATAGGTCCAGCCGTTTCGGAGATTAGCCAGAACGTAGAAACATTATAGGTAACGTATACAAATTGATATGTATTTAGTAAAAAGTTATTTTTATATTACAAACAGACACTTCAATTTTATTTTTTAGTCTAGATTAAGAGTATTTCAGCTCACCCTGGTATGAATAAGGTTTAATGATAGAGGAATATCAAAAGAATAAAAGTGTTATAAAACGCATCAATACATCAGAGAGAAGAGGTTTTATTGGAATGATTCCAAGGAGTAAGACCGTGACGCGCCCGTATGTTTTGTGATCGAGCTGCCTGCTGCGACGTGCCGGCCGGTCATTGTGACTCATAAACGTTTACACAGAAAAAAAAAGAACACAAAACTATTGTAGAAATACGAATAGAGGACACAGTTGTAAACGTCCTTTGTATATACCGTAAAGTACAAAGTTAATTTATTTATAAACCTTTATAGACCTTTTGTTCAACGATACTTAAAATTGGATATGTTTACGGTCTTTCAATCCATTAGTTCGTGGGCTTAGTAAAATATTAGTTGGATTTTAATGATTAGGTCTTGTAAATTGTTTAAGTTCTATAGTCTGACAAACGCCATCTTACTGCTCTCCCTTCCATTCGATTTTGTGGACCTCAGCACTTGGATTTAGCGTACACTGCCTTTATTACGCTCTCGATACTAGATATGAGTCTGCGAATAATCTTTAAGAGCGATGAAGGCTCTTTGCAGGTTTTTCAAGCGTTACTTCAGATCCTGCACCATAGGAAAACTGGCACTAGGCCCCCGTCTTTACTTAATTGAATGCGTTTGTATCTTGAATATTGTTTCGTATAATTGAACTGGTGAGATGGAACACGCAACCTCTTTGCTTTGTTTTTTTTTTACTATTTTATGATAATAAAGAATCTATTATAGTATCTTTAATGGGATTACTTTTGGGTTTTTTGACGGGATCTCAATCTGTCATGTAGCAGTTGTTTTCTTTAATTTATTAAACTTCTGTGTTTGACTATATATCATATAATCTTGGTGGCGTTTTAGGTTTATTATGGAAAGTAAAGCGTAACATTTATTCTGAGGTGCCGACAAAGCTCCAAAAAAGGTTCGAGCAGGATGAGACACCGTTTTGCTGGAGCTTAGTAGAGCTGAAACAGACTGAAAATACATCTAACCCACATGACACAATGCACAAATTGTGGGTACAATTGGTACAATTGGTAGCGTACAACTAAGAAGATAACTTATGTTATTGGAACCTATATTGTGTTGTTTTGGTGATGTTTTATATAATATAGTTTGGTTATTGTTTACAAGTGAATTAAAAATAATAGGACGGAACATTTACTCTGTGTTGCCATGAACATTATACAATATAGGCAACAAACGACATCAAAATTACACGATATAGGTTTCATTAACACAAGTTATTGAATTAAAGATAACAACAGTATCTGTAATAAATAGTTTTGTTCGATGTTAGTCACGACTGTAATCAAACGAATCGCGCTGGGCCCTAGTCTAAACGATTCGGGGTCATGATTAACCCTGGCCGACCTGCGATTCGCAGTAGACCGAAATAATGTAAGATCGACACTTACCTCTCGAGTAACGCCGGTGTCCTGCTTCACCTTCCGTAGCCCGTGTGTAGTAAACAGTGTATAGTGTGAATGTGTGAATTGAGTAATAGCTAGGAAGGCTTAACAATCAACAAACAATCAATTTAACATTTAACGCTAATCACAAATAACTTTCATCTATAACAACGTGTATTCTCGCGTCAAGTTATTTCCAAACTGAACCCTGCGACAATTCTCGCGGGTACTACGATAGAATTCAAGTGCCCCTTTTTTTCAGTAATGATCAATACTTAACAAGTTTCATGTAATAATTACATGTAGTAGATGTCAGAATGATGTGCCGCCGAAAACTCAGCGTTATTGGAATCTCCCTAATAACGTGATGTAAAGTCTAGGTGCAGAGCTTACCTCATAAATGAGGATAGAGGAAAATGTTACAACGAAAGCTTATAGTATGCCAAATAACCATCTTGTGGGTATTTCATTTATTTGGTTTACGTGCTCATACAAACTTTGTAGTAACAACATTCATTCAGCGTGAAAGAGATAGAGTATTCCTTCTCGATCCCCACCAAAAACTTTAAACGCTTATATCAAATTTTATGAATTAAATTATTATTTTTTTCAGTGTTCAAATTAGGGACCGTTTACTTGTTACGTACCCAGAAATACAATAAAACTCAATGATTAGGAAATCAATGTTTTTGTTTTAAATATTTCTGTAATACCTTATACTCAGGAGTGGTCGTCATACTTTTCTGATCAAGGGCTACATAGGAAAATGTAAGCCCGTGGGCCGCATACGATTACGTGGCCGATTGGATAGTTTACATCACTAATACAAACTAATTTACATAATTTTATGAGCTGTCAAAACGCGACTGCCAAATAAACTTTGATTGGTAGTAACAATCTGTAAAATGATAATTTATTCGCCAATCCAATTAACTATTACATTGTTTTCGAGGCAACTAAAAATATAATTTGAAGATAATCAGATGTTTAAGGTTAGAATTAAATGTTTGTTAAGATATCTCCCGCAACCCCGGCTCTGCTTACCCTCAGGATCTCGACCCTTGTATACTCATAATTCTATCGTGCCATTTCTTTACACTATATAGAGTCAATGCTTTGACCACAATCTCACCTGATGTTAAGTGACGATGTGGTGCAAGATGGCAAACATACTAAGCTTAGAAACACCTTAAGATCTCAAGTGTTTTCAAACTTGAGGGTGGTAGCTGTCTCGGCGGGAATTTTTAGAAAATGCTCTATCACAATGCTATGGTTTCCGAACGAAACCGAAAGAAAGCTCAGGCTAGTTTTTGATGTTGGATAAGTGGTCTCGAACCTGGGTCCATTGAAGCGGTATCCGACCGCACTACCATAATTGCTTCAAAATCAATAAATCAGTTTTGATATATTCACGTTGCTGTCACGGGCCGCACAAATACCGACCTCTGGCAGCGATTTGACGGTTCCTTGGCCATATAGAATTAACGTTGGACCAAAATCGTGTATACGACGATGGTGACACGCTAATACTAGAGGCAGTTGTTCTAGCGCAATAATGAATTTTCTTCATGTTAGTAACTTGTCATATGGAAATTACAAAATATGTTTTGATTTCATCACTATTTCATCACTCATGGTAGGATTGGAAATTGTTTATTTAGGTTTATATAGATACCTAATTACTTTATATTTTCCATTTTTCACTTATGAATATGCAATATACTTTTATACTTAATTACGACCATGAATACATGTTTTTTGGATCTAACTTTGCATTATTTTACTGATTTTCAGTGCTCGAACAAAATCGCTACCCTTTGTTACAGGTTTCTAATGGAGTTCTGAGATCTCAGAATGTATACTGCGTGCCCATTATTCTCAATACGCTTCGCAGAACTATTTATTTCTTAAATGTACTAAATTTTCCTTACCCGTTTGTTGCTTCAACGTCCCCTAACGTCGTTTATGTCTAATGTCACTGGGACTACTGGTTAAAAAACTCGTCACAAAGAAAGTACATATAAAAAATAAAGCATGATAAAATAGTTCTAGATATTTTACTACATTGTTTATAAAACGATTTTCTTTATTTTTTTGTTGTGTAGCTAAAAAAGGTGAACTTTTTGATTTAAAAAATTTCAATAAATAAGATTTGCTTCCTCGATTTGACCTTTAATCAAATTTAGACTATCGGGATAACAATTGCCATTAAATGAAATGTATAACAGCTGTAAAAGTGTGTGTCGACAATAAATATAATTTACGTGGAAAATCTTATTTTGGCTACAAGTGTGTTGTTGCAAGGACAACTTCTAAGAAGTAATTTTTTGGCTTCGACTTTATTGGGTCACCTCGGACTTGTTTTCAGAAGTCCGTATTGATGTTTTCGTTAAGGCACGCCATCTCAACGTGGCTTGAAAGTGGTTATGAGGATATGCGGGCGGCGTTTATTCCATACTAACGTATTATTGTACCATATAATATATATCCATCACGGCTATGACATCTATGCTATGACGGCTACGGCATCCGTATGTTTTGATTGTTTTATATAAATTAATATTACATAACATAGAAACTAGGAGCCTTCAAAAATAACTTATTTTTAATAATATTGTTAATACATATTAATTTTAATTTCAATATGCCCGATTTTTGCTATCGTGTTCAGACGTCCGTCAAACAAACTTGACGAATATAAGCAAAAAAAGAGCAAAGCGTAAAGGCATAGACAGTCTTTCATATTTTAAAATAATCCAGTTATTGAGGACGATAGAGGGGAGTACGGAGTGATGATTTCATCTATTTTGTATAGGTAGAATCGGCCTGAGCTGTAGTTATCCCTTTCGCGCTTTATAACTCTTTCATTGGGGCGCAACGTTATAGCAATAGATTTCTGAAATGTCTATTCTTGAAATTTGTTATTGACAGCGTATCCTCTTCAAAAATGTACAAAATATTAAATATAGAAAATGTTTTACTCAGATATAGTGATTTGACAAGTTTTATTTCTAAATGTATGCAGTTTTTGTATCAACGAAAAATATTGTATTGTAAATATACTGTATTATTTAAAATTTAAAAATTTGAAAAGGGTAATGTAGTTCAAGGACCCTGATCTTGCTTTATCCCGCACTATTTGCAATCCTACAAAGAAACGGAACTGTATACTTTGTGCCTAACCTATCTTCTTATTCATGGTGTGATGATTGATTTTTTTATCAACTTGTTTAACGGCCCTGTGTTCAAACCCTTTCGAGCTCTTTGGTAGTGTTGTTATACCAAAAAACGCAAGATTATATTTAAAAACAGTTTTGCGATACCTAATTATTATTTGTAACAGACAAAAAAATGACTTGGCTTTTTTTGCGTGTCCGCTTCGACCTGACAAATAAAGAACATTCTGAGAAATAGGTAGGTAGGTAGAAGTTACCTTTTGGCTTCGTGTAGGGTCACCTTGGCTGTGGTGTAGGTTGCGACGTGCTTTCATTACAGATCAGGCAGGTGTGCCCTCTGCTGTTCCAATAACCCGATAACAGGGTGGCCAGGTGAGCGAGAGTTATATTTTTTTATTAACATTTGAAAAAAAAAATCGGAATTTTAATCATGAAGATTTATTTATACACCAGCTGTATGCCAGCGGCTGCGCCCACGTTTCTTATATTTTTCACTGCGTTTTAATTTTTTCATACGGAGCCCTAATTATTTACATAAAAATAATTTGGTAAGTTAAAGTAAAAATATTTCTCAAACTATAAGTACACTAAGTTAGACTCTACCCATGTATATAAATATGCAATAATACCTTTTTGTTTTCTGTTTTTATATCTCTCTGTATTCTCTGTTGGAATTAACCCACATCTCTGTGCTTTCCGCTAACATTAACTAAGACTATGATTTGTATAGTTTTTATATGAAAAAAAAAATGATACATATTATATTTATAAAAAAAAAAAGAACCAGATCGAGTTTCTTGTCGGGTCTTCTCAACCGGGTTGTTTTCCGAACCGGTGGTAGTGTTTTAGACGTTCATAAGCGCCTTCTTAGGGCCTAAATTGAATAAAGATTTTTTTTTAATTTTGATTGTTTTTGTTTATTAACCGATTTCTTTATCTTTTCTGCTCACCAGCGATTGATAAGTTTTATTGTTATTAGTAAACAGTGCGTTTACTTCTTCAAATTTTTAATATTGATTATGATAATTTTTTGTACTGTATAGTTATTTTTTTATTAATATCTTTGAACACAATCGCGTCTGATGTTAAATAACGATGTGGCTACAGGTGGTAAACTCACTAAACCTAGAAATACTGGCTCTCAATTGATGCTTTCGGAACTCATCTATTAGTGTTTGGCGACAGGTTTTTTTGAGTGTGGTAGCTACCCAGGCGGGCATTTTAGAAAATACCCTCCCACCATGCTATGGTTTCCTCACGATATTTTCCTTCACCGAAAACTCAGGCTCATTTACAGAATTGTATAAGTGGGTAATAATTAACATTCGAATACATTTCAAAGTAGTCTATTTAGTAGATGCATATGCAACAATTATAAACAAACATTAATACAACCATATCCCCACAACATGCCTGTGTTATAGATATTAAAATTATGTTTATAATATTGTTACAGCAAGGAGAACCTTATAACGAAACAACTCCATGCATTATCTGAAATAAATTTTACTAACACGCTGATTTTAATTATTACTACGTTGTATTTTTTCATATGTGTTGTATATAAATTACAAACATACTATAGATTAATTTTCTTTCTGTGGTATCCCCGATTACTTTTGTTCGGATATCAACTGGCGTGCCTCCAATCTCCGCACGTGTCCACCCCACTTCGCCGCGCCGCACCGCGCAGGCGCGCAGCTTACTATGTTCTAAGGCATCGGTTACACGTATAAAGTTTTAACCTTTGAAATAAATATAACCTTTTGTTCTGGACCATGAATATTAATTGGGAGAATTTATAATATAAACATGATTGAAATGGTAGTGATTTTATTTGCAAAAACATACACTTATGCCAAATCATGTAGTATCAGTGTCCATAATAATTAAAATATGATAGTAGTAGTGGAAGTAACTGAAATTCCCTTAAAATCTTCTTAAAATGTTTCGGTAAAGTAGCTACAGTTTTACTGGCACGTGACTCTGTTTTTTTTTAAAAAAATTACAGCTTAAATATAAAATAAACTAGATCGATAAATAGTGTTAAAGCCAGTAATGAATATTTTTTAAAATACGCTGTTTACATACGCACGTGAATAATTTGAATATATTTACCAGAAGAGGCAGATGTCACCAAAGAAGATCAACTCAATAAAACTGAATTAATTTTTGTTTTGAAATTTTGGCGATCCTGTAACTTCTGAGCGATTTGACCAATTTACAAAGGCACTCGCCCTCAAAGTTACGGTGAAGCTATAAAGGTCCTTCCGTTTAAAGAGCATTAGTTAGGTTAGAAGAAAATGGGTAGTGCGTAAATGCATTTCCCCCCGTCAAAAAAAAAAAAAGGTTAGAAGAAAATAAAAAACAATTTACCTGATACGACGGGTTTCGCTGTGCTCATTATTGATAGTAAAAAAACATCAATAATATGCATGTATAAACCAATTTAAAACAGGTTAAAACGCGACGCGTAACTAGTTCAATTTGAGAAAAAGCTATTTTTAAAATGATTTTATTGATAACACAAAAAAAAAAAGAACCGATTAACAAACAGAGGAGAAAAACGTACTTGAAGTGTTTTATTTTTGCCTATTAAAATACAGATATTTGTTCGCGTCGGTAATTGGCATTTTCTGTTGAACTCCCCTTTTAATTTTATTTTTCCAACTGTCTCTGTCTTTTCTGTGGCTACTTGCATTGCTTTCCTTATCCGCATTATTACCACTTCATACGATTTCGTTGCAAAGTTTATTACTTTGAGAACTCTCTCTGTGTGAACTAGTCATTACAGGCAGAAGATTCATTGCACTATTGTGCCCACCATACGGTTCTATAAATAGACACCATTATGTAATTCGAAAGATTTGTGGCTATTTTACTGTCGATTGATAACATTGATCGAGTTAGATAGATAATAAATAATTTTCTGTGCGTTGTAAAGCTTATAAAGGCACAATGCAGTTTTTTTATTACTTCATTAGGACACTTTGGAATGTTAGTCTGACGTTCAGTATTCCGGACAAAAAGATCGAGGTTCCATTGTTTAGATGTAGGTTTATCTATGACCATGTACCTATTATCTCGCCTGATTTTAACTTTTTAGTGACGTTGGGTCTCAATTAATACTCCCGGAACATGCTTCAAACTTCTTGGATATATTCAAACTATTTTTAAATTTATTGCTGCTATGAATAAAAGTTCTTTGGTACCAGTTTTGTATTACTTTACTAATATTCAGTCACATACTACAAGCTAATGAATAGAAAACAAGGTGACAAAACAAAATCACGCCAAACACTCCACCGTTATGTAAAGTCTTTATTACTGGACTGGCTTCATATAAGCACGGTGTCTTTAAGAAATAATATATTTAGCTTGGTCATCGAATAACATTTAAAAGTTTAGAAATAGAATTGTGTATTGGGAGAGGATAGCATAGTGATATAATGTACGTGAATGTTTACATATATTAACGTATTGTATAAATTAAACATCAAATTTATGAAACATTATTATGAAAATATATGATTTACGTAGCTATAAGTTTACTAGTGCTAAGCTATGTAAATATTATAAATAAATATATTTATTACTTCAGTGGTTTCCAAGTTATCTTTAAGTTTGTTTGCAAGTTTTCTGTTTGTCTGTCCGCTAGTTGGCTTATTATAATAAAAGTACTAAACGGATTTTTTAAAATCATAGGTATATTATCTGAACATGTTTTAGTATATATTTTGTTGCAATAAATAAGATATATGAGTTTATATAAAAGTAATCATAATAATAATATTTAAAAAACTTAACAAAAATGATCATTATTGTGTCCCTTATTATTATATCCTTATCCTTAATACATTATATAGAAGGGTTAAGTTTATCTTTCTGTCCGTTAGTATACGCGAGCGTAGCCGCGGGCACACAGCTAGTAACCCTAACAGACAGAGCGATATCGCCCTTAATAGTATATGAGTTAAATAATCTATCTATACTAATAAATAAATAAAAGGGGGCGCAGGTGGCAGGCGGAATTCGTAAAGTGATGTGTGTCGTGTGGCGATACGCATACCGTATCGATAGTTTCGATAATATTAGAGAAAATACTTGAACAAAATTTTATTTCATATTTTTATTGTTTACATATTTTATTAAAATACATTATATTTTTTATTAAATTATTGTTTATTAAAAGTTGACATTTTTTAATGTCCTTCAAACAAAATATTGTAATTTTATTGTACAAGTGTATCTTTTTGATTATACTTGATACTTTCGATTCTTAACAATGTATTGCAGACTGACATTTAAATATATTTCCATATTAATAAGATAATTTAAATGGTTATCCAAAGCATGTTGGTCGAACTGGTGGGCATGTAAAGACATAAAACATCAACACCTACGAAGTAACTCATTATTATTTTTTGTTACTGCTAACTCGATCAATCATACAATCAAGAGTAGGCACAACACTACAGCGTTTAGTCTAAACAAAAGCGTCATGGCGGCTCGTCATGCGAGTATTATTTTTTTACATAAAATCATTCAATACTTATATATGACAAAATGTACCACTAGATTTTAGGGTTTTTCTCCTATAATAGTTTTGGCAACATTTCACTTCACAACTGGCTATCGTCATTACGTAAAATATTATTTTATCAGAGAAACTAAACTAGTGAAACGAGCGAAGCGACTGAGTTCGTCCGGGGAGCATACATGTAAAATCCATGTATGAGTGGTTGGCACGCGCGGCCGATATCCTAGTTCTATGGATAATTCATAATTTTTGTGCGATACGTATACCTAAAATTCAATTTTTAATCTTTTGGTCGGTCTCTCTGTCCGGGTAATCCCCGGAACAGTCGGACGGGTTTTGACGGGACTTTTTTTGATAGATAGCTGAAGTTTTTTCTCCGCGTAACGTAGGGTAAAAAATTAAATGTCATAAAAATTTTAATAAAATTCGATTCAATGGACAGTTTAACATGCAAGTGCTTGAATTTTTGAGAAAATGTTTAGAACATAATTAGGGTTTCGATTACAATAACTAAAACGCAGTGAAAAACATACGAAACGCTGGCGCAGCCACGAGCGCACTGCTAATTTGGAATAAAAACCGCGTTACAGAATGTGAAGTAAACAAACAGGAAAAAAACAACGATAAACATAATGCACGAAGCTTTATTGAGTAGGCAGTTAATAAATTAAAAGGAAAACAACATAATTATATTATTCTCATTAGTAATCATTATAGAACCAAAAGTGTACAGGAAGGATAACCAACCAAATAACATAGATGTTGAAATTTAAATTGTTAGAAAACAACAATTAAAATAATCAAGGGTGTTGTATAAAGTAAGATTAATATTCTTCGCGGCGCGGCAGGAATGCGTATCTAACAATTAATATCTATTTATAACTACTAATTATAGCGAAGATTTATTATTAAAAAATCAATTTTGGTCAAATAAGTTTTCGATTATAAGCCTAATTCGCGTGAATGCGATGTCTCGTACTGTATCTATGATTTATTATCATGACAAAAAGAGATAGAAGCCCTGATGCGGTTTCTCCGTACGTATTAGTTCGTAGTTTAGCATTATTGTAGTTGTAGTTTCCCAACTATTGTTTAATTTTTAAGATTTTTATTGTTTTAAGATTGTAATTTTATAATTGTAATTTTGTTGATTAATAAAGAAATGGTTAGGGAGACACGCGCTGCACTGCTGGTGGATTGCTAGAGCTAATTTGGAATTGGAATGCATGAGAAGATTGCTCATCAAGAGATACATAACATTTGACAATTTAATCAGAATTTTGTGTCTTTTGTGTACGTTTTTTAACAATACTCATATATTTTGATTTCCAATCAATTCAAAAATAATTAAAAATATAAAAAATAGATTTCAATGAAAGTACTTATGATGGGAATTAAATAAAATAATAATCATTGACTGCTTTTTAAATTTGTCGATGTGTTAAATAGATCAACAATAATAATAGCCCTTGATATTTCAAATAATACAACGAATTATCGTGAAATGTTAGAAACATTTGCAAGAGTTACAAATACAAATAAAAAAAAACCGTAATCTATATGATTCATCGAAAACAAGGAAAATGCAATTAATGTTAAAGTAATCCATCCATCCATCCATCCTTTCATTCAACCAAAAGATGTCCACTTTGGACATAGATCTCTCCCAAAGATCTCCACGACGACCGGTCTTGAGTTACCTGGATACAGCAGATTCCCGCGACCTTCACCTGTTGTCGATCCACCTTGGTTTTGCCTACATGTAACCCCCAGGGGGCACTGAGAGGAGTGTGGGGCTCACGTGATGGCCACGAACCACCAATACCCACTAAAATCCCGTGCTTAACGCCTCTACCCTCATGTAAGGAGGACATGGTATCTTTGATTAATAGACCGTGTCTCCCCCGAAGGCCGCTGCAAGGCTAAATCCGCCACTTTAAGTAGATACTTCATATTGATAATATCAATTGTTTGTCTTTTTAGAAATATTAATGGATTTTAACCCCTATCGTTTGTATCATTCAATAATAATTGTTCTTAAACTAAAATTACACTACTCAATACAAAAATAAAAGTATATATTATTGATAATAATCTAAAATTAAGTCTATTAAAATTATATATTATATATTTTTTTACATGTGTTTATAGGTTATGTGTCTAACACACAAATAGGTCAGTGTGATATTCACCTATTTACGTAATTTAACTACATATAATGCATATTATATTGTGTTTTTTTTTTATATTATCAACTTTTTAGCTTTTTGAAGTTGTTTTGCTTTCTTTTAAATAATTTCAGTTAGCTGAGTTTTTAATAACTCTTGTCTTAAAACATTTGAGAAAAAAACGACGTTCCATATTAATACGTAATAGATTAACCCGGTTTATTAAAGTTGGTTACTTTAATTCTGAGCTGGAATTTAGTCTTGAATAAGACAATGATCTGGAAAGTAGGTACAACAACCAAACCACAGCTGAAGCTATGCGATGACTAATAGAAAACATATTTGCCGATAAGAAAACTAGCTAAAAGTGGCAATGTTGTGCAATAAATACTGTGTTTATTTAATACTAGCAGTGTGCCCGCAGCTGCGTTTCATATGTTCTTTACTGAGTTTTAATTTTTTTTACGGAAGCCTAATTTTTGTTTTGTAATAAGATACAGTAAAAATATTTCTCATAAATTTGCATTGAATCGGATTGTATTAAAATTTTTATGAGTATTAATTTTTTTATGCGGAACCCTAATTATTTTCAAAAATTAAAAGTACCCTAAGTTACCTGGAGTAACTTCAGCTATCTACCAATAAATGTCCCGTTCAGACGTTCCGGAGATTACCCGGAACAAACAGCCAGACACCAGACAAAAATTGTAAAAATTGCTTTTTTGGTATCTTGTATACATTCATACCTATTTAGTAAAAAAAATGATATTTCAAACAGACTTTTAATTTAATTTTATTTATTACTTTAATTTCATTTATTACTGGGCATGTGTAAATTCGTAAATTTACTAATTTGGTTCTTATAGGTGACTTAAGTAACAGAGTGTTCGATATATAAAGACTAAATCCTGGTAAGCTATTAATGTCCTGTGGTCTTATTTATTATCTATTTCGTAGGCACATTACTTTTATAATTGTCAAGATATTTTTTACAAAAAAAAAGAAAAGCAAACGTGGCCGTAAAAACTCGTGTAAATTTGTTCTTCTATTGAAAAAGGGCTATTTTAGTAGGTACCGTAGTAGTTAAATGGATTTATCCAAAAACATATCTCAAGAAATACACATCCTTAGTTTAATAAATAATCATCCTGTTCTCAGTTTGTTATTTGGTGACGGCGCAGTATGTCTTCTTCTTCCATACATCTCTATCAGCCCCCATGTCTTCATTCACCCCTTTTTTCTTTCATATTTTTCCGCACACACTCCATCCATCTTTTCTTTGTCCGTCCTCTCTGCATCCATCCATGAACCTTCATAGTCAACACATTTTTTCGCATGCATGCGTTTCGTATATTCTCAAAACATGTCCATACCAACACAAACGATTTCCTTGCGACTTTCGCTACTTTCAAACTTCCTCTAACATACTCATTCCTGACCTTGTCAATTCTGGTCACGCCAGACATCCATCTCAACATTCGCATCTCTGCTACATGCAGACTGCAGTAGTTTCTTATCCATCTTACTAGCCTAACGTTCCGATCCATACATTATGACATGTCTTATATTTTCCCTTTTCAATTTAACGGGCATCCTACAATCGCAAGTTGTGCCTGAGACCTGTCCTTACGACACAATTAATCAATTGCTTTTTGTTGATTATTATAACTTTTAAATGATGAAACAGTATTAGACAAAACCAAAGGTTCTTTTTCGGATTTTCTCTTAAATAACTTTTTCATTTGACGTATGTACGTCAAATAGAGATCGATCTTGACAAATAACACCTTTCATCGATACGAATAAATCCGTACGTTTATATTAGTTATTAAACGTGATGTCTCGCACGCCCCCGCCGTATCGCCGGATTCGCCATACAGAAGGTAACAACTAGAGGACCGCTTTCTACGTTTCACTAGTTGTCAACTTAACCGCGGAAGCTTTGTGCTTGCTAAGCGGCGGTCCTGGCTCTTGGCACACTTTCCATTGTCGAAAAACGACTCATGTTTACCCGGGGTTTTATTTAAATAGCTGAAAATAATATTAAAACTAGAAACAAACAATTTTCTACGCATATATTTGAAAAATAATGGTAGGTTATTTGATTACGTTGTTAATATGGCTCTTACTGTTTGATTCCTATATAATTATATTATGCTATTTCAATGATAACATATTAAATTAGTCTGTTATATTTTATTGGATTTTTCAGTAAAACACGTAATAGTAAGCTGTATCAATTTAAAAAAAAAACTATGGTCATGGGAACGCAGTCTTTTTGTAGTTGGTTAGGCATGAAATTACTTCATCACAAGCAGCCATACGCTGATATAGCTCATAATAATTAATTTCAATTGAAGTTAATTAATTAATTTAATTTAATTTAGTAGTTTTAAGTAGGTAGATAAATGGGGGGGGGGGGGGCGGCGCTAAAAAATAATTTATTTTCAAAGTGGGGGGCAGTAGACAAAATAAGTTTGGGAACCTATTGTTCTATACAAATGTCATGAAAAACCGCAGATAGGTAAATGTAGGTAACAATTGCCTTGACACAGTCATTTAAGGAAAACTACTTAGAGACGTAGTTTAAGGCGTAGTCGTTCGATATCAAACTGCACGTAATGAAGAGGCGCGGGAGTGAAACGATAATTACAAAAAATGTTAAGACTTGCTGGTAACCATAATTAATTTAACGTAAATCAACAGGGTTAATTCCTTAAAACGGTTATTTTTCTAAAGAAATTGCTGTTGACAGGATGGGCCTAGGCAGTATCATCGAATTTTTGGGGCAAGCGCTTATGGCGCACAGCTGTGACAGTGGTAATTAGCGCAAGGGCACCATAGTGTTACAGACCTCGGCTTGGACTGGTACCCGATACTACTATATACTCGAAGCAATGATAGCGTAGTTGATGGTGAGGTCGAATTCCGCGCCAAATTCCGGGTTCGAGCTCAATTATCCAACACTAAAATCGGTCTGAGCTTTCGGTGAAGGAAAACATCGTGAGGAAAGCATATCATAGGGTAGGGCATTTCCCAATTATGCCCGCCTGGGTAGTTACCACCCTCAAGTTTGTCAACCTGTCGCTAAATACTTATAGGTGTGTTCCGGCAGCATCACTGGAGAATCAGTACCTAGGCTTAATGTATTTACCATCATGGACCACACTGTCACTAAGCATCAGATGAGATTGTGGTCAGAGCACAAACACAAAAAAAAAAAACACTTTTAGGTCGCTGCCGGCGAAGGAAGACATCGATATAAACCCTATTTTGTATAATGCTCAATAGACTTGGTTTCCCTTTGTAAAGTTAGAAAAATCTGACGGAAGCTACCTTCAAGATATCATTCTCAAAACAAACTTCTGTGTTTATCAAATTAAAGATAAAGATAGATTGGTGCAATAATTACGAGTATAAAATTAATTATCCTATAACGCATTTCATATGGAAAATGGAACGACAAGCGTCGCGACGACGTAATAAAACGCAACTCTTTGTTTTATGTGACAAAGAGCGTTTGAACGTGCCAGTATGCACGTTCCGTGAACACGACTACCTACGTCACACACGTGCACGGACGAGCATGCACACCGACATTAGGTAGGTAACCTCTGGACTTAAAGCCAGTGTTGTCGTTTTAGCGACTAGCCGCTACAAATAACGACTATTGTTTATGTCTTGGGGACAAAAAAAAAGATTTAACGATATAAACGGTTTAGCTACTTATCTAACGACTTTTAGAGTAGAAATCAAAACAGTTTTAGACTCAATAATTGATTGGCTCTATTGTTAATTCGACATAGAATTATATAGAGCTACGAGACGTATTATATGAGAAAACTCGATTCCAAATGTAAGGTTCCAGAAACAGAATACGTATCTATGTATTTTGAGTCTATTGGAATTATTGTCTTAATTAGGTAAACTCCCTAATTAAGTTGCCTCGGTGAAATTAGGATTATTTTGCACTCAGTATTATCATTCCCTGTTGAGAGTTTTCGCTATATCTTATCGTTTGGTTTCAAAACAGACAAATATTTTCAGTGTGGTAGATGCTGCGTAGTCCTCGCAACAAAAGTGCACTTGCACACTGCAAGAAGGTACATGACTACTGTGAGGGACTTTGAGATCCGTAGTTTCCTCTAACTATCGTAGGTTTAGCGCGGCGTAAATTCCGCGGTATTTACGTTTCAGGTAGCGGCCCAAATTAAGGCCCGTACTACTTTAGTGCCCTTGCAAGCTGTTAAGATCTTACGGTCGACAGTATTTATTTAATTAAAAAAAAAACAAATGTTCTGTTAGAGATATTTTATGTCTTGTTATTAGCTAAGGCGCGGAATTTTTAACAGATGTAGCAAGCAGCTTAACCCCATGTTTATACCAATTTGGTGCTCTTGTGCTAACTTTGAATTTTTGGCCGAGTGCTTTACGCACGTCAGTAGCATTTAGTCATTAAAAAAAAACTTTTTCCTATTCAAAGGGCCGGGACTTAATCATCCACCGCACCATTCCACGTAGAAGGTATTGTCATTTTAAAACACTAAAAAAATCATAGTCCTGTGTTTTCCTTACATCGCAAGAGGATTATTTCCCAAATGTTTGTGGCATACTCCCCATGTTTCCTCTATAGTCAGACGATATTTAGCGATTGTTACAAAACGAATTACTAAACTTACGTGAATTCCCGTAGGTTTTTTGCAACATGCATCATCGGATGCACGCGTTGTAAAAAGAACTGGTTTCAACCCAGTTATTAGTAATCTATACTAATGAATAAAATTGAAGTGTATGACATCATTCTTTTAATAAATGGATACGAATGTATATACTATACTTATACCAAAAATACAATTTTTAAAATTTTTGTCTGTCTTTCTGTCCGTCTGTCTGTTTGTTCCGGCTAATCTCTGAAACGGCTGGACAGATTTTGACGAGACCTTTTTTGGTAGATAGAAGAAGTTACAGCGCGTAAATTAGTGTACTTTTAATTTTCGAAAATAATTAAGGGTTAAAAAATAAATAAAACTCATAAAAATTGGAATACAATCAGATGCAATGCACAGTTTTACTGGCATATGCTTTAATTCATGAGAAATATTTTCACTTTATCTTACTACTAAAAAATATTTAGAAAAATAATTAGGGTTATGTGTAAAAAAATGGAAATGCAGTTAAGAATATATAAAACGCAGGTGCAGCCGCGGGTACACAATTAACATAACAATAATAATTTAAATATCTGTATCCTTACGATGTACCTATACAATATAATGAAGCATCTGTCTGTCTGTCTTGTCTGTTATTTGATTTCCAACACGAGAGCGATTGGAGCCACTTATATGATTTTTTTTTTTACTATTATGGATGTATATTCTGCCCAGAAGGAATCATACATACTGTTCTATCGGGTTATATTATCTGTATATAAAAATGGGCAAAAATACAACAGTATAAAATGTTTTTCTCCTATGTTGTTCGGTGTCACCCTTTACCCTCCCCTTTAATTACTATTGATGAATTTTTGTGTTTTTAATTAATTTAGTTTAATTACTTAGTTCTTTCCCACAAATTTGAAATAATAATTAATTCAACTTTCAACTACTATGCTATATATAAAACAAAGTCTGATTAGTTATACCGTTTATAACTCAAGAACAGCTGGGACAGATTTTAAATATTTTTGTAAAAAAATTACGGACAAAAAAGTTACTCTGAAATTTCTCTTTTTCATATGGTTTGTATGGAACCGCTTTATTGATGATATCTCGACAACGAGATTGATTTCGATGATTTTGAATTTGGTTCATCTCTCGGATTCGAGAAGTTTCAACGAATTAGATACTAGAAAAAGAAGGGCAGAATTAGGAAGAAAAATTAAATTTAATTCAACTGATATCAGAAGCCAGAATAACAGCGGTGACTGGCAGTGAATTCTGTTCAGTGTATTCAAACCAGTGCATTCACTTTGCTGCCCAATATATATTAAAAAAAATGAAGAAGAATTATTGATTCTGAGACGTTACGTAGTAAGCTGGGGCAGCTACTAATCTATCTTCTATATAGATCAATATATTTAAAAAGAAAATAGAGGTCCTTTGGCACACCATCACCTCAAAACTACTGGACATATCGGGATGAAGCTACCATTCGACGCGGAATGCTTTATTTTTTGGATTCCATCGACGTTTTCTCATTTTTTTTCGATTTACTTTTAGATACATTTTTTTTCCTTTTGATTTACTCTTACGTATATTTTATTCGCGCTAATAAAAAACAAAAGACTCTTATTTTAATCATGTAACTGTTTTTTTAGGTTAGGTATAAATTAAATGTTATATCCACATTCCCACTCACACCTAAAGAACATATGAAACGCGGGTGGAGCCGTAGTCACAGAGTTAGTATGAATATAAATCAATTACGAAGCTAAAATATAAGAAACTGGTGGAAAAGTATGTTATAAAAAACAATAAATAAAATTACCACGTCGGAGTTTTTAGAACAAGCTCGTTGAAAACAAACAAGGAATTCATGAGACGTTAATAAGTGTGTTTAATGGGTGTGTAAACAACATTTTTGCATGGACTTGTTACCTTTATAATGAAAAGATACAATAATCTTTAAACTTCTTATGTGTGTAAGTACATATGTTTGTTTGCGTGTGCTAATATTAGAATTCAATCTTTGTAGTTTGATAAGCAAATTTTTTTATACAATAATCTATAGTCACAATATTCTTTGAATATGTTTTTCTGTCTGTGCACGGATCACGCGAAAATTGCTACTGGATTTCGATAAAATTGTGACCTGAAAAGGAAATACGTACTTGATAATAAATTTAAAAGAAACATAATTTAAATTAGTTTTTTTTACACGGTATAGGACCAGTGCTTTGACCACAATATCACATAATGTTAAGTGATGATGTGGTCCAGGATAGTCAATACAGTAATCCCAGGTACTGCGGTGGGTTCGCCGCAGGGGGCGACGCGGTGGCATGCATTACAATCCCGTATCGCCCCCATCCCAAATGCGGCGGACGGCCCCGGGGGGTTTTAGTGGGTATTTCCGGGCGACTCTCGCCCGGGTGAGTCCCACACTAGCACGGAGCTCGTCCCTCCGTGCCCATTGCATTGGGGGACTCCGGTCTCACTAAGGCAATGGGTAAGAGTAGTGCGTAAATGCATTTCCCCCCGACAAAAAAAAAAAAAAAAATGTACTGGCTCTTAAGTGGTGCTGCCGGAACACACCTATTGGTATTTGGAGACAGGTTTTAGAACTTGAGGGTGGTAGCTACCCAGCCGGGCATCATTAGAAAATGAACTATCACTATGCTATGGTTTTTTCACGATGTTTTCTTTAACCGAAAGCTCACGCTGATTTTAGAGTTGGATAGGTGGGATCGAACCCGCGTCGATTGACCCGGAATCCGGCTGACTACCCACTGCGCTATCATCGCTTGCCAGTAATAATAAGGACATTAACGGACAGATAGACAGAAGTTACTTTCTAATACGTACGGAAAGATTCTTTTATTTTAGTGCGTTAAAGCGCATTAACCACGATCTCACCTGATGTTAATTGGCGATGTATTATAGTCTAAAAATCTAAGATAAATATGCTAAGGCTAGCCTGGTACGCTCTTAAGTGATTTTGTCCGAATAAACTCATAAATCCCTTAGCGAGACGTTACCAAAACTTGGAGTGGTAACTACCCTGGCGGGCATTGGAATATGGCACCAGACTGATATTTTCTTTCTCCTAAAAACCAGGCTTATTAGGATTGGTGGTATCAAACATACATCCCACTACCACAAAGCGGTATTTCTAGCAACTACTTCGAACTAAGTGATGATAAAAAAAAAAAACGGATTATAATTCCACACTAAAAGGCACCGTTCCAAACAATGATATGCTATAATATACGCTATAAATGTAAAAATAACTACAAAACAAATCCGGATGAGCGTTATAATATAGAACTATCAATAAATCAGTAAGTGTTACAAACTCTTCCGTTGGTTTTAATCTCGCTTCTATCTAAAAACAACATCGTACTTATACGGTTTTGTACCGAAGAGGCACGACCTAATGTCCCCCCATTTATTCACATCTGACAATGAGCGATGTTCACCGTAATTATTCTTTCGAATAATATTTTCGGAATCAAATGTCGTTGACACTATGCGACGCCATGATGAGGCGCGCCCCGCGGACGCCATGTTTCTTTGTGTTTTAACTAACACATATGGCCTGTACTCACAAAGTTCGCGGGTCGTTTTGTCTAATTCATTAATTATGTTGTGTTTTGAATATTTTTCATTATTATTTTAGTAAATAATTATCTTCTCTCGCTTATTACGTATTTAATACATACTAATAAGTAAAATGATGTATCTGTTTGTGATATCAAAATTACTTTTTACTAAAACATACGAATGTATATATGATGTTTATACCAATAACACAATTTTTACAAATTGTGTCTGTTTCGGGTTCGGATTTTTTTGATACATAGCTAAAGTTAATACGCATAACGTAGGGTATTTTCATTGAAATTGAATTTAAAATATAACTTAAAAATTAAAACTCGAGTTATTGTGAACAAAGTACGATTCAATAGACAGCACCAACAAAACATTATTTTCTAATAATTTTTTTAAAAGCATATTACGCAATGAATAATTATGAAGTTGTTGTTTGCTGTTCAATCATAATGTTAGACTTTTAATATCTGTATATATAATCGAAGTAACAATTATTGTGAACCAATAAATAAATAAATCTATACTAATGTTATAAAGAGGAAAGATTTGCATTTTTGTATGTAACGAATAAATTTAGAAACTACTGGACCGATTTGGACGAAATTTGGTATGGAGATAGTTTGAAATCCAGGGAGTGACATAGGATAGTTTTTATTCCGAAAATCTCATGGGAACGGGAGCTACGCGGGTTAAACTGCATAGAGCAGCTAGTAAAACATAAAACGCGGGCGGAGACGCGGGCACACAGCTATTACTAAAATGTACTTTTTATCTAAAGATTAAATATATAATCACTATATTGGTTAAAATACTATAATTGAATTTGTGGTTTCCGAAAGAAATCGTAATTTGTTTAATTTAGTAATAACTACCTGTGCCCGCTGTTTCACCCCCTTGGAATTCAGACGATTTGCATCCTATGTTTTCCCCTGGATGCAATACATGTCATTACTAAATTACATCGAATTCGTATCAGTAGTTTTTGCATGATTGACTAAGAAATGAATCAACAGACAGACAAAAAAAAATTAAACAATCGAAATTCTTCTGTATTCGATTCTGAAGCCCCGCGTAGTATTTTTTTCTTAAATACCTACAATGTACAGATTTCGTCTAGTTAGCCTTTTATTATATAGTATAAATTATAGCACTGGTTGATATTATAGGACCAGAAGACATTTCTTCCTTTTTTTTAGATTTATAGGTTTATTGTGACAACTTTATTTGAAAATTACCCTTCATAACTTTTCCACATATAATCTAACGTAAGAAAATATATTCGAAAATATTACTACACAATTTATCAGATATATTTAAAATGTGATCATGTAAATCGATTTAGTAAATGTAAGCCAATAATTATTAATAAAAGTCCGACGCAATAGGCTAAGTAAATCTAATAAAAATTTTATGGGTAATAAGTATTTGGTTTTATAATAAGATCCCAAAGAACATTACCGATTTACCTGACAATAAGTTCAAGCACTATGTCAACAAGGTCTTCATTTATAAAGGTAGGTCACTTTGGAATCATTGTGATGTCTGGAACTTACACTCCTCTCTGTGCTTCCGCTAGCAATGTTTATAACTATGATTTATATTGATTCTACATAAAAATGATATGTATATTTTAATTTATAAAAAAAAGGAACCAGATCGAGTTTCATGCCGGTTCTTCTCGATGACTGGGTTGATTTCAGAACCGGTGGTAGAGTTATGACGTTCATAAGTGCCGTCTTAAGACCTAGATTGAATAAAGATTATTTTGAATTTGAATTAAAGGATAGAATATATAGAGAAACGTTAACTGTAAGTTTACAAGAACAGAAAAAAATTATAATTGTGTTATGGGCCGTTCAAGTGTTTACAGCGGGTCCATGTGTTGCTTTATTTTTAATGGCATGGAGTACGGCGAGGTCTGCATGACTATTACATAAGGAATATTTGCTTACTAATTAAGCCATTGCTTACGCGAGTTTTGCTTACCTACTATTTCTGACAAGAATGGATAATAAAAATCTAAAATTTTGGTTACTGTTTTTAAACAATTATGAATCATCCAGGATTTCCCTCAGTGATGTTACATGAATTTATTATTTGAAGGATCAATTGAATATAATAACCACGTAGGTAAATCCATAACAGCTGGAACGATGTCGCGCGATGCGCGCGTGTGTTGTTGACCCACGGTTCATTACCCGGGGCGGGTACAAACGCGTGCCCGGATCGCACTGTTGTTTTATAAAAGTCATAACAGACACGAGGACCGGACCGCGTCCATGGTACTCACACCTCCGACATTATCGAAGCACGAAGAAATTGTTACTGCAATAGCGGCAACGTAAGGATGAGTTGTCAATCGCGTAATTTACGATTGCATTGGGTTTTATATAAAAGTGTATTTTGTTTCACACGACGATGCAAAATGAATGATCTGTCAACTCACGCACGTAAATACAATTGCATTTCGGTCGGTATGTGCGATGTTCTGGTACGGGGGAGCGAAGAGTGAGGAAAGTGCGCAGTTTAGGGTTGAACGCTGGGGGATGACATGGGATTACGTTTAATCTCACCATAAGGCCGCCATAAAAATCCTTACATATTGTAAAAGTCAATATGTTCTGTCTGTCTGGTATATTCATATGTACTTGCATAAATAGGATTTTTTATATTTTCTGTGCTTCAATAACTACTTGCACGCAAGCATGACATCCGTAACTAACTGTGGTCACAAAGCAACTGATAACTACGTTCGCCTTACCATGTATGATGTCCGGTCCGCGCGTCTGTTAGGGCTGTTATACGGGCAATAAACGTTTTGAATTACACGATGCGTGCATTGTCCTTAATTCGTCTTATTTAGGGTAAATGTATTTTTTATTATAGTTTAATATGAGTTGTAAACGTTCTTGATCCTTGATGAAATAACTATTTATTACCAGAAACGTTCTGCAAGACATGTTATTATCCTCTTACATTATTTAAAAGGCAAGATCTATCTATTGGTGAATGTCTCCGTTATTTGGCTATTAACTCGAGATTCGAGAACCACAGAGCTGATTTAACATATCATAAATATATTATCTTGTCTGGTTTTAGTTTTTTTTTTTTTTTTATACGGTAAAGGCTCAGTGTGTTGACCACAATCTCACCTGATGTTAAGTGACGATGTGGTCCAGGATGGTAAATACACTTAGCCTAGATGCTGGTTCTCAAGTGACGCTGCCGGAAGACACCTGTTGGTTGTTGGCGACAGGTTTTCGACTTGAGGGTTGTAGGTACTTAGGCGGACATTGTTAGAATATGCCCTACCACCATGCTATGGTTTCCTCACGATGTATTCCTTCACCAAAAGCTCAGGCTGATTTTAGAGTTGGATGGGTAGGTTTGAACCCGCGTCAATTGACACGGAATCCGGCCGCACTATCCACTACGCCATCTACATATTTTGTTCCGTTACGGGTATACAAAAATAGGAATATGGAGAACAAAAAAAACATAAAACCAACATCTACTAACTAACATTATAAATTACCTTATCCCTGCATTATATAAAAGGAAACGTTTGTCTGTCTCTGTTTTATAATTCGAGAATTACTAAACTGATTTCTATAATTCTATTTTTAAACTTAGACGTATTTATTATTGTCCTTTTTTTTTTTTTTTTTTTTTTTAGTATTATTGTCCTGGCTAAATTATGGAGATAAAATGAAATAAGTAAAAAAAAATTACCTGCACCTCATAATGTGCTGCAATATGTTAATTAAACCAATGAATATTATAAAAAATTAAAAATGCAGTAAATAATTTTTGAAGAGTAGAAATATTCTATGCGAGCGAAGTCGCGGGGATAGTTAGTTCACTTATTGTATTATAAAGCTTTGCGCTTTTCGGCCGCAAGATAACGTGACGCAATTTTTTTTTATATAAGCTCGGAATAAATATTTACTGTACACTCATAAAATTGACCTTCGTTAGATATATCTAATAATAGCACAATAGGTCTGATAGATTTGTTGTTCACGACAGTTTGGTTGCGAACTTAAATATGATAATTTTTCTCTTTACATTATCTACTTCGTCAAATTACTTTGATTAATGTCTTGATTTTGGGTTGTTTTTTTCACAGCCTATTAGTTACCGAACCTCACATGCTTCCCGTACACCAAATATCATTTCAATATGTATTTCCATTCGTAATTGCTAAAAATGATTACCTATTTTGTTTTTAAAAGGACAGCTTCACCGGGTTTTGTTGCGTGCGCTTAAGACAATTCTGAAGTGGTAATTGGCGTACGGGCTCCACAATAGTACAAACTTCATCTTCGGTGGATACAGGCATGTGAATCCCGCGGAATTGATCTTAGCTAAGACCTATTCATTAAAAAAGCATAAATAGCAAAACAAAAAAAGTTCTCTTGTAGTACCTATGTACCTTGCGTGTTACTAGTATAAGCCGAACTTTGTATTATTTTACTAACTTTCAGAGCTCCAAAAAATGGCGGCCAATTGTTAAAGCGTTCCAAGGAAGTTGTTGAGATATAAAAATTCACGTTTCGTGAGTTACCGCACCGTAACCCGCGTCACCGTCAGTACAAACCGTGGGACTGCTGACCGTGCGGATTCCACACCGTGGGAAGCCACTTCGCGACTTCTTAGAGATATAATTCATTGCTATGTAAATTCAGTCTTGTTCAGAACCTCTAATTGTAATAACCTAATAATTGTAATTTAAAATAAATAAATTCTTTTTTTAATTAAACTGTCGTACCGCCTATCATAACTCGTGTCATTATTTTTTATGCACTTTTTTGTCCATAATGACCAAACTATATCAAGTAATACGCTACCAAAATTACATAATATAGAGTCATATAGTGCAAGTGTTTAGTATTTACAAAATTAGGTAGCCATGGAAACTGCCGACTACGGAAATAATGTTTTTTAATGTTTAAATTTATATTCCGTTAATTGAAATTATTAACATAACCTAACATTTGTCTGGTCTTTACATCTGTTGGCAGTTCGAGTAATGATAATTTACATTTTCATTTAGTTTATTCATAATCAAAACATACGATATAATGCTTACGTATACATTTTATTATTTATCTCAGAGTGTTGGGCTTAAACGTCATTTTATACTTGACATACTGTATTATGTTGAAGGCTGACGTCATAGCATTGGTAACGCGAATAAGTTTTACCGCTACCGAGAATCGCTCAATGCCAAGTTTTCAGTTCAATAAGGACTGCTACAATGGCAGACTAAAATTCTGTGACGTGCAATCTATTGCATGCCTTACTAGGACATGAAGAACAGATACAAGAGATTTTCCAGTTGTTGATCAGAGTACGTCTTCAGAAGGAGAGTCGTAACTCGTCGTTTGTTCATAACTCTTGCTTAATCAATTCCAAACGGCTGTTGTGTTATAAGAATAAAATATTTGAAGTATTTTATTTAGCATATGACTGTGAAATATAGTTTTTTATAAATGACTTTGATAACGGGCCCGTAGTTCCGCGTGCTCGCAATGCAAACATTTCAGAAGACGTTTTAAAAGATAAGAGGCCGCTGATAACTTGAGATAAGGACGTACAAACAACGGACTGTATTAGTCTTATCTCTCAGGGTACATACAGCTAAGTAGGTATCTATGGAAAATTAGGTATCGGTTAATAAGAAAAAAAAAAAAAATTTTATATTGGCGCGTTGATTCGATTTAATATTTTTCAAAGTCTAATTCTAAAATACTTTATTGAAATGTAGACCCTGATAAGGCGCTTGTGAACGTCAAAATACAACCACTAATTTGGAAAACAGCCCAGTCATCGAGAAGAAACTCGATATGTTTTTATATGTTTAGGACTTTATTGTAAAATCTAATACCTACAAAACCCTCAAACATGGTCTGAAACAGAACTGCCAATTTACGGTTATAACTTATTTTTAAATTATGCTGGCCGTTTACAAGGTCAAACTTGTTTTTATTTAGACGGCGTAGGCTCAGTGCTTTAACCACAATCTCACATGGTGTGAAGTGACGATGTGATCCAGGATGATAAGCACACCAAGCCTAGAGGTACTGGTTCTCAAGACATGCTGCCGGAACACACCTATTGGTATTTGGTGGCAGGTTTTCAATCTCGAAGGTGGTAGCTGCCCAGGCGGGCATCATTAGAAAAGCTCTACCACCATGCAAATTGCCTTGCAGTTGTCCAAATTTTTGCGGACATACAGTAAGTCATTATGTTTATATTGGGAGACAAGGTTAAGATGCTATTAACTATATTCCGGAAACTTGTTTTTTACCACAGAGTGCAATTCTGTATTTATTTTGTAACTACACTTTACATAACGTGTAAAATAACGATGTGGTCCAAAATAGTAAAGGGGCCGTGGCAGTGGGCTGGGCACATTGCTCGTAGAAGCGATGCCCGATGGAGCCAACGGGTTCTCAAATAGGTACCACGCACCGGAAGGCGTAGCGTGACTAGGTCTCCCACAAGGTGAACCGACCGACCGAAGTCCGCGGGAATCCTCTGGATGCGGGCGGCGCAAGACCGGTAGTCGTGGAGATATTTGTGGGAGACCTATGTCCAGCAGTGGACGTCTTTCAGTTGAATAAATAGACAGATAACGCAGCCTAAATAATTGTTTGCCTAAATGTACATAATTATTGATAGGAGCGCCAATAGATGTAAAAACCAGACAAATGTCATTTGTTAAATGTAAGGTTTAAACAGGCTCGACCTAGTTCAGGCGCTGGGAAATATATTAATATGTTGATTACCCATAAAAATGAGACAATAGGAAAACAATGGAAAGCTGGCGTAAACGCCAGGTTAGTGGTCAAGGAGTTAATAAAGTACATAAATTAAATTTATAGGATAAATATCATTACATGTTCGTTCAATAAAGTTATTATTATAATAATTAATAAAGGTTTTGTTAATAGTATCATTTAGAAGATGCTGAAATTTAAGCCTTTCAGTGCTTGAAGTTTTCACGTCTGCCTGCATAGTCCTCATGGCTGCCTAGTTTTTTTTTCCACTGCTCTAGTCTGAATGATGATAAAAACCAACAAAATCAGTCAATCCGTTGTCATAAAAACCATTCCATTGCTATTAGGGGTGGAGGCAAAGTCAACAAATCAGAGATTATAAAAATCGGTCATGCCGTACTTGAGTTATGTAATTAACTTGACTTTATTTTATGATACCATTTTAATTATTTTAGACTCTTTTTTTCACATATGCCTCTTGATAGGAAATGTTTCACCTAAAAACACTATTATAAATTGGTACTCCTTATCTCTACACTCCGTAGATTAAATAAAAAGGAACTTTCATATTAACCATACCATACACATACATTAGATTAGCGATAGATGAACATGCTACGAAATTCAAAGAAATAAGCAATTTATCCTGCTAATTTATCGCAAACAGCCCCCTTGAACGTTTGTAACGCCCACTTTCAAAAAATAAATACGAAACGCCCTGACAGTAATCAGATGTCGTGATTGGTGTGCCGGATCTGATGCCGTTTATCTTCCCATCAGAGCTTGATGTGTGTACATATGTCGATGCTCTGCGGCCGAAAAACACAGGTGGCTTTTTTTCTCTGAAACTCTAATGAGTCGACCTTATAGAAATATACTTAACTAGAGTTGCGATTAACAATCGTTTTTATTTAAAATACTAGTTGCGTGACCGCGGCTGCGCCTGCATTTCTTATATTCTTCAACGCGTTTTTATTTTTTATACAGAACCCTAATTGTTTTCCTAGCAAAATTTTAATACTTACATAAAGTAAAAAATATTTTTCATAAATTATAGCCCTTCCTCGTAAGATTGTGCATTGAACCGGATTTTATTCAAATTGTTATGAGTTTTTTTTTTTTTTATGCGGAACCCTAATTATTTTCGATAATTAAAAGTTTACTCTAAATGTGGACGGTTACATGGGAAGGGGAAGACCAAAGAAAAGATGGATGGACTGTGTGAAAGATGATATGTTTAGAAAAGGAGTGAATGCGGAGATGACAACAAATAGAGAGGAATGGAAGAGGAAGACATGTTGCGCCGACCCCAAATAAAAATGGGAAAAGGGTAGGGAGATGATGATGATGAATCAAAAGTTTACTCTAAGTGACCCGGATTACATTCAGCTGTGTACCAAAAAAAGTCCCGTCAAAAGCGATTTAGCCATTACGGAGATTACCCGGAACAAACAGACAGACAGACAAAAATTTTAAAAATTGCGTTTTTTAGAGAAAAAATTTTATTTTGACGTCACAAAAGACACTTCAATTTCATTTATTAATATAGGCTAGTTGCGCCTGCCGCTCCGCTTGGGTGTAAAACCTGAGCAGATAAAGTACGTACTATTTAAAAGAAGAATCCTGTAAATCGGTTTAATGGTAAGAGACAGACAGACAGACGTTGATTTTTGTATAATGTAATAATAAGTTTATTGATATTTTATGTTGATTAAGTAAAAGGGATTTAGTTATGGTTGATAACAGATGTTTTCTATATTGTTAAAGCTTCACTGCTTTTAACCACAACCTCACCTGATATCAAGTGACGATGTGAGCCAGGATGATAAACACAATAAGCCTAGAGTTACTTACTGGCTTTCAATTCATGCTGTCGTGACGATGTGAGCCTAAACACATTAAGCCTAGAGCTACCGGCTCTCAATTGATACTGTCGGAACACACCTATTAGTCTTTGACGACAGGTTTTCAGACTTGATAGTGGCGAGCATTATTACAGAATGCCCTTTTTTTTTTTTTTTGACGGGGGGAAATGCATTTACGCACTACCCTTATCTATTGTATTTACATACATACATACATATGCTCACGCCTGTATCCCCGAAGGGTTAGGCAGAGGTGAAGTAGCGAACTACAACCACCCACATTTCGCCGAGCTTAGTTTCGTCCCAGATGTGACAGGGGGCGAGCCTGTCGCCTATCGGGCACAAATTCCAAACTCCGGGATGATACTGAGTAGAAAAAACCCAATATCACTTGACCCGACCCGGGGATCGAACCCGAGACCTCAGAACGGCAGTCGTATGTAATACAACTGCGCTACCGAGGCAGTTAGGGGATAAAAATCCCCCAATACAATAGATAAGGGGGCACGGAGTGACGAGCTCCGTGCCAGTGTGGGACTCACCCGGGCGAGAGTCGCCCGGAAATACCCACTAAAACCCCCCGGGGCCGTCCGCTGCATTTGGGGTGGGGGCGACACGGGGTGGCTTTCGCAAGCACCGCGTCGCCCACTGCAGCGAACCCACCGGGCCTCGTCGTGCAATGGCCCAGCGGGGATGGGGGAGTGTACACACTTCTCAACCCCACCTCTTCGCCCGCCTCTCGAAAGAGGCATGACCAAGATTGGTCAACCATCCAGGGGGCAGGATATACTTCCTGCCCCCCAATGAAACAGGAAAAAATGGGACAGACAGTGACGGGCAAAGAAAACAGGTGAAGAAACCCGCCACTGCTGAAAAAATGAAGGATAAATGAGTCCCTCTCCTTAACTCATCTTGCCACACCAACGAGACGAGCATTACAAAACGCCCTACCGCCATGCTATGGTTTCCTCATGTAATCTTCACGATTCACGCAAATTTAATACCTAATTTAGTGCAAATCAAAATTCGTTTCAATGTGAAGAGTAAATGAATTGTTTTTATTAACCTCGTGTTCATTATCTGTTTTGTTTTTGCTAGTGATATCGGTAAGGCCCTCATATTATCGATAAGCTAAACCGGTTACGTCTAACCCTAAATTAACGTATGTAACAACATCTCTTATTATTGGACGTTCTGATTTAGAATTATAAAAACAAACAGATGACTGTACGCCCTCATGTATCTTCAAGCTTATAGTTTAGATGGGGGATAAGTTGAAGCAATTAATAATTTACAAGCTATCAAATATCATCATCTCAACCGAAAGACGTCTACTGCTAAACATAGGTATCCCCCAAAGATCTCCATAACGACCGGTCTTGCGCTACCCTTATCCAATGGATTCCCACGACCTTTACTAGGTCGTCGTTCCACCTTGTTGTGAGTCTACCCACGCAGCGACTTTCGATACGCGGTAGCCATTTGAGAACTTGTTGGTCCCGTCGGGCATCGGTTCTGAGAGCAATATGGCCAGCCAACTCCCACTTTAGTTTCGCAATTCTCCTACAATATCGATTAATTTAGTTCTTCTGCGGATGTCCTCAATCCTAACTATTCTTTTGACTCTGATGAAACTTTAGTGAGAATTCTCCATATATTTGAGGAGGTTTCTGGCCTAAAAATCTATTTTATCAACGGAGGATCTCAAGCGATGTAAAATCCTAAATGCTACCCTATTGATTGATTGATTCAGCCGAAAGAGTCCACTGCTGCACATAGGTCTTCCTCAAAACGGTGGGGTTGCCATAATCGCTACACTTGGCGATCGCAGTAGGTGTTTTTGGTGCTCAGAGGATGCTTATTCCTTAGTTGCCTTTTACGACCCACGGGAAGGTAAGGGGTGGTACTAGTCTTAGCCGGGTCCACACGGCTTTACAAATGCTACCCTTTTGTTGTTAAATATTTGTGCCGTTTGAGGTCGAGACTGAACCGTGGGATCCGAGTACTGACAGCCTTTTCAAGGGGCCGTTTAGTCGACGCGTCTCATGACCAGAGGACTGGCCAATATTTTGCACAGCGCATAAATATTGCATTTAACATGGCACTGCGACTAGCCTTTCACTTCTTTCCGTTTGCAAAGACTGCCAAGTACAGATTATAACAATAAACAGTTTTGTACGGAAACATTCTTGTTTAAAAATGACCGAACCCATCTCAATATTTAGTAAGTTTAAAAGTATTCATCAACCCATAAAAGGTGGTGAGATATCATGCAATTTCTACTGAAAGTTAACGATGTTTTTTCTCTTCCTCTATGTCTAAAGTGAAATAGTTTTAATATTAACATAAAAAAGTTTATACAACGGTCGCAGATGGTGAAGAGAAAGTGTCGAGTTCCGTATATCCTTGCGCGATGTTGCGCCCACATGCGACAACAATAAGGACACAATATACAGTCATAAACATTTTATTATTCCGTTAGTGCTTATTGTAAACATATACGTTTCCTCGTTGCAGTATACCTAACTTAAATAAGAAATAAATTGTATTTTATAATAATAATATATTTTATTAAACTTTAAATTATAATTAATACGAAAATAGTAATAAAAATGATTATGATTTTGTGTTGAAAGTACACCGGAATTTAAAAGTAAAAAAAAAATTAGTTTGCCACATACAGATGCATCATTTTAATAATCGGTTATGTAGTTTTTTTTTCAGTACTCAAAAACATCATTTATATCTCTTTATACAATCTATACTTAAAAGGCTAACAAGACGAAATCTATACATTCAAAGTATTTAAGAAAAAATACTATGCACGGCTTCAGAATCGATTACAGAACGCATTTCGATAGTTTTTACAAATTAGTCTGACTGTTTATTAAGTTAGTCAATCACGCAAAAACGACTGAACGATTCGATGAAATTTGGCAATGACATATATTGCATCCAGGGTGAGAATATAGGATGCAAATTGTCTGAATTCCAAGAGGGTGAAGCCGCGGGTACAGCTAGTAGTATAAATAAACTAGTCTTGACAAATTTAGAATTTCACGCAGACGGAGTTACGGGCTTTGCTAGTTATAGAATAGATGTATCCGAACCAACGCTATCACCATGATTATCGTTACCCTTTTCCATATTAAAGGTAAAATCTCCTAAGCTAAGTTGTCCGATAATGATAAAATTAATTTTCGTAATTGTAATAAAATGCTTCGACTAATTGTCATTCATTTACAGAATAGAATAAAAATTAATAATTCTTTAGACATAATATGTTTTCGCGATGCTAAATAGACGAACAGAGCTTGGGAGTGAGAAGTCATAACGAAGTATATCGACAAGAAAGAGGTAGCGAATCAAATGACGCAATGTCAATTTCTATACATGCTGTGACCCCTAAGACCACTGTCAATTCTGTTGGTTAAATTCTATTTAAATAGTTAATAATCATCGACGAAACAATAAAAATATTATTTGTGTTTTTTTTTTAATCTAGCTAATGCTGTTGACTGGAAGACCTTTACAGTTTCACCGTGACTTTTGGGGCGAGTGCTGAAGGCACTCGGCCGCAAAAAGGTAACTGGCACAAGGGTTACCAAAATGGTACGAACCTCGGCTTGGCCGTTACCTGAGTTTATTTGTGTTTTGTTTAGTGAGTGAATGTGAAATTACACAACATAATAATCTTAATAAATACACTTTTCACGGGTAATTAAGACAGGTTTGATTACATTGTTAGTTCGCAAATTTTGCCGATTTGGATTTAATATTTAACCGTTAAACTGATTATTTTACTGCTTTATTTTAGAGTTGGAAGATATTTGGTGGTAAATTAATAAAAATTATAAAAAAAAAGTACAACAAAAATACCTTTTTAATTTAAAAAATTAATGACTTCAAAAGAATACACTATAAACATGCACTAAAATTAACGAAGCAGATTAATGGAGAATTTATTTATTGACTTTCAGTGAATTTTTATAGTTTATTCTTTTGAAGACGGTTTTGTTTTTAATTTAAAAAGTTTTTTTTTAAATTATTGGCTGTCTGTTTGTTCCGCACGATCTCCGGAACGGCAGGACCGATTTTGACGGGACTTTTAGATAGCTGAAGTTACTCCGCATGACTTTTGTTTTTTGAAAATAATGAAAGTACCGCGTAAAAAACATTAAAACTCATGAAATCGTGAACAAAATACGATTCAATGAACAGCACCATCAAAACATTACGTTCCAATGATCCCTTAAAATCTATATTACGCAGTGAACATTTATGGGAGACGCGGGCGGAGCCGCGGGCATACAGCTAGTATACAATAAGCATAGATGTTTCAACCTACGCCTGTCGAAGCGGTATCCCTTTACATTATCACTGAACCGTCATCTCTTATAACAATGTAAATACCTATAAAAATAATAATAATTTTAAAAATATCCATTCTTCCATTCCACCAAAAGAGGTCCATTGCTGGGCGTAGGTGTCTCTCCCAAAGATCTCCACGACGATCGAACTTGCGTATACCAAAAAAATGTTTGCAACTAGAAAGCAAACAGACAAATACAATATAATACCTATTTCTTGAGTATTGTATATTATTTTGCAATATTTAATATGAATTTATCCTCAATGCTTACTTAGAAATGTATATTATTTCGTAAGTATGGACAAACACTTAGCAATATTCTATGAATTCCATCGGTTGTTTCGCGTTATCTGATATCAATGCGTTTACTTTCCGGTAACGCGTGATATTTCCCTTCACTCGTTTTCACTTTAATTCTTGTTTGCCTGCCTCTACGTTAAAATATTAGCTATATATACATAATTACTAGCGTGTGCCCGCGACTTTGTCTACGTGACATTGATGAACGTGTACTTCGTGGTTCATATAATGTTTTATAAGAATCGGTCAACCCTTTTGTGAGTTAAAGCCGAAATTATATTTTTATAATCTGTTTAGCTTTTATAAGCTGTTTTCGAATTCAATCTTGACATACACACACGTACATTTTTTTCAATAAGACAATCAAGATGAATAACGGTACAACAGTAAAAAATAAAAAAAAGTAAATGTACAGATTGGCCTAAGTATTATTGGTAGTATTATTATTAACCTCTCTATCCGGTATTTCTTATATTTAATTGCAGGAGAAGTAGGGAAGCATGTCATACATGTACTGCATACACCTTTTCACTCTCCGCAAGGTACTTTTTGTAAGGGACTTATATTGCTAACTACTGCTTGTGGCTTCGCCCGCGTTGACTTTTGAATTGGGTATGAAGAGAATATATGTTATTTTAAGTTAACAATAGAAGATAAAGATTTGCCAACGTAAAGTTTTATGTAGGACTTTTGAAGAATCACAATTATCTAGTATAACATGCTTGTGTACACTCTTATTTAATTCTTAGTAGTATATATAAAAAAAAATCTAGTTACTCTTTAAATATAATACAATTAGCTCTGTGCCCGGGGCTGCGTCCCGCGTTTCATATATTCTTCATTGCGTTTTAATTTTTTTGTACGGAACCCTAATATTTTTTTTAGTACTTAAGATAAAGTAAAAATATTCTCATAAATACAAGCACTTGAATGAGTCATTGTATCAGATTTTATTTCATTTTTTATGAGTTTTTTTATACCTAATTATTTATAATAACCCTAATTATTTTCGAAAATTAAAAGTACCCGAAGTAACTTAAGCTATCTACCAAAGAGGTCCTGTCAAAATCCGTCCAGCAGTTCCGGAGATTACCCGGAACAAACGATAGACAAAAACGTAAAAAAAAGTATTTTTGGTATTGGTATCATATATACAGTCATATCTATTTAGTAATAATAAATAATTTTGACATTACAAACAGACACTTCAATTTTAATTATAAATATAGACATAGATAAATTAATTATGGATGATATTTGTTTGTTAGTTATTTGTGTTGTAATATCTGACATTTTTGGAAGACATACTTATGTATAGCTCGTAAGAATATAATACAATTTTCATTTAAATTTATAGTAAATATAAATCACGTTTTTACTTTTTTTTTTTACGTATTTTTAACTTTTCGTGCATTTTTGGGAGTTTCGAAATTTTAGTAGTTACGTAGTTGTTTTTAAGTTGTTAGAAAAAGTATGATAATTACAATAGCGACATTGAATATGTAGAGAAATAATTTATATAATAAAAAAGTGTACGAACGAAGACGCGGGTAAAGCTCGTTATCGAAGTCTGTTCGTACAATTAACGCAGTCATTATCACTCCATGAGATTTATTAAGTAACAGTTGTATCATTGTAAATTGTACCTTATTTCCAAGAATTATAATATAAAATGGCGGCTTGGAATTAACTCTCTCTATTCGGAAGTGACCCCATTCCATTCCACGAGAACTCAGACTTGAACAGGCGCCTCCAGTTCGACTGTCACGTATAATCGTTACGTACATATAAACTAGGTTCTCCCTGTGACTTCGTCTACTTGTTATTTTAAGCAAAACTGTAGCATTTCATCGCGTGTTAAATAAAATGCAGCCCAAGAGCGCTAACCCCATCCTCATTCTTATTTACTTTAAACTTAAACGATAAAACATAAAAAAAATATCTTTAGAATTAAACAAAGTTAATAATATTCAAGATTTCTCAAAGAAATAGAGTGTAACAAAAACTATAAGTAGGTAACACAAAATATGTACATTTTTATATTGTATGCAGTTGTCTCATAACTCTTAGAACCTACATATCAATTTACATGTTTCTTTTATTAAATCATAGACGATTTATTTAGCTTTATTTTTATGTATATTTTGTCTATTTAAAATATATTGCCAAGGACCTTATAGGGGTTGTTGGCTTAAGAATTCATGCTCTCTATCATTAATTTTTGACACACTTGTACACAACCAAACAATATCACGTAAAAGTCACCAAAATTACATAATATAGAGTTAAATGCTAGAAGTTAATGAATTAAAAACAAGGATCACAACATGAGAGTTCAAAACCACGCCAAGAACTCTATAAACGTTATACGTATACACGACATATCCAGTAATACCACAACAAATAAAAACAATAAATAAATAAAACTTTTTAGAAAATAACATGACTAGAATGAATACAAATGTGCCATCAAATAATATAAAATAGCCAAACTAGTACAAAGGTTGATTACATGAATATGAAGTAACCTTACTAATCACTTGAGAGTTGAGAGTACATTAAACAAGGTTAGATTAACGTGCTTCGGTGACGTCACACGAACACATGCGTCTGAAGGCACGCCGCGTCGCCTTGACTGAGCAGTAAACATTATTATTGTGTACTTGTCTATTTTTATCCTTGCATTTGATTAATACTTTATTACGAAGTAAACGATTTGAAGTGTCGTTTTCATAAAGAAAAAATACCTCATATATTTTTCTGTCAGATACATTAATGTATTTTATGATCAAGTCAACAAAGACAAAAACAAACTATGTATATACCTAGGTGCTATTTATATCGAACGCGGAAACTTTTATTATAATGAATTCCGCTATAAATAAATAATGGTAAATTATTTTCTAATGATCGTTAGAGCGTACTACGTAAACATGTTTTTAAATATAGCAGATGGGAATCGAATAGAGATAATCATTTCCACGAATTATCTGTATTTGGACCACTGATAACGAGAAAGATCTGAAAAATGAAATATACTGATAAAAGCGTTATTTTTGTTTAAATTTTAGTCCATAATGTATAAGTTTGAAGTTTAATATAGTAATCATGAGATAGGTTTTTATTATCGTAAATCGTGGCAACAGAAAAAAACACGAGCTGTGTTGAGTTATCTATACATTAGAATAAAATTGAAGTGTCTGTTTGTAATGTCAAAATTATGATGATATGATTGATACTTATACTAAATAGAATATTTGTAATGTTTGTCGGTCTGTCTGTTTGTTCCGGGTAATCTCCGAATTGGCTGTACGAATTTTGACGGGACTTTTTGTGGTAGGTAGCTGAAGTTACTCTGGAGAACTTTCAATTTTGGAAAATAATTAGGGTTTCGCTTAAAAAAATGGAATTGGAATTAACACGCACTGAAGAACATATGAAACACGGGGGCAGCCGTGGGCACACAGCTAGTGTTGCGATAAAGAAGTTGCGTTGACTTTATGAGTGTCATGGCGACTCTTATAATTGCAAAAGTGTTTGTTAAACTTTTTGATGGAGTTTTTGATGCAAATAGATCTGCCATGTAGTAGTATGAATGGTCTAGATACCCTTATATTGTCCTTGTAAAGGAATAAATAGAATTAAAAAATATCTTTTACGTGCACGGTTTGCACGCTTTGGGTTTGTCATGTATTCATCCTTATTTTTAATTAATTACTTGCAGTATTTGAATATGTATTATATATTGCTCTAGCATTTTGCATGATAAGTGAAGTGAATTGAAAGTAATGACACGAGGTGTGAATTCTTAGATCTTACAAACCACTCTCTTGAAAGAACTCTAATAAAACGCCGCCATTTTGTTACTGCGTTCTATAAAAAGCGTTGGTAACGTCAAACGTGGAGGCATGCTATGATACCTTTGCCCTTTCCTTATAAAACAATAAATGGAATAAATTGTAGATTATTAGAGTGGTGCTTGGCGCGATTTTGGTCTGTCATGTTGTCGTTCACGAGTATAGTGAAGTGAAAATAATGACACGGAGCGTGAATTCTCAAATGTCTCAATAATTCTCCTTGTGGTCGTAACAGAAGGCCACCATTTTGTTACCGCTATTTATTTATTGATAGTGTTCTAACGCCTGACTTGGCTGCATGGTCTACTAGTACCTTAGCATTTTCTTAAACAGGAATAAATGGAACGAAAAAAAAAAGAAGCTTATTAGAGTAACCAATACATAAATAAATATATGAATTACATTTTAAAACAACATGTAAAAATTCATCAAACCCCGACCATAGATACTTTATTTTTATAAACTACACCCAACTTAACGATAAAATACAAATGCAGGAAGCGGGTCACGTTCAAGTATGATCATCTCTCGAGTGTAAATTTCTTGGTATCATTCATTAACGATCAATGCACGTTTAACACGCGACCGGACCCAGCTATCATTGCACGGGATTTATGACCGTGCGATTGTTTTGAAGCGATGATAGTTTGCTTGGTACTTTGGCAAACCTCGATCGACCTCAGTTTAAATCTCACATGCGGGCGACGTTTGTTACATACGAACTTATTCCCCTGTTTCCTTCCTGGATTGATTGATTATTTCAACCTAAAGACATCCACTGGTGGACCTAGATCTTTTCCAGAAAATTTTGTGGGTGGGGGGGGGGGGGGATTGCCATAATCTCGTTGCTTGGTAGAAGGGTTGGGATCGCAGTAGGTACTTGTAGTCCTCAGAGGATGCTGCTGCCCACCCCCTGGTTTATTCCTTAGTCACCTTTTACGACACCCCACGGAAACTATTACTATTAAATAAATATTTTGGTAACAAATAATATACGTCCACCACCGCCATTTTTTCCATAAAATAATTAGTATGAAAATTAGGAGCCTTCAAAATGAGAAAAAATTTCTGCTCTTAACATCGTTTTCAGACGTGCGTCAAATAAATTTTACCAATAAAGTTAAAAAAAAATATTTATAGCCAAAGTATTTATTATAAAATTAAAATCGTGTCAGTTTTGGAGGAGGAAACAGGGGAAAACGATGTGATGATTTCTTTTATTTTGCATAGGTACAATCAACTCGAGAAGCCATTGTTTCTTTCGCACTAATTTTTCATTGTGGGTCTATGCGATAGCAATACATTTATTTAGATATCTATTG
This sequence comes from Samia ricini, assembly GCA_014132275.2. Classification (NCBI taxonomy): domain Eukaryota; kingdom Metazoa; phylum Arthropoda; class Insecta; order Lepidoptera; family Saturniidae; genus Samia; species Samia ricini. The sequence continues at coordinate 1,968,047 of AP028169.1, forward strand.
TTCATATTTGTTGCCCACCACGTTTCCTCATAAGTCTGAGATTTAGAGGAAGGAACCGTACTATAGTACATTTGTATCCAAACACCATTTTTGGAATAACGTAGGACATTAAAATGTTTTTTCTGTAAGTATTTTGTTTCTCATGAAGGAAAATCTTCGAGTAAAGACTCTTTTTGTTAAATTCCTTTAATAATAAAATACAATTTATTACTAACATTTTAAATAAAGGCTCCTTTTTAACTAACATTGTTCCGCTGTTAACATTGTACAAAAAAAACATAAATTTATTATACATTCATGTTTATTATCAACCATGAAAAGAATTTTTATGAATGTTATATTACCGTTATTAATTAGTAAAACATTTTTTTTGACACAATAATTAACAAACATAGATTAGCTATGCGTGAAATAGGTCAAATATTACAGAAAAAATTCAATTTCAATAACCGCAAAATAAATATATCTCGTTAATGTGAATTGGGCATACGATTATCTACTTTAAGCTAACGTGCATAAGGCAACACATTTCATGAATGATATTTTCGCGAGTGTTAAATGTAATTTTGCCAACGATCGCGTGACTCCGTATTATTATTTGCCTTCAATTATAATATTGTTCCTACATAGATTATATAGATATAGGCTTATATTAAAGACTATCGAGCTTATATATTGATAGTATATGCGTAACATAATGAAATAATGACACGACAGTATTTTAATTAAATATAACACCTGGGAATTTATTTAGCGGAATATATACCGTATTATCTATAGAAATGAACAAAATTAAAGTGTCTGTTTGTAATGTCAACATAACAGAGTTTTACTAATTACGTATGGAAGTATATACTTATATCAAAAAAATATTTTTTTGAATATTTTTTCTGCCTGCCAGTCTGTTTGTTCCGGCTAATCTTCGGAACGGCCAAACGGATTTCAACGGGACTTTTTATGGCTGAAGTTATAAGGCGTAACTTATTTATTAATTGGTGTAAATAATTTGGATTCCGTGTTAAAAAAAAGAAAACACGAAATTGTGAACAAAATTCGATCCAATGCATAGTTTTTTATTAGTAAGTGTCCCAATACGTGAGACGGATCTTTGGCTTCTGTAAGTATCAAAAACAATTTAGAGCTTGTACAAAAAATAGAATACATATTTTTTCAATGAGTATTTAAAAACTGTATCATGCAGTGAACAATTTTACCGAATAGAAAATATCATACGTGAGCGGAGCCGCGGGAACAGCTAGTCATAAATATTTTTGTTGATTCAATTTCTGAAGCGAAAAGTTCTTTAGGGGCGCTGAGCGATTCCCGGCAGGGGACTAAACTTATAGATTCGCGTCGTTACCATTGCTATGACATCAGCCGTCAACATGCTACAGTATGTCAAGTATTAAGATGGAGCTTAAGTGCTGACGCTCAGAGATAAATATGTACTAAAATTTATATTTACCCAGCCTATCATATGTTTTGATTATGAATAAACTACGAGTATATGAAAATGTAAATATTTATAGCTCGGAACGGCAATAGATGTTAAACCAGACAAATGTTATTATATGTTAAATGTTAGGTTATGTCAATAATTTCAATTATCCAATTATGAAATTTAAAACCTTAAAAAAATTGTCTTTCCAAAGTTTCAAGTTTTCACTTTTTTAAATTATATTCGAAAAGGAGCATTAAAGTAATATGTATTTTAATATAATTGATTTAACAATCTTGATACAGTGGGGATAATAATAATTCTCTAATCTTAATCATAAACATTAAATAAAGAAGATTAAAGCTTATCATTCGTCAAGGTTGTTTAGAGCAATATTCTACGCGGAGATAAATATGCTAACATTTATACATTAGTAGGTTCATTATTTAACTTTAATTTATAAATCCATTCCAAATTGAAGATTCCACATTAGTTTTGATTCTTTATTTATTTATCAAAACTAAACGTACTTGCTATAGGCATCTGACTGTCTAACATTAATTCTTAAACCACGCAATTTTTTTGATATTTCATGTAAAAAAGTAGACCTATAGTAAAACCTGGTCTGACAATTTATATCCGTGATGTTAAAAAAATGAAAAACCAAGCTAAGTATGTCAGTGTCAGAAAAACAACGAAGAAACATTTTGTTGAAACACTGTTTGAAAATTTGAAGCATAAAGTTAGGCCCAAAGGACTTATAGATAAGGGTAGTGCGTAAATGCATTTCACCCCGTCAAAAAAAAAAAAAGCCCAAAGGACTTATATTGACGGCCGTATAAACAACAATATTTTCGTAAATCTTCTCTAGCGTGGTATCAAAACTCGAACGTGCTAATTTGTTCAGCCCCGTTTCTGCTTCGCCTCGGTCGGTAAATATCTCGCCTACGTAGAAAACAAACACATATCTGATAAGGAATATTAACGTTTTTGTACCGTACGTTATTATTATTAGCAATTGTACTCGTGTTATTATTTACAAGAACATCCATATATAATAATTGAACGGCACAATTGCTTTAAACCTTATTTATAAGGTATATTTTATAGATATTGTGAAGGATTGAAATTGTTCTGTTAATTCCTTTTTAATAAGAAAAAGGCAAACATACTAGACCATTCAGCCAGGTTTGACGTTAGTACCAGATCTAACGAAATGACGGCACTGTGTTAAAGGATTCTGTCCAAGGAAGTTGTGAAATTTCAAAATTCACGCTCCATGTCGCTACGTGTGTAGAATAACCACACTATGTCATGCAAAATTCCGGCAAAATTACAAAATGTAGAGTACAATAATGCAAGTTATAAAAATTAAAAACAATAACAGACTAAAATCGCGCTAATAACTCCTTAAATTTTTGTTTTATGTTTGCAAACGGAATCGGGGTCACAGCTTATATATAAGCGTGCTAATAGATCATTCGAAATTTGAATTATCACAAACAATGCACTGTTTTTCTGTTTACATATTTAGCGGGATGAAATATTGAAGAATAGAGCTTTGTTTATCGCTTTGTCTAGACAAAATATGTTACTATATTGTTAGAAGTGAAATAGTAGGTAAATAGAAAGAGATTCCATTATATAGCGAGGCGAGCAGCCGGTATTCGGTTTATTTATAGATATTTAATATAACATTTTTACCAATTAATTTATTTCTTTTTAATCATTTTCAAATCCGTACTGGACTATGAAAGACATCGTTTTTTCTATCGATTTCTTCTTCTTCGTTTTGACCTTGCACACGGAATAGCCAGTGACAATTCCATATTGCGGGACTTGGAAACTCAGTAACATTAAGTCATAAATCGGTTCAATGGCCTTCAAATTACAAGATCACTGATAGAGAGACGAACAGGGGTGTTGTTTTTTTTCCTTGCCGTTTACATCCTTACATTATACAAAATGCAACGTCTATCAATCTGTCTGCCTGTTAGTTGACTTATAATCCGAAAACCGCGTAACCGATTTAATTCTTTTTTAAATCATAGATATATTATCTTCTTAGGTTTTGTTGGACTATGTAATTTGTAATAAGTGTATAGTAAAAATAATCAGAATAACTGCAAAAAAAAACTTCACAAAAATAACCATTATCGTGTTCCTTTTTAAATCCTTATAGTATATAAAAAGCAACATCTGACAGTATACACGAGCGGAACCTCGGCTAGTGTAATTACAAATATACAAACAACAGATAAACAGTTCGATTTTATTTAATGTAAACACATAATGGCCGCATGAATGGAATATGGAGACCGTGAACAGATGATGTGGCCGTAATATTATAAAATTGTGAGTCATTTTCGCGGAAAACTACTACGGTCTAGTGACAAAAAAAATTCATTCCACCGATCAACATCCGGTATTAAATACATTCATAAGGTCGACCCACTTGTTACCATTGTGTCACTGTGAATTTGTAAAAATAGGTTTTCACATAATTCACCGGATATAATTGCTGCACATGTGATATATTTTTCTTCCTATATAGGTATTACAGTAGAACCTCGATAACTTAAAGACCTTTATAACTTTTAGAATTTTCTTAATCATTTCCCTCCAGATTTAAAAACCTACTTTAAAAAAATTGTTTAAAGATTTCTGTAAAGATGGAGTTGATTATCCGAAGCGAAGCATTATAATAAGCATAGAAGCTTTATGCTTAATACTATAATTTGGTTTTACAATAAGATCCTAAGTAACATTACGGATTTACCAGACAATAAGTTCAAGTATCATGTCAAGCAAGTCTTAATCTCAAAAGGTTATTACAGGGTGGATCATTACGTGAACGATAGTGATGTCTGGAATTAAATCTCTGTGCTTCCGCTAACATTGGTTAAGACAATGATTTGTATAGTTTTTTTATATTAAAAAAAAAAAATGATATATATTATATTTATAAAAAAGAGAACCAGATTGAGTTTCATGCCAGTTCTTCTCGACTGGGTTGTTTCCCGAACCGGTGGTAGTATTTCAGACGTTCATAGGCGCCTTCTTAGGGCCTAAATTGAATAAATATTTTTTAATTTTGATTTTTTTGGAAGCATTTTTTTTGTGAATATCTAACTAATATCGTAACAATATATTCTGCCAGTGTCATGTGATAAGTTATGTTTTTGATCTTCTGTCAACGTTTCGAAGCTCCACAAAAATGGTTGGGTTTCTTATCTTGCTAGAACATGGTGTTTTCGTGGCACCTCATAGTAAACATTTCGCGTTATTATTTCCAATACTCTTCACCTGTGCACAAAAACCAAACTATGTCATTCTAGCTGCTTTCTGCGATTTTACCCGCGTAGTTCACGTTTCCGTGGTACTTTCGGAATAAAAACTATCTTATGTTAGTTATTAACTTTATTCGTTACATACAAAAATACAAATCTTTCCTCTTTATAATATTAGTGTAGATAAAACCCCACAAAAATTGACACTATATAGGGTTAAATACGCAAGTTGATGGATTAAAGACAATGACTGCTACATGACATACTTAGATCCCGTCAAAAACTCACTTTACCTTTTAAAATATTCCCCTTCATACGTGAATTTTAATGTATAATCATTTTGTAAAAATTGTAGTTTGTGTATTGGTAGTACTGTTGCTCGCACACTTTACTTCCATAGGTACCAACTGTAAAGATAAAATGTAATGCCATCGAACATGTAGCGACGTTTTTTTGTTACTGCGTTTGAAAGCCAAAAATACTGAAATGACACAGGGCTGGTTTTCATTTTTTTTAAGCTCATCGCACAGATTTCTCGAAGATAGTACATTTGTAAAATCTGTAATCGCACTAAGGTATAAGTACACGTAAAACGCAAATTGTTAACGAGTCTCTCTTATCTAGACTTATGTCGAGTCGGTTCTGTAAAACATAAGACTTATTATGTAAACACTTGATATGGAGTAGAGGACGCGATAATGTTAAAGTGACCAAACACGCCATATTTAGTTCTTATCGCCATGTTGTCGTTATTTTAAAAAACATTATTTTTATGTTCGTGTATTATTAGAACTTTATTTTCTTTAAAGGTAATTTCTCAGAATTCGGTGTCTGGCGTGTCCATCCTAGAGCATATATTGGTAATTGTGATGTTTTGACATGAACTACTTCGACTTATTCTTCTTTTAAATCATTGGTTATATTTGAATGATAATTCTGTATTACCATACGGTCTATTTATACAATATATACTATATATTGGTATTTCAGTATATGCTCGGAATTTCGTAGAGATCCAAAGTATCCGAGATTACCCTAAAGAATTGCTATACTAATGTGGCAGTGCCAGGGAGACATTGGTCGTAGAACCGAAGGATGCGGATGGCACAAGGCCAGTCGTTATGGAATTCCTTGAGGAGGCGCCTATGTTCAACAGCGGACGATTTTCTACTGGAATGATGACTATGATTGTATTATTTTTTAATTGTTTCATTTTCTTCGGGAGCTTTTATTCAAAGGAACATATTAGCTCGATTATGCTACGTTCTACAAAAGTTCTGATTAAGGGCATTGCTGGTGTGTTAATATTACTAAATAAAATAATTTTTTGCCCAGTGGCGTAACTATATCATTGGCAAATTTGTTGGATTAGGCTTCAGTAAAAATTGTCACGGTGTAATTTGATTTTAATAAATCAATAAAGTGATCACTAAAGCGTTTAAATATATATTTAGTCGTATTTAACTTTAATTTATAATATTTACTAAATTTTGTTAAAATGTTAGGATACCTCTCAGCACAGGGGGCGACGCGGTGCTTGCGAAAGCCACCCCGTGTCGCCCCCATCCCAAATGCAGCGGACGGCCCCGGGGGGTTTTAGTGGGTATTTCCGAGCGACTCTCGCCCGGGTGAGTCCCACACTGGCACGGAACTCGTCACTCCGTGCCCCCTTATCTATTGTATTTGGGGGACTTTGATCCTCCAAATACAATAGATAAGGGTAGTGCGTAAATGCATTTCCCCCCGTCAAAAAAAAAAAAAAGAATACCTCTCAGCTCGTGGGCGTTGCGGGCCGGGGCCCCATGAGACCGGGGCCCGTGGCATTTTCCCAGCTCTGCCTCCCTATAATTGCGTCAGTGCTTTTGTCCTAATTTGAACAAGATTCTGCTAGTATACTCTGACAAATTCCTAAATTACTGTATTACTGCTCTAATATCAAATTTATTTAGGTATTTCTGAATGGTCCAGCAGAAGTTCTTGTTTGTAATTCATTTAATTGATTGAAGTGTATTTGAGATAATAATCCGGACCGTGAATTCAGAGATATCACAAAAACTATCTGGAAAGTTTTAAAAGTGGCGACCCAGTTTTAATCTTCAAATAGTGAAGGTAACAAAAAAATAGAACAGAGTCAAGCCTAAAGTATTCGCGCTCATAGCTTTAATCAATTAAAAACAATCAAAAGATATTCGTTAATTTTTTTTTATGTTGGACGACCGGATAACTAAACTAAAAACACAATCCACAATCTTACACTATAAACGGCCTAAGCTTTTGGCGAAAGAAAACATCATGAGGAAACATCATCTAATACTCACCTGGTTGACTACTAAGTCCAACCTACATCAAAAGCCTCGCATATTTATCATTTTAACTTTAAAAAGAAAACTCATCAAACAGCTCGTGTTCGCTGGCATCTATAACCTTCAGAACTCAAACATAGCGGTGGTATTTCTGCAGTCGAATCTTGGACATTTCCCTCACTCGTTGTAGTGATCACTTAACATAAATTCTCTCCCAAGCCCTCTCTTCCTGGTCTCACGCGATCAGCTACAGAGTAACAAGAACGTTACGTCATTAACACAGCATTTCATAGTAATAATAACGTTTGTATTAATAACTAGAATCAGCATGATATCTGCCTGAACACCTGCATATTCCATTCATCCGGTAACGAGCCATCTGTGGGCAAAAGATTAACATTAACTTTTAGACGTGATTGTTGAAGGTATGGTCAGGCACTTGGAAAAGGTCGTTCGTTGTAGGATAATGAGAAAACTGTGTTTTTCCAATAAATCTAGACTGTTCTTTTTCTTAAAATTGAAATTGATTATTTGTAAAATGAAACATTTTTTTTTACTAATCACTTTACATAATTACATCGAAAAAGAATATTTGAACTTTTCATTTTCGATTTCTGATATACTTTTTCTGGCAGACAGCTGAAGTTATAAGGAGTAACTTACAGTACCTTAATTTTAGGAAAATATTTAGGATTTAGTAAAGAACTCATGAAATTATTGATATGCAATAGAAAATACGATACGCGAGCGGAGCCGCTGGATCAGCCAGTACATAGTATAATCCAAGGTTGAGAAGTGGCTCGTATTATCAACGCGGAAAACGAACAAAATCTGTATCAGTGTCTTTATCAGTAATTATTTGATAATTATTTTAAGCTATATATTATATTATTTTTATTAAAGTCACATGGAGTGAATATATACTTGAACCTGGAAATGAGATGGCTACATTTTTCTCAGTTCAGACAATTGTTAAATAGTTACACTGGTCTTTGAAGCTATGATGTGTCAGTTCGTAGTGCTGTCAGATTCCGCGTCAATGGGCAACAATTTGAACCCATATATCGAAGTCTTTCGGTGAAGGAAAACATCATGAGGAAACCATAGCATTGTGGTAGGGCATTTTCTAATATTGCCCGTCTTGGTAGTTACCACTCTTTAAGTTTGAAAACCAGTCGCCAAGCACAGGCAGCTTCAATTGAGAGTCACTGTACTACTAGGCTTAGTGAGTTTACCGTCCTAGAGCATATCATCTCCTAACATCATGTCTAATGTCACTGGCTGCAGTGCGGATTAGACGTATTTTACTTATATTTTCGCCTGGATTAATTATTTACAGTTTAAACCATTTTCCTCCTAAAGGGAGGTTTCCGGTGGGGGGGCCTGCTTCTTTACTAGGGTGGATTCTCTGGTACGGCCTGTCCTACGCGCTGTGTGTTGCCCTGGTAGACCGGCGGCTTGTCTCATCTCGGCTTGAGCATTGGTTACAAAATACTACCGGTTGTCCGAACTTCGAGGTACTGAATAGTCTTTTTTTTTTTATAAAAATCCTGCGCTTCATTTTTGTATGGAGTTGCCGTAAATTCATCCCCCTAAAACACGGTCCGACATCCTTTTCTATGTCGGTGGCGCTCTTTTTTACATAAATAATTATTTCGGAAGTGTATCCAACCTTGGTTACCCCAATAGACCCACTTTTGTGTAAAGCCTCTGAGTTTAGCGGGCTTTATTTTAATAACTGATTTTAATAAATAATTATTATGAACTAAGTGTTGGTTGTTTTCTTTTATCACCTCCTCTGTAGAGAGGAAAAAAAAAAAAAGTGCAAAAGTAGTCTAGATCTTTTCCTGGTTTTCTCCCTTTGAATAAGAATACTATATTTAAATAAGTTCAGTAGGTAATGCTAACACTAAAAATGTATAATTGTATTACAGAAATTGCATTAAAATGTTTAAATTATTATCACATATTTATTTTTACAAGTTCCGATAATAATGTATATTTGTGTTTTCAAAATTAATGGACACTTAAACAATAAGCGGATTTATTTAAATAACAGTGACAATTCCACGAAACGAGTATTTACCTACTTGCACGTGTGCAGTTTATTGTTGCAGCCGGATGATGCAACGAAACGTAATTAAACGTATTAATCTTTATATTCGACTAATATGGATATCTAAGTATAATTGTATTTTATTGTAAGAAAATTATAGACGATAATTAAATTCATAAATTATCCGTCTTACAATTAATTTCAAATATTAAACATTAACCCACATCTCTGTGCTTCCACTAACATTATTAAAACTACGATTTGTATATTTTTTTATATGACAAAAAAAATGATATATATTATATTTATAAAAAAAAAAGAACCAGATCGAGTTTCTCGCCTGCGCTCTTCTCGACTGGGTTGTTTTCCGAACCGGTGGTAGTGTTTTAGACGTTCATAAGCGTCTTCTTAGGGCCTAAATTGAATAAATAAATTTTGATTTTGATACTGTTACGTGATACTGTTTTGTATAAACGTTTACAAAGTTAAAATACAGTTATAAGAATAGATTAAATATCATTCCGAACATTTTTTTTACTGTTTTAAAACAACTCTACTTGAGACAATTGCATAATTTTGACAAAAGATAAAGAATTTAATTCTAGATTTTTTTTATTGTAAAGTACTGTTTAATTGCAAAACAATAGACTATAAAAAAACTTTTAAACTACTGAATCAGATCAGATTATATAATTATTAAAAAAAAATACTATTAATTTTACATCGGTACTACTACATTTATGCCTACTTTCCCATTAGACCAATTCGTGTCCGACTTTTTATTATGGTCACCTGAATAGCCTCAAGCGAAAATTATGTCGCCTATTACCTATAATTGTTAACAAGTTTGCTATATGTTGCGGTCACTTTAAACCAATTTCGTGTTAAACGCTAATCTATAAATCGATTTTTTTTTACACGGAATAGGTTCAGTGCTATGACCACAATCTCACCTGATGTTAACTAACGACGTGGTCCAGGATGGTAAACTGATGGTGAACTAGAGGTACTGGTTCTCGAGTGATACTGCCGAAACACTCTTATTGTTTATTTGGCGACAGGTTTTCAAACTTGAGAGTGGTAGCTACCCGACGGGCATCGTTCGAGAATGCCCTACCACCATGCGAACCATGAAAACAACAAAAACATGGTCTCTCAATGTTTATATGACAAGACAAGAGATTTACTAAAATAGCTCATTAGATAAACGTAAGTGTCAAAACATCTTTTGTACAAAGTGTTTTTAAAGGTAACATTCCATAATTTGCGATGCGATCAGTGTGCATCTCAGCTACGGACGGAGGTGTTGCGAAGCAATAATATAAACCGACTAGCTGTGTGCCTGCGGCTGAGCCCGCCTTTCATATATTTTTTACTACGTAATATAGTTTTGAAATTTTTTATATGGAAACCAAAATTTTTTTGCTAAAAATTTTTTGGTACTACTGTTAAGCAAAGATATTTCTCTCACAAATTCAAATACCTGCCAGCAAAACTGTGCATTGAATCGGATTTTATACGCAGAACCCTAATTATTTTCGAAAAAATAAAACTATTTAACAAAAAAAGTCCCGTCTACATCGGTTCAGAAAGACAGATACACAAAAATTTTGTAAATTAAACTTTTGGTATAGGTATCGTTATATAAATTCATATGTAAAAAACAGACACTTCAATTTTATATATTAACGGCAACAAAAATATTTTTTTTTGGAAGGTTTCTATATCGCGCTGTGTTCTATTATTCATATATGTTTCGAAACAGCTTTCGCTTCAACATCCCTGCACATAACACACAGGTACATAGGTACGTAGGTGTAAGGAACCTTTTTTTATATTAAATGTCACAATGAAATTTGGTAAAATAATGTACTTGTTTAATGATTTGTTGTATTTGTATAGCATTAAAAAGTGTATTTGTATAGTGTTAAATGTACTATGTAGGGCTAATTTCGCGGGATTTATGAATTATGTCATAGCAGCCCAAAACGACGTTCGATTACTTCAGTTGCTTTACGCTATCATTTTTTGACTGAGTGCTTTATTTGCACGTCCCAAAAGTCAGGTGAATCTATCAAGGCTTCACGCCCGGGCGAGTCCCACATTGGCACGGAGCTCGTCACTCTGTGCCCCCTTACCCATTGCATTGGGGGACTTCGGTCTCACTAATGCAATGGGTAAGGGTAGTGCGTATATGCATTTCCCTCCGTCACAAAAAAAAAAAAAAGGTGAATCTATCAAGGTGTTACAGATATATTTTATTTAGTCAATTCAAAATACACGCTAGGTTAAAATTATCCTTTTTACTCAATTACAAGAATTTGATGTTTTTTACATCGTTTTAAAACTTAAACTGCTTTTAACATAGGCATTTCGATTCAGGTAGGTTTTTTTCTATTCACTAGTGTACTATAGAAAATTGATAAGATAATATTGTGTGTGCATCGCGCGATATATATCAGTGGAGGGATGTCCTTCAACCCGTGGCGTGCGTCTGCGCAGAACACGTTACCTACGACGGCTTATTGCTGATAATATTATCTTTGGAATTCCTTTGTTTTTAACAAAGAATGGCATGTTTCGAGCACATTCCATGATTAAAATAATCAAGAGATGTTGTAGTAACTAGGTTTTAAATATACCGTATTTGTTATTTGTACTTTTTTTAAATTGTTATTTTGAAAATTGAATTGCGACTGTTCAGTGATAGATATCCACGACTGGATCGTGAAAACCGTACAATTATGAAAACTCAGTCATAGTGACTTCAGCTGCGGTAAATCTGTAGATTTAGATAGATTCTCAGTGAGGGGGGGGGGAGGTGGTTATAGCCTTTGGGCGGTAAGCATCCCTCTTCCTCCCGGACGATGAATGCCTCTCTTGGGGAGGCGGGCTGAGGTGGGGGGAGGGGGATTTTCTCCCCTCACCCCCATTGGGCGGATGAATGGACGAGGCCCATTGGGCATGCCGCAGGGGGCGACGCGGAGAACGGTAACAGGATCCCGTATCGTCCGTCCTCATCCCAAATGCGGCGGGCGGCTCCGGGGGGTTTAATGGGTATTTCCGGACGCTTCACGTTCGGGTGAGTCCCACATTGGTGCGGAGACGTCCCTCCGCACCCCCTTACCAATTGCATTGGGGAACTTCGGCCTCACTAATGCAATTGGCAAGGGTAGTGCGGAAATGCATTCCCTCGTCAAAAAAAAATAAGTTGTTATAAAGAAAATTTCATTAAAATTTTAGTTAAATACAGTTAAATACCTTTAAATAAATAATAATCTAAAGAGGTATCTATCAAAAAATCTATACTTTTAAATAAAATTGAAGTAGCTGTCTGTAATGTCAAAATTATCTTTTTTTATTAAATAGATATGAATGTTTATTCTATAGCTATACGAAAAATACTTTTTTTTTGTCTTTTTGTATCGGCTAATCTCCGAAATGACTGGATCAATTTTGTTAGGACTTTTTTTGGTACGTTACTCCTTACTTACTCCTTACTAGCTTACGTTACTCCGGGTAACTTTAATTTTCGAAAATGATTAGGGTTCCACATAACAAAAAATTAAAATGCAGTGAAGAATATATGAAACGCGGGCGTTTAAAATAAAATTATAATATATACACAGAGCCTATTGACTAATTAATATACAAAGATATATATATATATATATATGTATATATGTAAATTGTATGTCTATAAATAATAATAAATCACGCTTCATCTTACCATATTATTTGTTGTACACATTAGATATCCTTGGACGTAACAAACAAAACGCCCACGCGAGTCGCTTTACTTCCTATTGTTCGTTCGGATTGTTTTTAATAAAAAAAAAAACAAACAACATTGTAAAAATAATACAAGAGAGACGTTACTTGAATGTTTTAAATATATAACTATATTTTCTGTTATGGTATTTCGTCGCAAATAAAGGTTTTTGCATATTTTATATACACAGAGTATTTTATAGGTGTGTTTCGATAGCAATGCACGGGACTCAAATTTATAATATTTATTTGAATCCTTATATAGCAAACACACCTAGTTATAAGATAAAATACCTAATATATAACACAGGTAAAGGAGTCAATTTAAATAAAATATTGTAATCTATACTAATAAATAAAATTGAAATGTCTGTTTGTAATGTAAAAAAAAATATATTTTTTTTTACTAAATAGATATGAATGTATATACGATACCTATGCCAAAAATACATTTTTTTAAATTTTTGTCTGTCTGTCAGTTTGTTCCGGGTAAACGGCTGTACCGATTTTGATGGGACTTTTTTTGGTAGACAGCTGAAGGTAATCCGCGTAACTTATATTTTTCAAAAATATTTCCGGGTTCCGCATAAAAAAATTAAAACACAAGAAATTGTAAAAAACATCCGATTTAATGCACAGTTTCACTGGCAGGTATTTGTATATGCTTGATGAATGAACATATCTTTGCTTAATTTTAGCACCAATTAAAAAGTAAGAAAATAATTAGGGTTCCGTATAAAAAAAATAAAACCCAAGATAATTGAAAAAACACCAATTAGTTATCAGTTTCACTGACAAGTGCTTGAATTTTGTGAGAAATATATTTGCTTACGCTTAGTTAAAAACAAAAAAATTGTCGAAAATAATTAGGGTTCCGTGAAAAAAAAATAAAAACTATGTTACGCAGTGATGAATATATAATACGCAGGCGCAGGCGCAGTCACGAGCACACAACCAGTACATGATATAAAATTTTAATGTCTTAAATGGTAAAAAAAATAGATATTTTACTATAATTTTATAGCAAGCCTTCGGGTGCGTCCATTCTAATACTGTATTTTTTTGTCGATCTATTATGTTGCCAATAACAGA